>JARQOC010000004.1:182478480-183190980 GCA_033576535.1 Allobates femoralis | reverse complement strand
CGGCGTGGGGCTTCGCCACATTTTTCTTTGCCAGCCAGGTACAACTAGGCAGCTAGGAGCTGCCATCCACCCCCAACTACCTAGGTGTACCTGGCTGACAAGAAAAAAAACGGCGTGGGGCTTCGCCGCATTTTTCTTTGCCAGCCAGGTACAACTAGGCAGCTGAGGGCTGGAATCCCCAGCGTAGGGAGGCCCAAGCGTTCTGGGCCACCCCCGCTGAGAATTGCAGCTCGCAGCCGCCCCAGAAAATTGCGCATTTATAGAAGCGCAATATTCTGGAGCTGTACCCAGCTCTTCCAGCTGCCCTGTGGCGGTGGCAGACTGGGTAATAAGGGGTTAATGCCACCTTTCTTTTAGCAGCTGGCACTAAGCCCGAGATTTATAATGTCATGCCAATGTTAGACACGGCCATTATGAATCTCTATTTAGTAGTAAAGAAGACACAACACCGAGAAAAATTTTTTTATTACAACAAAAAACACAAACACGTATTTTGACTCCATCTTTATTACTCCCACATACCCATCCAGGATCCTGGTAGAGGTCCGTCCGTTAGTGAAGATTCCCTAAAAATAATATTTGAAGGCTCGTGCAGTGAAGGGGGAGAGTTCATGGTCTGTGTCACCTGAGGTCGGATAAAGCAATGTGTTTCTCTGACCTCATGTGAAACTTCCCACTTCACAGCGTGACCCACATAGAGTGAGTTTTCTGTTACCGATGTGAACAGGGTGACATCAGTGTAGATCACCTGAGGTCAGATAGAGTGACGAGGATTAACTCTGACCTCAGGTGAAGTTTACTGCGTCACCCAGGTCCCAGCGTTACACAAAACTCACAGACCCTCTCACCCTCAGTCTCTCTCTCTACAAAATATATATATATACACATGCACACACACACACAAGTATGTATACACACACATGCACACACACACACACGTATGTATACACACACATGCACACACACACACAAGTATGTATACACACACATGCACGCACACACACACACAAGTATGTATACACACACATGCACACACACACGTAAGTATACACACACATGCACACACACACACACACGTAAGTATACACATGCACACACACACACGTATGTATACACACGCATACACACGTAAGTATACACATGCACGCACACACGTAAGTATACACATGCACACACACACACGTATGTATACACACACACGTAAGTATACACACACATGCACACACACACACGTATGTATACACACACACACGTAAGTATACACACACATGCACGCACACACACGTAAGTATACACACACATGCACACACACACACACATGCACGCACACACACACACACACACGTATGTATACACACACATGCACACACACACACACACACGTATGTATACACACACATGCACGCACACACACACACACAAGTATGTATACACACACATGCACACACACACGTAAGTATACACACGCACACACACACGTATGTATACACATGCACACACACACACACACGTATGTATACACACACACACACACTATCTAACTATACATATGTGCATCTATATATATATAGATGCACATATGAAATGTGCCTAATCAAAGTGAATGTATATATGTGTGTGTAATCCATATGTACATGTGGATTACACACACATATATATGTGCTGGATTGGGAGGGAGGGGGCCGCAAATACTCACCTTCCGAAGACGCTCCCGATCGTTGCCTAGCGACGCCGGGACTCGGCTTAGGCTTCACCCGGCGCACTACACATGCGCGGACCCGGAAATGACGCGATCTCCGGCCGCGTCATGAAGAGCGGGGCGGGATGATTCCACTGGGCTCCCCGCTCTTCAAATCGATAATGCCGCCCATTAGGGCGTTAGGAAGGGAGCGAGGCGGGGGGAGCGCGGCTCTGGGGACCCCGCCCTGCAGACAAGAGCCGACAGGAACGCCCCACAGACGGAGAAATTGTAAGTTTATAAAGTGTTTTATTCACCTTATATAAAGCCCTATTAGGTCAGGCAGGGATGGTTAGGGAGCTAGTTAGGGTCTGTAGGGGCAGGTAGTGATAGTTTAGGGGCCATAGATTAGGTGACAGGTTCCCTTTAACAATGCTCTGAATTAAAAAATAATTTCTAAAAATATGATATTGTAACTAGTCCAACACAACTCTAAAGGCCACTTTACACACACAGATATCTGTGTCTAACTTCTGAACAGATCTCTGGTTGCAGTGAAATCATTGACACATTGTTACATTTGTACACAGCCACAAAATGTAACAATGTGTCCATGATTTCACTGCAACCAGAGATCTGTTCAGAAGTTGGACACAGATATCTGTGTGTGTAAAGTGGTCTTAATTGGTTTCCTTTAGACAAATATAGAAGTCCTATAAAGTAATATCAGCAATCTCCAAGGAGCACTGAGAAGTAAAGTCACTTAATTTGGCAACATAAAATTGTGGGTTAAACTTGAAATTACTGGTATATAATAGTTAGAGAACTCTATATATTATCTTGTGGACACAACAGTCAACTACATAACTTTTTTGACAAGGACACAACTAATTGCTGTATTTTATGCACCAACTTCCTAACTGGTTGTTATTTAGCCTAGCTTGATATGATCTAAGAAATGATGTGCTCTATGCAGGACAAGAAATGTGGAATTATCACCAGCTGATAATAAAAAAAAAAAAAGGAAAGTGTTCCCTAATGGTCCTGTTACAGTGGATGTCTGTAGTTCTTCTTCAAACCAACTCTGTCTTGTTTAGTCTATGCTGCTATTAAAATTCATAGAAAACATAAATCTTTTACGTAGTTTGTAGTTCATAGAAAGAGACCAAAGTAAATCATCCACAAAAAGAGACACTATACTGTTGAATAGCTTAAGCTTAGGTATCACTCAGTTTAATTAAAAGAGAATCTGACAGGAGATAGATTATATAGATTTAGATCTGACCTGGAAGTCCCTCCATAGTTTGGAAACATAACAACACACACAATGCTACCATTGTAATTTGTTAGAGGGGAATCCAGGGGAGTTAAAAAAAAAAATGATGCTGTCCCTACCCTCCTACGTTGATAAAGCAGAGCTGGGCACTACAGTTCTAGGATCTATAGATCGCTTATAAATCAGTACAATCATATCTGCTCCTCAGCACTAAACCCTCTCTTTGGGGACAGAGAGAAAGATTCTGTATTGTTGCTGTTGTGAGCAGGAGGTGTGGCGGGGGTGTGAATGCTGGGGGATACATGGTCAACTTACATTCCTGCCCCTCATACTTCTGAATGAACTGGAGGCATGGCAAGGTTGTGGCCGCCGGCCCCATGGTCACAGTACAGTCCTGCCCCTGATATACCATCGCCTATGTAATGTAAGAACAGGGGTGTTTTTCCTTCAAATAGCAATCATGTCACCAATAGGATATACATACACGCTGTGATCTTCTGCTGTACAACCTATGGTGTTGCATAATGTGTACTGACATGTATCAGTCTAGGAGCAGAGGCAAAGCACTGCATTAGTTTATTCAGAACTGCCATGGTCTCCCCTCCCCTATATCATCTTGGTAACGTCTTGTCTCCTGAAATTTACCTGCTCTCAGCAGAAGCATGACTTAATCTCCTCTCTGTCTGAAAAAAGAGGTTTGAGTGCTGATGAGCAGATATGATTTTATTGATTTATAAGCAATTTAAAAACATCCTAAAACTGTAGTGGACAGCTCAACTTTATCATGTAGGGGGGCAGGGATAGTGCAAAAATGTTTTATCTCCCCAGAGTTCCCCTTTAAATACTTGACATAATGATGTATTTGTTTCACCTGGTGTAAATGCAGCTGTTCTCCAGATTCTGGTGGTATTTTTCTTGTGTTCCTGCACCTGTCTGCTCCTGACATACGGCTTCCTCTTCTCTGTTTATAAATTGAGATCCCAATTAATCATGATGATTTTTTGATGAGGGGGGAAGGTGGAGTCAGACACTACTGATTATGAAGAGTTGCATACCTTTACATGGAGCAGTATTGTCTGATGAGTGGCGTGTGACTAAGTGTGTGTGTAACCACAAATCTTTTTCCAGTTTCTGACTGTAGTAAGAATTCTTGCATATGAAATGCCAAAGATTGTCTTGAATTAGATGAGCCATGTCATTGTGTCCTTACCCATTTTTGCAACAACATGCCAAAAGTTACCTTTTTACGTAACTATGAGTTGCGACAAAATTTTGCAACTTTTAAAATACATTTATGCCAGAATTCAGGTGACATTGCTTAGGTCTATTGGGGCCTTAGTATATGTAGCCAATTGGGTGTTATCCGCAGTAAGATATTCAAAGATAGAATAAGTGAGACAACTTGGCTAACAAGAGTAGAAATACATAAACAGAACAGGAGGCAATATTCAGAAATAAAAAGGCACAGCAACAAAAGAAAAACAATGACAGACTGAGGAAAACAGCAATAATTCAACCAGTGCTAAATTACATAATTATGCAAAGTGACAGGCCCTCGTTAAGCAAGCTTTAAACATTTTTCACAGCAAAAAACCCTTGTGCATCTTGTCCTTAGCATCACACTCAATGACCCACTTGAGTATACTCAAATCAATAAAGGACACAACATAATTATTTCTCTTAATTTTGCTCTTCAATAATATTATAACACTTACCATTACTAGCATCCATGGACTATAAATGAATAGCCAACAATTCAATAAATTCCCTATGGTATTTACCATGATGTCATACAACAAAAACTAATAGTGACTTCACAGAAATACACAAATTAAGACCAACTAAACAGCAAACAGTGGCAGAAATATGCACAGAAGCAAAATCTTTTCCATACAAATAAGAAATGTTCAAAAATAATAGCACAATAATCCGCCAGGAACACCACTCTGAATGTACACTGCATTTGGCGGTATATTTAGAGACATTTGTTGCCTTGATGTGATGCCGATAAATAATTTAACTAAACATGTGCAGCCACTAAACCTGAATATATTCATATATGCAGCTGGACATGATAAGAAGCGTATAACCACAGCAAATCTCACTGCCCACATGTATTTCATGTAGTGTTTTTCTACTGAGAACCAGATTAAATCCTTTTAATGTGACTTTCATTTACACCTCTGGGAACCTATTCTTAATTCGCAATAATTTTATAGGTTTGGCTTTCTGTTGCCACCAAAATCTGTTTCTGTGGAAATGAGCAGAAAAATATGCCAATAAAATCTCAGTTCAAGGATATAGATATCAAAATTTTATGGTCTCGGGAAAGCATAGAGCACGACATTGAACAACTGGATATTTTAGATGAGATAGCATCTTACACTTGTGTTTGCCACTGCAATAATCTGTGCAGATTCAATTCAGCAAAAGCACATAGGGACGAAAAGAGCTGCTCTGCTCACATCATGTTTAAGGTCTATGTATTAGGAAAAAACCCAACTATGACGCTAAATATATTCACTGATAGAGGTCAAAAGAATGTCCCTTTAGCCTTCACTACCTTTTTTGAGGTATGGACTGATTTCTATAGTATAGTATAATGTCTTTATTTGACATACTGTATTTACCAATGCAATGAATGCATTGTTCTATAGTTTATGCTGTTTATGGTGGAGCTATTTAGAAATGAAACATTTTACCTTTCATGTCAAATTATGCAACTAAGGCTGGGGTCACACATAGAAATCCGTTTTTGGAAGTGATTTCCATGACCAATCCGTTTTTTTTGGGTGCTTTTTGAGCCTCCTACACCTCTGAACGTTTTTGGACTTTCATTTTTTTTCATTAAAAACGCATATGCGTTAATGCATGCGTTAACGCAGGTGCCTATATGTGCCATGCGTTAACGCATGCGTTTCCTATAGGGCCCCATGTTAAAAAAAATGCGCATGCGTTTTTTAACTGATGCCAAAAACGTTGCTAGCAATGTTTTTGGCTCAAAAATGGACATAGCAATGTTTTGAGGTCCAGAAAAAAACGGACAGGGTGTTTATTACATCCAATCCGTTTTTCTGTCAGTTTTTGGACTTAGAAAAAAAAAATTACAAACATGAAGCCAAAAACGGACCAAGGGCTTATGTGTGACCCTAGCCTAATTGAGATAGTCAAGATAGCTGAAAAAATATAAAACGCTTAAATACTTTCGACCAATGGGCTTCATGAGGAACCAGGGATACAACACATCAGGCTGCGTTCACACAGACCGTATTTTTGAGGATCCGTTTTTGGTGCAAAACTGCACCGAGAACGGATCCTCACAGAACGTAGTGTTCTGTGTGTGAATGGCCTGCGCTTTCTTACTGCGCCTTATACTTACCTCACCGCGCTGCCTTAGTGACCCCTGGCAATGTCTTCGGATCCCCGCTGGGCCCGCAGTGAGTGCGAGCTCTAGGACCCTGCAGCACCATGTGACCAGGTGACGTCGCCCGGTCACATGGTGCTGTTTAAGGTCCTAAATCAGGTCCTGTGCCTTCGGGATGAAGAGAGTGGGGCGAGGTGAGTGAAAAGTGCGCTGAAATAAGTGCAAGCAATTGACATGGTCATTCTTTTTGCGGATGCGCTTTGCAGTGCAAAGCTAATCCACAAAAAGACGGACCATGTGAACGGATTTCAGCAAAAGCTATTGCTTTTGATGAGATTCATAATGGAGCAGCGTTTTACTGCATTTATGCAGCGCTAAATGGCGCTGCATAAATGCCGAAATATGATGTGTGTGAACGCAGCCTTAAAGACAACTTTCGGTTTATTTACATTTACTGAGCATAATTTACTAATATGTGCTATATGTAAATATTTAATTCCCATTTGGACAGAATCAAGGAGAAATCCATGTTGATGCAGAATCATATACATTATCACAGTGTGTTTAATCAACTGTTGTCACATCGGAGTGAGGGATCGCTTGACTTGTGGCAGAAGAGGAGGGGTAAAACACGGAAGATGTAAAGGAAGGCTGTAATGATAGGGAGAGTGGAGATTGGTCACCACCTGAAATCACCTGTGGCTGATCCCTGAGATCCCTAGCATCTCTAGGCAGGCCTTCCCCCCCATGCGCAAGTACTTGTGTAGGCCCTGGCTGACCATGGACTAACCATATCTAGTAAATAGGCCAGCTATACACTAGTCTTAGTACTAGAATAAAGACAACACGAGGAAGGAGGACAACCAAGGGAGATAGATTCAACATAGACTCCAATTCCTCTCCAGAGAAGTACTCCACTGCATCAGCTGGAAAGATCACCACTGCTTTCTCCAAAGACATCTCCTTCTCTGGTCAGCACAGAATGAACTATAGCTGCATTGAAGAAAGCAAGTAGTTGGAATATATAGTGGAAGGGAGTGGCTGCAGCTGGGATTACAACAACCTGTTTATTTCATCCTGCTGTGTTATCTGTGAGATAGGGCTTTAGGCCATTATCTGGAGGGCATAATAGTCTGTGACATTTTTCTGAAAGTGAATTTCTACTCATTTCATTTGCTATACCGTACACATACACTATCTCTTCAATATGGCCTCCCTCTGGGATGTGTTTAAAAATGTATATAAAATGTGTATATAATACAAGAATACTAAAAAAAGTGTAATGGCTCTCAGCTTATGTTTAAATGTCAGGTGGAAGTTACAGATAAGTTGTGGTTGAATAATTTAAATTTTAACTAATTTTTATGAACAGGATGAGCTTGGAAGTGTTTACCATGAAAGATATAGTAATGCTACTATCATTTATGACCATATATTGTGGTTAAAGACAAGAACATGGATCATTAGTAGCATCATTGATGTAATTAAAGTGGACTAGCTCTATACAAATGGTAAGTCTAGGTGTGCCACCCAGGAACTCAGATAACTGTCATGTGATGCCACATATATGCTTTCATTCTTGCATAAACCAATATTCTGAAGCTAGCGCCGTGAGGGAGGCAGTGGACATGAGCGAACTTTCCCCAATTTGCCAATTTCAAATTCGGTACGAACATTGAAGATTCGGTTCGTGATTGGAAACCCAAACAACTTACTATAAAATAGGCAAATGTGGCTTTGTTTGGAAAAAAGTTAGAAGTTTTAAAATGGCCCTAAAACTTTCCCTGAATCTTTGGGGCCCAAACGCTCATTGGAAAACCCATTGGCCAGGAACAACACCTTGTGGTTTGGAGTTGAGTCTACTGCTTTCACTCAACCCAAAGAATTTAATGGAGCTTTAAAATAATTTGTTTAAGCTTCCTCGAGTTTGTAGGTGTTGGGACACCTGCAGGGTGTGAATATTTGGAACAGTGCCAGATCTGTGAAGTCCAGGAACCTTACAATGTACTTTAAACATCTGTTTAACGTAGCTTTGTATTTTTTTATTACAATTTTTTTTAGAGAGCAAAGATTTATAATTGCAGAGGGCAGTGGCATAACTTCAGGCCCAGGGACCCCGATGCGAAAGCTCCAACGGGGCCCCCAATTATTGAAAATCTTTAATAATATTAGTATTTTTCTAAAGGCCAAAGGGACTTTTGGGGCCCTCCTAGGCTGCAGGGCCCAGGTGCGATCGCAACCCCTGCACCTGTGGTAATTACGCCCCTGGCAGAAGGTCAGCAGCGTACAAGGCCACCTCTTCTACACTTTGGGGCTCTGCTGTATTTTTGGTCATCAGCACAGACACAGCAGGCAGGTATGGGCTGTCACCCATGCCCAGCTGCCTAGTTTTAAATGGTTGGCAATCAAAAATACAGGGGAGCCCTTTTTTGTAATTTTTTTTCTTGAAATAATAAAAAAAATTACATGAGGCGTCGCCGTATTTTTTGTTGCGAGCCAGGTAAAACTAGGCAACTAGGGGCTTGAATCCTCATCTCCCACTTTGCAGCAAATTGCAGCCCACAGCCACCCTAGAAAATGGTGCATTTATAGATGTGGCATTTTCAGGAGCTGTATGACTCTTCCAGCTGCCCTGTGGGGTTGGCAGACTTGGTAATAAGGGCTATGCCAGTTAAATATTGCCAGCTGGCACTAAGCCCAAGGTTCATAATGTTGGGCCAAAGTTAGACCCAACCATTATGAACCTCTAAGTAAATAGTAAATAATACACCACAATGTGAAAACTCATTGATAAAAAGAACACAAATACATCCCTCTTTTCCCATTTTTATTATCCCCACAAAAACCCTCCACATACATCTGTGATGTCTGTGCACAGCGGAACCCAAAACTGCTGTGAGAGGGATGATACTGAAAAGTTCAGCTGAGGTGACAGCTCAGCCTCATCGCTCTAGCTGACCTCAGATGAATCAGAATGTGACATCACCACACTCACAGCAAGCAGTCAGTTTCCTTTCCTGCTGTGAAAGGACGTCGCTGAGGATCGTGGAGGGTTTGTGAGGGGCATGATGGGAGGCATATACACCAGGATGGGCCCATGAAGGAGACCATTTATACCAGAGGGGAGTACATGTAAAACAGGATTGGGCCGTATAAACCAGGATGGGTCCTGGGTGATTCCATATATACTGTATCAGTATATGGTCTTACATACTAGGATGGGTGTTGTGAATTCATTGATGAAGAATGCTGGTTGTGAGCTCCCTCTGTGGTTGTTGTTGGTGATGCAGCTGGCTGTGTTTTGGAGAGTTCCTCAGCTGATCTTGATGATTGGCAGTCTGCTTCGGATTGGAGCATATAGGTGGTTGGAGCTGATCAATCTCTGCCAGTTGTAATTATTCCTGGAGGTGTCCACATCTCTCCCTAGTTTCTTCCTGCTCTGCTGATTCATTGCAAGCTAAGTGAATGGGTTTTTGTTATTTTGTAGCACACATGTTGTGTGCTTGAGGATCTGCTTATTGCTTGTCTTGCTCTGAGTTGTGGGTTGATATTTAGTCTGCATATTTGTTTACCTGCTCTCAGTTAGGAAGTTTTCTTCCTAGGTATGAATTGCTATTCACTGTTGTCTGCTGCTTCCAGTTCTGCTGGTGTTAGAACCTATTTATTCTAGTTTGATTCACAGATATAGAGGGCGCGAGTCTTAGCAGACTCAGGGATTTTTTTGGTATTATCTGCTGTTGGAGGTTTTTGATAGTATTTTTAATACTGACCACAATAATATTCCATCCACTCCTTACTATCTAGGTAGTGTGGCCTCTTTTGCTAAACTCTATTATCTGCCTGTGTGTGTTTTTTCCTCTCTTGTTTCCCACTCAATATCCGTGGGGAGCTTGCTATTCTTTTGGGGTTCTGCTCTGAGGCAAGATAGACTTTGCTGTTTGCATCTTTAGGGGTAGCTAGTTATCTGGCCGTGTCAAAGTGTCTAGGGCATGGTTAGTTACATCCCACGGCTACTTCTAGTTGCGGTATTTAGTCAGAGACTGCGGTCAGTACAGTTGCCAACTACTTCTGTGAAGTCTGTTTATGTTACTCCTAGGTCATCGGATCATAACAGATGGGTAAAGGGTGAGAGACATATACCAGATTGGGGTCATTTTAACAGGAAGGGGCAAGGATGAGGGCCATAAGTACCAGGATGGGGACATATATACCTGAATGGGCTCAGTTTGAGGGCCAAACATACCAGGATGAGGGCCATATATTCCATGATGGGACCTTATATACCAGTATAGTACAAGATGAGGACCATAAATATCAGGATGGGGCCATATATACTTAGAAGTGCCCAGAATGAAGGCCATATATACTAGGATGAGGCCATGTATATCAGGATAGGCCCAGGATGAGGGCCATACATACCAGGATGAGGGCCATATA
This sequence comes from Allobates femoralis, assembly GCA_033576535.1. NCBI lineage: Eukaryota > Metazoa > Chordata > Amphibia > Anura > Aromobatidae > Allobates > Allobates femoralis. Next base: position 183,180,225 of record JARQOC010000004.1, on the reverse strand, counting down.
TGCAAGAATGGGCCTAGAATGAGGGCCAAATATACCAAGAAGGACCGAGAATGAGGGCTATATATACCATGATGGGGGATATATATGCCAGGATGGGCCCAGGTTGAGGGACATGCATTATATACCAGTATGAAGCCATAATATACCAGAATGGTACCAAGATGAGGACCATATATACCAGGATGGGGCCATAATTACCAACATGGGCCAAGGATGATGGCCATATATACCAGGATGAACCCATGATGCGGGTCATATGTACCAGATGAGGGCCATATATACCAGGATGAGTGTCATACCTACCATGATAGGCCCAGCATAGGGATCATATATACCAGTATGGGATGAGGATTGGAAACATGTACCAGGATGAAGGACATATAAACCAAGATGAGGGATAATTATACCTGGAAGGGCTCAGGATGATTGCCATACCAGGATGGAGGCCATAAATAACAGGATGGGGCTATTTATACCAGAATGGGTCAAGGATAAATGCCATGTATACCTCAGGGTAAGGGCCATGTGTACCAGGATGGGGTCAAATATATCAGAATGGGCCCAGAATGAGGGCCATATATACAAGGATGTGGATCATATATACCGGGATTGGACAAGGATGGGAAACATAAACACCAGGATGGAAGACATAGACACCAGGATGGGGCATACACTACTGTTCAAAAGTTTGGGGTCGCCCAGACAATTTTGTATTTTCCATGAAAACACATACTTTTATTTATCAAATAAGTAGCAAAATGAATAGAAAATATATTCCTGACATTGACAAGGTTAGAAATAATGATTTTTTTTTAAATATTAATATTCTTCTTCAAGCTTTGCTTTCGTCAAAGAATGCTCCCTTTGCAGCAATTACAGCATTGCAGACCTTTGGCATTCTAGCTGTTCATTTGCTGAGGTAATATTGAGATATTTCACCCTGATGCTTCCTGAAGCCCCTCCGACAAGTTGGATTGGCTTGATGGACACTTTTTGTGTACCATACGGCCAAGCTGATCCCACAACAGTTCAATGGGGTCCAGATCTGGTGACTACGCTGGCCAATCCATTACAGATAGAATACCAGCTGCCTGCTTCTTCCCTAAATAGTTAATGCATAATTTGGAGGTGTGCTTTGGGTCATTGTCCTGTTGTAGGAATGAAATTGGCTCCAATAAAGCGCTGGCCACAGGGTATGGCATGGCATTGCAAAATGGAGTGATAGTCTTCCTTATTCAAAATCCCTTTTACCTTGTACAACTCTGCCACTTTACCAGCACCAAACCAACACCAGACCATCACATTGCTTCCGGCATCTTTTCAGTTGTTCTACATCTCACAAATGTTTTTCTGTGTGATCCAAAGACCTCAAACTTTGATTCGTCTGTCCATAAAACTTTTTTCCAGTCTTCCAATGTCTGTGTTTTTTTGCCCATAATAATCTTTTCCTTTTATTAGCCAGTTTCAGATATGGCTTTTTCTTTGCCACTCTGCCCTGAAAGCCAACATACCGGAGTCGCCTCTTTACTGTAGACGTTGTCACTGGTGTTTTGCGGGTACTAGTTAATGAAGCTGATAGATGAAGAGCTGTGAGACGTTCATTTCTCAAAGTAGAGACTCAAATATAATTGTTTTGTTGCTCAGATGTGCAGCGGGGCCTCACACTTTTCTTTCTACTCTGGTTAGAGCCTGTTTGTGCTCTCCTCTGAAGGGAGTAGAACACACCGTTGTAGGAAATATTCAGTTTCTTGGCACTTTCTCGCATGGAATAGCCTTTATTTCTAAGAACAAGAATAGACTGTCGAGTCTCACATGAAAGTTCTCTTTTTCTGGCCACTTTGAGAGTTTCAAAGAACAATCACATGTAATGCTACAGATTCTCAACTAGCTCAAAGGAAGGTCAATTTTATAGCTTCTCTAATCAGCCAAACCGTTTTCAGCTGTGCTAACATACTTGTGCAAGGGTTCTGCGGGGTTTCCTACACATCCATTGGCCTTCTTACACAGTTAACAACACACAATGTACCATTAAAACACTGGTGGTTGTTGAAAATGGGCCTCTATACACCTATGTAGATATTGCATTATAAAACAGATGTTTGCAGCTAGAATAGTCATTTACCACATTAATAAAGAGTGCATATCTGATTCATTTAATGTTAGCTTCATTGAAAAAAAAATGTGCTTTTCTTTCAAAAATAAGGACATTTCTAAATGACTCCAAACGTTTGATCGGTAGAGTATATACCTGGAAGGGATACAGGATGCGGGACATTAGTACAGAATTGGGGAACATTACCCCTGTAACAGTGTCAACAGCAGATTCCTCCATAGCAGTGCATCATACCCATAATTTTAGTTTTAAATGCAAATGTTTTCTTATTTTTCTCTTCTAAAAACTTGGTGTGTTTTATGGTCCGGAGTGACTTTTAGTCCAAAAAGATTACATATGTACTCATGGTTGTCCAGTATCATTCAGGCTTATATTCAAGTGAAGATAAATATACCGGCTGTTGCTTTACTTAGAATCACTGTGACTTGTGCTGTTATATTTTATAATATACGTGAACAAGTCCTGATTTTTAAGCAAATCTGCTTTCTACTTTAAAAAAAATGACAAAAAAATGGAAGCAGATTTACAGCGACACGTTACAAATAGATTGTGCACTTTTATTGGCCAATGTGGCACTTTCAATATACCGTAATAACCCTTAACAAACATAAATTTACACCCTCATGCTTTCAGAAGGGAGAGGTCCTCAAAATATAAACAAGGACATCAAGGAAAATGAAAATCGCGCCTGGTCCCCATGTGGACAGACTTAAAAGCAGGATAATACATTCAAATTAAAATTTAAACGATCATTAGATTCTAGTTAATGACAATGAATCTATTTTTGTGATATGTGGATTATATCTACATGGAAAAGAGTGTTTTTTTGACATTTTACTTACATGAATTATGATATTTACATACTTATATAATAGTACGTGCTTAATTGATTGGATATAATTATTACAGCCATCTGAGACTATGTGCCTGAAGGGTCTGCATAAATAACATATCTGTTCTTCTTTGACCTTTGGCTAGATTTAGCCTTTGACCCTGAATAACTTCTACAGTACAGAGTACAAAATCAATGAAACCAGTATAATTGAAGTTAAAGAAGGTATATTATTATTAAGATTTTTTTTTACTATGGGCATAAAAACTAACAAGCAGGTAGCTATGGTAGTTTATTATCTAAACTAATTTCTAATACGGCTGAATTAAAAATCCCTACCCTTCTCTGACTAATACACATAACCTTGTGACCGATTTCACGGGTCCCCACTTATCACAAGTCCTAGCCACTAAAACCTAGCCAATAAATCAGTGTCTAAAAACAGCAAAGGACAAAGTTAGAAAATTTTTCCTTACCACAGCATTACTTTGGTCAGTCGACCATTGCACTCATGCTAGGTGCAGCTTTACCTTGATTAAAAAAAGAAGGCATTACTAGTGCAGGACACCAGCCTCCAATCACTAAACACCTCCTTAATCTTGGAGGGCAGCGACCACTGTCTGTCCTGCATAATGAATAGGATTCACATATGACGCTGTTCACACAGGTTACTGCAATGTATGCCCAGCTTATTACATTAGCCAAATCTCATTAGCGGGCTGTTTCTGGCACTACAACACTGCTACCTGCCAGAAACAAACGTCCCATATGGCCTAGCTGCACCCTGCAATATAGGAGTGTAAAAAAAAAAATATAACAATTAATGAAATTGTGGTGCATTAGTTTGTCTTTGTGTTATTTGTTTTTTTTTACACTCTTTACATTGCAGGGTGCAGCTAAGCCATATGGGACATTTGTTCTGGCAGGTAGCAGTGTTGTAGTGCCAGAAACAGCCCGACCTACTGACATAGGGGCTAATGTAAGAGGCTGGGTACACATTGCAGTAACCTGTGTGAACAGCGTCATATGTGAATCCTATTCATTGTGCAGGACAGCCAGGGGTTCGCTGCCCTCCAAGATTAAGGAGGTGTTTAGTGATTGGAGGCTGGTGTCCTGCACTAGTAATGCCTTCCCTTTTTAATCAAGGCAAAGCTGCACCTTGCATAAGTGCAATGGTCGACTGACCAAAGTAATGCTGTGGTAAGGAAAAACCTTCTCTGACTAAACTATCCAACTACTTTTGACATTTTTCCCCTACTCCCTGTCTGATGATGTTTCATTTGTGAATCCCACTGCATGCTGGCACTCTCAAACTTAGCGTCATTAGGGGAAGAGGCTGCGGTCACTGAAATAGCCTCTGTCCCTTCCCTTAAATTAAACATCATCAATGACGCTTGTTTAAGTGGCTGATCTGGTTTCTGCTGTATCCCTGCACACTGTCATTGTAAAAATTTGTGCAGTGACCATGCTCTATAGTGCTGGCTCAGATCAGTACACACAGAAGAGCTCACTGTACGTGTGCAGTGTCAGAGTACCCAGCTGCATTCACAGACCAGCACCAGCGCCCTCAGTGATGGCGCTGGTCTCTGCATGTCGCTGGGCACTTTCACACCACGCATTGACAGTGAGCGCTGCTAAGATGCCATCTCTATTGAGCGTGCTGTCACTGTGTAAATCACACTGACAATGACAATGGCAAGTCCAAAGAACAGAGCAGCAGCTGAAACGAGTGTCACTGATGATGTTTCTTTTCAGAGAGAGGCCACGGACTGTGTCAGTAACCGAACCCTCTGCCCCTGATGATGCATTGTTTGGGTATCCTAGCATGCACTGTGATTCTCACACAAAGCATCATCGGACAGGAAGTGTGAGAAGAAATCAATAGTAGTTAGATAGTGTAGTCAGAGAAGGGGAGAGAATTTTTAATGTAGGAATCAACAACGCACCAGAGCCCACTAGACAGAGCTGAAACTCAAAGCTGATGGCAAAAAATACTAAATCCTGTGTGTTGGGACTATATAATTGGATAATAAAACAAAGAAATAGTAATGCCACACCAGGAAATTTGCATTACCCCAATAAATGAGTGTGAAATCCATGTAAAAATAGATAAATGAATATATAGACATGGCGACCTTCCCTTCGGGAAGGATATTAACATGGATAGCTTCTAAAGCAATAAAGAACAATTAAGCTATGCAAAAGTCCAATTACAATATGGAAATCAATTAATTATAACGTATAGATCTAGCGCTTACTTTATGATCAATTTTGAATGAAATTTTTTTTAAAACGATATATATATTTCCACACGGTTAAAAATTACAGCCTCTGGCATTAAAATAGTAGTAAAAATTAGTCATGTGAACTTTTACTACTATTTAATGCCAGAGGCTGTAATTTTTAACAGTGTGGAAATAAATATATTGTTTTAAAAACATTTTCTGACTAATAACAGGACCTGGCAGTGGAGGCTCCTTGAAGTGGATGCCAGGCTTGATCTTAGTGGCCACTACTGAGACTAAATCTCGGTTTTCATATTTAGCACAGGCAGTTCTGCATTACACATTGCATTATACCATAGATCTTCTTCTTTAGTGCCACTTATTCATCCACATTAGTCATGAAATAGTAGTGTCGCGGCAGTTCACTATTCTGTAAGTATATATATTTTTTCTGCCAGCACTACATTTATGGTGACACCAGTCTTAACCTTATCTATATATTGCTAATTTGGACTGAGCTCCCATTATATATAATTTCCCCAATTTTCACTTTTCCTTAGTCTGGTAGCCGCACATGGACACCATTGTGAAATCCTAGCACACACCATTTCGTTGTTTTTTATTACATCCATGGACATATAGACCCATTTACATTACACTATTTCATTAGGGAATAGTGTCAGGACCTGGCAGTGGAGGCTCCTTGAAGTGGATGCCAGGCTTGATCTTTAGTGGCCACTACTGAGACTAAGATCTCTGGTTTTCATATTTAGCACAGGGCAGTTTCTGCATCACACATTTGCATTATACCCATAGATCTTCATTTCTTTAGTGCCACTAATTCATCCACATTAGTCATGAAAATAGTAGTGTCGCGGCAGTTCACTATTCTGTAAGTATATATATTTTTTCTGCCAGCACCTACGTTTATGGTGACGCCAGTCTTAACCTTATCTATCTATGACATGAGAAGAAGGTGATCATAAAATAAGATCTATACGTTATAATTAATTGTTTTAAACTTTTTAAAGTGAGGATATACACGGAAATCACTTTTAGATTTATAGCAGCTACTACCCATATAGGCATTGTCCTATAAAACCTAGCTTCGGTGCAATAACATTTAAAACAATATGGAAATCATTTTAGAACCTGGCGCTGGGTTCTTGTCCCATTGACTTTTATATAGAGAGAATCGGTGTGCTTGGTGTATTGGATCCACGCCAAATCAAACAATGGGTATCTCAGTTCTGGACGTGATGCATAGTGCTGACACTGTTGTTCATACAATAGGTGCAAATATAGAATGTCCTGAGCAAAAAGATAAGAAGAAAAAAAACCTATTCCACTATATCTATTTTCAGTGTGGTAATAGATTCCTGGATAAGCAATCTAGCGTGCACACAGCCTGTATGAAGGCTCGAGGTGCAAGTGAGGGGATAATGGAAGATCCCAGAATCAAATAGAATATACCGTATATACTCGTGTATAAGCCGAGTTTTTCAGCCCAAAAAATGGGCTGAAAAGTCCCCCCCTCGGCTTACACACGGGTCAATACGGTAATCCTATGGTGGGAGGGGGCGCGGGAGGCGGGGGGGCGCTGCGCAGTATTTCTTACCTTGTCCCTCGTTCTGCAGTGCTTTCCGGTGTCCTCCGTGCTCCGTTCCCGGTCTGCTGGGACTTGTGGTTCCTCCTGGTTCCTCCTCCTTCGGTTTCATCATGGGGGCTGCCATCTTGCTTCTTCTCTCCGCCCCCGGCCAGTGATGTCAGAGCAGGCCGCGCTGTGATTGGCTAGCACCCGTGATCACATGTCACGGGTGCTAGCCAATCACAGCGCGGCCTGCTCTGACATCACTGGCCGGGGGCGAAGAGAAGAAACAAGATGGCAGCCCCCATGATGGAACCGAAGGAGGAGGAACCAGGAGGAACCACAAGGCCCAGCAGACCGGGAACGGAGCACGGAGGACACCGGAAAGCACTGCAGAACGGGGGACAAGGTAGGAAGCTGTGTGTGTGTGTGTGTATGTGTGTGTGTATGTGTATATATGTGTATGTGTGTGTGTATATATGTGTGTATGTATGGGTATGTGTATGTAAGTAGGCTGGCTGCCAATATAAGCCATACCTCTGGGGCTGCTGTATATACTTCTGGGGCTGCTGGATACTACCACTGGGGCTGTATATACCTCTGGGGCTACTGTATACTACCACTGGGGCTGTATATACCTCTATGGCTACTGTATACTACCACTGGGGCTGTATATACCTCTGGGGCTACTGGATACTACCACTGGGGCTGTATATACTTCTGGAGCTGCTGGATACTGCCACTGGGGCTGTATATACCTCTGGGGCTGCTGGATACTACCACTGGGGCTGTATATACCTCTATGGCTACTGTATACTACCACTGGGGCTGTATATACCTCTGGGGCTACTGGATACTACCACTGGGGCTGTATATACCTGTGGGGCTGCTGGATACTACGGTACCACTGGGGCTGTATATACCTCTGGGGCTACTGGATACATACCACTGGGGCTGTATATACCTCTATGGCTACTGTATACTACCACTGGGGCTGTATATACCTCTGGGGCTACTGGATACTACCACTGGGGCTGTGTATACTTCTGGGGCTTCTGGATACTGCCACTGGGGCTGTATATACCTCTGGGGCTGCTGGATACTACCACTGGGGCTGTATATACCACTGGGGAGGCTGCTGTATACCACACTGCTGGGGGCTGTATACCTGTGCTGGGGTCCACCCTCGGCTTATACACGAGTCAATAGGTTTTCCCAGATTTTGAGGGCAAAAGTAGGGGGGTCGGCTTATACACGAGTATATACGGTAGTAATCATTGCACACTCAATTTGAATCTGATGCAAGTAAAAATCCTTGTTTTGTTCACAATGCGACTTTAGGAACTTAACATTTTGGCCAAATTAAATGGCCCTGGTATGTACTATATCCCTACCAGGGATACATACTCAGTGCGAGAGAGCAGCAGATATTACAGGGGCATCTCAATTAATTAGAATATCATCAAAAAGTTAATTTTTTTCAATAATTCAATACTTACAGTGAACGCATATATTACATAGACTCATTACAAACAGAGTGATCTATTTCAAGTGTTTATTTCTGTTAATGTTGATTATGGCTACAGACAATTAAAACCCAAAGGTCATTATTGCAGAAAATTAAAGTAGGGAGGATGAAGGGTTAAAAACTGTGCTGCTGCATTCCATGAGACATCAAAGGGTGAAAAATAATATTGATTTATTAGTCAACGCATTTCAAGGCTCCCTGAAATGCCCTTAAACATGGCAATATGATATTGATTTGTCCTAAGGAAGGGGCCAGGGAGCCATGTAACGCGTTGACTAATATATCAATATTATATTCACCCTTTGATGTCTCGTTCTGGACCCCCCCACACTGTGAATTGCAGCCCACAGCCACCCCAGAAAATAGCGCATTCATTTTCTGGCGCTGTACCCAGACTCATCCAGTTGCCCTGGTACCAGTGACAAACTGGGTAATAAAAGGGTTAATGCAAGCTTTTTTATTGGCAACTGGCACTAAGCCCAAGATTCATAATGTCGGGCAAATGTTAGACCCGGCCATTAGGAATCTCTAGTAAATACCGTATTTCCCCGAAAGTAGGGCGCCCCCGAAAGTAAGGCATGCTTGGGGGGGCGCCCTACTTGCTAATATAAGACACCCCCCAATTATAAGGCGTACCTGCCTGAGGACTGTGGTGGTCCCCCGCTCTCTGGTGGTCCCCTCGCTCTCCGGTCGTCCCCTCCGCTCTCTGGTGGCCCCCCACTATCCAGCGGCCCCCCGCTCTCCTGATTCCCGCTGTAGCTGCCAAACTCCGCCCAGGTCAGGAGCCCTGCGCCAATTACAGTGCAGGAACCGTGACCCAATCACAGCCCAGGAACCGCAAGCCAATCCGCGGCCAGCTGACATCGTGCATGGCCTCTGATTGGCTAGCGGGTCCTGGGCTGTGATTGGCTCACGGCTCCCGCGCTGTAATTGGCGCAGGGCTCCTGACCTGGGCGGAGTTTGGCAGCTACAGTGGGAAGAAGGAGAGCGGGGCGACGCCGGAGAGCGGGGGGGGGGCCTCCGGAGAGTGGAGGGGGCCACTGGAGAGTGGAGGGGGCCACCGGAGAGCGGTGGCTAGCTGGAGGATGGGGGACCACCGAGAGCGGAGGCCAGCGGGGAGAGCGCGACATCGGAGAGCGGGGGCCACCGGAGACCGGTAAAAAACGTTTTGTGTGTATGGGTATGTGTATGTATGGGTGTGTGGAGTGTGTGGGGTGTATGTGTGTGTGTATGGGTGTGTGGTGTATGTGTGTGTATGGGAGGCTGCAGTGGGATGTAGGGTATATAAGACACCTCCCGAAAGTAAGACATGGGGCCAAAAAAATATAAGACGGTGTCTTACTTTCGGGGAAACACGGTAGTAATAAAATACACCACACAGAGAAAATCTTTTTATTAGAAAAAAAAACAAACACACATTTACCCCATACCCTCTAACGCAGTCCACAATGATGGTCCCACGACGCTCGATCACCTCTGCTACATCCAGAGACTGCAGCAAGGGATCAAGTGTCCTCTTCTTGCAGTCTCTGCCATACAGTGCACCATGAGTGTGACCTCAGAGACTTCAAGAGGACATTTGATGCCTTGCTGCAGTCTCTGGGGTACACTGATAGTGCACTGTATGGCAGATCATTGCACTCTCAATGATCTGCCATACAGTGCACCAGCACTGTGAACCCCAGAGACTACAACAAGAGGACACTTGATCCCTTGCTGCAGTCTCTGGAGTTACACTGATAGTGCACTGTATGGCAAATCATTGCGCTCCCTCTCCCCAGCCCCTAAGTGCTGTGATCAGTAAGATTGCAGCACTTAGGGGGAGACACATAGCCAGGGCACAGCAACCACACAGATTGCTGTGCCCTGGCTGTCACATCATTCCTCTGCAGCCTTATTTCCATGCAGGAAGATGAGGCTGTGGATGAGTAGAGGGCAGAAGCGGCAGGTGGGAGGCGAACACAAGAAGGGGATCAGTACTTGAGGGGAGTGGGAGGAAGAGGGAGGATTGGGCAAGAGGAGTGGAGGGAAATCAGGACCGGAGGGGAGCAGAGGAGGAAGAGGGACAGTGGGCACCGAAGCGGGCACAGGGGATGGGTGGGCAAAGGACAGAGAAGCAGACACTCAAGGGAAGTGCAAGTAGGAAGAGAGGAAGACGGGCACACATGTCCTGCACCAGCATCAGCTGTTGCATCACTCCTCTGCATCCTTATCTCCCTGCAAGATCAGGCTGTGTAGGAGTAGCGGGCACAGGCGGGTGGTCACATGCGGCCTGCGCCGCCACCATATTTCAGCTGGTGGGAGTAATCACTATGACAGGTCATTCCATAGCTGGAGAGTGACAATCACTGGGGTTGGCTGTTAACAGCCAATCACAGTGATCATGGGGGTGGGGTGGGAAATCAACCCACCCCCCTGATATCAAGCTCCAATATTCTGTAATAAGAATTACAGAATACGAAGTCAGAGCAACCTATGACGTCCCAATATGTCAAAGGTCGGAAAGGGGTTAAGCAATATTTTATCTCTCAGACCCTTAATCCTCCCTACTCTAATTTCCTGAGATAAAGATCTTTGGGTTTTCATTCATTCATTCATCAACATTAACAGAGAAAACACTTGAAATAGATCACTCTGCTTGTAATGACTATAGATAATATATGATTATCACTTTATGTAGTGAATTCCGAAATAAATTAACTTTTTGATGATATTCTAATTCATTGAGATGAACCTGTATCTGTTTCAATTAAACCTTTCGCTTTGGTGTCCCTTGAAGGGGGATTCCACTATTATAAAGATTTGTCCAACCAATGAAAAGACTTGTGTTTTTCTACAAGAACTTAACATTCCAAGAATATGTGACTTAGACGTCCCACTTACCTCAAAACTACTGCCGTGTTTCCCCGAAAATAAAATCCCCTGAAAAAAAATCTTATTGGTGGTTTTAGCAGGCTGCTAAATTTAAGCCCTCCCCCAAAAATAAGACCTAGCAAAAAAACATTTTTTAAAGGCATGCCTGTCAAGCAGAGGAGCAGGGAATGCAGCTATGATGGATGCCGTACGGTACTGCTATTGCCAGAGCCTGCCGGCGCTTTATCCATTCCTCCTTGTCCTCCTGTATGTATGGCATTGGAGGCGCTGCTCAATGTACATGAATAGTAATAAGCCACCAGCCAATCAGATTACTGTACATCTATGCTGACTGGCACCTGAATATCATACATACAGGAGGTGGAGGTATGAATAAAGCGATGTCAGCAGGCTCCAGCAAAGACAGTACCATGAATGTGTGTGTGTGTGTGTGTGTGTGCATTAGATGGGGGCTGCAGATGGATGATGGAGACTGCAAGGAGATATTGGGGAATGATGGAGGCTGCAAATAGATGATGGGGACTGCTGATGGATGACTGGGATATTGGGAGATGATGGGGGCTGCAGATGGATGATTGGGATAAAGGGAGATGATAGATTCTGCAGTGGGATATTGGGGGATGACAGGGGCTGCTGATGGATGACTGGGATATTGGGAGATGATGGGGCTGCAGACGGATGATGGGGGCTGCAGGGGGATATTGGGGGATGATAAGGGCTGCAGATGGATGATGGAGGCTACAGAGGGAAATTGGGGGATGATGGGGGCTGCAGATGGATGAATGGGGCTTCAAGGGGACAATTGGGGGTGATTGGGCTGCAGATGGATGATGGGGGTTGCAGGGGGATATTCGGGGATGATAGGGGTTCAGATGGATGATTGGGATATTGGGAGATGATGGGGGCTGCAGATGGATGATGGGGGCTGCAGGAGGATATTGTGGGATGATGGGGGCTGAAGATGGATGATGGATGACACAGTTTATCTAGTTATACTGGTTTGTGATGACAACTACTGTACAGTCTATACTAAACCAAAAAATTAGGGAAGCCCCACTTTTTTTTTTTTTTAATTATTTAAAAAAAATTTAAAGTGAGCCTCTCTCCAGATTTTTGTATATTAAACTAAAAGAGCCACCTTCAGCAGCACCTATGCTGCATTTTAAGAAGGTGATTATTATGCCCCGACTCCCTTGTACACTTGGGGCTTCACTGTATTTTTGATTTCCAGCCAGGTATAACTAGGCAGCTATGGGATGCCACCCACCCCCAGCTGCCTGGTAATACCTGGCTGGTAATCCAAATACTGTCGAGTCCCTTTTTAAAAATTATTTCTTGAACTAATTAAAAGAACAACGTGAATAATGTTTTATCGGATAAAATTACCCTTAATAATGGCACTAGACAGGGCTGTCATCTCTCCCCTACCCTCTTTGATCTCTATATAGAACCCCTAGCTGAAAAAATACGATCCAACCACCTAATAAAAGGCATTCCCACACATCACCAAAAATTCAAAATCTCACTATTTGCTAATGACATCCTCCTTACTGTCTCTGACTCTACTAATACTAACTCGATTGATAACTTGCTAACCACTATTAACCAATTCTCTGAAGTCTCCTATTATAAAATGAATTTAACTAAAACCCAAATACTTCATCTAAATATAGAACCCAAAATTATAGAGTCTCAAAGAGAAATTCCCAATGTCATGGGACACTAAACATATAAGCTACCTTGGTATCAAACTAACCACTCCCCTCTCAACTATTGTTGAAGTTAACTTAACTGACATCTATAAAACCAGATATCCTACATTTCGCCAAACTGGAGGTCTCTTGGTTGGGAAGGATAGCGGCCTATAAAATGTGTCTCTTACCAAAACTGCTTTATGTTTTTCGATCACTCTCATTGATAATCCCAAAAAAATGGCTCCAAAAACTGCAATCTCAATTGGCTACCTTCACATGGTCTAAAAAGAAACTGAGAGTGTCTAAACTAATTTTAGAAAAAAACAAACAGAGAGGTGGACTCGCACTTCCAAACTTGACTTCGTATTACTATGCTACCTTAGTGAAACTTAGCCAATCATGGTGGACGAGGACGGAAGAAGCAGTTTGGCTATCAATGGAGGAATCTTTACACCCTCAAGAAAGTCTAGTTTTCACTAATCTTATCTATTTATGCGATAAAACTAAACCTCTCCCAGAACTACCTACAGTTAGATCTGCTATTCTCGCCTGGAAACTACTACAAAAAATTTCAACCAAAACATACTCCGCGGTTTCCCTTCCTGGATAAATATAGAATCTTAGAATGCATGTCCTCATGAATCAGATTGTCCTCATGGGTAGAGCTGGGTATCAAATTTGTCTCAGACATCCTAAATGATAGCAAGCAACTTGAATCCTTTCAAGTACAAAGGAATAAATACAAACTTGAACAAGCGGAAGCAGCTATTTGGAAAAGAATTGACAATTTTATTAGAACCCATAAACTGAACTTCTATTTGCCACAAAACTTAGTACAAATGTTTAAATTCCCACAAGCTCCAATATTTTGGACAACTGGCCATATCTACCAGAATTTCTCTCAAGACTCTATTTTTCACTGCACACCCAATGTGACTGCCTGGGAAAAGGTACTAGGAATAAATATCTCATTAAATAATCTGCAACAAAACTTTGAAACTAATTATCGCTACATTCCTTGCGCCTCTCTACTAGAGACGCATTATAAGACCTATATGCGATGGTATCTCACTCCAGTTAAACTTGCTAAAATCCAAGACACAAATTCAGCCTTGTGCTGGAGGAATTGTACACATACCGGTAGTTTAACTCATATCTTCTGGAAATGTATACTCCTCAAACCCTTTTGGTCTGAAGTTGAGACTCTAATCAACTAATTAAGCTTACACCTGAAACTTAATCCAGAATTAGTATTGCTCTTATTAGGCCTTGAAAAACTTCCAAGCAAGCTTATAATTGTATTAGTCATTACTTCTATATTTTTTTTTACAAAATATGTCAAGTGTTACCCATAATTAATTTATCCTTAGGTTTTATTAATCATACTATTTATTATTAATATATCAGGGACCCTCTGTTTTGCTGAACTTGTGATTTTTAATATTGTTGTATGTAATTTTTAATCATGTTTCAATAAAAATGGGCTTGAATCATTTTTAGATTAGGAGTTGTTTTTTTCATACAGAGCATTACTGATGCACTGCTCTGTATAGCAAAATAAAAATGAAACACTAAGCAAAATACACATATTTGGTATCAGTGAGTTAAAAAAAATTATGTACAACACCTGGCAAAAATTATGGAATCACTTGCCTCGGAGGATGTCCATTCAGTTGTGTAATTTAGTAGAAAAAAAGCAGATCACAGATATGGCACAAAACTAAAGTCATTTCAAATATTATTATTATTATTTATATAGCGCCATTGGTTCCATGGCGCTTTACATGTGTAAGGGCAGAACAAGGACAAGAACATAAATAACGACGAATAAATCATACAGGTACATTAGGGCAGAGATCCTGTCCAAAAGGGCTCACAGTCTATAGGGGATGGGTGGGAGACAGTAGGAGGGGGAGAGGTGAGATGGTGCCGCGGATTAGGTCTCAGTGTGGGTTATAGGCTTGAAGGAAGAGGTGGGTCTTCAGGTTTTTCTTGAAGGTTCCCAGGATAGGGGAGTGTCTGATGTGGTGTGGAAGAGAGTTCCAGAGTATGGCGGATGCACGAGAGAAGTCTTTTTTTTTTTTTAATCGTCTTTTTTATTGAATTTTCAACATTCCAATGTACATTGCATTTAACAGGTATAACCGTACCAAGTAAAATATAAAATTGAACAGTGACATGGTATGAAAATATTCAGGGGTGTACAGCTTTCTTAACCATATGTCATGTTTTCAACCTTCCAAATAACTTTCCCCATCCCTCCCTCCTCCCCCCCTCCCATTGCGATGATTCTGTTTTGATTCATGTGTCTAAATGTCTCTTGTAAGCTCACAAAGTATCTGAGTAAAATATTTTACTTTAATTTTCGGGGTTATCTGTGTGTGGTTTTCTCATGACGCTGTGTCACATCTGAGTTTTCCCAGGTTTCCCTCCAATTCCATCTTCGCATACCATGTCGTATTCCTGAAGGGCATCATAAAGTCCCTAATGTCATGGTCTGTCATCATGTTTTCAATGAAAGGTCGCCATTTCTGAAAGAATTTTGTGGTCAGCGTTGATGGTGACCTCATTGTATCTGTTCTTTCCAGAAATGCTACATTTTTCATTACCGTAACGATTACCTGTGCATTTGGTAATGACTCATCCAGCCAACACTGTAGGATGAGGCGTTTAGCCAATATAGCTATTGTGTGAAATAATGTCAAGGGAGTCGGTGTTTGGTCAGTCGTGTCCATGTAATGGAACAACCATAGCAGTGGGGATAATCCAATTTTATGTCCAGCCATGGTTGTTGTTAGCGTCTCCACCCCCCTCCACAAATTTTGAGTTGTTGGGCATGACCACAGTCCATGTTCTATATCTGTCATCGGGGTCTTACATTTGGGACAGGCTAGCCATCTCTGTGTTCCTCCCTGTTTCGATGGGATATTGAAGCCCTGGATAGTCCCGTGCATCACCCTATATTGGGTGTCTCTTCATCTCTCATTCCCTAAGTGTCGTCTTGCTAATTGCCATCCCTCTAATAATTTTGATATCAAGTCTTGGTCTGGGAAGTGTTTTTTCCGTCTTCGGAATAGTTTGTCTGGGATAGTCAGTCTTAGTATCTTTTGTAGCCCTGCATAAAGAAACGAGATGTTTATGTTGGATGGATTCGAGTCTATCGTGTTTGCCCAAAGCTCGTTATTTATCTCTCTCTTTATATCTAGGAGGTTCTCCATTAGTTGATATCGTATCTGGTAGTACTGCAGAAAATGTGTATTTGGAAGTCCAAATTTCTGCAATATTTCCCGACCCGATAGCCACTTCTTTTCACTTAGGTTCATGAGGTCTTTCATGGTGTTTACTCCTTTTTCCCTCCATTCCTCAAAGAGTTTATTAAGGCGGCCTACTTTGAATCCAGGATGGTTCCATGGTGATAAATGTACTGAAATTTTCCATGAGAGTCTCATTTTTTTTCTAATGGCTTTCCATGTGGCAATGGTATCTCTGCAGACCATCGTGTCTTTAATCTTTTTTGGTATGACCGATAGTGGGGAGTGGAGGAGGGCCGGTAGCCCCCACGGTTTGGCCAATTCACCTTCCAGCGTAACGTCAGAGTATCTATCTGTGATGTGTTACCAGTCTGCTACATGTCGGGCCATACAGGCGAGGTTATAGCCCCTTACATCTGGTAGTCCTAGTCCACCCAAGTCTTTTGTCTGTAGAAGTGTCTGCATTGCTATCCTCGCTCTCCCACCTCTCCACAAAAATTTTGAAAACGTTTTATTGAGCCGCTTAACGTCCGTGTGCTTCAATAATAAGGGAATAGTTTGGAGCAGGTAGAGGAGTCTCGGAAAACTGATCATTTTGATCAAGTGCGCCCGACCTAATAGAGACAAGGGTAGTTCTTTCCAGCTCAGTAATTCCTTTTCAATCTTTTCAATTATGGGAGCAAAGTTGTATTTATATATCTGTGCAGGTGATCTGGCCAGAAGGATTCCTAGGTAACGTATCTTATCTTTTGCTATCTGTATATTTTCAAATTGATTTCCTGTCAGCAGGGGGGGTGTTTTCTGAAGGAACATGATTTCGCATTTGTTTTTGTTATAACATCATCGGCAAACATCGCCAGTCGCACCTCTTTCGACCCCACCATGATGCCCCTGAACACCTTATGGTGTTCTAGGTACAGTGCCAGTGGTTCAATTGCCATATTGAATAATAAGGGCGAGAGTGGGCAGCCTTGTCTAGTTCCTTTATTAAGGCTAATGGCATCTGACAGGAATCCCGGTATGCTCACCTTAGCTTTCGGGTTGTTATATAGGGCCCCAAGATACGTCCTAAAGTTACCCGTGAGGTTATAGGTTTTGAAGACTTTATCCAGCCATGTCCATCGTACATTGTCAAAAGCCTTTTCGGCATCTAATGTGACTATGGCTGGATAACCTTTCTCATCTCTCTCCCTCCCCCTCACTACGTCCATTATCAGCATTGCTTTACGTATGTTCGTTGTAGTGGATCTGCCTTTTATGAAGCCTGCCTGGTGAGCGGGAATTAAGTTTGGCAAAATTGAGGCTAAGCGGTCAGCCATTACTTTTGACATTAATTTTAAGTCTTGATTAATTAACGATATTGGTCGATATCCCGATGGGTCTAGGGTGTCTTTTCCTGGTTTGGGAATTAATTTAATGTATGCCATGTTCATGGCCTCTGGTATTTGAGTTCCTCGTAGGAATCCGTTATATAGGTCGGTAAGTATCGGGGCGATCTGGTCTTTCATAGCTTTAAAATATGCTCCGTTGAAACCATCAGGGCCGGGCGCCTTGTTTGCACTCAGTCGTCCTATTGCTCCCTCAACCTCTCTTTTGTGACAGGGCTATTGAGGAATAGTAAATTATCGTCGGTTAGTTTTGGCAAGGGGAGCGAGTCTAGCCAAGCAGCACCCCCTTCGTCAGTATCTTCAGAATCTTGGTCTAAATACAGTTTTGCATAGTATTTTCCCAACGTCTGGACCACCTCTTTGGGGTTGTTTCTGATTGTTCCGTGTCTGTCACGTATTTTAAGGACATGCGTCTGGGGTCTTTTCTCTCTCGCCAGATTGGCTAGCAGACGTCCGGCCTTGTCTCCAAACTTGTGGAGTTTAAGATCCATTTGTGTTTTGTACAAGGCCTCGCGTCTGGCTGCCCACTCATCAAAATCTTTTTTCGCCTGTTGCCAAGATTTCTTATTGGCAGCCGTGTCTACTTCCTGGTAGAGACAGTATGCTTCTCTAGCTGCTGAACTGGCTTTGCAATATTGATCTCCTATGAATTTCTTGCGTTTTATTTCGTGCGCCATAATATGGCCTCGCATTACCGCCTTCCCCGCTTCCCAAAACAGAGGGGGATCTGAGCGGTGGATCTCGTTATCTCTGGAGTAACGTTGCCACCATTCCGTCATCATTGTCACGAAATTTTCTTCATGTGCCAATGAATCTGGAAACCGCCACAGTATGTCCCTTCCTTTTGGATAAGAATCACTGATTTCCAGAAGTACTGGGCTATGGTCTGAAATAACCATCGTTTCTATATTGATTTCCATCACCCTCTGGAGTAGGCGCGGGGAGGTCAAGAATGTGTCTAATCGTGACCATGTATTATGTACATGCGAGTAATGCGTATATTCCCTACCTAGCGGATGGAGGGAGCGCCAAGCATCAGGTACTATGCAATTAACTGATAGCTCTGTCAGGAAGCTCTGCTGCCCATTTCCACCTTTTCGCTGCGAGGTTCGTGGCTGAGTCCCTCGTCTGTCTTCTAGTTCATTAAAAACCATATTAAAGTCGCCCCCTATTAGTTTAACAGGTTCCTTGTCGGTCAGAAGACGCTGTCGAATGTCATTAAAGAAAGTCCGTTGGGCTGTGTTGGGAGCATAGATATTATAAACACTTAGTATATCGTTTTGTAATTGTAAGACTAGGTGGCTCAGTCTCCCTTCATCGTCTGCCTCATGTGTCACAACTTCATGTGCCAGGGATTTATTAATCAGAATTAAAACCCCTGCTTTCCGGTTGACTGCTCCCGAGCCATATATCTCGCCTACTCACATCTTTTTTAGACGGAAGAAGTCTTCCTTGGTCAGGTGGGTTTCCTGGAGTAGCACCACGTCTACTTTCAGTCGTTTGAGGTGTCTCAATATCATCATGCGCTTAGCTGGGGAGCGCATCCCCTTGACGTTCCAGGTTACCCACCTGACCATGATGGTGTTCTAGCTTTTAGTGAAGAGTAGTAAAGTTTACATATGGTGTGGAAGTGAAACCATGATACCTCGATTTTCTTGTCACGTGACGCTATCTTACACATTTTCCCTCTTATGTATGTTCCTGAGAGAGACAATTGTACATTAGTAACAGAATCGCAATATCTCAAAAAACCTTCAAAGACAACTATGATATCCCTTTCCCCTCCCGACCCTGTATATTCCCACCCTTTTTCCATTGTGCTCACTTCTCTTTTTTCCTCCATTATTGTCTCCTCTGGCTCCCCGAGGGATCCAGGGCAAATGAATACATCAATATTTGTATTCCGCCGTTTGGCTCAGTTGTAAGCTATGTATGGCTGACGAGGAGACATCGGGAAGAAAAGGAGGAGATAAGCACGACCCTTCAAGATATATACATTCCCTTACTTCTCTCTCCCCTTCCCCCACCCGTTCCATTCCCCACCCTCTCCCGCCTTAAGTCCACATGTTCAGGACATTGTTTGCTCTTTTCTCACTCGTATGTTGCCTTCCAGCTCGTCCCCGCAATCGGCCGATCCCTCCAATAGTTAGAATTCTGGTGTGACAGTGTACATCAACAGTCATGCCTTGAGGCGTCGGGTCTTATGGCCTGATAACAGTCTTCAGTACATAAGTCAATCAATCAATCGATGGATCGTAAATTCCATCGGAGTGGTCTGTTAAGTTCGGTTCGAAAATAGTATCCAGTATGTGTTGGCATATTTTCTTGGGAATATGGCTAGTTAGTTAGGCGTGCTGTCAGTTAAATCTCATCACTTGGACATCTTTTTTGGCTGTGCCAGATTTCTTCCTTGACCAACCCGATTTTTGCTGTCTTTGATTGTTCGGTGGTAGCCGGTCTGGTGTTGCCGCTCCCATGCCCGCTCCTGAGCGTAAATGGTAGGGACGTTGTGGTTCTCCTTCTCCCGGTTCTGTCAACTGGCTGTTTAGCGCATTTCTAGTGTCTGGGGAGGACGGGGTTGAACTGAGGGGGGGGCGTACGTTGTCGTAGTACAAAATCCATGGCTTCCTTGGGTGAATGAAAGGACTTTGTTTCTCCTCCGGTGCTCTGAATCTCAGAGTGGCTGGGAATAACATCTGAAATCTCACGTTTTTCTTGTAGAGTAACGTGCATACCTCACTGAATCCCTTGCGTTTCCTCATAACTTCCACGGAGTAGTCCTGGTAAAGGAGAACTTTGTGACCACGTATGCGCAGGGGGATACGGCTTGCTTTGTACGCTCTCAAAATCTCCTCCTTATCACGGTCATTCAGATATTTCGCTATGGAATGTCTGGGTTTAACCGCCTCTCCTCCTTGACCTTTTTGCGATGTTCCCATGGGTCCTGTCTCCTCTGATACCATTTCCCTTGGTGGGCCAATTCTGTGTGTCCTCTCAGTAGGGCAGGGGTGTGTGAGACCTAATGTTTTCGGTAGGTCTACTTCAAATATGTCTTTTAGTTGATTAGGAGAGATTGTTTCAGGAAGGCCAACTAGCTTAAGGTTGCATCTGCGACTTCGATTTTCCAAATCGTCTAGTTTATTTAGAGCATATGAAGAGCTTTTGTGCAGAGCGTCTAATTGTTGTTCTAAATCCAGTATACGTTCCTCTGCGGTTGCCAGGCGTTCCTCTGTTTCACTTAATCTCTGGTCATGGCTGCTCAATTTTGTCTGCATCCCTTCTGTGGTTGAACGGATCATCTCCGTCATTGCTTGGCGAAATTCTTCTGCCATATATGTCGCCATTTCCTTTGCTAGTTGTTTGTAATTAATGGCAGGCAGCACATTAGGGACCATCATGTTGTTAAAGTCTCGTTTATATGGAGGGCAATCAGGAAGTATACGCGCCATCTTTCCTCCCGCCTCTTCTCTCTGCTCTCCAAATCCCCCTCCATCCTCTTCGTCCACACTAGCCTCCCCCTCGCTCTGGCTTTCATCTCCCTCAGTACCTGCTTCCATCATCGGTTCTGGGGTATGGATGATTTCTTCGGCCGTCTTCTCCTCTGCCTGTCTCTCCTTTAGGGCCGCGCCGGGCGCCGCCATTGTTGGCCCTGCTGCTGGTGCGGGTCTTCCCGCCTGTTTGTGCCCGATCTTGTCTCCGCTGCGGGACACGAACCGATCCAGTGCCGTCGGCTTCATGTGTCCTCCGCGGTCTCCTGTGTCGGATTACGGCAGGTTGCGGTGCTATTTGGGTGGGTTATTCTGCCCTGGATTCCGGAGCTTCTCCTCTATCGACTCTGCATGGAGGCGCCAGAACCAGAAGTCCGAGAGAAGTCTTTTATGCGGTTGTGGGAGGTGGAGATGCGGGGGGAGAAGAGAAGGAGTTCTTGTGAGGAGCGCAGGTTGTGTGAGGGGTGGTATCTGGAGACCAAGTCGGAGATGTATGAAGGGGACAGGTTGTGGATGGCCTTGTATGTCTGGGTTAGGGTTTTGAACTTAGATCTCTGGGAAGTAGGGAGCCAGTGGAGGGCAGAGGGGGGAGACATGGGAGTAACAGGGCGACAGGTGGATGAGTCGGACAGTAGAATTGAGGATGGTTCGGAGGGGTGCAAGGGAGGAAGTGGGGAGGCCAGTGAACAGGATGTTGCAGTAGTCGAGGCGGGAGATAATGAGGGCGTGCACAAGTGTTTTGGCAGTGTCATGGTCAAGGAAGCAGCGGATCCGTGAGATGTTTTTAAGCTGGAGGTGGCAGGAGGCCAGGGCCTGGATGTGTGGCTTGAAGGAGAGGGCAGAGTCGAGGATTACATCGAGGCACTTGGCGTGGGGGACGGGTGAGAGTGTGCAGTCGTTGGCAGTGATGGTTAGGTTGGGTAGGGGGGAAGAGCGACTTGGGGGAAGACGATGAACTTCATTTTATCCATGTTAGAGTTTGAGGAAACGATCGGAGAAGAAGGAATGAGATGGCGGACAGGCAGTGTGGGATTTTGGATAGCAGGGAGGTGATGTCAGGACCAGAGAGGTAGAGCTGGGTGTTGTCGGCGTAGAGGTGGTATTGGAGGCCTTGGGATTCGATGAGTTGGCCTAGGCTGAGGGTGTTGATGGAGAAGAGTATGGGTCCCAGATCCTAGCGACTTCATGGCAACACTAAATGACAACACTAAAAGAAATCAAGATAAAAAATGTGGTAGTAAGGGTATCTTTTTTCAGACCAAGCTGGGGAAAAAAAAATAGAATCACTAAATTCTGAGGAAAAAATTATGGAAAGTCCAATACATCCTTGGTTGTCCTTATATACAGAAGTACCCCCACTGCTTGTTTGTAATTCTCATTGCTGGAGTCTTGATGAATCTTTGGCTTCTGAGGGCTATTTTTCCTTGCCATGACTGTGGCTCTGATTCAGGAAGTGTTCTGACCATATAAGAAAGGCGTCTAGCTGGGATACCTTTGTTTGGTCTTACTGATCTCCTGACTGGAGGTTGACTTCGTTCTTCTGTTTCTTCCTCACTGGCTTCAGAGCTTATCCAGACTTCACTGTTTTTTTTTCAGTGCCTGGGTTTGGTGACTGAGATTCTTCTTGTTCCTTTGCTTGAATGACTGGTGTAACTTTATGAAATTTGAGCGAAACAGAGTTCTCATCAATCACTACGTCTCTGCTGATTGTTACTGTGTAGGTGCAGGGTGCAGGATTCTGTATCCCTTTTGAGTTTCGCTATAGCCCACCAGGACTCCTTACTTTGCATTTGATTCCCACTTGGAATGTTTTTCTTTGGGAACATACACAAACGCTTTGCTTCCAAATATCCTGAGTTGCTTTAGGTTAGGTTTCTTGCAGTTCCATAGCTCATATGGAGTTTTATTTGTGGCTTTACCTGGCAGTCTGTTTTGAAGGTAGCAAACTATCATGATGGCTTCTCCCCAATATGCTGTAGGTAGATCCGCATCAAACAAGATACTTCTTTCACTTTCACAGAGATTGCGGTTCTTTCTCTCTGCAATGCCATTCTGTTCTAGGTTGTATGTAATGGTAGTCTGAAACACGATTCCATTCGTTTTCAAAATGGTTTGTACCTTACTACTTGTATACTCAGTCCCATTATCTGCATGCAGGGCTTTTGGCATTCTTCCAAATTTGTTGAACACTACGGCAAGATATTCTTCAAGTTTCTGTGGGACTTCATCCTTACTGTGAAGCAGGTAGGCGACTGAATATCTGGAGTAGTCATCAATAAATGTGAGAAAATATATTTTCTTGCTTGGAGTTTGAAAACTCATTGGACCGCAAACATCTGTGTGTATCAAATCCAGTGGCTGTGCAGATCTAGTGCTGCTTACTTTAGGAAAGGATTTTCTGGACATTTTCCCTTTAAGACAGCTAGTGCAATTCATCAATTGACTACATTGTTTTATTTCAACACCATTTGCTAGGTGACCTAGCTTCTTTACTGCTTCTAGGTCTCTGTGCCCAAGACGTCTGTGCCATACATGGATACAGTTCTTATGCAGATCTTGTCTAGCACTGTACACTCTTTCTTTGCATTTTAGCTGATAAAGTTCATTTTGGACTTTTCCTTCTGCAAGAGTGTGACCCTGTTTTGATATAATACAGCTTTTGTCTTTAAAAGTAACTACATTCACCTTTTGCGTAAGGTTGTTTACAGACAGAAGATTGCTTTCAAGACTGGGAACATAGAGAACAACATTTACTGGGATCTTTCTGCTTTGTGCTGAGGAAACAGGACAGTGGAGGTAGCTGTTTCCTACTCCTTCTGGATATAGAGTCTGTGGAGCCTCGGTTAGGAGTCTCAAACACAGGACTAGCCATATATCCCTCCAGGGGAGGACCCAGCCAAGGGGTGGCTCCTTGCGGAGAACACCATAACCACCATATGAAGTGGCCCTTTAAGTCAATATCCAACTCTTTTGCAAGTTTACAGATATGACAAGGGAATACCAAGGCCAGGTATCCATCCACATACAGCTGTTTCGGAGTGTTGCCCCTCATCAGTGTGGAGTAGGATTCTGGCTAGGTGGGAGCAAGGCCTAGTAGACCAAGATTGCAAAGTATTCACTGATGAGGGGCAACACCCCGAAACAGCTGTATGTGGATGGATACCTGGCCTTGGTATTCCCTTGTGATATCTGTAAACTTGCAAAAGAGTTGGATATTGACTTAAAGGGACACTTCATATGGTGGTTATGGTGTTCTCCGCAAGGAGCCACCCCTTGGCTGGGTCCACCCCTGGAGGCATATATGGCTAGTCCTGTGTTTGAGACTCCTAACCGAGGCTCCACAGACTCTATTTGCATATTCATATTTCCCAGGGGGCAATGTGCCTAGGAATTCACTGTGTTTGAGCGCTTTAGCCAGCTGCCCGCAGTGTTTTCTTGGACTGGTCTCCCTGAGATCAGTGAATACTTTGCAATCCTACTCCTTCTGGAGTCATATATTAACCATTACCTAAGATTACCTTTTCTGACTTGCTTTCATTAAGGTCAGTGAAGAAGTCCTTATCATTTGTCATATGGCTACTAGCACCAGAGTCTATACACCATATATGCTTTGCAGATGAGCCTGTACTGGTATTAAATGCAGCTTCAACACATGCAGATTTTTCTTTTAGCTGTTTTCACCTTTTGATCACTGTTCTGCTTTTTAAACTGACTCATTCTTGCTTTCCAAATTCTGCAGTTTGCTTTTTATTCTAGTGTGAGCTCATCATCTGGCAGTGCATCTAATGCAGTGACAAGTGTGTCATAACTTTCTGGAAGACCACTTAATAGTAGTGCAGCAACATTAAAGTCTTTAATTACTTCTCCAATACCCCTGAGATGCACCACAATCTCTAGGGTGTTTCTTATATAGTCCTGCATATTCTTGCCATCACTCAGCTTAGACTGGTACAGCTTTCTCATGAGATAACGCTTATTGCTAAGATTTGATCTTTCATGCATTTTCTGCATGAAACTCAGCCCACATCTCCTTTGCAGTTGCACTCTTGCATATATGCACAAACTGATCATCATCTACACTGAGGGGAGATAGTGCTTTGTGATCCTTCTCTACCCAGTCTTCTGATAATGGATGAGGCACTTGTTCCTGTGCATATTTCCAAATACCTTCTCTTATAAGCAGCATCTTCACCTTGAATTTTCAGGACTGATAATACTGATTGGTGAGACTTTGCACTGAGAAATTACAGTGATCCCTGCTTCTGGACATCTTCTCTGTTGCTGTGCTGCTTTTGTTTCTGTTGCTGTATTATTCTTCTGTGTGACTCTGTGTTCTGTGTCACTCCTGGAGTTCTGTGTCACGCTGGAATCTGTGTCATGCTGGGCCCATAACCTGTTGGCAGCGGATGATTCAGGATACACTGAAAGCGTATTGACAACAGAACTTAGCTTTAATTAGCAACAAACAGGTACAGACATGAAGGGCTTTGTGGAAACAGGAATATACATCTTAAATGTCTCTTTGTACCATCAGCAAGCTGCTGTGCTTCTCTTCACATGAATGGTCTCAGAAAACTGGTTACAGTCACATGACATTTCCTGTGTGTGAGCCTCTGGGAGTGTTTCTCTTTTTTTTTAAACTAACTTTACTGACAATGCACAAATCTAGCAATACAACACTTAGGCCCCATTCACACACTGCTTTTTTTGCTGCGTATTTTTACGCACAAGCTCAAAAAAAGCCAGGAGTGGAATAATCAAAACTGGGAGTGGCACACTCAGAGGAAAAGTCTAATAGAAACAAGTGCTCCACTTATATGTTTAATCACCCACTCCTGGTTTGTGATGAGCTTGTGCTTAAAAATACGCAGCAAAATAAGCAGTGTGTGAATGGGGCTCTAAAAATGAGAACGTTATAGGTCTCGGAAAATGGAGACAAAAGCGACTTAATTTTTTTTTGTTATAAATTTCTGATTTTTTTTTCACCATTTAAATGAAAAAAAAAAAAAAAAAACTATAAATGTTTCGTACCTGCTCATTCATACTGACTTGGGGAATCAATTTGACCATATATTGAATATGGTAAATAAAAAAAAAACAAAGCAACATTGTGAGTTAGCACTTTTTCTACATTTTCACTGCCCTTGGAATTTTTTTTCCCATTTTCTAGAACACTATATAGCAAAATGAATGATAGAATTCAAAACTACAATTCGCCCCGTAAAAAAAACAAGCCCTCATACGTCGGAAAACTAAAAATGATATGGCTTTTAGAAAAAGAGAAGGGAAAATCAAAAATGAAAAATTGCCCAGGGACAAATGTGTTAATAGTGTAAATTGTAATATCTTCAAGTAAAGTTTTTTTGTTTTATTTTATCCTATACCATGTTAATCTATCTTTGATTTTTTTATTCTTTAGTATTTTCTGGGGATAGTGGATCTTCCCTACTATTATTCATTTCTCAATCACATTTCCTCTGTGGGACAGGCATTTGGTCTATATTAGGTGCTTAGGGCTATATGTTAGTCAGAACCTGATGAAGAGGAACTGTGAGTCCTCTAAGCACGTACATGTATTGGTTTCTACAGGACACTGTTGCAGCTTAAGGCTACATTTAGACACAACATTTTTGATCGATTTTGTGAGGATCTGTTTTTCAACTGCAAAACTGGACCAGCTTTTCTAAAAAACACATAAAAATTGATGATCCAGTTTTGATGCTTATTTGTGGGGATCCGTTTTTAAAGTGTAAACGCTGTCTATTTATTTAATAGTAATATAGAGCAATTTATTTGAATAAACTTTCAAATACACTTCATAAGAAAATTCGGTTTGAAAACCATTCATAAACCTTCCACAAGGTGTACCCACCACACTGTGTGTGAAGCAGACATACACACGTGGTCAAAATTGTTGGTACCCCTCGTTAAATGAAAAGAAAACCCAGAATGGTAAGTTGGTGTGTGTAAAGTGGCCATTATCTGTCCAACTTCTGAACAGATCTCTGGTTGCAGTGAAATCATGGACACATTGTTCCATTTGTACACAGCCACAAAATGGAGCAATGTGTCCATGATTTCACTGCAACCAGTAAGTTGTTCAGAAGTTGGCACAGATAAGTTGGTGTGTGTAAAGTGGCCCTAACAGAAATAACTTGAATTTGACAAAAGTAATAATAAATGAAAAATCTATCAAAATGAACAAATGAAAGTCAGACATTGCTTTTCAATCTTGCTTCCACTGAATTTTTCATCCATTCAAATGAATAAAAAAAAAAATTGCAAGAAAATATACAACAAAAATGCATGTATAAAAGTGTAAAAAAAAAAGTACATATTTTAATCAGCGTTTTTACTACTAACACTCTGTAGAAAAATACAAATACTGAACGTGTGCACCAGAGGCAGACAAAGAAATCATGGAGCCCCAAAGCAGAAGTTCTAATCGGGCTCCAACTGAAAATAAATACATTAATTAATTAATATTTGTGTGGGTCATAAAAGAACTTATCTCACAACTCTACAGCCCTTACAAAGTAATTTTCCTCCTATTGAAACCAACAGATTTCCCTTTTCATTGCAGCCATAAAGTATGAGGTCATTAAAAGTGCCCCACAATCAAAGAATGATACCCGCACAGTGAAATCCTCTGCAGTACCTCCACACACACAGTATAATGACGCTACTGTACCCGGCCTCAACTACTCCATCAAAGTTTGGTGACCCCAACACAGTATGATCCTCCATATAGTAATATGCATGCCATAGTATTGAATATAGTATAATGCACACCCCATAGACATGCAAAAATTAAAATGAACACTCTACAGTCTCCAGAAATTATAATTCACCCCTATAGCCCTCCATTTATTATAATAAGCCCAGACAGTCCTCCAAATAGTATTATTGCAACCCTATAGTCAACCATATAGTATTATGGCTATCGTCCACAAGGTACTGCCTGATTTAAAAAAAAAAAAAATATATATATATATAAACATACCGTATGTAATATGTGACGCGAGTCAACTACAGTAGTAACTAGTCCCAGAAGTGGAGAAAAAAAACTACAATTACAGATTACAGATAGTAATTATAGTATAGTATTACTTACTGGATAAGTAAAGGATGTCAAACGATTCGAGGTCAGGTCCAGGAGATGGCGCAGTAAAACAAGGGGTAGTCAGAAACTAAATCAAATTCACTAGCCGGGGTCAGGAAAACCAGAAAGACAGGACAGTTTAAAGGGAGCAGGCCAAAAGAGAAGTCAGGTCACAGGCAAATGGTCAAAGTCCAGGGAAGAGAATAAAGTCAGGCTGGGTCAGAAACAGAGCACAGAGGGATAAGACTTACACAGGCAGCAACAAGTATATGATTGACACTGGATGGAGGATCTAGAATGCTTAAGCATAGGACTAATTAAGGGAAGTGAACACAGATCATTGCAGGACAGACCCACACAATAGTAACATAGCAGACAAGGAGAGTGTGGAGATCGTGACAGTACCCCTTCTTCAAGAAGTTCCACCCAACCCCAGGTTTTGCAGGAAATCTCCAATGAAAGACCCGGTCTAACCAATCAGCCCTTATAGAATGAGCCGGGATCCAGGACCCTTCTTCAGGTCCATACCCCTTCCAATGTACCAGATATTGAAGGAAATTCCAGACCAGTCAGGAATCAATGATCCTTTGTACCTCATATTCATAGCTTCCCTCAATAGACACCGGAGGAGGCGGGGGTGAGAGACAGAGTAGGGGGAACAAACTCCTTCAACAATGACTTGTGAAACACATTAGGAACACGGCATGACAGAGGGAGTTTTAATCAGGCAACTGGATTGACCACCTCCAGAATCTCGTATGGACCAATGAATCTACGACCCAACTTCAGCGAGGGCATCTTCAATCTAATATTCCTAGAAGATAGCCATACCTTATCTCCCACTTTGAAGGTCGCTCCTGATGAGTGTCTCCTATCGCCTTCCACTTATGACGATAATGAGCCACCCCAATATTCTTTTTAACCTTCCTCCAGCCATCCCCAGATCTTGATGGTGACATCTACCCCAGGACACCCATAACTTATCCTGGAGAACTAACTAAAAGAGGATGAAACCTATAATTACAGAAAAATGGCAAGGTCCCCGTGGAATGATTAACCCGACTTTTAAAGGCAAACTCAGCCAGGGGAAGAAATGACGGCTAATTCTCCTGCTGATCGTCGACAAAACATCTCAAAATGTGTTGCAAAGACAGATTTTTCCTCTCTGTCTGCCTGTTAGTTTCAGGGTGGCAAACAGAGGAAATCCAATTCACTAGCCAGGGTCAGGAAACCTAGAAAGACAAATCAGTTTACAGGGAGCAGGCAAATGGTCAAAGTCCAGGGAAGAGAATAAAGTAAGGCTGAGTCAGGCACAGAGCACAGAGGGCTCAGACTTACACAGGCAGCAATAAGTGTACTGCTGACACTGGATGGAGGAGCTAGCATGCTAAGAAGAGGACTAATTAAGGGAAGTGAACACAGATGATTGCAGGGCAGACCCAGCACAGCCATAACAGACTGACAGCCTCTAAACAATAGTAACATAGCTGACAAGGACAGTGTGGAGATTGTGACACTGTATACATATGTTCACCTCTCCTCTTTCCCCACAGTTGGCGTCTGCAGTGGAGCTGCAGCTCTGAACATGTTGGCACAGAGGGATTGCAGTAGTGATAACAACACACCCGCTGCACTGAGACATACACTGAGATAGAATAATTGAGAAGGTTGCGAAAGTGCTTCCTTTTTCATCACTAATTACAACTCTAATGTCATCCGTGGTGCTGATACAATTGAAAGTGTGATGCTGAGCAGGTGGGAACTGGTGGAGACACTGTACCAGGCACCCAGACTTATGGGCCCCATCGTGGCCACATAGTTTGCTGCCATTATTATAATGCCATTGGTGTGCATATAGCTTTAGGGTAGTTCTAGCAGATCAAATATTTCACTCATAAACAGTGTAAAGTCTATGAGCTCTTCAGTGCGACTGGTACTGCTAGTTTTGACAATGAGGACTGCATGGCTGTGCGCATAATTATATTTGTAATGGGTATGGGTAAAACACCCAATCTCAATAATTTAAACACCCTTAACAGTAGAATATACACCTTTTTTATGTTAAATATTTAAAAATATTGTTTCAGTTTACTAAGCATAAAGAAACAGTTTTAAAACCATTTGTGGCTCACATTGAAAAAAAATAGGTAGCCTAATAATTTATGATGGCTAAGGCTAGGTTCGCATTTGCGTTTGTGCTGCGTTTCAAAGCAATGCATTTTTCAGTTGTATTAGCGCATAGAAACGCATGCAAACGCATGTGTTAACGTACCCATAGGCTTGTATAGTAAACGCATTGCAAACGCATTGCAAATACAATGCAAAATGAGGTTGCGTTTGAATGCATGCATTTTTATCCAGCACACAGGGAAGATTGCGGGCAATGTTCCCTGTGCGCTGGGTAAAAATGCATGCATTCAAACGCAACCGCATTTTGCATTGCGTTTGCAATGCATTTACCATACAAGTCTATGGGTGTGTTAACGCATGTGTTTGCATGCATTTCTATACATTAATGTAGCAGAAAAACGCATTGCATTCAAACGAAGCACAGACGCAGATGTGAACCTAACCTTAAAGCTATAGCCCTCCAGGACCAAAATATATTGTGCATATTAACATTACACTTATTTTGTACTCATTATAAACCAAATAACTTAGAATAGAAATTGTTAAGGTATGTCATAGTACAAATGATTTAAAAGTGGTGTATACAGTACCTTGTTTCTTTTCTGAAAGTACTAAGAATATAATTCTGCGATGAAGCACTAAATTCAGAAGAGACCTCATTTTCATCGTTGGTTGGATCCTCTTGGTTTTCAACCATGCCATCTGTTGTAACAATTAGCAAGAATAAACTATTGTATTTGATCGATAAGCGTCATGGGTATTTTTTGCACACAATTGAGCACTTGGAGTTAAAATATAATCAGTCTGAATTATTATCACATCTGTTCAATATTTCTGGATCGTGGCCAACTGAGGCTTCACAACCCCCATGGTAAAGAACTCATTTTGTTAACAGGTTATAGAGCAAAAATGTAAATCGTAAACCAACCTATATACCGTTATAGTAGTGAAAATAAGGTACACTTCAACCGTGAGAGATAGAATCTAAATAAAATCCAGAATATCATATTGTATGATTTGTACATAATTATTTTGCATTTTATTGCATTAAATACATATATTAGATACAATAGAAAAACAGAATTTAGTATTTGGTGTAAAACCCTTGTTTGCAATTACAGAGGTCAGATGTTTCCTGTAGTTCTTGACTAAGTTTGCACATGAAGCAGTAGGGATTTTGTCACACTCCTCCATACAGATATTCGCCAGATCTTTCAGGTTTTGGGGCTGCTGCTGGACAACATTGAGTTTCAGCTCCCATCAAAGGTTTTCTATTGGGTTCAGGTCTGAACACTGGCTAGGCCACTCTAGGACTTAGAAATGCTTCTTACGCAGCCACTCCTTAGTTGCCCTGGCTGTGTGTTTCTGGTCATTGTCATACTGGTAAACCCAGCCATGATCCAACCTTAATGCTCTTACTGAGTGAAAGAGGTTTTTGGCCAAAATCTTGTGTAATATGACCCCATCAATCCTCCCTTCAATACAGTGCAGTCTGATAGTCCCCTTCCCAGATATGTACCCCAAAGAATGATGTTTCCACCCCCATGGTTCACGGTTGGGACGGTGTTCTTAGGGTTATTCTCAGCCTACTTCTTCCTCCAAAAATGTTGAGTGGAGTTGATACCAGTGGTTAAGGGCAAATGTTAAATGGGCCTTGAATTGTGCTGGTGTGAGCATGGGGACTTTGTGTCTCCTGCAGGATTTCAATCCATGACAGCATAGTGTGTTACTAACAGTAGTATTTGAGACTGTGGTCCCAGCTCTCTTTAGCTCATTAACCAGGTCCTCCTGTGTAGTTCTGGGCTGAATCGTGACCTTTCTCAGAATCATCCTTGTCCATCGAGGCAAGATTTTGCATGGAGCACCAGACCGAGGAAGATTGACAGTCATCCTATGTTTTTTCCATTCTCTAATAATTATGCCAACAGTTGTTGCCCTCTCACCAAGCTGCTTGTATATTGTCTTGTAACCAATCCCAGGCTTGTGCAGATCTACAATTTTGTCTCTAATGTCCTTAGACACCATCTCTTTAGTCTTGACCGTGGTGGAGGGTTGGAGTGTGAATGATTGACAGTGGTCAGGTGTTTTTTAATGCTAAGGGACACAATATTTCCTACAAGGGAGCTCCATTTGCTACAAAGGAGCACTATTTGCTAAGAAAATGTACAATATTCTATGAGGGAGCATGATATGTTATGAGCAGATAATATTTTACATTTGGGGAAAGCACTTCGTTCCCTATAATTGGCTCCATCCCTTACAAGATGACCCAAAGTAGTCATCTGTACTGTGGGCACAAAGTCAGTTAGTACCTTTTGAGGGCATAAAAAAATACCATATTTTACAGAAAATAAGACACTTTTTTTCTTCCAAGTTTTGGAGGAAGGTGGGGGATGCGTCTTATGGTTCAAACATAATATGTATATTTAACTTGGCTTGCTTGTGATGAGGGGGCAGCACCAGAGTTGGGTCCCAAGAGGCAGGAAAGGGTCCTCACTAAATAATCCGGCAGTTAAGGCAACCAAGTGCATCGGCTAAATTCGAAAATTAATATTCACTGCTTCCCAACACCCTCCTCTCGGCACTGAAGCGAGTGCTGAGAGAAGGCATGGAGAGCGGGTTATATTCTATTTCTTAAATAGTCGGCACACCTGGTTGCTCCCCAGCGAACCCTGCAGCTGCTGGGGAGATCGTATGTCTGGTATTAATGAACCGAGGAGCAGGGTGATGGAAAGAATATCAGCACGTCACTCATGCTAAAATCACTGCAGTGAAAATGAGTGATGACAATAGGAGCAGAAGCACATCTACCTTAGTAGCACAGCAAGCTGCAAAGTCACTGTGCACCCATTATTGATGTAAGCATGACCCTGCTGCCATTAGATGGCAGAAAGTGGATGGTCTCCCATCCATATCATGTGCTGCAGTCATGTAATGAAGAGGCAGGGTCGGAGCATCAAAAAACAGCACAGCGTGCAGTCCCCCTGGCCCTGCCTCTTCATTACATCACTGCAGCACAGCAGCTGCACGGGAGACCGTCCACTTCCTGGTTTCTAACACAGCAACATTGCCAGGCTGACATTGTTAACATGAGCACAGAGACTTTGTGCTGTGCTGTGCTACTAAGGTACATGTGCTTCTGCATATGTCATCACTCCTCTTTGCGGCAGTGATTTCAGCACAAGTGTGGTGTTGATACACTTGCCATCGCTGGATAACAGTGCATAATGGTAAAAAAAAATTATAATTTTCCTCCTCTAAAACCTTGGTGAGTCTTATGGTCCGGTGCATCCTATAGTCCGAAAAAATATGGTATGTATTAATAATAATGGCCAATGCCCCTTTTTGCTCCAGAACATTGAAAATAATCTGGGTTGTAGACAAACTCAATGAAGGGTTATCCTTTATGATTTTCTAGGAAAAACAGGGTGCATTATTACTTAGCATGGCGTGCAATGAGCTCTTTTGATCATCACTGCTATGATGGGTACATGATGCATTATTAATAAGGAATATTATAATTTTGTTGGGGTGTGACACTAGTAGCTACTCATAGGCTAGCTGTGAGGCTGTGTAGTCAAGAGGTTTGGGGTCAGATACCAGGAGGGCTTGTAATAACCAAAGGGGTAAGACATAGGCATACTCAGATCAGGGTCCGAGGTCAAAATTCAAAGAAGTTTGCAGATCAAGAATAAGGGCTAGGCAAACAGGTAGTCAGAAGTGAGGTCAAAGGTTGGAAAACAACAGATCAGAGACTGAACACAGGAGCAACACAAGCAGAAACCACAGAGTTTAAAACTACAATTGGCAGTGCAAATCTTATAGATCTTCTAGATAGCATTTATTTGGATATAATTTGGAAAATAAAAAGATTAACTGATTTAGAATTATGAAACAGACTCTGTGTATCAATAAGTACCGTATATACTCGCGTATAAGCCGAGTTTTTCAGCCCAAAAATTGGGCTGAAAAGTACCCCCCTCGGCTTATACGCGAGTCAGTGCTGTATACCGATGTATACATCGGTACATACCGATGTATACATCGGTATACAGCAGCCCCCGTAATGCAGGGCCCCCCAGCCTCGCTCCGGTCACCTGTAAAGGAAACTATACTTATCACAGTGCCGCTGTCCGCGCCCGCTCGCACCCGCTCGCAGCTGCCGTACGCGATCCTCCATCTTCATGCGTCTTCTTCCGGTTTCTGTGCTCGTCGCGGGCAATGACGTCATTCCCTGCGACGAGCACAGGAAACAGGAAGAAGAGGCATGAAGATGGAGGATTGCGGTCGGCAGCTGCGAGCGGGCGCGGACAGACAGCGGCACTGTGATAAGTATAGTTTCCTTTACAGGTGACCGGAGCGAAGCTGGGGGGGCCCTGCATTACGGGGATTGCTGTATACTACCGCTGGGCTGCAATATACTGCCACTGGGGCTGTATACACCACTGGGGCTGCAATACCACTGGGGCTGCTGTATATAGGGGCTGCAATACCACTGGGGCTGCAATACCACTGGGGCTGCTGTATATAGGGGCTGCAATACCACTGGGGCTGCTGTATATAGGGGCTGCTGTATACACCACTGGGGCTGCTGTATATAGGGGCTGCAATACCACTGGGGCTGCTGTATATAGGGGCTGCAATACCACTGGGGCTGCTGTATACACCACTGGGGCTGCAATACCACTGGGGCTGCTGTATATAGGGGCTGCAATACCACTGGGGCTGCAATACCACTGGGGCTGCTGTATATAGGGGCTGCTGTATACACCACTGGGGCTGCAATACCACTGGGGCTGCTGTATATAGGGGCTGCTGTATACACCACTGGGGCTGCAATACCACTGGGGCTGCTGTATACACCACTGGGGCTGCAATACCACTGGGGCTGCTGTATATAGGGGCTGCTGTATACACCACTGGGGCTGCAATACCACTGGGGCTGCTGTATATAGGGGCTGCAATACCACTGGGGCTGCTGTATATACCACTGGGGGCTGCTGTATATCATACTGCTGGGGCCTGTATACCACTGCTGGGGGCTGTATACCTGTGCTGGGGTCCACCCTCGGCTTATACGCGAGTCAATAGATTTTCCCAGGTTTTGGGGGCAAAAGTAGGGGGGTCGGCTTATACACGGGTCGGCTTATACACGAGTATATACGGTAAATAGATACACTATGGTATGTGAATGAAACAGATTTTAGATATTATTTGGGCCTTTTCAGTATTGTACCACTGCCGACAGCTAAATAGTCAAGAAGTCACCCAAAAGAGCAACATTTGGAAGAAGCCCAGCAGTCTCAGCTCATGATAAGGCTGCAAAGCAATCCTCAATTCACATGGTTACAGCCCAGCTTGCTCCAGATACAGTTTATTATCCTCCACACTTTAAATAGTCACATGACCTATCACCTGATCTTGCTATTAGAGTTTATTCTCTTCTAGATCATCTTCCTGTTTGGTTGTAGTTCTCTGCTGCTGAAGTTTTCCTGATGCCCCTTTGCTCTGCCTTGGAGTGCTGCTGCCTATTCTAAGTATCCTTATTGTGTGTTCCCCTGTCTGTCTTGCCTATACCAGTGTTGTATTACCTGTAGTGGCGAAGCTAGTGCCCGCCCTCGCCGGCCAGTGATCTAACCAGGGTTACCTTAGGTGACAGATAGGGACTAGGCACGTGATGGCAGCAGGGGGAAGGACCTGCTCAGTGTGTCAGGGCAGAAAGGGACAGACACAGACCAGTGTCAGGAGGTGTCTCCATCCTTCGCTACCTACTGTTAAAGGCCTTCTTCCCCTTTTCACCACGCTGTCCATTTTACCTGACTGTACATGACAGCTGGTATCTTACTACTATATGGTCACTGTATGGTGGCAATACTGCTTGCATAACATTTTTATTTTGTAACAGTATTATTGAGTGGTAGTTATATAATGGTCATGACATAATAATATTTGGGCATTGTAGATATGTTTTTTTTATTGGTAATATTGCTCTTTATAAAACCACTGTGATCATAGTGTAAGGAGTTTGACTTTGCTGTTAGTATGATATTTCTGCATTTGGGGCAATAATTATAATTCTGCCTAGGGCCCTACTTTATATGAAATAAGCAAAGACTTTTCCTTTATGTTGCTGCTTTTCGCTTACAGGGTTTTAGTAAAATGTTGTCATGAGTGCAAATGATAAATTACAAGTCTATTATAATGAATTTTTTCTACAGAGAAGACTGCTGAAATGGATGGCATTCCATATATCACTACCATAAATATCACAGATTTAATGTCATTGGGGTAATATATTTTCCTTTTTTTAGATTACACTAAAAAGATGGCTTAAACTGTAATGTGTGAAGGAATTTTGACATACAAATCTTTATTTTTGCTTCCATGTTCCTACATGGGGGAAATACAGCTTTTATTAGAAGGTTTTGCTTGTCTCTCATCAAGGAGATAAGATCAAGGATTTTAAAGTTTATTGTAACATGACATTACAATTCGGATTCACGGAGTTACCATTCAATAACCAGTTTACTTATGATGAATGTGTTTTTTCTGGAAAATGATTTAAACTAATACATCTTGCTCATGTCTTTAATTCTTTGCCTAACAGCCTGTCAGGAAAAGGATAGAATAGTGTTCATGTTCATTGAAGCTATTGCTATATACAAATACATTTAGCATTAAATAGATAAACTTAGGCCTTATTCACATTAATGCTTTCATGTTTCTGTCAGGGGTTAAGATAGTTTGCTATGTTAAAATTATCAGGACGCTGATATTAGGGGCCCTTTCAAATCAGCGTTTTCGATGATGTGCGGCAGATTCGGCAGATTTACCACATCTGCCGGATCTGCCGCCCAAAGGCTGCACTTGCGGCCCGGATCCGGCAAGCCCCATGCCTTGTCTATGGGGCTTGCGGTCCGGTGCAGCAAGTGTGGTTACGCCGGATCGGCCAGATAAGGCACTTGCGGCCACAAAAAAAAACCCTGCGAGCAGCGTTTTTTTTCACAGTCAGAAGTGGCGGATTGCGGCAAAGCAGAATGCATGGGGCTTGCCGCAAGTGTACCGCAAGTGCCGCTGTTAGGGTACTTTCACACTAGCGTTTTTTTTAAATCGCGGCAGATGCGGTGAAAAAACTGCATCTGCCGCGATTAACGCATAACCGCGACACCTGCGGCACAGTTGCGGCAAGCCCCATGCACCGTCTATGGGGCTTGTGGTAAGGGTGCGGCAGGTGCGGTATCGGCACTTGCAGCAGGTGCGGCCGCAAAAAAAACGCAGTCAGCTGTGTTTTTTTTCGCAGCCGCACCTGCCGCAAGTGTCGAAATCGCACTTGCCGCACCTGCCACACCCTTACTGCAAGCCCCACAGACATTGCATGGGGCTTGTCGCAACTGTGCCGCAAGTGTCGCGGTTAGGCGTTAATCGCGGCAGATGCGTTTTTTTCACCGCATCTGCCGCGAATTAAAAAAAACGCTGATGTGAAAGCAGCCTTAGGCGGCAAATGCGGCAGATGCATTTTTTTCTGTCCGGATCTGCCGAATCTGGACAGAGATGCTAGTGTGAAAAGGGTCTTACGTAACTAAATTAGAGGTGATTCTGAAGACTCTACAGCCAAAAATGATCTGTTTTAAATAAAAATTCAAGACTATTGGAGATTTATTTTCAAGTCTATATACTTCATATTTGAAACATCTACCATATTAGGCTGACTAACACTAGAAATATCCTTTCACAGTTGCCCAAAGGTAATTCCAAAACAGACTCGTGGGTAGAGATGAGCGAACTTTGCTCGAACACTTTGGTCAATTTTTTCAAATTTGTCCAAACGTGACCGATTCAGCTCGGGATTGGAAACACTTTCCCCAAAAGTCGACGAAAGCGGATTTATTCGGGAAAAAGTTTGAAATTTAAAATGGCCCTAACACTTTACCTGTTTATTTGTGGCCAAAATGATCAAGACCCACTGGCTTAAGCTTCATGGAGTTTGCAGGTATTTTGACACGTGTAGGGTGTGAAATTTGGAAACAGTGTCAAATGTGGCAGAAGCTGAGAAGTCTAGAAAGCTTAGACTGTCCTTAAAACATCCGTTTAAGAGAGCTTCCCATTTTTAAGGATTATTTTATATTATTTTTTATTTTATTTTATTTTTATTATTTCATTATTTTTTTGCATTATTATTTTTTTTTTTTTGGGGGGGGGACCTTTATTATTGCCGTGGGTCAGCACTGAAGCATGTGAGGTCATCTGTTCCACACTTATGTGATATCAATTCATATAAAAATAGCATATGGTTATTAGATATGATCCTGAGGGGACGGCGCAGGCCTTCCATGAATATTACTCTACCCTCTACTCCGGCCTACCTACAACCCCAAGTGACAGAGATGCCTTCTTGGACGCATATTTGACCTCATGCAGGCTCCCTAGACTACCCTTGGATGCGAGAGAAGACTTAAATCTGAGGGTCACGGTGACGGAGATTGAAGACATTACCAAAAATTTACCGAGCCATAAAATACCTGGCCCAGATGGTCTTCCATATCTATACTACAAGACTTATGGGCCCATGCTTTCGCAGCACATGGCTTTTCTATTACATTTTTTCATGGATGGGGAAGAAATACCTGCCTCAATGCTCCGCTCCCATATTACAGTAGTTCACAAAGAAGGCAAGGACCCAGTGGTCTGTGCAAGTTATAGGCCCATCAGTCTGTTGAATTCAGATCTAAAAATCTTCACCAAAATATTAGCAGAGAGACTGAATTGGCTCCCCCAGTTAATTAATAAACACCAAGTGGGATTCTGCCAAGCCGGCAACAACACCAGATGCATACAGACCTGGTTTAAGTTGCGAATAGACAGGGCATGGAGGCAATTCTTCTGGGCCTGGATGCGGAGAAGGCCTTTAACAGGCTAGATTGGGCATTTATGTTTTCCACCTTGCACCACTTTGGCCTGTTCGGGCCTTTTGTCACAGCTCTAAAGGGTCTCTACTCCCGCCCATCGGCGAGAGTGCAGAAGCCCCATGCACACTCTGGAGATCTAGATATATGGTAACGGTACCCTGCAGGGATGCTTTTTGTCCCTTCTACTATATGTCCTCAGCATAGAACCACTAGCAGCCCAGATCCGTAATAGTCCAGATGTCACTGGGACCCAGATCAGAAGCAAAAACTTTAAGATAACTCCCTTTGCAGATGACATCATGCTTTCCCTAACGAATCCTATAGTCTCCCTTCCCAATCTGAAGTCCATACTTGCCGATTAATCTAACCTATCGGGTTACAAGATCAACTCTGAGAAATCGGAGGCTTTACCAGGACAAAAGCTCACTTATCTAAAGCAATCATATAAGTTTACCTGGCGCTCGTCTTCCATTAAATAATTGGGAATCTACATCACCCCAAAATATCAAGAAATGTTTATGGCAAATTTCCTTTTATTGATACATGACACTGAATCAAATTTAAAAAAATGGTCCTCCATGCCAATCTCCCTCTTAGGTAGGATAGCAACAATTAAAATGTCAATCCTCCCTAGATTTCTCTAACTCTTTGAAACTATCTCGATCAAAGTACCACTATTCGTGCTTAAAAAAGTACAAACAATGTTTTTAAAATTCATATGGCATTCAGGTCATCACATACATAAGACAGTTCTATGTGCCCCTAAATCACAGGGGCACTTGGCGTGTCCAGACATATCTAAATATTATTACACAACACATTTACGCCGCATTCCCTCATGGACGACACTCCTAGCCTATAATAAATGGACAGAGGAAGAGAAGCTGTGGCTTGCTCCATTCCTCCCGAGCTCACTGATCTGGGGTCCCCCGAGCGAGATACACTACTCTCTTAGGCCCTATGTCCTTTACCTGAGAGATTTGGCACTCGGCCAGAATGAAGTTGCACGTAGCTTCTCACGCATCCTTTCTGCCTCCCTTTCTCTACACTCCGCATACTTCAAAACTTATGAGTGCAGGGGTGACTCGTGTCTGGGCGGAGGCGGGCCTTTTTTGTTTTAGAGGCTTAGTAGACCCATTAACTAGAAATTTTAGATCTTTTGGGGACGTACTAGGTAAACATAAGCTACCACAGAATTAGTTTTTTCTCATATTAACAAATCATACACTACTTTCGAGCCGAAATGGGTCCGCCTGAGTCCCTCAACCCTTCCAGATTTAAACAGCTTTGTGCCATAGACACCTCAACTAAAGGCCTTATCTCAGACATATACTCCATCCTACATGACACAGACCCCCTGAATCCCGTTCAGCACACATATATGCAGACATGGGAAAGATGGTTAGGTTGTACGCTATCACAGCAAAAAATGGCAAGTGATATGGCGGGTTTACACGTTGCGATATCGTAGTACGATTTCAATGAAAAGTCACGTGGTTCGATCGATGGACCCGATATCGTTCCTGCGTTGTATGGTGTGAACATCCAATACGATGCAGGAACGATGTCAATGCGATATCGGGGATTGAATGAGCGTGCTATTCAATGCCCCGATATTGAAGGGAGATTGGAGCCGGATCGTGCTGCGTAAACGCACAACCACGATGCGATTTGAAACGTCACCCATTCACTCCCATGTTAAAGGATTGTTCCTGGGTTGGAAGGCGTAGACATCGCACGGACGTTGTATTCCGATATCGCAGCGTGTAAACATCCGATGCGATGCGGGAGAAACGTGCACTAATTGCGCGCTCCCGCGCCATTGAGTTGCGATATCGCAACGATATTGAAGCGTGTAAACCCACCTATATACAGTTAGGGCCAGAAATATTTGGACAGTGACACAAGTTTTGTTATTTTAGCTGTTTACAAAAACATGTTCAGAAATATAATTATATATATAATATGGGCTGAAAGTGCACACTCCCAGCTGCAATATGAGAGTTTCCACATCCAAATCGGAGAAAGGGTTTAGGAATCATAGCTCTGTAATGCATAGCCTCCTCTTTTTCAAGGGACCAAAAGTAATTGGACAATGGACTCTAAGGGCTGCAATTAACTCTGAAGGCGTCTCCCTCGTTAACCTGTAATCAATGAAGTAGTTAAAAGGTCAGGGGTGGATTCCAGATGTGTGGTTTTGCATTTGGAAGCTGTTGCTGTGACCAGACAACATGCGGTCAAAGGAGCTCTCAATTGAGGTGAAGCAGAACATCCTGAGGCTGAAAAAAAAGAAAAAATCCATCAGAGAGATAACAGACATGCTTGGAGTAGAAAAATCAACAGTTGGGTACATTCTGAGAAAAAAGGAATTGACTGGTAAGCTTGGGAACTGTAAAAGGCCTGGGCGTCCACGGATGACAACAGTGGTGGATGATCGCCGCATACTTTATTTGGTGAAGAAGAACCCGTTTACAACATCAACTGAAGTCCAGAACACTCTCAGTGAAGTAGGTGTATCTGTCTCTAAGTCAACAGTAAAGAGAAGACTCCATGACAGTAAATACAAAGGGTTCACATCTAGATGCAAACCATTCATCAATTCCAAAAATAGACAGGCCAGAGTTAAATTTGCTGAAAAACACCTCAAGAAGCCAGCTCAGTTCTGGAAAAGTATTCTATGGACAGATGAGACAAAGATCAACCTGTACCAGAATGATGGGAAGAAAAAAGTTTGGAGAAGAAAGGGAACGGCACATGATCCAAGGCACACCACATCCTCTGTAAAACATGGTGGAGGCAACGTGATGGCATGGGCATGCATGGCTTTCAATGGCACTGGGTCACTTGTGTTTATTGATGACATAACAGCAGACAAGAGCAGCCGGATGAATTCTGAAGTGTACCGGGATATACTTTCAGCCCAGATTCAGCCAAATGCTGCAAAGTTGATTGGACGGCGCTTCATAGTACAGATGGACAATGACCCCAAGCATACAGCCAAAGCTACCCAGGAGTTCATGAGTGCAAAAAAGTGGAACATTCTGCAATGGCCAAGTCAATCACCAGATCTTAACCCAATTGAGCATGCATTTCACTTGCTGAAATCCAGACTTAAGACTGAAAGACCCACAAACAAGCAAGACCTGAAGGCTGCGGTTGTAAAGGCCTGGCAAAGCATTAAGAAGGAGGAAACCCAGCGTTTGGTGATGTCCATGGGTTCCAGACTTAAGGCAGTGATTGCCTCCAAAGGATTCGCAACAAAATATTGAAAATAAAAATATTTTGTTTGGGTTATGTTTATTTGTCCAATTACTTTTGACCTCCTAAAATGTGGAGTGTTTGTAAAGAAATGTGTACAATTCCTACATTTTCTATCAGATATTTTTGTTCAACCCTTCAAATTAAACGTTACAATCTGCACTTGATTTCTGTTGTAGAGGTTTCATTTCAAATCCAATGTGGTGGCATGCAGAGCCCAACTCGCGACAATTGTGTCACTGTCCAAATATTTCTGGCCCTAACTGTAGTTCTGTGCTTTCAGATCCTCAATTAATACCCTTTATAAGGAAAATCAGCTTAAGATTTTAATGATGTGGCATCATACTCCTGAACTGCTTGATACAATGAATTGGTCCATCCCTAATGTTTGCTGGAGATGTGACGTAGTTGGAGCATCCCTGTACCACATTTTCTGGACCTGCCCGAGAATAATTGGCTTTTGGAGAGAGGTTGAGCGGTTGCTGGAAGGAGTCATGGGTGTCGCTGTCTCTCTGGACCCCTGGTGTACCTATTGAATTTACTACCATCAGGGTTGGATAAGCCAAGGGCTAAATTACTATCGCACCTCCTAATGGCTGCCAAATGCCTGATTTCATTGTTTTGGAGCAAAATGTAATTCCTACCTTGTCCGATCTTTATAAATGAATAAATGATGTATACCTCATGGAAAAGATGACGGCTAACTTATATAATACTATGGACAAAATCGATAAAATCTGGACCGATTGAATCATATTTCGAGATGACTTACATCTGTGATGGACATAGACATAGACACAATCCTGCAATGCAATTTAATGCTTAAAGGACTGCCTGTTGACACTCCTTAAGCTAAATGATTCTAGACCCCCCTACAGGTAAAACGTTTGGCACCTCAAATACCTTGTCACTTTAAATTTGATGAGAACCTCTTATTTTTCCTACATTTGGATTTAGTTCTGCTGTTTTTCTCAAATTGTAATAGTTTACAGTTGATCTTTTGCTGTAAATGTCATATCTTGA
The DNA here is from genome assembly GCA_033576535.1 of Allobates femoralis. Taxonomy (NCBI): domain Eukaryota; kingdom Metazoa; phylum Chordata; class Amphibia; order Anura; family Aromobatidae; genus Allobates; species Allobates femoralis. The sequence goes on along the minus strand of JARQOC010000004.1, from coordinate 183,136,825 downwards.
TTTGTAATTGAAAAAGTTTAATAAACACAAAGTTGAAAAAAAAATAGCATATGGCCATTATATGCTACACATCCATATCCTTATAGGTCTGTTGGTGCTGATGAAACACCATGGTATGGATATTGCTTCTTGAAAATGTGGAATCACTATTTAATGTCATAAAATTAATATTACTAATATTAATACTGTACTTAATCATTTATATTGTGCTATTCATTAAATAGAGCTTTACATTTGCAACACTGTCCCCATTAGGGCTCACATTTCAGTGATCCCCAAGTTGGTCCTTTCTGTTCTATAAGATGTGGTCATCCCCTAGTTCCTCCATCGTCCTCTCCAGCAGTGGCCATGATGAAATGTGCTGGGGTCAGGTGGTGGCAGAGAATGCCCTGGCAGGAGTAGCCCCTGCAACCCCCCAAGATCTTCCTGCAATGGAGTACCAGGAAAAAACATCCAGGGCATGGCAGAAAATGAGAGAGACAATTTCAGTGGACCATCATAAAGGCATATTGATAGGTGAGATAGTGACCCATCCCTTAGTTGCCATTTTGGCTAGAGGACTTGCTGGAGATTTTCTTCAGCTTTCCAGTTGCAGTAAAGATAGTTTTCAGTTTTTCTATGAAGGCTTGCTAAAGTATTTTGGAGTGTGTCTATGGAATATTTTGCCTATTCACCCAGAAAGCAATTGGGCGTTTAAATACTAATGTGTGAAAAAAGGGCCTGGATCACAAACCCCCTTCTCGTTCATAAAGGCATTTGATGGGGTGGCGGTTAGGACTTGTATGGACTTTTCACTTTCTTCCACACAAAAAACAGCTAACCATGCCTTTATGGACCTTGCTTTATGCATTGAGACATAGTAATGCTAAGGCCGGGTTCACACCACAGCCTGATCAGGTCCGGGGCTGTCTGGTGTACACCAGACAGCCCTGGACCCGATTTTGACATAATACAGCCCTATGGGGCCGTTGGATCTGGATGGCAGCTATGTGCCATCCGGCTTCAATTTGTCTGGGAGGATGCAGGTGAATTTGGATTTTTCTCCCAGACACAAAAATGTTGCTTGCAACGTTTTTGTGTCCGGGGCGAAAATCTGCCCAAATCGGATCCTCCTGGATGTGGGGCGATCCGGAGTTCCCTAACATGGGAGTCTATAGCGCCGCATCGCCCCGGTCCAAAAAAAAATATCGGAGCCAATAACCGGACGCCGGCTGCTGAAGTTTAGCAGCAAGCGCTGCTAAACTTTAGCACCACCAGCTGTCCCCTGCAGAGATTTCAGGACCGCAGCTAGCTACCCTTGAAATTCCAGCAGCTGCAGCTGCGCTCAGTTGCATCAGGCTGCGAACTGGACCGGAGGGCATATTTGCCCTCCGGTTCTGTTTCTAGATCGGGTCTGACTCTGTAAAAATTCTTAGTCCCTCTGATTCATTCCCATCTGGACTACTATAACTCTACAATTGATCTCCCTCTAACTACACCATCCCGTTGCAATTATATTGATGGCTGGACCTGTGGTGCACTTGGAAATAGCGCGAGATTTCAAACTCCAACACTTACATGCCGGTGCTTGAATGCGCTCGATAGTCCGCCCCCCATAAGATTCTATTGGCAGCGTTAAGGCAGCGTTCCATTACGGTTACGCTGCGTTAATGCTGCCAGAATCTTTATTTTTGATGGAACCCCCTGGATGGAATTCCAGCCCCTGTGTGGCCCTGGCCTTACTCTGCAATATCTTATTTTGTTTGTACATATCACCTCTGAGTTGTTCAGTGCTGCAGAATATGTTGGCAATATAGAAATTAAATTATTATTATTAATGTTTAAATGCAGATTACTGTATGTACTATTTCATTTCTGAATATCATACGTCATCCATATATCCATAGACTGTTCACTAGAAAAACCTCAAACTAGAAGCTAGATCCTAATGTAATAGATACAGTAGTTTCAAATAAACTATTCCTATGCTAGAAACTGAAGCGACACAGTTTCCTGCCCAAATCTATTTTTTTTCCATTTACATGCTGAAGACCTCCAGCTGCTAGATCTAAGAATTAATTGACTTGTCTTGCCTCCAGTGTTCATGCTGTTTCCATAAAAGTTTAATAGAAGTCCAAAAAACAAAACACTAAATATAGTAGGAAAACAAACAGAAATAAAGACGTTTATGGCTGAGGTAAAGAAATAAGAGGTTGGTAAGATAATGTAATTATTATGCAAAGCACCTAGCAAAAGCAGTCATAACCTTGTGGTCATGGTTAACAGGCAAGCAATGAGTTGTGTGGGTATGTTACGGACAAACTAATAAATCTTTTTGAGTCTTAGCTATAATTTTTGCAATGAAGTAGAGATTTGAATCAAGGAGTTATTTATCAAAACTACTATATTGTTTCAGTGCAAAGCAGAAAGCAGTACTGGAATACGAATATAGAGAAATCACAGCCCCACCGCCCCCTAAAACTAGGACAAATGTACTATGCCTTCTGTAAACTTTGAGAACCTGGTTTCTCCCACACATGCTTGTTTTACTTATTACTTTAGTATTCACTGCGAAATAACAATTCTTGAGCACAATTTCACTGCACTGTGCCATTAATTTATTTTCCCTCCTGAACATTTATGAATAAATTGTCAACTACATTTGCACTCAAAGTTATTCAACCTCTGTTACAAATAAGGTTTATTAACAAAATGCAAAAAACGTTCTGCTCTTTGCAATAAGCCAAACAAGAAAAATTTAAATAGCTCAAAACAGCTACTGTAATTTAAGAAGTGTTTTTTCCAAGTTCAACATATATAACCCAACCCGGCATGTGATAGGTCAAACAATAAGAGGAAAATAAGAAAGACCTGGAGAGGAGAAAAATAAAGACAAAGACCATAGCAACTTCAGCATTTGGAAATGCTATTATTAATGACTGCTGCAGTCTCAAAATTACTTTTCCCCCTTTATGATAAGTGATAGTAAAACACCCTTTTGGCTATAACAACATGCTACAAACAAAAAGCTTTTGGCAATATTTCTGTGGCATCTTTTTGGAATGTGGCATTCCTAATAAGTAATGGCCTCCAATGCAGTAAAATTATCACAGGAAACATGGTGGCTAAGTGGTTAGCACTACAGCCTTGCAAAACTGCGGTGCTAGGCTCACATCCCACCAAGGACAAACATGCAAATGGATAGAAATATAAAGTAAAGTCACTGAATATTCCTAGAGAAACAGATGAAAGCATAGTTTGCAATTTCTTGTTCAAAGTTTTTATTGGTTTTACAAGATAAAGGATTGTGTTACAACCATATAACATTACAATCAATTTGACAGATTTACAAAAAAGTTTTGTTCTTTTTAACACCATTAGAGAATCAGATTTGAATGTTAGTCTATATCCAATAATACAAATTACAATAGTATCGAATTTGTAAAGTTAATCTGTTTGAATTATTACGAGAAAAAAAAAAAAATAATTTCTAAGTGGAATAAAGTAATTTTCAAATTCAAACTCAGAACATCTGTAAACAAAATTACATGTTAACATGGTAGGAAAGAGAAGGGAAAGGGGGGGAGGGGTGGGGATAAGTAGAGTCTATTTAATTGGGTGAAGAGTAGTTAGAACTAGTGTTAGAATGCTTTGAAATAGGGTTGTGTTTGGAAGGAAAAAGTTTGTTCCAAGGTTCCCATTTTTTTTTTGTATTTATTTAATGTTTTAGATCTCAGCGAATGGGATAGTTCATGGGCGTTGTGTTCAGCAGTTCTTTCCAAGAGAGCCGTGAAGGTGGGAGCCTCAATGTCTCTCCATTTGGCGGCAATTAAAGTTTTTGCTATTAAAATGATATGTATAGTCAGAGGTCTAGATTGCCAGGGTATCGATTCACTGTCAAGGAGCAGCAGAACCAATTCCGGGGTGAGTGTACAATTAGTTCCTGTCAGGTCTGTAATCAGAAGTTGGATCTCATTCCAAAAAGTTTCTAGTTTTTTACAGTGCCAAAAAATGTGTGAGATATTTCCCACTTCCAGAAGACAGCGCCAGCATAATGGGGAGTAATCTTCCTTGATTGTATGTAATCGTTGGGGTGTATAATACCATCTGGTGAGTGTTTTGTAGTGGGTTTCTATTAGTGAGGTACATGGTATCATTTTTTGGAGTTTCAAGAGTGAGAGACTTATTGATTCCACGTCAATTAGAATACTTAATTCTTTTTCCCAAGCAAGCAGGTTAGGAGTTTTAGATATAAATGTATCTGAGTTAATGATTTTGTATATACTTTTTGTAGACCAGAATACTGGGGTGAGATGATACTTGAAGAGTTGTGTAATGGGTAGGGGAATTGTTGATTTTCTCCCAAGTTGATAATTCTTGATCTTGTAGTTTGAAAGTAGAGCGTAATTCGGCAAAGGGGATTAGCTGGTTTCTCCTGTCAATTATATCTGATATGAGGTTAACTCCTAGGTTTTTCCAGGAGTTTAAGTTGAGGAATGGAACTAAAAGGTTTAAAATTTCGGAAGGTATCCAGTTGTTTGTGGTAATTGATGATGAATTTTCAGTCGCTTTTGTAACTAGATGCTTCCACGCTTGGATTGTCGCTTTGATAGTTAGTTCTTGAGGGAGTCTTTTTGTTTTATCACATAAGTGGGAGAGGAGAAGTAGATTGAGTTTATGTTTAGGGTATTTGGATTCTTCTATGGACAGCCAACTGGGTCTCATATTCTCGCTCCACCAAGTTCTACTTAGGATGATTAAGGTTGAGTTGTAGTACGCTGAAAGGTTGGGAATGGCCAATCCTCCGTTCATTCTACTTTTTTCTAGAGTATTTCTTGCCACCCTCGGTTTTTTTTGTCCCCATATAAAGTTGTAAAGTTGAGATTGGAGCTTTTTTATCCATTTCTGTTTAATTGGGATTGGGAGGGAGCGAAAAACATAAATAATTTTTGGAAGAACAAACATTCTATAGGATTCAATCTTTCCTATCCAGGACAGGTCAATTTTAGAGATGTGTGCCAGGTCTTTTTGAATATTTTTATGTAAGGTTTCCAGGTTAGTGTCTGTCAGGGTCGAGGTATGAGAAGTGATTTGTATACCTAAATAATCCAATGTTTTATTATCCCAAGTTAGGTTATGTTCTTTTTTGAGTGTGGACATAGTTTTGAAATCTAGATTAAAGTGAAGTACTTGGGTTTTATTAAGGTTAATTTTATATGAGGAGACTTCTGAAAATTCCTGAATAGTTAGTAGGAGGTTCCTGAGAGAGTTAATGGGATCCGAAAGAGTGAGAATAACGTCATCAGCGAATAGGCTGACTTTGTATTCTTTGGTCTTGGTGTGAATACCTCTTATATGTTGGTTCATTCGGATTTTTTCTGCTAAGGGCTCGATGTATAGGTCAAATAGTGAGGGGGATAGTGGACAACCCTGTCTAGTTCCATTTGATATGGGAAAGGTATCTGAGAGCGTGTTGTTGGTCAATATATTTGCTGTTGGGTTGGTATATAATGCTTTGATAATGTTGATAATATTGCCTTTGAAGCCAAATCTCTCCATTGTGGCAAAAAGATAATCCCAATGGACTCTGTCGAACGCTTTTTCAGCGTCGACAGAGACCACCACCGCCGGGATTTTCTGTTTCTCTATGTGGGATAATAAATTAATAGTTCTTCGAGTGGCGTCTGCCGAACCTCTATTTTGGATGAAGCCTACTTGGTCACTATGTATAAGTTTAGGGGTAAGTTTCTGTAATCTAGTGTTGATCGTTTTTGATATGATTTTAAGGTCTGAATTAAGTAGGGAAATTGGTCTAAAGTTTGCTACATCTTCTGGGTCACCTTTATTTTTTGGAATAACTGTAATAGTAGCTTGAAGGGTTTCTTTAGATAGAGGTGCATTGGGGTTGGTAAGTGAGTTTAATAACTTAGTTAAATAAGGTGCTAAAATTTCCTGGTATGCAGCATAATATTCGTTTTGTAATCCGTCGGGTCCAGGGGATTTTAGTTTTTTTAGAGATTTGATTGTGTCTGATATTTCTTCTACTGTGAAAGGGGAGTTTAAGTCTTCAAGATCTTTTTTGGAGAGGGAAGGTAGGTCCATTGTGTTAAGAAAGGTAGTGATTTTGGATTGGGAAGCAATATGTTCTGAATGAGATTGTTGTAGGTTGTACAGGCACTTGTAGAAGTCAGCAAAGGTGTCCGAGATTGTTTGTGGCATTTTTTCTAGAATATTGTTCTTGTTTTTAATTTGAGAAATATTAGTTTTGGATCTACGAACTTTTATGAGTTTCGCAAATAGTTTAGATGGCTTATTAGAGCAATTATTATGAAAGTTTGATTTATTTAGACGAGAAATCTTATCGTAGTCAGATACCAATAAGGATTTAAGTTCCATTCTTAATTTGAGGATTTCTTTCATAGTTAATTCATTGGGATGACTAGCTACAGATAATTCTAGTTCTTTGATTTTATGAATTAAGTTTTTTGTTTCCAAAAGCAAAGATTTTTTATGTCTGGAATTAAGTTGTATTAAGATCCCTCTTATCACAGATTTGTGAGCGGACCAGATAGTTGAGATAGGAATTTCTTCGAGGTCGTTTTCGCTAAAATATAATTTTAGTTTGCAATTTCTAAGTTACATAGATAAGGTAGAAAGAGAAATCTAGCACCCTCTGCATCCATATTCCTCAGGAAGCAAGTGGTCAAAAATTCATCAACTGCCACATATTGCAACATTTGGTGGCAGCAAACATTAGGTTTCAGTTTCAACAGGAGGACCCATATTAAAGGGAACCTGTCAGGTGGTTTATGCTCCCCCAGCTATCACTGTCTGTAGCTGCACCTTTATAATACTATTCTAATCATCCCTGTCTGAGCTCAGAGTATAATGTTAAAGGTGAAATAAAAGCATTTATACACTTACTTTTCAGTCCTCACCTTGAAGGAGGGGGACTGTCTGGCAGGATAATAGTTAACTCACTTTCAACTTGGATAGCTAAAGGACCTGTGTGATGTAACGATCATGTGACCATAGTGGGCGGAGCTAAGCCAGCAAACGTATTATGTTCTATGAGAACTTAGCTCCGCCTATTGTAGTCACATGGTTGTGACATCACATCAGGTCTCCCAACATGTTCTAGCACAAGGCTGAAATGTTAACTATTAACCTTAAAAAAAAAAAAAGAGACTCTTTTCCCCATTAGAGGTTGAGGTTGAGATCTCTTCTTGAGCAAATCTTGCTTATTATATCTCTGATACTGCCCCCTGACTTTCCCCTTCGCTTCTTAGAGCAAGCGCCGTGTTTTAAGGATTTCCTGATCAGCGTATGTCGTTTCTATAGCGATTCACTAGAGGTAATGGTATGCGATATCGGCCGCTCTCCTACTCTGGTCTGGAGTGTTGGAGAGTGGTGGCGATTGGCTCTGAGGCTTGTCCTCAGCCATCGCCACGCCTCCACCCAGCTGGGATGAGCCGAGCGCCGATAACGCCAGGGGAGACAATAAGCTTACATGACGGCACAACAGTGCTGCGGCCTGAGTTCGTGATTCACAGTCTTTACAAGCTGTCCATACATGAAATGTAAGTGTACTGTAGTTTTTTCATTTTTCTCCTTTTTACAGGTATGATTAGTACTTATTATGTGCAGCTTTATACTGATGTATGTAATAGCTGACAGTTTTTAATTAACGGTTGTCCAACTTCCAAGCATGAGACTTGCACTGCCAATATGTTGGCTGAGAATGCTATGTATTATTTCAACATGTTCCGCTCTTTAACATTCAAATATCGGACACTGTAGAAAGCAAGACGTTCGTGAGAACGAGCTCTGTGAGTCCATTGCACCTTCGTGACCATCCTAAGCCACTGATTTTCCACGAGTTCTTTTCGAATAAAGTGGATCTAATCACTTGTATTCCGGTGAGTGCTGCCTTCTCTTTTTTGCTTTTCAAATGCTGGTGCTTTGGCAGTGCACCACCGGTTGGAAACATGCCATAACTGGAGGATTATCCGGACCTGACAGAGGTAACGCTTAGTGCCACGTTCATCTCACTTTTCATTGACTTAACTATAAACCAGCCAAACAGTCCCCATCCTCCAAGCTGGGGACTGATTGCCTCATTACATAAGAAAATGTAAGTGTATAAATGCTTTTTTTTCACCTTTCACATTACACTAGGAGCTCATACAGGGATGATTAGACTGGTATTATAAAGCTGCAGCTACAGACAATGATAGCTGGGGAGGCATAAACTAGCTGACAGGTTCCCTTTAAATGCTGACGGTATTCGTGCCTGAACTCCTAGATGAGCACTTCTACTGACTCAATATGTATTGGCTCAGAAATGCTATGTTATATTTGGCATTTTCTGGAACAGAAAACCTGCTGCATGTGGTGGGCAAGACCAATTCAAATATCAGGACAACCTAGTAGAAAAAGTCATGACTTTACTGTGATGAAGCTGAAGCTTTGGAGCCATTGCACCTTCCAAGTGAACATACCTTAAAGTCCACTAATGCATGGCTACAGAAGGAGTCATGGAAGATTCTCTTTCAGAATAAGAACAGGAAAAGTGGCCATCACAGTCACCTCTCTTGAACCAGATAACAAATCTCTGGTCAAATTTAAAGGGATCCTGACCCCGAAAAATGAGCCCCCAGCCCCATAATACCTTTCCCTGCAGCATGCTAACACCTCTGGAGCCATCCCTTTGTGTGGCCAAAGCGATATTGTAATGTTAATAAAAGTGCTTTTTATACCTTATTTGCAGCGGCTTCTCAGCATTTGAGAAACCGCAAAAGGCGTGCCTGGCTGCTGTTCCCTGCCGCCTGCTTGTTAAGTAAGCACGCCCCGATGGGCGTGCTACATATCCGAGAGACTGAGCGCATCATAAAAGAGGTGGTAAAGCCGGTATGATGCAATTGCGTCATACCGGCTTTACCGCCCCTTTTATGACGCGCACAGGCTCTCGGATCTGTAGCACGCCCATCGGGGCGTGCATAATTAACAAGCAGGCGGGGAGCAGCAGCCAGGCACAGGTGCTGGGGGCTCCTTATTAGGGGTCAGGATCCCTTTAAAGAAGGTGGTTGCAGCACATAAACCTCAGAATTAGAGATAGGAGAATCGATTTGCAAGACTCCTGTCCATCAAGCAGGTAAGTACTTAGTGACAGCTGGGGGAGACTTTGGCTTTGTTTGTTTTTTTTGCAATTTTATCGCACTTGGAATTATTTTCCCTCTTTCCAGTACATTGTACATTAGAATATATAGTGTCGTTGAAAACTCCATCTCGTTCCATAAAAAATTGTGCTTCAAATATAGGCACAATTTGTGCTCTGCTGGCAATACTTTTGCTTTCATAATGAGTCAATGGACAACACGTGTAGGGAGGTCCAAGAGCACTCCTTGAAAGCACAGGTTTAAGCTATACTATAAGGGTGTATTGCACACTGGGCGGCTTTTCGGCGGTTTAACCTGTGTAACCGCCGGTTTGCATACATTATTTTATGTAATTTATGTTAATCCAAACCGTTTTGATTAACATTAAAACTAAATGTAGACCCGCCAAGGCTGTGCACAATACCGCGGTTCCCCAGCGTACATCCGTTTGCTATACGCGCAGGTTTCCCAGCGGGTTTAGCAAAGAATTTAACATGTTGTAATAACTCGGCGTTCTGCAGCGGCTGCAAGCAGAAACATGTGCTGCTTCCAGCCGCTGCAGAATCGCCGCCGAGAACCCGCATGGGCACGCCGGTTACGCCCGGCTCCCGCAGCTCATAACCGGCAGGAAGCCGATGCCAACGGCGCGGAGCTTCCGGGGGGTCCCGCCCAGCCGCCGAGGCAAACACGCCGGGTAGTGTGCACTTACCCTAAGGGGAATGTTATTGCCTTTGATGTGGCCTCCTTTTAAATATAGACCTTTCTACAGGATAAGCCTTCCGAGTTTGCAGCCTACATATTTATATGAGTGAGACTATTCCATTTATTATCTTGAGATATATTTATTTTTATTAGCATTTATATTTAGATTTATTATCCTGAGATATGTTGTCAAATGTGAGACTCCTGTTTGTCTTTATTCCTGTGACACTATGATTTCTCACATTCAGTTTCTTGTGATAACTAGTCTCATATACAGGTGTCACTATACTTCTTTTGTCTTTTTTTGTATCTATACTGACGCCTACTCTTTCATTTCACACATTTTGATAATGATATTTATATATTGTTAGTCTTATTTGGACTTTTCATTATGTCTTTTTAGATTAGGCTGGCTTCACATCACGATTTTTGTGCATGTATGTGTATCCGTTTCAAAACGGATGCACACGGATCCGATTTTGCCTCCCATGTATCCCAATGGGCAACAGATGGGCTGGATATGTCCCTATTGGCATCCGATTTTAGCACCATCCGTTGCTGTCCGATTTAGTCACGGAGCCAAAATCGTAGCCTGCTGCGATTTTGCTGTCCGTGACTAAAATTGGACACCACGGATCCATGACGGTCAGTGTGCAGATACCATGGGAGCCTATGGACATCTGATCCGTGTTCACATTGGATCCGATCTCGGCTCCATTCTTATGTACTGAGCATGCCCAGAAGCAGTGCTCAGTATATAACCCTCTGTCTTTCCCTGTTCCCCCTGCTTCTCATTCCTCCATCTCCTCTCCTCCCGCTCATCTATCCTGTCCCCCGTCCTCTCCCCTGTCCTCTTTCCTTTGGTATTTTAAAAATAATAAATCTCCACCCGGAGGATACTTCACCTGTCCAGTGCCTCCAGGTATGCAACCGTCTCCATCTGGGTGCAGGACTTCTTGTGACATCATCGAGCCGATCAGCTGACGTGTCAGCTGTTCGGCTCGGTTACGTAATAATAGGTCCTGCACTCAGGTGGAGACGGTTGTATTCCCAGAGGCAAAACAAGTTCCCCACGGACAGCCCAAAATCGTGGTGTGAAGGTAGCATTATTAGTAAAGATTAGATTTAATTGTTTCTACCATGCTGCTTTATAACTTGCCTTATTAGGTAGTTCTGTTGGGTCCAATTTTTGCTGCTATATTTATAGTTACAACACATAAATCTGGAAATTAGAGAAAGGATAATTGATTCGCAGGACTCCGATCCATTAACCAGGTCAGTATTCTGTGACAGCTGGATGGGAAACTTTGCTTTTTTTTGCAATTTTATTGCACTTGTAATTATTTTTCCACTTTTTAGTATATTGGTCATTAGAATACATAGTGACATTTAGGCTACGTTCACAGTCTGTGTATTTGCAGAGTTTTCCTGCATATTTCTGCTTTTTACTGCGTTTGAGCGGCGCTTCTTTGCGTGTGCAGTGAAACGCAATTATGGAAATGCAGTCCAGCAAAACTTATGTTTTTTGCTGAATTGCGCTCACGTGTTGCGCTTTTGTGCGTTTTTGTGCGCACGTGCTTTCACTGCGAAAGCGCGTGTATGAAAAGGATAGGCATGACTGTTCTTTGCGCAGTTGCCTCTGCACTTTTCCCATAGCCCACATGATAAAATGGGCTTGGAAAAAGCACAGAGGAAAAAGCGCACAAAAGCGCAGTATGTGAATGCAGTTGCGCTTTTTGCCGCGTAACTACGTAAAAAAGCGTAACTGCAGAAAAAAGCACAAAAAATGAGCAGACTGTGAACGTATCCTTAAAACTCCGTCCCGTGCCACAAAAAAACAAAGCTTATACGGCTATGTCAACAGAAACAAAAAAATGTTATGGCTCTTGGAAGATAGAAAGGAAAAAATGAAGACTCAAAAATGAAAAATGTCATAGTCCTTAAAGGATTAAACAGAGGCTGGACTAGCACCCACTTTTTCATTACTTTAAAGGGATCCTGTCACCTCCAGAACGCCTCCTAAGCTAGCAAAACATGTCCCTGCAGCATCCTATCACTAATCTCACACTCCTTTTGTCTCCTAAAAGCATCCTGTGAAAGTTCATAAAAACGTTTTAATACTTACTCATTAGGGATTATAATTAGCAGGGGTTATATTCTTTGGTCACTAGGGCGGGCTGTTTTGCAGGCTCCAGGATCCACCCTCTCTCTGTGTGTTCTGCTTGTGCAGGCTTTACCCTCCCCCCTCTCTATCACTCACAGAATGTAAATCATTAGTCCTGCCTCCAGCTCCACATCACAGCAACACAGACAGAGATAGGGTGGATCGTTCAGGCTGCAAAACAACACGCCCTAGGGGCTAAAGAATATAGCCCCCGCTAATTATCATCACTAATGAGGGAGTATAATATTGTTTTTATGCACTTTCACAGGATGCTTTTAGGAGACAAAAGAAGTGTGAGATTAGTGATAGGATGCTGCAGGGACATGTTTTGCTAGCTTATGAGGCGTTTTGGAGGAGACTGGATCCCTTTAAAGATGAATAATCCATGGCACTTCCTTTTCATGTTGCTACAAGTGATTTGTCCTCATAAATCCTTGCTATATCAAGATGTTTATTTAAAGGGAACCCACCAGCAGGATTTAACCACCTGTAAATCAGTGCAGCAGTGATGGATGTGTGTATCATGACATCACTATTCATCTTTTTTACTTTATACCTCCCAGTGGGCTTGTCTTTCTGCTGCAAGTCGAACCCTCTCTCCCTCTCATCCAGAGTCATCCAGGAGGGGTGAGGGCTCATCTCACAGCAGAAAGACAAGCCCGCAGGGGAGGAATAAAATAAAAAACATGAATAGCGTCATGCTGCACACGTCATTCGCCTGCTGCACTGATTTACAGGTGGTGAAATCCTGGTGGTTGGTTCTCTTTAAAGGAAAACGTCTCGTAAGTTCAAGAAATAAGAAAGTTTAAATTTCGTTTAAATGTCCAAAGATAATGAAAGCTTAGAACAGTCTTCATTTCTTATTAATGTGCACTATATTTTACCTTTGTAGTAGTAGTTCTAGTTTTAAATTAACATGTTTTTTTCAGTCATGAAAAGGCTTTCTTGCTGTGACAGAAATTTTGTATATCAATTTATGGTAATTTGAAGGGAGTAAGAGAGAAAGACAAAATCAACTGGAATGTTTCTTTTCACAGATCACAACTTTTTCAATCAGCAATACAATACATGCAAATATTCTTTGCAATTTTATATTTACAGTAATAGACACTTATGCAGTGGCATATAATTTTACTGAGACTGGCAGGGCATGATTGGAAAATGGTTGAAAAGTCTGTCAATTCAGAAGTGAAACAGCCCTTTTAGTAACAGAGACATCATAAAAAAAAAAACAAATGTAGGAAATAATGTTATAATACAACAATTTTTTCATAAAGTATAAATCACCCAAAGCATTATAAAAACAAACAAGGGCATTATACATATTAGGGAGATCCATTGTATTTTTCTGGTACACTACGTGTTTGACATGTCCTAAAAAAGCTTCTGATCTCTATATGGACCAGGTTTTTACAGCCATTCCCAAATTTCATATGTACAGTTGGGTCCAGAAATATTTGGACAGTGATCGATGCTCCGTGATTTGGGCTCTGTATGCTACTATTTTTTATTTAAAATGAAACAACTAAGATACAATTGAAGTATTGGTTGAATTAAAGGGGTTAAGCAAAAATATCCTGGGAAACGTTTAGAAATCACATACGGTTTTCTAAAAACCCTCTTCATTTCAGAGGCTCAAAAGTAATTAGACAAAGTAACTTTACCATAAATTAAAGTTAAATTTGAAAAGCTTTTATCATGGCAGGGGCAAGGCATCTTGGTGACCATTGGCTGACAAAGCCAATGGTGCCGCAAGATGAACTCATAATACCCGACTAATGGAATGGATCAGAGACTAAGCTAAAAAAAAAGCCCTAACCCCCACACTTTCCCCACTGAAAATATCAGCAAAAGTGAACAAAACTGAAGTACTTAAGGGGTGAGACTCAACAGGGAGTGTGTTTTCAAAGTTATACACACAATAATTAATTGTTTAGGAGCCAATTACAAAATAGGGATAAATAGCGATAGCCATCCATGACATCCTATATTATAATGGATATAGTGAAACTTGACTCAATGACATAAATTTGGTGCTCAGGAGAAAAGAACTCCAGCACACATAATAAAAAAAATGAGATATATGAATGGATAAGAAAAAACTTTATTATATAGGCAATATTTCGGGTAAGATAGAAGCCTTTCACAAGGAACATTTATTTACAAAGGTAATCATTCAATGTGCAATGTTGCGCAAAAAGCCAGGATGTACAGATTGTAACACAGTCTATGTAAGTAGTATTGAGCATGTAATATTGCTCGAAAGGCCAAAGGTGTAAAATTTCAGCCTAAATGGTGTGATGGCCACTTTACACGTCCTAATATCGGCGTCCAACTTCGACAAAAAGTCATGTGGTTCGTGCGTTGGCCCCGATATCGTCCGTGCATTGTGCGGTGTAAATGTACAATTCGATGCAAGAACGATGCCAAAACAATATCGGAGAGAAATGAGCAGGCTCTCCAACTGGCCGATATTGGATGGACGATCTGGCAGGATCGTGCTGTGTGACAGCCCAACAACGATTTGGAGTACAACTTCCCCTATTCTCTCCCATGTTAAATAGTCGCTCCAGGGTCGCCCGTAGAAGGGGGCGTAGACATTGCAGTTGTGTTGCCTGCCGATATCTCCCTGTGTGACATCTCCTATGCGATCTTGGATTTCTGCCCAAAAAATACGCGCTCCCCGCCGTTGTATCCAACATCGTAACGATGTTGGGACGTGTAAAGTGGCCATAAGGACCGCTTTACACACACCAAATTCTGTGACCAACTTCTGAACAGATCTCTGGTTGCAGTGAAATCATGGACACATTGTTCCATTTTGTGACTGTGTACAAATGGAACAATGTGTCCATGATTTCACTGCAACCAGAGATCTGTTCAGAAGTTGGTCACAGCAGTTGGTGTGTGTAAAGCGGCCCTAAGAGTAATATGCCCAGTGGTATATAAATGACCCTGTGGAAAGCATGTCAGGTGGGACTTAAACTAGTGAGTGATGTTAAACAAAGTAGCTAATAAATAACATTTCCAACATATCAACTGTACACCAGCATCAATTTTTGAAGCATGCTTTTTTTGTTGGGAAATTAGAAGATTTTTTTGTTTTCAACAAAATTTATAAAACCAATTTCTTGAGGGACCACATCACATTTGAAGTGACTTTGAGGGGTCTATATGACAGAAAATGCACAGGAGTGACACCATTTTAAAGAGTGCATCCCTCAAACTATTCAAAATCAGATTCAAGAAGTTTATTACATTTTGGCTGAAGGCACACTGTCGTGCATCAAACAGGGAGCGTGTTTGATGCACGACAGTGATGCTAGTGTAATGTGTGTTTGTGGGTGTGTGTAGTGCGAGTGTGGTGCGTGTGCTGAGTGTGCCTGCCTGTATAGATTTGAGTGTGCTGCGAGTGTGAGGTGTGAGTGCGTGTGTGCTGCATGTGAGTGTGATGCTGTCCGTGTCCTGAAGGACCGCGGACTGATTTGTCGGGGGAATTTTAGCTCTGCGGCTGTCTAAGACACGAAGTTTAAATTTCCCGCTGTGCTGTTCATTAACTAATCATCTTGTACCGCAGTGACAGTACAAGATGTTTAGCTAAAACACTGATGACAATTGAACTCTTCTGAATCGCGGGGCCACAGTGTATTAACCCTATCAGCAGCCTCTGCACGGCATATCTGCACAGAGGCTGCTGATGCGGTTGCAAACTCTGTGTACAAAGCGTTAATAAGATGTTCTTGTGGTGACACCATGTGTATAGAGAGTGCCCTCACTCTCTTGACACATGGTGTCATCACACTATGGGTCTGAAGGGATTAAATCTACTTTTCAATATAAGCCGCTAATTGCCGGTTTTATATGAGAACTATCAAAAGCCGGCGGGTCTGTACGCAATTTGCGTACATAATAGAGCCCGCATCGCTCAGGTGCTGAAGCCGAGACAGGGCTTCAGCGCCAAAGCGTTCAGCACCACGGCAGAGGAACAGCTCCGCTTGTACTGTAAGCAATGAGCTTACAGTTCCAATGGACATTTCCCTGCCAGAAGCTGCGGGCTCTGTTAAGTACGCAAATTGTGTACAGACCCGCCGGTCTTTGACAGTTCTCATATAAAACTGGCAAGTAGCGGCTCATATTGAAAAGCAGATTTAACCTCTTCAGACCCATGGTGTGATGACACCATGTGTCAAGAGAGTGAGGGCACTCTCTATACATATGGTGTCACCACAAGAACATCTTATTAACCCTTTGCACACAGAGTTTGCAACCGCATCAGCAGCCTCTGTGCAGACATGCGGTGCAGCGGCTGCTGATAGGGTTAATACACAGTCATCAGTGTTTTAGCTAAACATCTTGTCACGCTGCTGTCACTGAGGTATAAGATGATTAGTTACTGTACAGCACAGTGGGGGAAATAGAAGCACAGGTGCGAGTATCACACTGTGTGGTATATGGGTGCGAGTTTGACTCGCACCTATATACTTTTAATGGCCTCGCGCGAGGGAATCGCATGCAATGCGTGTAATGCGTGAAAATCACATTGCTGTGACATGTATCATTTAAAAATACAGGTCCGAGTGCAATGCTAGTTTTTCACGCATTACACTCGCACGAGCCACACTCCAGTGTGCCTTTAGGTGCTTCACAAATTTAAAGTAACGTAGATGAAAAAAAAATTGCCATTTTACCTTTTGCTACAAAATTGTTGTTTTAGCCCAAAATTTTATATTTTCACAAGGGTAAAAGGAGAAAATGGAGCATACAATTGTTTATACATATGTGGTGAAAAACATTTTGGTTACATGGCTATGCTGGGAAGGGAAGGAGCACCATTTGACTTAGAACGCAAAATTGCCTGGACTCCATAGCGGATGCCATGTTGCTTTTGGAGAGCCCCTGATGTGCCTAAACAGTGGAAACCCCCACAAGTGACCACATTTTGGAAACTAGACCCCTCAAAGAATTTATCTAGATGTGTGCTGAGCACCTTGAAGAACAGGCGCTTCACAAAATTTTATAACAATTTGCCAGGAAAATGAAAAAATACATTTTTCCCACAAACGTTCCGTTAGACTATGTTCACACGGTGCATATTTACTGCGTTTTCCTGCATGTTTGCTGTGCTTTTTTACACACATGTAAGTGCAGTGAAACACAGTTCTGGATACGCAGTCCAGCACAACCTATGGGTTTTGCTGAAATGCATTCACATGTTGCGCTTTTGCGTGTTTTTTTCACTGCAAAAGTGCGTGCGTAAAAAGAATAGACATGTCATTTCTTTATGCTTTTTTTCTGCGTGTTTTTCCCATAGCCCACATGATAAAATGGGCTCGGGAAAAGCGCACAGAAAAAAGCACACTGTGTGAAAGCAGTTGCACTTTTTTGCCCGTTAGCGCACAAAAAAGCACAACTTCAAAAAAAGTGCACAAAATACGCATTGTGTGAACATAGCCTTAGACCCAAATTTTAAATTTTCAGAAGTGCAGCAGGTGAAAATGGACCATACAGTTCACTGCATGCCAATACCCCTTATGTGGCAGAAAACAACTGGTTGCACAGCAGGGCTCGGAGAGTAAGGAGAGCCATTTCAATTTTGGAGCAATATTTTGGATGGAATAGATTGCATACAACACGTCACTTGACATGCCAATACAGCACTACAATTCACGAGGAATTCATCTAGGTGTGTATGAGCAATTTGAACCCTCAGGTGACTTATGGAATTAAATAACATTTTATCCTCAAAGTTTCAATTTTCAAAAAGGGTAGTATGATAAAATGGACTGTACAATTTGTTATCATTTACTACAGAGTATGTCAATACCGCATGTGATTGTAAACTTCTTTTGAGGCACAATGCCAAGTTCAGAAGAGAAGAAGCACCATGTTGGAGTTCAGATTTACCATATTATTCAGACTATAAGATGCACCGGACTATAAGACGCACCCAGGTTTTAGATGAGGAAAATAAGAAAAACAATTTGACACAAAAAATGAAGTAATGAGGAACTGTTATGGGGGAAATCTGCTGTTGACACTGTTATGGCTGTAATGTCCCCTATCCTGGTATATATGTTTCCCATCCTGGTATATATCTCCCCCATCCTGTTATATGGCTATGACCTCCATCCTGGTATATGGTCATCATCCTGTATTTGACCCCTATCCTGGTAAATTATCCCATTTTGGTATATGACCCCTTAAAGTATATGGTCCCCATCCTGTATATGAAACCCCATCCAGGTATATGGTACTATCTTGCATGTTCCCCATCCTAGAATGTGATCTTCATTCTGCTTTATGGCCCTCATCCTGTATATGACCCCTATCCTGGTACATGGACCTATCCTGTTTCCATTTGGTATAGGATACCCATTCAGTATATGCTCGCATCATGTATATGACCCCCATCCTGGCATTGGACCCCCATCCCAGCATATGATCCCCATCCTGGTATACAGTCCCATCCTGGTATATGGCCCCATGCTTGAATATGCTCATTCTGGTATATAGCCCCATCCTGGTTTATGTCCCATCCTAGTATTTGCTCCATCCAGGTATTTGACACTTATCATAGCGCAAACTAATAACTGATTATATCTTCATGCAGCGTTATGTGAATCCCCTAATTATTATATTGATGGCTGGACCATATATGACATAATTTGTTACTGTTACCTTATATGCCTCCCCTATTTCCTCTAGATTGTAGCTTGCGAGCAGGGACCTCACTCCTCATGGTGTTTGAATTTTTGTTACTCTGTATTGTCTCATATTGTCTGTAAATGTCCCCTCCGAATTGTAAAGTGCTGCGTAATATGTTGGCGTTATATACATAAAATTATTATTATTAAATTATTATTATTATACTCCGCCCTCCATCGCTTCCCTGCTGCAGATGTCCTGTTTTCATGTTGGCAACTCAGCACTGCCAGCATATAAGCGCACAGTGCATGATATCACAGTCATGTGCTGAGCTCCACGTGCTGACAGCTGCCAGGGTGAGAGCAGGACTGGCGATGAATGACAGATGAATATCATCTGTCCACTTCTACAGGCCGGAATATTCAATACTCCCACGCAGTGTGTGTGGGAAGCATTGACTATCTACTGTCTTTAATTTCCGTTACACATGATCGCTGCAGCAGCGGGTGATCATGTGTGCTGACAATGTAATCCATTTAATTTATGCCACTCCTCCTGCCGTCACCCAACCACCTCTAAGCACCAACATCAGTGCTTAGAGGTGATGGGGAGGAGAGCAGTGAATATTAATGTAGCTTAGTCAGCAGGTCCATGTAGTCACTGGCAGGCATTCTATAACCTGCTCCCACAGCCGGAGACACACTCCACCACCGCTGGCTGACTTACACCACAACCCCACACCATTTATCTGGACTAAAAGATGTACCCCACATTTCCCCCAAATTTGTGGGGAAAAAATGTGTTTTATAGTCCACAAATTACAGCAGTTGGAATGGTTTGAGGGGGCCATATCACATTGCGAGAGTCCCTCACCTGCCAGAAAAGCAGACCCTCCCCATAAGAGACCTCATTTTACAAACTACTCCCCTCAATAAATTCACCAAGAAGTGCAGGGAGCATATAGCTTCCACAGGTGTTCCATGGATGATTATACCATTGGGCACTGAAGAAAGAATAATTACATTTTTTCACTAAAATGTTGTTTTAGCCCCAAGTTTTTAATTTTGAGAATGACTAAGAAGAAAAAAATGGACCTCACAGTTTATGTAATTTCTCCTGAGTGCTCCAGTATCCCCAAATGTACAAATAAGCTACTTTTGACAGTGCAAAGCTGAAAAATTAAGGAGCTCTATTTTGACTTAAAAATTTGCTGGAATGGTTTTGCTAGCCTGTTACCATATCACATTTTCAAAGCCACTAATGTGTCAGAACAGAAGACTTCCACCATATTACAAACTGCACCACTCATAAAATTCATCTAGGGGTGCAGAGAGCAGCTGCATTTTTCGCAGCATTGCATGTCAGCGAATTAGTCACACCTAGTGCAAAACACTGAAGCGGCTTGAAGTTTAGAAATGTTATCGTAGTAGACAGGTGGTTAAAAATGTGTTTTTGTAAGTCTAGAATGGATCAAAGGGGGTCTGTTTTTTTGCCTACTGGCAATAAATATAGGTGCTATTTTCAACCGTCCAATTGGTAAAAGATTTCAGGACAATATATCCATCTGTTCAGCAGCTTTTGATACACAAATCTGGCATTTCAAGAAGACGTTATCAATTTAAATCAGTTCTTAAGTTATCATTTTGTCTTATCGACATTGATGCGTCACAATTGGGGAAATATTTATTTAGAATCAGTGTTGCAGTGGAGGCTAATGGGTTGGCTTTAGGTGTTGAGGCATTTAACAGCTGAGCAGATGTAAGTCTTCCAGTTTTTGAAATATATGTCAGGCTGGATTTGTTGTAAGGTTAAGTGTCAAACGTTTTCAGGGTTTATTTGGTTATAGCTTTTAAAATCCATAGACCCTTGGATTCTGGGTCATTATAACATATTTTAGGTTAACAAAAAAAGTGAAATTTAGGCCAACAGGTGGAGATGCATTGCTTAGGATTCAAGGTTTATAGTGGGTTTATGTGTTACATCAGGTGAAGGCTAGTAGTAAGTTATGAGGAAGAGCAGAGGTTTGGTGATACACATGGGGAGAAATGATTATGGCTGATCTTGTTGGTACATTTACATCCGACTTGACCAGATGCAGGCATTTGTTTCATCAGAATTTTATTTTGGTATTGTAAAAGATTGTGCCGAGGCAGGTGTGGAAAGACACTCGGGATTTAGAAGTCCTAGAGAAAGCCTACAGGTTACTGAACATGATAGTTTCTTATTTTGTCAGTTCATTGGCCGTCAGTACATGCTGGATGGTGACAATTGTTTGCAGAGTTAATTTGAATACCATCTGGAATTGAAAGGGCTTTAGTGTTGATAGGTGGTGGTGTTTGTAATCTCAAAAAGAAGTTTCAATCTCCCCTCCTAGAGGTTGTTTGCACAAATCATTGAGCATGTGATTAGCTCAGTGCCAATGACTTAGCATGGGGGATGGTAATTTGGTTGTATAAAACAGGGACCCAAAAAGGTTGCGCAAGTTGTTTGTAAGTTTGATAACACCAAATGAGGCCATTCGTTCACCCAACATATGTGAGGTGTGTGTTCTTTGTGTAGTAACAAACGGTTTAATATATATATCTGTATCTCTCTCTCTCTCTCTCTTATATACTATTATATATATATATATAAATATATATACAGTTGTGGCCAAAAGTATTGACACCCCTGCAATTCTGTCAGATAATACTCAGTTTCTTCCCTAAAAATGATTGCATTCACAAATTCTTTGGTATTATTATTATCTTCATTTAATTTGTCTTCAATGAAAAAACACAAAAAGAATTGTCCTAAAGCCAAATTGGATATAATTCCACACCAAACATAAAAAAAGGGGGTGGACAAAAGTATTGGCACTGTTAGAAAAATCATGTGATGCTTCTCTAATTTGTGTAATTAACAGCACCTGTAACTTACCTGTGGCACGTAACAGGTGTTGGCAATAACTAAATCACACTTGCAGCCAGTTGACATGGATTAAAGTTGACTCAACCTGTGTCCTGTGTCCTTGTGTGTACCACATTGAGCATGGAGAAAAGAAAGAACACCAAAGAACTGTCTGAGGACTTGAGACACCAAATTGTGAGAAATCACAAGGCTACAAGTCCATTTCCAAAGACCTGAATGTTCCTGTGTCTAACGTGCTCGGTGTCATCAAGAATTTTAAAGCCCATGGCACTGTGGCTATCCTCCCTAGATGTGGACGGAAAAGAAAAATTGACGAGAGATTTCAACGCAACATTGTGCGGATAGTGGATAAAGAACCTCGACTAACATCCAAACAAGTTCAGTCTGAGGGTACAACAGTGTAAACCCATACTATCCATCGGCGTCTGAATGAAAAAGGACTGTATGGTAGGATACCCAGGAAGACCCCACTTCTTACCATGAGACATAAAAAAGCCAGGCTGGAGTTTGCCAAAACTTACCTGAGAAAGCCTACAACGTTTTGGAAGAATGTTCTCTGGTCAGATGAGACAAAAGTAGAGCTTTTTGGGCAAAGGCATCAACATAGAGTTTACAGGAGAAAAAAAGAGGCATTCAAAGAAAAGAACACGGTCTCTACAGCCAAACATGGCGGAGGTTCCCTGATGTTTTGGGGTTGCTTTGCTGCCTCTGGCACTGGACTGCTTGACCGTGTGCATGGCATTATGAAGTCTGAAGACTACCAACAAATTTTGCAGCATAATATAGGGCCCAGTGTGAGAAAGCTGGATCTCCCTCAGAGGTCATGGGTTTCCAGCAGGACAATGACCCAAAACACACTTCAAAAAGCACTAGAAAATGGTTTGAGAGAAAGTACTGGAGACTTCTAAGTTGGCCAGCAATGAGTCCAGACCTGAATCCCATAAAACACCTGTGGAGAGATCTAAAAATGGCAGTTTGAAGAAGGCACCCTTCAAATATCAGGGACCTGGAGCAGTTTGCCAAAGAAGAATGGTCTAAAATTCCAGCATAGCATTGTAAGAAACTCATTGATGGTTACCAGAAGCGGTTGATCGCAGTTATTTTGGCTACAGGTTGTGCAACCAAGTATTGGGCTGAGGGTGCTAATACTTTTGTCTGGCCCATTTTTGGAGTTTTGTGTGAAATGATCAATGTTTTGCTTTTTGCTTCATTCTCTTTTGTTTTTTCATTGAAGACAATGAAGATAATAATACCAAAGAATTTGTGATTGCAATCATTTTCAGGAAGAAACTGAGTATTATCTGACAGAATTGCAGAGGTGTCAATACTTATGGCCACAACTGTGTACAGTTATATGTCATTAGCTAGTCATTAGTTATATATGTCATTAGCTAGTCATAAAAAGTTGTAAAGGCAGAAGCAGTCTGGCTTTGGCATAAAAATAATGGTACAAAATACTGATGCATGAATTGTGAATGAGTCCTCAGCACTTGCAACAGCTGAGATATGTGTAGTGGAGCACATGAAAAGTACAATAGTCTTAAAGCACCATTCCAGTGTTTTTTTTACTGCATTGATGGAGTTGTGCTTCAAATCTAAGTTCCCTGTCCGCTATCTTATACTCACTTTACACCACCATCATCCTTTTCCAGAGGCGCTCCAAGTCAGTCTGTGGCAAAAAGTGAACTGCTGGCAGCTCTAGTGTTTCATGGAGGCCACTTTTCAATACATCTCTATGAGTGCTTTGCTCTGACTCTCATAGAGATGTATTGAGAACTTGTGAAGTAATTTCTGACTTTCGGACAGTCACAAGATATAGGCACAGGATGATGCCATGGGTCCAGAGCGATGTCGGTAAGGCTAGGGTCAGACCTGCATCTGCCCCTAGCCTGGCAGATGCACCTGAAACGAAAAAAATTTCAGGCTCAGCACACAGCGTTACCAGCATATCCAGGAGATCTCTGTGGAGCCGGTGGCTGCGGTAAGCGTCCAGTTGCCATAGAGATCTATTGCCTGGCGGCACATAGCGTCACCTGCTGGTAACATTATGCGCTGAGGCAGAAAATTTCTAAGTGTTTCCAGGATCCGCCAGGCTAGGGGCAGACGCAGGTCTGACCCTAGCCTAAGAGGTGAAGCCACCGGAATGTGAGTATATGTCCGGGACAGGCGGCTTACATTTAAAGCACCATTCTAGCAAAGAAAAAACAAAACACTGTAGTGGTGCTTTAAAAGAACATTAAATAAAGATTCTAAAGCATTTCAGCTTCTGGTTTCTTAAGGTAATTTTCTGAGCCATGTTTCAATTTCAATTATTTTACAACCAAAACATATTGTCTCTCATAAAAATATAAGTTCAACTTCAATTTTCTGATTTGTGCCCTGTACATTTGCACTTTGCTAATGCTTTGATTATGGAATAGCATATTATTATATGATCTTATAAGAAGTAGGCTGAAATATAATAATGGTATGATTACTAGTAGCGGAAACTTAAAAGTCATTTCTTCAGCATCTATAAAATAATGAGACTCATAATTATTTTGCCCACTGCAGTCATATTTATTTTTTAACAAGCCATACACATTCACATTCCATATGTCTTAGGGCTATGCTGATTTACAAGAGAAATAAATTATTGCTTGAGAGAAAGTTAATTTAGACCTCTGTGAGGGGGGCTTTATATCACCATTACAGTGTTCAGCTCAATATATTGATTGTGAATACAAAAGAGCTTATTATTTGCAAGGTACCTTTTTCAAAAAGCAAGACTGATTTATGTCTGCACATAACTTGGAGGTGTAATACACTAATCACCCTTAAGACCTCTGTGGCGTCTGTGAGCTACAATACATCTACAAAAGTTGCTCCTTTTTCTTGTATTCTATCTTGAGCATAAATTCAGCACAAATGCAAAAACCCTGGTGCTACATTTACATACTAACTAGATTCTGCAGCAGCATTTCTATTAACTATATGTATGAATACACATTGACTTGCATGATAAAATTATCGATGTTGCAACTCTGATCTACGGGTCAAAGAGTTATAAGCACTAGAAAAAAAAGGAGTAAAAACTATAATAAAACAAAAATAATTTAAAGTTGAGCCCTCGTTAAAACAAACCAGCGTGTATGATGAAACATTAAGGCTACAGAAACTGCACCAAAAACTAAACCATTATTTTTTAAAAATTATTTATTTTTACACTACTAGGATGTCAGGTTCGATGCCTATGGCAACCAATCACAGACGCCGGCACAATAGGTGAGGGGCGCAACAGCAAATCACAGACGCTGTCACAGAGAGTGGGCACCTGTGATCAGCTTTTGTATTCAACATGTTTTTATTGAAACTTTTTCAAATAAAATAGGGAAGGGATGGACATAAATAAAGAAGGGAAGGGTACATACAGCAAAAAGGGGAACAATCGCATAAATTCTTATAAAATGTTTTGTTATATCACAAAATCACAAAGTATAACACATTCACAGAGTAGTTTAACATATTGGTGTAAACGGAAAATTTGGGGTCAAATCAAACAAAAAAGCAGATCGTAATATTCAATATTAACGTGTCCCAGAAAGCTTCAAGTTTGGTGTATAAGTTTGAACAAAAATCTCCCATCTTGAGGTATATTTGTTAAAATTTTTATTTCTTAGGGCGATATTATATTCATATACATTATGCAAAGTGACTCTATCACTTCCAGAATTGTTGGAGGTTCCAGTTGTTGCCATTTAGAAACTATAAGAAGTTTGATGACAACAAGTATTTGACATATTAAGTTTCTTGTATGTACTGGAAAATTATCTATACCCAATGTTAGAAGAGCCACTTGAGGTGTTAGGGAGATCCATAAGATTACTTATAAGATTTTTAACGTCCGTCCAAAGATTATAGAGTTTTGGGCATCCCCAGAATATATGTGCAATCGACCCAGTTTTTCCACACCTACTTCAACACTCTGAACTCAATAATGGCTTGATCTGGTTAAGTTTCTGTGGCGTCCAGTACCACCTGGACATCACCTTGTAATGTGTCTCTTGTATGGATATACACAGTGTATTAGAGTATGTTATGTCCAGGGCCCTGGACAAGTGGGAGGGATCAATCTGGATCTGAAGGTCATGCTCACAAGCTAAGATGTTATCTGTTTGTGTGATTGAAATATCATTATTATACAGTCATGGCCAAAGGTTTTCAGAATGACACCAAAATGATATTTTCACATGATCTGCTGCCCTCTGGTTTTTATTTGTGTTAGTCTGATGTTTATATCACATACAGAAATATAATTGCAATCATATTATGAGTACCAAAAGGTTATATTGACAGTTAGAATGAGTTAATGCAGCAAGTCAATATTTGCAGTGTTGACCCTTCTTCTTCAGGACCTCTGCAATTCTCCCTGGTATGCTCTCAATCAACTTTTGGACCAAATCCTGACTGATTGCAATCCATTCTTGCATAATCAATGCTTGCATTTTGGCAGAATTTGTTGGTTTTTGTTTGTCCACCCGTCTCTTGATGATTGACCATAAGTTCTCAATGGGATTAAGATCTGGGGAGTTTCCAGGCCATGGACCCAAAATCTCTATGTTTTGTTCCCTGAGTCATTTAGTTATCACCTTTGCTTTATGGCAAGGTGCTCCATCATGCTGGAAAAGGCATTGATGGGCGCCAAACTACTCTTGGACGGTTGGGAGAAGTTGCTCTTGGAGGACATTCTGCTACGATTCTTTATTCATGGCTGTGTTTTTAGGCAAGACTGTGAGTGAGCAGATTTCCTTGGCTGAGAAGCAACCCCACACATGAATGGTTTCAGGATGCTTAACAGTTGGCATGAGACAAGACTGGTGGTAGCGCTCACCTCTTCTTCTCCGAATAAGCTGTTTTCCAGATGTCCCAAACAATTGAAAAGGGGATTCATCAGAGAAAATGACTTTACCCCAGTCCTCAGCAGTCCACTCCCTGTACCTTTTGCAGAATATCAGTCGGTCCCTGATGTTTTTTCTGGAGAGAAGTGGCTTCTTTGCTGCCCTCCTTGAAACCAGGCCTTGCTCAAAGAGTCTCCGCCTCACAGTGCATGCAGAAGCACTCACGCCAGCCTGCTGCCATTCCTGAGCAAGCTCGGCACTGCTGGTAGTCCGATCCGGCAGCTGAAACAGCTTTAAGATACGGTCCTGGCGCTTGCTGGTCTTTCTTGGGTGCCCTGGAGCCTTTTTTGACAACAATGGAAGCTCTCTCCTTGAAGTTCTTGATGATGCGATAGATTGTTGACTGAAGTGCAATCTTTCTAGCTGCGACACTCTTCCCTGTTAGGCCATTTTTGTGCAGTGCAATGATGGCTGCACGTGTTTCTTTAGAGATAATCATGGTTAACTGAAGAGAAACAATGATACCAAGCACCAGCCTCCTTTTAAAGTGTCCAGTGGTGTCATTCTTACTTAATCATGACTGATTGATCGCCAGCCCTGTCCTCATCAACACCCACACCTGTGTTAATGGAACAATCACTAAAACGATGTAAGCTGCTCCTTTTAAGGCAGGACTGCAATGATGTTGAAATGTGTTTTGGGGGTTAAAGTTCATTTTCTAGGCAAATATTGACTTTGCAAGTAATTGCTGTTAAGCTGATCACTCTTTATGACATTTTGAGTATATGCAATTTGCCATTAGAAAAACTGAAGCAGTAGACTTCGTTAAAATTAATATTTGTATCATTCTCAAAACTTTTGGCCATGACTGTACATGGTATATAATGTGTTGGTTTTCCATTTGATAGCATCTGAAGTATTTGCCAGGAGATCTATTATATTCTGGGGAAATAACAGGGAAATTTTATTGACTAATAAATAGTCCTGAATTTTCTTCCAGAGTATTTCTTCATGTAATGGAATATTATATTTCTCTATAACATTCAGGAATGGGATTTATACACTGCTAGTTAAAATGTCTAGAAGGTTAGATATCCACATGTTTCTTCATGATGTAGTATTTAGTCTGGAGATCAAAATTTCCAGTATTTGCATCAGAATTGATTGAAAGGAAGAAATAATGGGAGTGCTGGTGTGCCACGGTCCGCGCTGCTGTGGTATGGAAAAACTCACCAAAGAGCCAAAAGTACTTTCATCCTTTATTCCTCCTCTCTCCTACGCGTTTCAGCGCCACACCCGGCGCCTTCCAACTGGACCAGGTGAGCAGCTTTACAGCACCACCCTCACAAATAAGTGTCACTAGTGATAGGGCACTATTGCGCCTCTTGTCCCCCTCCCTATTTTCTTTTTACAGTTGATTGAAAGGAAGCAGATTTAAATTTAGATTCTGAGAATAGGTTTCTTCAAGAGACAATAGTAGCTTTAATTGTTTGAGATTTTAGCAGAGTTTTGTTGCGGTCCATTAAATCTACTTATATAATCGAGAGTTTGGGATTCGGGCACTGTAGCCGAATTCCGAAATCCTTTGCGGCACTGCGAGCGATGACGCGATAGCGTCATCGCGAGCAGTTTCCCGCTATCGAGCAGCGTCATCGCCATCCGCCGCGCCGGCACACCCTCCACTGCCCACACATCCTCCAGTGCCCACACAGCCTCCGGCGCAGCATAAACCCGCATAACAAGCCCGCACCACCCCTCCGCCGCCCACACACCCTCTGGTGCCCGCACAGCCTCCGGCGCAAAGCCCGCACAGTCTCTGGCGCAAAGCCCGCACAACCCCTGCGCCGCCCACACACCCTCCGGTGCCCGCACAGCCTCCGGCGCCAGCATACACCCGCACAACAAGACCCGCCAACGCCCCTCCCGCTCCGGGCCAGCCCACACTGCCTCCGGTCCCGCACAGCCTCCGGCGCAAAGCCCACACCACCCTAACCTGCCCACACCCGCACCACCTTCCGGTGCCCGCACACCCTCCGCGCCCACACAGCCACCGGTTGCCCCCACACCCTCTGGGGCCGAGCATACACCCGCACCACAAGCCCGCACCACGCGCCTCCGCCGCCCGACACACAATGTAGCGCTCACACCTACACCGCAGCATCGAGTCCCGCTCCTGAACTTCAACAGCTCATGAAGCTGCAGAAGGTAAGGAGACGACAGAACAGCCCAAGAGAGGAGAGGAAGGAGGCCCCAGGAAGGAGCAAGGAGCAAGAGGCCACACACAAGAGGAGAGGAGCCAAGGGTGGACAGGAGGCCACAGACAAGAGGAGAGGAGCCAAGGGAGGACAGGAGGCCACACGACAAGAGGAGAGGAGCCAAGGGAGGACAGGAGGCCACACACAAGAGGAGAGGAGCCAAGGAGGACAGGAGGCCACAGACAAGAGGAGAGGAGCCAAGGGAGGACAGGAGGCCACACACAAGAGGAGAGGAGCCAAGGGAGGACAGGAGGCACAACAAGAGACCAAGGGAGGACAGGAGGCCACAGACAGAGGAGGACCAGGAGGAAGGGCCACAGACAAGAGGAGAGGAGCCAAGGGAGGACAGGAGGCCACAGACAAGAGGAGCAAGGAGGACAGGGGCCACACCAAGAGGAGAGAGCCAAGGGAACAGGGCCACAGACAAGAGGAGAGAGCCAAGGGGACCATGAGGCCACAAACAAGAGGAGAGATCCACAGGGAGGACAAGCCACAGACTAGAAAGAGCCCGGGACCAAAGCCTACCAAGGAAGAGCCCAGAGGACAACCACTAGTCCAGTGCTAACCACTGAAGCCACGTATACACTGCTAACCACTGAGCCACGCAACAGTGCTACACACTCAGCCACCGTATACAGTGCTAAACACTGAGCCACCGTATACAGTGCTAACACCCTGAACCACCGTATACAGTGCTAACCCCTGAGCCCACCGTATACAGTGCTAACCACTGAGCCACCGTATACAGTGCTAAACCACTGAGCCACCGTATACAGTGCTAACCACTGAGCCACCGTATACAGTGCTAACACTGAGCCACCGTATACAGTGCTAACCCCTGAGCCACCGTATACAGTGCTAACCACTGAGCCACCATATACAGTGCTAACCACTGAGCCACCTATACAGTGCTAACCCCTGAGCCACCGTATACAGTGCTAACCACTGAGCCACCGTATACAGTGCTAACCACTGAGCCACCGTATTCAGTGCTAACCACTGAGCCACCGTAATACATTTGCTAACCCCTGAGCCACTGTATACAGTGCTAACCCCTGAGCCACCGTATACAGTTCTAACCCCTGAGCCACCGTATACACTGCTAACCACTGAGCCACCGTATACAGTGCTAACCACTGAGCCACCATATACAGTGCTAACCACTGAGCCACCCTGTACTCTGCTAACCACTGAGCCACCATATACAATGCTAACCAGTGAGCCACTGTACTGTGCTAACTACTAAGCCACTGTACTATTAATAACACTAAGCCACTGTATACAGTGGTAACCACTACGCCACTGTATACAGTTCCAACCACTGAGCCACTGTACACTGCTAACCACTGACCCACTGTATACACTGCTAAAAACTTAGCCACCATATACAATGCTATCCACTGCCCAACTGTACAGTGCTAACCACTGAGCCGCTGCACAGTACTCACCACTGAGCCACCATACTCTGCTAAACACTCAGCCACCACACGCTGATCACCACTCGGCCAACATACAGTGCTAACCACTAAGCCACTGTATACAGTGCTATCCACTAAGCCACTGTATACAGTGCCAACCACTGAGCCAACGTATACAATGCTATCCACTGACCCACTGTACAGTGCTAACTACTCAGCCGCTGCACAGTACTCACCACTGATCCACCATACAGTGCTAAACACTGAGCTACCATATGCAGTGCTAACCACTGACCCACCTTATACAATGCTAACCAATCAGCCAATGTACAGTGCTAACCACTGAGCCACCATACAGTGCTAACAACTCTCCCACTCTACAATTCTAACCACTAAGCCACCGAATACAATGCTAACCACTGACCCACTGTACAGTGCTAACCACTAAGCCACCATACAGTGATAACCACTAAGCCACTGTATAGAGTGCTAACCACTGAACCACCATACCGCATGCCCCATCGCGACCCGCCGCTTCCTGCCTGCAAACGCGCAAACCCTCACCACTGCCCGCTCCACGCACCGCCCACCGCTCCCCCGCCCCATGCTCCCACTCCCCTACCGCCAGGGCCGCACTGTCCATTGGACAGTGCGAGCCCTGAGTCCCAAGCGTCAGCGGCATTACATAAGGGGGCGGCGCCAACATCACCGCCCGGCTTCATGACAGACGCCACCCTCCGGCGCTCTCTCATTGTAGGCTGCAGAGGCCGCAGCGGCCCTGCCGTCTGCTACCACTCCTTCCCCCTGTCCTCAACTAAGGCTACAGGGCCGGCAGGGCTCTGATCTGCACCCACACTGCCCCTGCTTACACCCACTCACCTATACTGCCCCTGCTCATTCCTCTTACCCCCCGTATGTCCTCACTCACTCCCTACACTGCCCCTGCTTACCCCCCAATCACCCACACTGCCCCTGCTTACACCCTACTCCCACACTGCCCCTGCTCACTCCTCTTACCCCCTATGCCCTCACTCACTCCACACACTTCCCCTCCTTACCCCCTACTCACCCACACTGCCCCCCTTACCCACACTGCCCCTGCTTACCCCCTACTCACCCACACTGCCCCCACTCACCCACGCTGTCCCTGTATAGCCCACCCCACTCACCCACACTGCCCCTACATAGCCCACCCAACTCACCCACAATGCCCCTGCTTAACCCCCTACTCACCCACACTGCCCCCACTCACCCACACTGCCCCTGCTTACCCCCCCACTCACCAGCACTGCCCCTGCTCACCCCTCTTACCCCCCCACATGCCCCCACTCCCCACACTACCCCTGCTCATGCCGCCACTCTGTACCTGCTTAGCCCTCTCACTTCCCCCACATGCCCCCACTCACCCACACTGTTCCTGTTTAATCATTGTTTTGTTTCTTTGTACAACCCCCAAACCCCTCTAGCCAGTATTTTATAACTTTAAAGACCGAGTTTGGGGTCAAGTCTGGTCCCGAACCTGGACTTTAAAAAAAAAGTCCAGTTGGATCCGCCAATCCCGTACATCGGCATTTGCCTATCACTAGTGGCCGCAGCTTACAGTTGGAAAAATAGGTATTTGATACACTGCAGATTTTGCCCAGCCCAGAACTTCACGGGAGGATCTGGTAAATAATATAAAGAGAGCTGGGACCACAGTTTTAAAGATTACCATTAGTAACACACTACAACATCATTCATTAAAATCCTGCAGGACACGCATGGTCCCCTGCTCAAGCCAGCATATGTCCAGAGCCATTTACAGTTTGCCAATGACCATCGGTATGATTCACAGGAGGCATGGGAGAAACTCCACTTGACGTGTTTGGGGGAAGAAGAAGGATGAGTGCAACCCCAAGAACACCATCCCAACTGTGAATCATAGGGGTGGAAACATCATACTTTGGGGGTGGTTGTCTACAAGAGGGACAGGACAACTGCACAATATAGAAGTGGAATGGATGGGGTCATGTATCGCAAGATAAACTTCCTTTACTAAGTAAGAACATTGAAAATGGCCATGGCTGGGTCTTCCTGAATGACAATTACCCGAAACACACAGCCAGGGCAAGTAAGGAGTGGCTCCTTAAGAAGCATTTTAAGGTGCAGGAGTGACCTAGCCAGTATCCAGACCTGAACCCAAAATAAAATCTTTGGAGGGAGTTAAAACTCAATTTTGCCCAGCAACAGCCATGAAACCTGTAAGATCTGTATGGAGGAGTGGTCCGATAACCATTCTTCTGTAATCCAAGAGAATTGAATCAATTAAGCTCTGATCATAGTGTGATCTGATTTTCTTAGACGTGGCAAAGACAGAAAACTAAAACTCTCTATCGTCGCACAGATATCATTCCAGTGCAGTCCTAATTTTTTCCCCAGACCCATTGAAATGCATGGCCAATTGCAATCCAATTTATGGAAGCAACTATTATTGCGATTATTACCTTGGATACACTTGGTCTGAGGAAAAGAAAATTGGACTTTTTTACGGCCCCAGATTGTAACATTGGTCCAATTGTAATCCAATGTCTTTTCAGGTCGCATTTGGACAAAACATGAGGTCACGTGAATGACCTCTAAGGGTAAGTTTGCACGACCATATAATAAATCTTTTAGAGGTTCATCCAGAAAAGTGGGAGAATTTATTAATCACTTGTCATCCATTGTAATCCATTTACAGGACTATTTAAAGGGGTTGTCCGGGTTTTTGCTATAATTCATATGTGTATCTAGGGTGCAAAATGTTGAGAATTTGCAATATACATGCTGTCAACACTTTGCAGGGTTACCTAGATAAACATATTTGCGGCTGGAAGAGAATGTTTAGGGGGCTTGTTTGTACATGTAAATGGAAACTGTTAGTTTCCTCCCATCTCCTACAATCATGCCCCTCTCCCCTATTCACAGTATGGTCAGCCACCCCCAGGATCCTACAGCCCACCCCCTCTGCCACTCTCACTATGCCCGGCCACCTCCAGGATCCTATAGCCCGTCCCAACCCCTAATGTCACCACCCACCTCCATTGTACACAGCAGTCCCCACTGCACTGACACACTGTACTAAATCGTCAGCTGTGAAGGCGATTTGGTCCAGTGTGTCTGTGCAGTGGGGACCGCTGCATGTGTGTGGGCTCACTTTGTGGACTCTGTGCCCTGGAGCCGAGGTCCACACTCCGCAGCCTGAGTTTGTGTGCTGCAGCCCCGATGTCTGTGCCCTGGAGCCGAGGTCCGCACTCCGCAGCTTGATTCTGTGTGCTGCAGCCCGGGAATCTATGCCTTTAGCCCGATGCTTCTTCTCACAAGACCTTCAGTACCATAGAGTCGGTGGCGGTATAGTGAGGACCACTCCACTGGCTCTGTGTCCTGTTGACATTTGAATGAAATGAAACACTATGGCAGGAGACCCAGGAGGACCCTACTGCTTACACAGAGACATAAAAAAAGTTATCCTACGGTTTGCCAAAATGTACATAATTAAGCCAAAGAGCTTTTATGTAAAACACATCATTCTACTGTTTACCAAAAATTGAATGAGGCCTCTAAAGAAAAGAACACAGCACCTACAGTCAAATATGGTGGAGGTTCAAATATGTTTTGGGGTTGTTTTGCTGTCTATAGCATTGGGTGCCTTGACTGTGTGCAAGAGATCAAAGACAAGGAGACAAAGGAAGTGGTATAGTGCATGCTACGGGGTCAACGTGTCACACTGAAAGACCTAGAATTCAATGCCTTTCGAAACTCACCAGTTTCTTCATTAGGTTAAATCATCATAAATAAAGGAGAACAAGCACTTATAAGTAGAAGAAACATTCAAAAAAGTGAGCCAAAAACAGCACACGTGGGTGTCAGCTAGCTCATGTTGTTTGTTTGAATAAAGGTTATTGAAAAAATAAGGCATGTTATAACAATTGTAACAATACAGTGGATTGAACCTTCCCACTCCTGGGCCTGTTTGTCCCTTTTAATTACTTAGCAACTGATATTTCATACTTTGAATAACTCAATAGTCCTAAATAAATATTTAATAGCACTTATATAACTTAACAATGATATCTCACCAATTTCACATGCATACTCCTCACAAACCCATCCCTCATAAGGGATTTCAGCACCCTTCTTAATCTCTCACACGTTTCAACATAACATCCATTAACAACCAGAACTATTTTGAAACCTCCATTTTGAACATAGAGTACAATCCCCCCGTGTTGCTTTACTTTTTTTCTGTTTTCTTCCCACATTTTTTCCTTTTCTTTGACTACACGTTTTCAGCACTAGCACTTAAACATTTTTCCCTTAGTGAATATTATCTAATTTAAGCATGCCGAAGCCCCTCTCCGCACCCCTCTTTATTTCTAGCCTAGATTCTTACTACGCTCATTTTCCTACACGTCTTTTTTTTAATTATTTTTAATACAATTTTTAATAAAATGTTTCCAGCCACAGTTGTTTATTTCTGTAAATTATGTTTTTCTCTCTTTTATATATAACATGCATTTTTTCTTCCATGACCTGTTTCAAACAGACAAACCATTAGTCATCTAACATCATCATTATATGCCATTTTTGGTGCACTTTTTAAAATGTCCTTCTATTTATTTGTGCTTGTACTTCCTTCTTTATGATGGTTTGTCCTGATGAAGAAACTGATGGGTTTCGAAAAGTGTTGAATTGTAATAAACCGCATATCCTCCAAGCTGACATGTTGAGCTTCATTTAACTATTGGGTACCACTTCCATTGTCTCCTAATATTTGAACTTCTACACCCTGAAACCGAAGCATCTGTTTTTTGACACTGCTGAAAGAGCTGAGCCACACTATGTGAAAAACTGTGGACAAACAAGCGCAATAGGGTCTTGCCCAAATATAAAGGGGAGTACTAAGTAGATAAGGTGCTCACCTTGTATGATTGTGTCACCCACAACCATAGTAGTGCTACGCCAGGTCCACAAGCCCAGAGGCCGAAGCAGTATGCAGGATCCAAGAGAAAATATTGATTAAACTGTGCTACTGTAGGTGAAAGGAAATTCCAATTCGCTGAATAGTAGATTAGAGTGCTTTATTCAATGCATTTTGAAGTGAAAACCCACTTCATCAGGAAATGCACCAAATTCAGTCATACAAAAATTACAGTGGGGGAAATAGGTATTGCTGAATTTGTAAGTTTTCCCACTGACAAAGACATGAAAAGTCTATAATTTTAAGGGTAGGTTTATTTTAACAGAGAGAGAATATCAAAAATAAAATCCAGAAAATCACATTGTCTAAATTATTTGCATGTATTTGCATTTTGCAGAGAGAAATAAGTATTTGCTCCCTTACCAGCCATTAGGAGTTCTGGCTCTTACAGACCTGTTAGGCCAGCATCACATTACGATTTTGAGGCATCCAAGTGTATCCGTGTGAAATCGGATACACTCGGATGCGATTTTGCCTCCCATGTATCCCTAAGCGCTCAGATTGTGCATAAATCGGATGGCAAAAAGGACACATCCGAGCACAATCCATGCCCCATAGCAATACATGGGATGGTAAATCAGATCAAAGCGGATACACTCGGAAACTCCGAAATCGTGGTGTGAACCCGGCCTTAGACACTTCTAATCACCTCGTTACCTGCATTAAAGAAACCTGTCTTAAATTGTTACCTGTATAAAAGACTCCTGTCCACACAATCAATTAATAAGTCAGACTCTAACCTCTACAACATGGGCAAGACCTAAAAGCTTTTAAGGATGTCAGGAAAAAGATCCTAGAACTGCACAAGGCTGGAATGGGCTAAAAAACCATAAGTAAGATGCTGGATGTAAAGGAGACAACTGAAAGTGCAATAGTAAGAAAATGGAAGAAATACAAAATGAGTGTCAATCAACATCAATCTGGGGCTCCAAGCAAAATCTCACCTCGTGGGGTATCGAGGATCATAAGGATGGTGAGAGATCAGCCTAAAACTACACTTGGGGAGCTTGTTAATGACAGCTGGGACCACTGTCACCAAGAAAACCATTGGTAACACATTATGATGTAATGCATTAACATCCTGCAGTGCCCACAAAATCCCACTGCTCAAGAAGGCACATGATTCTGAGAGTGATTGAGAAGGTTCTGTGGTCAGAAGATACAAAAATGGAGCTCTTTGTAATTAACTCAACTCACCGTGTTTGGAGGAAGAGAAATGCTGCCTATGACCCCAAGAACACTATCCTCACACTCAAGCATGGCGGTGGAAACATTATGTTTTGTGAGCATTTCTCTGCTAAGGGCACAGGACTACTTCACTACATCAATGAGACAATTGATGGAGCCATGTACCGTAAAATCCTGAGTGACAACCTTCTTCCCTCTGCCAGGACATTAAAAATGGGTCGTGGCTGCGTTTTCCAACCCAAAACATACAGCCAACGCAACAAGGAAGTGGCTCAAAAAGAAGCACACTAAGGTCATCGAGTGGCCTAACCAGTCCCCAGACCTTAATCCCATAGAAAATTTATGGAGGGAGCTGAAGCTTCGGGTTGCCAAGCAACAGCCTCAAAATCTTTTGATTTAGAGATGATCTGCAAAGAAAAGTGGACCAAAATTCCTCCTGACGTGCGCAAATCTCATCATCAACTAAAAAAAAGTATGACTGCTGTGCTTGCCCACAAAGGTTTTGCCAAGTATTAAGTCTTGTTTGCCGCAGGGATCAAATACTTATTTCTGTCTGCAAAATGTAATGCAAATAACTTTATATAACTTAGACAATGTCATTTTCTGGATTTTACTTATGAAATTCTACCTCTCATGGTACCTTTACACGCCGCTACAGGATGGTGGAAACAACCGGGTGCTTCACGTGCACGAGCACGCACAAACGGTTGAAAACGGTAATCGCACCACCTTTACAAGCCGCAACAAGGTACGCTACGGTAGGTTACATCTATCTCTGGATACACCGCCGGGTGCCACAAGTTACCTTCTGTAGCTCACCTTACCTCATTTACACGCCGCTATAACAAGGTAATATGGGCGGAACAAAGGCAGCAGGGAAAACACATAGCCGTGCCACAGTCCATCACGCCGCGCCCAAACGACAACCATTGGCCAACACAAGAGTGTTCTGATTGGGCACGACGCGAAGGCCGGATGGCGGAGACGTGACGTAGTAGTGTTCGGACTGTGGCACGGAATAAGCGCTTGTGACATGGCCGAAGCACTTCTGCGGCACTACAGGACAACACCCCACAGGGCGGTGCGTAACGCAACCTTGTGCGCTGTCTACTGCATTATTCCTTTGCATGTGGTATGACAATGCGCACTTTATATAGTGCGCGCAGTGACACGGAAAAAGCACTTCTACGGCACCTGCAGTACAATAAGCCAGGGCGGTGCATAAACAAAAGTTGTGCGCTGTGTACAGCATTATTCCTTATTATGTGTTAAGAGAATGTGCACACTATATTAGGACCATGCCGCATTGATACTTTTGCCTTCCGCAAGTGTGTGGCGGCGTAATTGTACTAATGTATCTGATCGTGCATACGGCGCGTATCTGTAGTGCTGAAGTGACAGCTCATCCAAGATGGCGGCCTGTGAAGGAAGAGCCAATCGGAACGCAGCATCTTCCACCAATGATCGCTGATGGGGCGCGGTAACCCGGAGCCTGTGTCACGCCCCAGGTAGATAGCATGGTGTCGAAACAACCCTCCTGTTCCTTATTTACACGCCGATACAGGCCTTAACCATCGCCTTGAAATCAACCTGTTTTAGAGCACTGCTCTGAAACAGGTGCATCAAGTGACGGGTGGCAACAACCGTCTTTACACGCTGCTACCTCGGGTTGATTTGGCGGTGCAAGATACATTTCTCTCATCTACCCGGTTGTTTCCACCATCCTGTAGCGGTGTGTAAAGGTACCATTACAGATATAATTAATCTACCCTTCAAATTATAAACTGCTCATGTCGTTGTCTTCTGAAGCCAGGTGTACGCGTCCCTGCTTCAGAGGCATACTGCGCATGATTGAAAGATGTCCACATATACCCGGCTTCAGAAGTATGATGCAAAGCCACAAGCATGCGCAAGATTTGTATACCGCTGGCGAGACAAAGATTTTTGTTAAGCATTTCATCACGCACATAAGGGCCTGATAACGTGCTAAGTGGGCCACCTAGTCATGTAACTACTGCCCTCTCGGCTACTCAAAGTCTTTATTTGCATATCATAAAAGGGACTTTAGAAATACTTTTTTAAAATATATATGCAAATATATGAAGAGACTATCAGGCAAGGAATTATGATATGCCTACTACATGGACAATACATATAATGCACATGCACACAAGACTCTGCTACTTGGACAATACATATAATGCATATACAGACACACACACACACAGAGCCACATGACAACAAAAGCTCTCCCATCAAACATATGGACAATACATATAATGCACACGCACACACACATACCCCACACACTCACACACACAATATACATTACCACATCCAGCTGTTCTTCATTGGTGCAGAGCAGGAGCGGAGGCACTAGGAGCTGCATGGAGGTTGTGCAGAACTTGAGCAGCTGCAAGATCTTCTAGGACCTTGATTTTAGTCATGTGATCAGTCACATGACTGGAACTGAAAGGTCCTTCAGCCTCCTGTAGCTCCCAGTGCTCTCTTTCTGCTGTGTACCGATCACATAGATCAGTGCAGAGCAGGAGAGGAGAGAGAGGGAGAGGGCAGCTGTGTGCGAGCATCTCATCACTGCTTCCGCTCACACACAGTGTGTAGGCCCTCTCACTTCTTCAGGGCCCCGGCACCTTCCCTGGTGTGCTGGGTGCTGGCGATGGGCCTGTCTAGGGACACCGAGGACCTGACAGGTTCCCTTTAAAATTGCTGCTGGAAGAAGGCACCCTTCAAATATGAGAGACCTCAAGCAATTTGCAAAAGAGAAGTGGTCTAAAATTCCATTTGAGAAGTGTAAGAAGCTTGTGGATGGTTATAGGAAGCGATTATTGCAGTTATTATTCCCAAAGGGTGTACAACCAAATATTAAGTTGAGGGTGGCAACAATTTTATGCTGCTCATTTTTCGGGTTTTCTGTGAAATTATGTCCAATTTGCCTTTTTTTCCTCTTTTTTTTTGTTTGTTCCAATTCACACAAAGTAAATAAACATGTGTAAAACTAAATATG
Organism: Allobates femoralis; assembly: GCA_033576535.1. Classification (NCBI taxonomy): domain Eukaryota; kingdom Metazoa; phylum Chordata; class Amphibia; order Anura; family Aromobatidae; genus Allobates; species Allobates femoralis. The sequence goes on along the minus strand of JARQOC010000004.1, from coordinate 183,097,505 downwards.
CATAATTGCAATAATTTTCTGAGAGAAATATTTCATTTTCTGGAACAATTTCAAGGGTGCCAAAACTTTCAGCCATGACTGTATGGTGTGTGCTCCTGGCAGGGATGTAACTACAATAGGTGCAGGGGTTGCAATCACACCTGGGTCCTGAAGCCTAGGGACCCCAAAAGTCCCTTTGGCACATAAAAAAGACTAATGCTATTAAAGGGAACCTGACCTCTAAAAATGAGCCCCCAGGCTCTTTTAACCTGTCCCTGTACCATGGTAATCCATTTCTATCTATCCCTTTGTGTCCATAAAGCGCTACTGTAAAGTTTATAAAAGTTCCATGCCGCCGGCGTGTTAATTATGCACGCCCATATGGGCGTGCTATACAGCAGAGACTGATGCTTCTGCTGCAAGGAGGCGGTAAAGGCAATATGACGAAAAATTAACATGCCGGCGGCGGGGAGAAGCACAAAAACGGCCTTTTGTGGCTTCTCATATAATGAGAAGCTGCAGATCCACAGGTAAAAAAATTACTTTTATAAACTTTACAATAGCGCTTTATGGACACAAAGGGACGGATAGAAATGGATTACCATGGTGCAGGGACAGGTTAAAAGAGCCTGGGAGCTCATTTTTAGAGGTCAGTTCCCTTTAAAGATTTGCAATAATTGGGGGCCCCGTTTGGGCCTTCACCTCAGGGTCCATGAGCTAAAGTTATGCCACTGGCAATTGGATAAGCTCTGGTATACTGCTGTGAAATCACAGTAGATTATATGAGCTGCATATAAAATCCGATTCTTATAGTTAGTGCATTTTTTAAATCTTCTTTTTGTTATGGCTCATTAAGCAGATCATAGTCATTTATGTGTCACTAAAGTTAATGCTAAACTGCATCTGACTTCCAGCATAGAGTAAGACATGGCGCTTTTCCCATATAAACACACTAGGTCTCCAAGCAATGTAACAACCCTTAAGGTAGATTCATGTGTAGTGAAATGAAAAACTAGGCAAATATTGTGTTAGTTAGAGTCACAGATTCCAAATGGCGACAAAAAGGCGGCTACAATTCTATTTTAGCAGAAAACGCAAAGCGCAGTATGTCAAGCAGATTAAAAATAATGTTTGATCGTGTTTAATAAGAAGGAAACTGCCTCTCCTATAATGAGAAACTGAACTGTCCAAGAAGATCAAAGAAATCTAAAACTAACATCAAAAGAGGCAAAAAAAATATTCTGTTGCCGTCATGGAATAAGCATCTACCTGAAGCCAAAGTATACAAACACTGAATCTTGTATGTCCCTTCTACATAGTCTTATTTCTTTGTTCTTAGTTATAGAAAGGTTACAGAATAATAGCTGCAAAGATGTGAAGCGTCGGGGACAGAGCTGCATGATAGAAGCTGCGATCATTTCTACATCATGTTGCTAAAACTGGATTAATAACTGTGGGCTAAAAAGGGCAATAGGGTCTTATCTAATAAAACCAGTGACAGTAAGCTGAATAAACTGATCACCTTAGAGGGTTGTGTCACATCAAACCAGTATAAAAGGTTCCAAACAGCTGCTGCAGTATCCACAGGCCGAGGCAATAGTAGAAAAATAGATGAAATATGTGCAATCCAACAGTGCTGCTGTACAATCCACCATATACCAAAGAAATCAGTGAATGCAAGTGGCTTTATTCAAGACGTGTCAAGGTGTATTCCTCACCCCTTCAACAGGACAACCACCTACACGTTGAATAAAGCCCTTGCATTCACCTACATCCTTGATATATGGTCAATTGAACAGCGGCACAGTTGGATTCGACATATTTCCTTTATTTTTTTCTAGTAAAACTGGATGTCATCAGGGGACAATTGAGAGAGAAGTTGTGGTAAGTGACCTCAGCACCATCCCCCTTAGTTTTAGGGTAGAAAAGAAAGCAGTGAGATTGACAGCAGTCCCAGCACAATCAAAATTAATCCCTATTGCATGCTGGGAGACGCAAACAAATCATCATTGTAAGTGTGAAAAAAACACAGGAAGGAAATGGTTGGTTGGTTTATTTTTAATTGAAATATATTATAAAAATGCTAAGTTTTTAAAGGATACCTAAAAATGTCCTTTATAAATCTTATTTTTACCCTAACTACTGTTGTAATTAGCTATACTATTAAATACCCTACACTCACTGCTCACTATACAGTTAATCACTAAATGTGTTTTCTTTTTTTTCATTTCATTTCCTATAATATCTTAGATTGTAAGCTCCTTCGAGCAGGGTCACCTACATTTTTTGCCTTTTTATTGTATTTCCTAAGTTAATTCTATGTTTATTTTATGTAACTACTGTTCTGCATTACCTTACTGTACCGTATATTTTTCTTATATGTACCATTGTACTGTAAAGCGCTGCGGAATATGTTGGTGCTATACAAATAAAGTTTTATTATTATTTATTATTATTATTATTATTATTATAATGTTTTGTTTGACATGGGATGTCTCAGGAGGCTGGGGCTGCACTCACTTCTCCATGGTCACTTACTATTATTTCTTTGACTGACAGCCTCTGAATACATCCTACATCCAGGATGCTGATACAAGATGTGAGAGCAGTGACCGAGGTGCCAGAACTCTGTTTTCTGACCCCACTGCCGTAGCCTGTTACTTTAAAAAGAGACATCATATTTGGGCGATGATAGAAAGCCCTACAGCTGATATCAATGCCTAAAAGTCAATGATCATTAGGGAACAGTGCTGAAGTCACTCATCCTGCTTTTATCATATCCCTGATGATGTCTCATTTAAAAAGAAAAAACTGCAGCTACAGGGACAATAACAAAGTGCCAGTACCTTGTGTTACATCTCCCACAACGTCTGAAATGAATCGTCACAGGAAGTGAAATAAAAAGGTTCTAAAGGTATAAGAGAACACAATTAATAAAGGACATTTTAGGTATCAGACCACTGCTTTCAGGTAAATAGTTAAGACATAATAATATGAAATTCACTGTTAATTTTGGACAAACCTTTAATACTTTCATAGATCCTTGACTAAATTACGATATTAAGTGTTTTCACAGCAAAGGGAAATACAATGGAATACAACAGAACTATGTGAAATCTTGATGAAAGTCTGCCAATACTGCCGTCATTGTCACTTCTATACATCTCAGAAGAAAACAAAGTTCCTGGAACAGCACCAGAGATCAAACAATGGCTATATTTACCTAATGAGAGCACGCTGATGTGCTCTGGTAAAATGTAAAAGGGTAACAATGGCTTACTGGAATTATATGCTTGGTGTTCTACAAAAAGAACACAATTTGCTTTCTGGATATAGTCAAGATTTAACTGTGAACTCAGAGCAAGATGGATATCATAGATCGCTATACTGAGCACAAGAGAATTTGTTTTTAAGGTTGGAAAAAGGCAATAGTCACATTTTTGCTTGTTGTAACTTGTGGTTTATAACTCCTGGTTAGATCATATTTTATTGCGTTGTAATATTTTATTATATCATTACTGTACTTCCTTTTGCAGGTAATCCAGGATGCTAGGCACCCAGATGTTAACTATTAAAAGTGATGTCCTTGCTATATGCGTTAGGCCGGTTTTAAAAGGGTATTACCATTGATTGTACAGTGACAGACTGACCTCTGCTGGGCTGAGTGCTGCACGCAGATGTCACATCTGCCAATAGCAAAATGGAGAACTGGAATGTATAGTACTTTTATTGTTTACTAGAATCCTTTCACCAGTTATATGCAGAACATGAACTATTACCTAAATCAGGAGAGGGAATGTGATGAAATCCAAGCAATCACTATCGTAGTGATCACATTGTAAATAGCATTTAAAAAGAGAAAACCTATAAATCATGTCACATCATGGGTGGACAAAGAAAGCACAGGGCCACTGTGCAAGAACAATGTTTGGGCCCCTTACTCCCACAAATCTCATCATAAAACAACCTCTTGTGAATCTCTAACAATTCTCTAGTAACGGTGAGCCATGAAATTAATTACCTCAGTTCATTAACTGAGACAGTAGGAAGCTAATGTGAAATTGGCAACATGCACTTTAATGTCGTATATACCTGTGCAGATGTAAATTCACATATAGTATCTACGCTCCTCTGACATTTATAACATGGAATATGATGCAACATGGTTGGCACCGCTCCCTTGTTCTCAATGTTATGTCCCCACCAGTCTCCTTGTATCAGCATCCATCGGTGTGAATCACTTGTATGCTGCAGCTGATCACTGTCTGCTCAGTCATGTGATGCCCCTGGCTGGATGTTGATGTCAGGAGGCTGCCATTTACTTAATATTGAGTACAGGGAGCAGTTCCTGCCCGGTGAGTAAATATATACAGTATTTGTTTATAATTATTTCTTACACCACCTTGGGTATGATGTTAATCTTTTACGTAATGGACTGCCCCTTTAAATAAAAAAAACCTTCAGACAATAATGTGCACTGCCATGTTCTTATCTGTAACAGTAAAAATGCAGCAGACCAAAAATAAAATGTTCTACATAATTTCAGTTAATGCAAATTTCCATAAGTAAGAAGTTAGCCACACTAAAGTTAGGGGTCACACTTCAAAAAGCTACGCCGATCCTTCTCTCTGACCCTTTCTTGAAAGGTTCTCTGTCTGACCGTCCCTTGATGACGGCTAGGTGTGCGAGGAACTTAAAGGACGTACTAGTCCATAGCCACTACGTGACTGTTCCACCAAGTTTGTTCGGATCTCGGAGACCACTAAAGGGATGTTTCCCTTGTGGTCACTGTGTGGCCTGCGGAAATGTTCAGCGCATTGCTACTTTCGCCTCCTCCAACGGCTCCCGCACTTATGACATCGGTGAATATGTATCTTGTGGCACGAGTTGCATGATATATTATGCCAGTGTACCTGTCGCAAGATATATGTAGGAGGAACATGCAGGGAGCTGAGGAGGAGGGTGAGGTAGCATGTGAGGGACATTTCCGCGGCCCCCACGGTGAAGGACCAGACCACTTTGAAGACATTACCATGACACTTCCGATGCACCATAATAGTGACCCATCATCCTTGATGTTCACGGGTATTGACGTGGTACATGGTGGCATCAGGGGTGGTGATGTCCGCAGAATACTGTCACAACGTGAAACGAAGTGGATTGTGGCACTGGACACAATGTCACCTCGCGGGTTGAATGAAGAGCTAAGCTTTGCGCCCTTCCTATAACCCTGCTGCCTTGTGTACCCGACCTTTTTTGTACCTCTCATATGAAAAGTTGGATTTTTCTAACTTTTTTATATATTTATTTTATTACTTTTAAGGATTTTTTAGGTTCCCTCCTCCGGCTTTGATGGGATGGTCTGTTGCTCCACAATATGGGCTTGCAATTGTCCCCTATGGAAGAACCTAAATGTTACAGTGCACTGTGATCTATTTTTCTCCAATCCTATACTGGACCATGAATTGGACAACCACTAATGCATTATATTTAAGTACAACCTATCCAGAGGAGTTCTGCACTGCAGGAATATAGACAATGTTATGGATCCATTACGGACATTTGATGTGATTTGCTTTAAAAGTCCTGTGTGCACTAATCATACTAGGGTCTCTTACTAAAGTGTAACTGATCTGGCGCACGCTTAGATGAGTGACCTCCTGCCTGGCAGCATCGGTGTCGTGGCTCTGCGCGCACACGGTCGCTATGGTGGCGCGTCCCTGCGACTGTGCGCGGCCTGACGCTAGTGCGGTGAGCGGTGTAGTTTCTGGCCCATGTCACTTCCGGTCAGGTGGCACCATTGCGGGTGTTCTTTTCACGTGACATTCGGGCAGCAGATAAAAACCTCTGGCTGGAGGGTCCTTAAGCATCCCCTGATGAAGTGACCTATATGGTAAAAGGTGACGAAACGCGTTGGGGTCCTCCGGTCCGGCCCACCTCCTCCCCTCTGTGCGCCTCCGTGCTGATGGCCAGCGATGGCTCCGGTAAATGTATAAACCTGTTATCTAATTAAGCCAATGTACTAACACTTTTTGCCTGTCATTTGGTGAATAATCTGTTCTAGTCGTTCACGGTAACTTGTATGCAGGCTGATTCTAAGGTGTGAATATAGCCTTTTATCATAAGTCAATAAGGGATATGTTGACATGTGATATACTGCCTATACAGTACTAAACCCCTAATGACTATAAAGGGTAGAATAATATACCTGTTTCATAAACCTGTCTGTAAATGGGTCTCTGTGAAGACATCAGTATGTACATAATTGATTGTAAAATGATGGGACATTGATTCTAGAGCTGTTTGTATATCGTGAATTGTATATGGAATAAGCCAATTTATGGTACTATGCACGGAGAGAACCTTACAACTTCCCTTCCCCTGTCCTTGACTTTGTTTGAGAAAGTAATAAAATTTTGACTATTTGCAAAACTTAAGCCTTTATCCTTTTTAAGTTATAAATAATCTCAGTTAATGGTATGAAGACATTGTGGATGATATAATGTTGTTTAGGTAAATATGTACAATGTATCACTGGTTTGTATCTAAGTAAATACAGCTGAATGTTAAAAGTGTAAAATGTGTGAGAAGTTATAAATGAAGCGATAGAAAATAATTAATCACCAAGGTACTGAAGCAGAAAGCAGTTATGTTTTACTTTATGGTGTAAATACTGTATATTCTGGCAGAAAAGTAACCCTCCTCACATACGTAGTTGCATCCAATTTAGAATGATACTGATATTTTTCAGCAATTTTCAGATAACAATAACATGAGAAGAATAAAGTACATATCTCTAAGGCTGCTTCCACATCAACGTTATTTGAAAAACGCGGCAGTCGCGGTAAAAAAACGCATTTACCGCATAACGGCTGCACTTGCGGCACACTTGCGGCAAGGCCCATGCATTGTCTATGGGGCTTGCGGTTAGTGTGCGGCAGGTGCGGTTCTGGGGTTGCGGCAATATAAAACCCGCGTCTGACTGCGTTTTTTTCCGGGCCGCATCTGCCGCAAGTGCCGAAAACCGCACCCGTCGCACATCAACCACAAACCTCATAGACAATGCATGGCGCTTGCCACAAGTGTGCCGCAAGTGCAGCCGTTATGCGATAAATGCGGCAGATGCAGGGTTTTTTACCGCGACTGCCGCATTTTTCAAATAACGCTGATGTGAAAGGGGCCTAACGGCCACTTTACACACACCAACTTATCTGTCCAACTTCTGACCAACTTACTGGTTGCAGTGAATTCATGGACACATTGTTCTATTTGTACACAGCCACAAAATGGAGCAATGTGTCCATGATTTCACTGCAACCAGCAAGTTGGTCAGAAGTTGGACAGATAAGTTGGTGTGTGTAAAGTGGCCCTAAGGGTATGTGCACATCTGACGTTTGTGCATCTCTGCAGTCCGTCCAAAAACCTGGGGTTTTTTAGCAGAAACTGAGTTTTCTGTGCTCAGCAGTGTCCCTCGTTTTTTGCTCGTTTTCCGCCCGGTTTTACAGCGTTTTCTCGGCGGTTTTGAAAACTGAGTTTTTTGTGCACTTGATCAGCTGAAACCGCTGGAAAAACGGTGGAAAGAAGTCACTTGCTCTATTTTTGGAAAACGGTGGAAAAACTCAGTTTTGACTGAGAAAACTCAGTTTTGACTGAAAACGACCAGAAGAAAACCGTTCTAGTGAAGACAGAGTTTTCTAAAATCCATTGACTAGCATGTTAATCCAACCGGAGGATAGGATTAACATAAATTAACATAAAACTGAGCGGAAAACGCCGACGGAAAACGACCAAAAGCAGCCACAAAACGACTGATGTGCACATACCCTTAGACTGCTTCCACATCTTCATTATTTTCTGATACAGCAGATCAGGCAAACCTGAGCTTTTGAACTTCAGGCTTGCCTGATCTGCCATTTTGCAAATTCGGTGGAAAATTACGCATGTTTGCAAAAAACCAGATGCGCAACACTTGCTTGTGGCACATTTTCGGCAAGGTTGCGTTGGGGCTAATGTATTGTTAATGGACCACCAGACATGTGCAGCACTTACCTTTTCACTGTGATCCCGCACTTCCGGGACTGGATGAAAACCGCTGTCACCTGCAGTTTTAAGGCGAGGCGGAAGTGCTGGATAACCAGTGAAAAGGTAAGTGCTGCACATGTCTGGTGGTCCATTAACAATACATTAACCCCAACGTAACCTTGCCACAAATGTGCTGCAATGTTGCCAAATCTGTTTTTTGCAAAAAAGACGGCATTCCGTAGGATTTGCAAAAACGCAGATGTGAAAGCACCCTAATATATATATTTTGCCAAATTGGTGTTGGTTTTGATGAGGGGGCCTGTTGGACTCAGATGCTCGTGCCTTATTAAGAAGTGCTTGCTCCTGTCATAAATTTTGCAGCTTTTACAGTGATTTATGCCAGTATTGTGGCGTAAGTGTATCAAAATCCTCCACTACTTGCTTTGATAAAAATAATGAAAAAACTGGCAAATACTGCCAAGTGAAAATAGCCTTAACCTAAGTTATGGTATTTAACTGTAAAAAGGAACTAACATAGCAATATCAATAAATATTAGTGGTTAGGACTGTAAAAATGGAGCACTGGGGTCTTCGGTTTAATGAGAATCTGTCATATGTATAAATACTATTAACTTGTGGATACTGAGTTAATGTGCAGAGTAATAGTGTTTGAAACCTGCTCAGTGCCTGCACATTGAACCCGCTGATGGAAGGCAAAAACTTTAATCCTCTCAGCAGCGTATGGGTTTTAGTCATCCAGGTGGCAATGACACAGGTTGGTTAAGTTACCGCTTTATGAATCTAGAGGAGCAGCTGTAACCGCACCCCCTGGGATGGCTGACAGCCAGTCCAGCTCCACCTAGAACTAAGCTGACAGTTGTCAAAGTGTAGGAAATGACATTAGGTTCTTGCTCCTCTCTTGATTCACACCTCTATATTTGCACTGACTCAAATTGCTAATACCACCTTGGCTGACAGTGCTCCTACAACCATAGCATTTGAAGCATGAGCTCCATCTCCTCCACTGTGTACAAATGCAGGTTATTCCTATCATCCAATTAATCAACTGGAAATAAATTGTGATTTGATATATCTTCCATTGCACCCAAGTGCTTTGGTTTTGGGGACTAAAGGGCAAATAAGGTAGAATTATCATTCACTGAATGAAACGCCACAAAATGAAAGAATAACAGTGCAGTATATATACATTTCTGGAACACCAAGAAGGAAGAGTTAAGAATTTATGGAAATGGCAGAATCAATTGACATGTTACTGATATATACACTGCCAAGCAAAAGGGTAACAATGTTTTGATATTTAGGCTTTCAGGCTCCATATCTCACCATCCATTACAATTCTGAGTGTGAAACTACCTTCATTTTGTAGACAATCATCTTGACTATTTCATACATAAATTTAACTAACAACTATTTAGCATGTGATTATTTATACAGATTCTTGTCATGTCACTGCATTGTTACTGTTTTGCTCCTGTTGTTTGCAAAAACGGTATCCTTTTGTATACTACAAATTACAACCTGTTCTCACATTCCCTAATCTAAGTTCCCCGCCCACTGTTATATACTCATCTTTGCATTTTACCGTCCGGTGTCGGCCAGAAGTCCAAAATTACATAACAAGCTCCCAATTCATCTCTATGAGATCCAGAATAATGCCAGATTATGCTCTTGTAGAAATGCACTGAGTTGTAGCCTCTGACACTCTCGGAGCTTTGGCGATAGAAGGTGAAGCCGCCAGAAGGTGAGTATAAGACTTGATCAGGAGACTTAGATTTATAGCACCTATTGAGCAGTGTAATAAAAATCATCTCCCTTGTGCTTTAAATGAGATTCACTAATTCTGAATACACCCACAACCTCAACTAAAAGAGAGTGTTCACACTTATGCAACCGCATTGTTTAGTGTTATTATTTTTACTTTACTCCCAAAAATTAGTTCATTCTATTTCTCAATGGCTTTGTACAGATTACGGTTGGCATTAAAGGTGGAAAAAGTTTTGAAATGATTCTTATTGAAAGAAAAATAAGAAATGTGTCAATTTTTCACTTTTTTTTTGTATATATAAGAACATAGGACAGCTACACATATTTTCAAATGAGTTCCCCTTTCCATAAAAAGTATTTTTATGGTATATATTCAACATATTTTTGTATTTTTTGTTGGAGGCGGGGCTAGTAACAGTTATTTAGATTGGCAGTGTCCCTTTTTTAGTTTAGTGCTTGAGCTTCTGGCTTCTGTCACTAGGTGAATACTTGTGGAGCCCTGATTCAGTACAACAGCCAATCTTGTTGGTGAAGGTTATGTTTGACTCCAGTTAATTTTTTCAATGATTTCACAACACCAATGTTTTATCTGAAGGTTTGTTTCCTTTTGGGAGAAAAAACAATCAGAAATGATTGTTGCGAAGGCACAAGTTTTGTCGCAACACTTTTCATGAGCAATTCCTTAGCTGAAATTTGCAGATAGGAACTCCATGAATTCCCAGTCAACTCCATGAGTTGATCAACGGTCAGATGGCGATCTTCCAGAATGGCTTGACAAATTTTCAGCACATGTTTATCAGCAAACCACTGGATCTGATCCGATACCCCAATACAGGATTCAATTCTATCCATGTCTGTGGAACATGGATACAACTGAAGTCGGCGCATAAGAAGCCATACTATCTCTCTGCGCCAATGTTTAGTTAAGTGATGCAGGGGGTCTGGAGTGCAGAGGCAATGAGGATGAAGGTGAGAATTCTTATTGGAGCAGAAGATAGCTCCAGTGTTTGCTTTTTGGATTTCTATATGGAGAGAAGGAGGGTGGGGAGTATTAAGATGGGACAGAGTAGTAGGTGGTCAGTGTGAAGAGAAAACAGCATAATGGTAACTGTGAAGAGGCAACAGAGAGCAGGAGGGGACAGCATCGTGATGTTAAATCAAAAGGAGACAGAGTGGAGAGGGGATAACCGTTAAGAGGAAAAACAAGGAGTTTCAACACTGTTGAAGTCATGTTCTAAAAGAAAGACCAGCATTGAGGTCACACTTCATTAAAGGATGAGAGCGTGGTAATCACAGTTCATAAGAAAGGATGGTGTGGTGGTCATAGCTCATAAGGGAGGTCAGCATAAGAGAAGATGTGTGGGGGGTCATAGTTCTTAAGGTAGGACAATGTTTAGAGATAAATTTATTTGAAACTGTAATGTGGAGACCACATACCATAAGAGGTTCTGTGAGGAGGTCAAATTTTGTTCAGGGAACACATTGAGAAGCATTTATGTATTCATGATTAATTATTTATTGTGGGTCACAGCATGGCTATCTATTTTTATTCTGCCGTATCCCTGTACTGATATTGGTCCTGCTGCTGTATTCATTTCTTGTTGATGGTTTTGTTATTATTGACTGTTCTTGGACTGTATTCATGTCCTGATTTTGGATATGGCGCTATATACATGTACTGATGTTAGGTCTAATGTTATACTCATATACTGATGGTAGTTCTGGTGCTGTATTTATGTACTGTTATCTGAACATGTATCGATGTAACAATCCTTAACGACTCAAACAATGTGCTATGTGGGTAAGTAAATAAAGTAGTTTGCGGTTTTACAAGTGAAGGATTAGCAAATCTAAATTTATTTAAAGCATTCACTTTTTGAATTTCAGGGTAAAGCAGAGGTATTATAACAAAATGCATGTGAGGTGGATGCTACACAGCACATACTAAAAATATGGAGACCTCGGTTTAGTAATATTTTTTGTTGATCACTGATGATTGCAATTTATCTATTGAATCTATTGGCTCTGCTTCTGCACTTTATACATTTATCATATGGGCGGCACAGTGGCTCAGTGGTGAGTACTGCAGTGAATCACATTTTTTTTGCATGTCAAGGAATCAAGAATTCAATTAAACATACTACATTAAACCAGAGAATGCTGTAATATTAGTGTGAAGGCTTAGCAAGAGCAACTTCAAGGAATTAGAAATCCAAACATTGCTTGGTATAAAAGTCTCACCCATATCAGGGATTTCATAAGAATTGTGTCACTTTATGTGTGGGTTATATAAAATTTGCATATGGATTTGATTTTTTTTCAGTGTGTGTCAAATGTCATAAACTTGGCAAACACACATTATAGTTAACCTTGATTAAACCTTTCAATTGTTTCAAAAAAGGAACAGAATTGACTGACTGTTATGTGTTTTGTTAGGCCTTAGGTGACAATAATGTGATTCTGGACGTAAACAGAGAAATGTGAAATCAAAGCATTGCTGACAAACTTAACAGCAAAGCCTATTATAATGTAGGTCTGAATGGGAAGTTTCTTCTTCATGAAGAGTGACCTGCAGATGTCAAGAGACTTATAGACCATACATATTAAAATGTAGGCATTCGTATGACTTCTTCACTTAGTAAGATTGGATTTTTGGAAGTGTAACATGTGCAGTCATATGGGGTACATCAGCCCTCCCTGTTAAAGGGGGAGACTTGGAGTATTGTGATCTTCACATATTTTAATACTAATTTATATCATTTCTTTTTCTAGTTCTTAGAATCAGACACTGTGTGGTATAGTTGTTGAATTTCATATTAAAGTACACCACCGAGAGAGGCATCAACAGAAGGTAGAGCACCGATTACAATCTAACTTAAAGGGATTGTCCAGTCTAAACCTACAAGTCTGCAGTCATTCTATGTGGCTACAATGTTGTGTCCCACGAATGGGAACAACCTGTAATTTATATTTTCTCTGTGTTATGCATTTCTTCCAATCAGGAAATTTCCCTGTTGTTGCTAGGTAGAGTTAGACTGTATGAAGTTTGATTCTATGTCCCACCCATAGATGAGCTCTGTAGAGCAGTGTTTCCCAACTCCAGTCTTCAAGGCACACCAACAGGTCATGTTTTCAGGATTTCCTTAGGATTGCATAGGTGATAATTTAATCACTTGCACAGGGGATAATTCCATCATCTGTCTAATGATAAGGAAATCCTGAAAACATGTACTGTTGGTGTGCCTTGAGGACTGGAGTTGGGAAACACTGCTGTAGAGGTTGCTTCTCCCTTCTTCTTCAGTTTAGTCTGCAGAAGCCATTACTGAAGACGCTTGTGTACTACCCTGTACAGATTACTTCTTTTTACCTGCTGTTATGTAGTACTTAATACAAGATTTTGGAAGAAAACTACATCATTTCTCCTGGTCTTACTACAAGTCATCGTGCTGCCAAGATAAACTGTCTGTGGACGTCTGGTGGTGTGAGTACAAGTTACATAATTATCTAAAGGTACCTTTACACGCCGCTACAACAGGATGGATACAACCCGCTACAGGCTACGATTGTAGCTTGCGTCGTCAATATAGCCCGTTGTAGCGGCGTGTGAAGACGGTAGGAGGCAGCCGGCAACAGATACATCTGTTTCCGAGCACTGCTCTGAAACAGGTGGCTACAAAGCCGATTGCAGCGAGCTGTATCGGCGTGTAAAGAAGGAACAGAAGGGTTGTTTCTACACCATGCTATGTAGCTGGGGCGTGACACAGGCTCCGGGTTACCGCGCCCCCTCCAGCGATCATTGGAGGAAGCTCCTGCGTTGCGATTGGTTGTCGCTGCACAGGGCGGCATATTTAAGGAGCTGACCAGTCACACTACACAATTGCTCGAGCGTCATGTATTAATCAGCCTCCTGCGATGCCTGCCCAATCATGATGTTCTTGCTTTGTCCTATCAGCGTACGGACGTCTCGTACTCCACAATTGTGGCACGCCTATGTGCTGTCCCTGCTGCATCAGGTCCACCCATATTAGCTTGTTGTAGCGGTGTGTAAATGAGGTAAGGTAAGCTACAGATGGCTACTTGAGACACCCGGCGATGTATCTAGCTGTAGATGTAACGTAGCGTAGCGCACCTTGTGGCGGCGTGTAAAGGTGGTGCGTTTCCCGTTTGTAACCGTTTGGCCGTGCTCGTGCACGTGAAGTAGTGGGTTGTATCCATCCTGTTGTAGCGGCGTGTAAAGGTACCTTAAGAGACTGATGATTAGAACGCTTGAGATTTGCAGCCATTAGAAAGAGACAGAAGAGTAAAAAAGGAACCTGTTACCAGGAATGGTATACTGCATGCAATCCAGAGAAAGGATTACCCAAAGGGCTGATACGAAAGCCACAATACAGCAGACTGCATGAGTCTGCTGATATTCTCTGTGCACCTCAGCTCATGAATTGCACAGTAAAAAGGATTAGCTGCTATTGGTGTCAGTATACAGCATACAATCCAGGGAGAGGATTAACTATAAGGGCTAATGTAAAGCGGCAACATACCAGCCTGCATAAGCTTGCAGACATCCTCTGCGCTCCTCAGCTCAGGAATCGCTCAGTGATAAGAATAACCTGTCACTAACAGTACACATCTTATAAATCCATCATCCATAATGCCGGTTTTAGATTTGCGTTTGCGACGCAGCATTTGCGAACGCAGCCAAACCCATCTATACTGCATTCCTATGTTTAACATGGGGGTGCATGGTACCTGCGTTTGGATGCATTTGCATGCATTTGCGTTCGCTTACGTTTTTTCAAAGTACCCTTTGAATTAACTTGTTGCATTTTTTTGTCCGCCTGAGGATGCTTGCTTCCTACGCAAGCATCCTGAAGCACACAAACAATGCATGCAGTTCAATGGGGCCGCACAGCCATCCGGATGTCACCGCAGCCAAACGCAGTGTTCTCTCTCTCTTTCTCTCTCTCCTCCCAACCACAGATTACCATTATTTCCTATGGCTGCATCAATTGACATTGCTTTTCTATGGAGAAAATCCAGACAACAGTCACGCATAATTCATGCTGCACTTCAATCAGTACGGCTGCGTTCTGGCATGCGTTTGCGTTGGTGCACCAGACACAGACGTACGAAACGCCAGTTTGAAACTAGCCTTAACTAATTGTAAAGCTGCAGTTTACATAGATTTTGCAAATCTATTCTGTAAATACTGGCTGCTCCTCAGCTCAAGATTGCAACATTGTATTAGTCTCCCTAAAGGTACCGTCACACGGCATGACGTTGAACGATGTATGCAACGATCTCGGGGGCACGCGGTTGTTGCAGACATCCTTTTGACATCATTATTGAGATGTCACACGTCCAGATATCGTGGACCATCACCAACGATGTTGTGAGCAGGTATCGCTCGCAAACCCCGCAAATGATCCCTGCTCATTGGTGTGAATGGGCGAAGCCGTCCACAACATCGTTATCGCGATGTCACACAGAACGATGCAGCAGGTTGCTGGAGTTGAGATCGTCAGGTTTTCCAACATGTTGGTAAGCCAGTCAACTCCGATCCAACGATTTATCGTAGCAACTTGCCAGAGTCACACGCAACGAGGTCGCAACGACGTCGCTGGTACACCTCCAAACCCGTGACGTATCAGCGATGTCATTGACGATGTCGTGCCGTGTAACGGTACTTTGACAACCAGGAGCAGAACAGCCCCCACCCTTGCATTCCTGTTCAGTGTTTCAAAATAAAAGAACACTTTCACTGTCTACCCTGGAGCAGCAAGGAAAAAGCATGGTCTCTCAGTTCACAGTGAAAGACCTAAACGATCAACCAAGCCTACATGGAATGCCAAAGAGAACCTAGAAACCGCTAAAGGTGAACTGCTTCCCTACATATCATACCTATGGCAAAGAGTGCTAAACCAAGTGACTGTTTTATCTGTGCCTGGTGCTCATGAGCTACCACCAGAGGGAGCCCTTGAACAACTGTACTCAGCATACCAGTCCTACAAGGACATTTGCAATAAATACATCTCTACCTTGCTGAAATTAAACACACCCGAGTCACTAAAGAACACCAGACTTCCAATGGCTCAATGCCAAACAAGATTCCACCGTGCGTGACATTGTGGACAAGACAGAAACAAAAATCGTGCAAGTGTCAGAAGCAGCATCGAACAAGCCATCTTACGGTACCTTCCTCATGCAACAAGGTCTGAGGAGAAGGTCTTCGTGACAAGTCCTGCGCGAAGATTTGCCTGGCAAGGGTGTATCTCGAAGGTCATCCAGAGAAGGCAGTCAAGGTGTACGTCGGTCTAGATGACCAGAGCAACAAATCCTTGGCCAGGTTAGAACTCTTTGAATTGTTCAACTTAAAAGGAGACGCCTATCCCTACACCTTGGGCACCTGCAGAGGTGTGATATAAGCCACTGGGAGAAGAGCTAGTGGTCTAATAATAACACTGATTGACAACTCGATGGAGATATCACTTCCCACACTCGTAGAGTGTAACCAGATACCATTCAACAGCGAAGAAATCCCAACACCAGAGGTCTGCAAAATATAAAGGGAGGGGACAAGAGGCGCAATAGTGCCCTATCACTAGTGACACTAGTATGTAAATGGTGGTGCTGTGTGGCCGCTCACCTGGTCCAGTTGTGGTCCCCACAACTGGTTTGACTGCGTTTAGGAATCAATGTTCCAAGCTGCTGCAGGACCTCCACCTACCACTGGATCGTGGTGTATTCCAAGGAAAAGATGGGAGTGTTGGTGTGCCACGGTCCGCGCTGCTTCTGGATTAGAAAAACTCACCAAAGAGCCCAGCAAACTTTCATCCTTTTTATTCCAACGCGTTTCAACGCCACAACCCGGCGTCTTCCTCAGGGATATCCCTGAGGAAGACGCCGGGTTGTGGCGTTGAAACGCGTTGGAATAAAAAGGATGAAAGTTTGCTGGGCTCTTTGGTGAGTTTTTCTAATCCAGAAGCAGCGCGGACCGTGGCACACCAACACTCCCATCTTTTCCTTGCAACACCAGAGGTCGCCCTTCATCATCCTCACCTCAGGTCCATAGTCATCGAGATACTGGCCCTGGGCAACAAGGCAGACATGCTAATTCTCCTCGGCAGAGACATCCTATGGCTACATAAGGAGCACCAACTAGTCAACGGATAACCCGATACACCGTTTGCTTTGCACCTCGACCTAGGCTGGGTCATCATCGGCAACGTCTGTAGTGAACAACTGAGGAAAGCAAGAGACATTTCCTCCTACAAAACCCTCATCACGATAACCATGACTTATGCCTCCTGCCATACCCACATCACTATTGGGTAAAGGAGAAGCCGAACGACACTAAGTGGCAAACACAACTACAACTACCTGACAATTCAAACCTGCTTCATCTTCAAGATGACAATCTCGAGACAACGTATAATAAAAACGAAATCAGAGGCGCAATGAGTGTACCCGTTTTTTTTTTTCTTGTGCTGCTTTCCAATCTCGAGACAACAGCATTCAACCCCGCAAGCCAGGTCAATGACTCACCATCTACAGAGGAAGACGAGGTGATCATCAGGGTCACGAGCATCAAACCCACTGGAGACAACTACCACAGCTGGGTAGGTTCCTTACCTTCTCTTCCCGTAAAGAGTTGCCAAGGTATCTTCAGCAAGAAACTGCTAACTTTCCAATCTGTGATGCCTATAACCATCACAAGCCTGGTCAAGCCGAAGCCGTGCTAGACTCCAGTGCTCAGAGTGAGAACCCTTCTCTCCACTGCCTATCCCTCTCTGAAGGTGCTAGTATTCTCCCCACGCAATGCAGGCTCAACACACTGCCGAACAACACTTGTTTACAGTACTTCTCAAGCGTCACCCTGTAAAGAACCTGCTATCAAACAAGGAGTCTCCCCTGTTGAAAACAGCATCCACGGTCCTCTCGGGTTCAAGACACCCATCGCAGTTCAAGACAGGGTACCACTGAAACAGCTTGCTATTCAGGGCACTGACAGGAACACTATGTTGCCATCTCAGAGACAACACAGTCAGGAGACAGGGAAGAAGTCTCTAAAGGCCTTACAGCAACTCCAAGTCCTGCATCGTGGTTCTCTAAAAACTCTTTCAGCTGTTGTCAGAAGACAAGCCTACGTTTCATACAACGCATCTACGAAGGCTACAATTGCAGCAGCCTCCCTGAATATCTCGGAGACCAGCAAAAGGGTGCATCGCAGTTTCACCCTGAACAAGGTCAAGCTTGGCTCAAAACCTGCATGTACCACACCAAAGCTGGAACTCTGTGCAACTGCGTTAACAGTTAAAACCAAAAGAGCCACACCTGAACTGTGACATATCATCTCCACTGACCTGTGACTAGTTGAGTGGAGAAAGGAACTCAGGACAACACTCAATCTTGTCCGCACGAAGTGGTCATCACTCCCAAGTTGGCTGCACAACAATCTCCACCTTACTGTTGTCAGTTATGAACTTGAGCCAAAGGAACCAGAGTCTGGGGAGACTCTCATACTAACTGGCATCAGAAGCTGTTTGTCCAAGGTGCCAGCATGGAAGCTGAGGTCTCATCACCATGGACATCCTTCAAGCTGGTCAGCCATCGTGCCTGCTCATATCCATTTCAGGTGCATCGCCTGGTCACTCCTTTGAGCAGGAGTAATATGAAGAGAACTCTGTTGCTGGACTCTTCCATGGAGGGGAGCGTATCTCTTCTTACCCCTGCCATATTAGGAAACTGAACTATCAGCTTCCGGTTGAACTCTGAACCTTTCCCTCGGACTAAAACTCTACAATTGGATTGTTGGGTTGTTGGAAGAGTTGGCATGTTCCGGCTTCCCAAATCCAAAAATAGGTTTTGTTGAACTTGAACTCATTTTTTCAAATTTTTTTTTTTCTATTTTTATGCAAGGACTATGCATCATCGGTAAAGTATGGGCTTGAATATTGCATTTATTGTGTGCATTCGTGTTTCTTCTCTCCTCTCATTGCAGGTTCAGGACGTCGAGAGACAGAGTCGACTCCTTATGTCATGCAGAAACTTGTGAAATCTGACGATTTCAGACGGGGAGTGTTGTGTCCCACGAATGGGAACAACCTGTAATGTATATTTTCTCTGTGTTATGCATTTCCCTCCAATCAGGAAATTGCCCTGTTGTTTCTAGGTAGATTTAGACTGTATGAAGTTTGATCCTATGTCCCACCTGTAGATGAGCTCTGTATAGGTTGCCCCGCCCTTCGTCCTCAGTTTAACCAGCAGAAGCCATTACTGAAGACACTTGTGTACTACCCTGTACAGATTACTCCATTTACCTGCCGTTATGTTGTACTTAATACAAGATTTTGGAAGAAAACTTCAGCGTTTCTTCTGGTCTTACTACAAGTCATTGTTCTGCTGAGTTAAACTGTCTGTGGGCATCTGGATGTGTGAGTACAAGTTACACAATTATCTAAGAGATACAAAGAGATACAACATGCAAACTTATGAGTCTTTACATCACACGCAATGTACACTTGGATGATTTGCCGGTGTCAGAACTAGGAAAGGCAAATTTATATATATTTTCTTTTTGTAGCACTTATAATCAGGCACTGTGTCGTATGATTGTTTAATACCAAATTACAGTACACCAAATAGAGGGGCATCAACAGACAGTTTGGAACCAAGTATGAGCTAACTTAAAGGGGTTGTCCAGTTGAAATCCATAAGTTTGCAGTCACTTCATGTGACTGAACTCTTGTGAGTCTTTACATCACACGCACTGTGTGCTTGGAGGATTTGCCGATGCCATAGCTAGGAAAAGTGGTTATTTGGCCACAAGTATAAGATACTAGATGGTGGCCCGATCCTAACGCATCGGGTATTCTAGAATATGTATGTACCGTAGTTTATTTATGAAGATGTAAGAATAATGCGAAGCTGGGTATAAATCCTGCGCCAATATCACTGACTGGTCGCGGCCGCAGCGGTGTTGGTGGGCAGCGGTGCCAATGGAGAGCGGTGTCGATGGGCAGCAGTGTCGATAGGCAGCGGTGCCAGTGGGCAGCAGTGTCGGTGAGCAGCAGTGTCGGTGTGCAGCAGTGTCGGTGTGCAGCAGTGTCAGTGTACAGCATTGTCTGTGTTCAGTGGTGTTGGTATACACCGGTGTCGGTGTGCAGTGCTGTGGGAGTTCAGTGGTGTCGGTGTGCAGTGGTGTCGGTGTGAATCAGTGTCGGTGTACAGCAGTGTTGGTGTTCAGTGGTGTTGGTGTACAGCGGTGTTGAGCAGGGGTGAGTGGGTGCTGAGCGGGGGTGAGTGAGTGCTGAAAGGGGTGAGTGAATGCTGAGCGGGGGTGAGTGGGTGCTGAGCGGGGGTGAGTGGGTGGTGAGCAGGTGAGTAGGTGCTGAGTGGGGGTGACTGGGTGCTGAGACGGGGTGACTGGGTGCTGAGACGGGGTGACTGGGTGCTGAGACGGGTGACCGAGTGCTGATACGGGTGACTGGGTGCTGAGCAGGGGTGACTGGGTGCTGAGCGAGGGTGAGAGGGTGCTGAGCGAGGGTGAGTGGGTGCTGAGCGGGGGTGAGTGGGTGCTGAGGGGGTGAGTAAGTGCTGAGACTGAGCAGGGGTGAGTGGGTGCTGAGCGGGGTGAGTGGGTGCTGAGTGGGTGAGCGAGGGTGACTGGGTGCTGAGACGGGTGTCTGGGAGTTGAGACGGGTTACTGGGTGCTGAGAGGAGGTGACATGGTGCTGAGCGGAGGTGACTTGGTGCTGAGCAGGTGAGAGTGCGGTTCTGTGGGGGACGTGTGGGTTCAGTGGGGGCAATGTGGGGTGAGAGGGGTAGTGTGGGTTGTGTAGGGGCAGTGTGGGTTTCTGTGTGGGGTGAGAGGGGTTAGCAAGGGTAGTTGGGGGTGAATAGTAGGATGGAGGAGGCTCCACTCACCCCAACATTGTTTCTCTTCGGCTCTGTTCAAACATTGCGTATTTTTGTGCGCTTTTTTACGCGTGCTTTTCAAAAATATGAATGTGAAATTCACTTTGCCGTGCAGACACTGCGTAATTTTACGCAGCATTTTTATGGGAGGAAACGCTGCTGCGTAAAGAATTGACTTTGTCAATTCTTTACGCAGCAGCTCCTGCGTTTTCTCCCATAGGGGCCAGCGCTGATGGATCTGATGTCACAGAGGGGAGGAAGAATCCTGCTTCCGCCTCCCCTCTGTGACAGGTGTGACCGCCCCCATTTGATTTCACAGTGTATTAATATACACTGCCAAATCAAAATTAAACAAAGTCAAATATATGAAAAATAGTAAAGAATTCATACTTACCGTTCTAACGCCTTTTCGCGGTCTTGGTGTAGAGGCAAGCAATGTACAGTCTGCCAGGACCTGCCGTGATGTCAGAGGGGCGTTGCCAGAGCTGATTGGCTGCTTGCGGTCATGTGATATGTATCACTATGACCGCGAGCGGCCAATCAGCACCAGGAACGCCCCTCTGACATCACGGCAGGACTGTACATCACCTGCCTCTACACCGGAGACCGTGAAAAGACGTTGGAAAGGTAAGTATGAATTCTTTATAATTTTTCATACCTCTGACTTTGTTTAATTTTGATTTTGCAGTGTATATTAATACACTGCGAAATCAAATGGGGCTGTCACACATGTCACAGAGGGGAGGAGGAGAAGGATTCTTCCTCACCCTTTGTGACAGCGGGAGCGGGAAAGCGAATGGAAGTGGGCGCAGCGGGGAGGTATCGGACGGCTACTCTGAATGAACGGCTGATGCCGAAGCATCAGCTATTCAATTCAAATAGTGGGGCGGGAAAGCTGACAGTGAAGTCGGCTTTCCTGCTCGCTATGTGAGAGTAGCGCTGTCACAGCAATCCCGCGCGCTAATGCGCGCGGCTGTTTTGCATAAACTGCACTCATTGGTTGCCGCAGCTGGTGGCAACCAATGAGCGCTGGCGCGCGATTTCCGTGACAGATAGAGAATCTTAGACGATTATATAGTAGATATATACTCCTAACCAGAATCCGACTAGATGGGCACAGCCTGCTCAATACAAGTTTAATAAGCAAGGCCGCGCTCATGTACCGTACACTTCCAGCCACGTGCCTAACATTCCCGGCTCTCACAACACACAGTGCCTATGATCTGAAGATTCACAAGTCTGCAGTTACATAGATTAACTGCATACTTATGCATTTAGAATTGACAAACCCTTTAAGATGATATTAATGTATAAGTGAATCTACATGCATAATGCAATACCTGCTAAACTAATCCTTCAACTGGGTGTTGAGAATCTGACACCTTCCAAGGAGATGATTGACAATTCAAACAACAAGTCGTTAATATTATTGGAATGGAAAATCGCTTAAAGATTGGTCTACAACTAAAGCTACACTAAAGCCAAAATTAATTCTTAATGTTAGTTTATAAAATTCATAGTTAAAGGGAACCTGTGAGCTAGTTTATGCCCCCCCAACTATCACTGTCTGTAGCTTTATAATACCAGTCTAATCATCCCTGTCCGAGTTCATAGTCTAATGTGAAAGGTGAAAAAAAAGCATTAATACACTTACATTTCCTTATGTACTGATGGCAGTCAGTCTCCAGCTTGGAGACAGAGACTGTTTGGCAGGTTAATAGTTAACATTTCAGCCTTATGTTAGAACATGTTGGGAGACCTGGTGTGATGTCATAACCATGTGACTACAATAGGCGGAGCTAAGTCCCCATAGAACATAATAAGTTTACTCACTTAGCTCCACCCACTATGGTCACATGATCATTACATCACACAGGTCCTTTAGCCATGCAAGTTAATAGTGAGTTAACTATTATCCTGCCAGACAGTCTCCCTCCTCCACGGTGTAAACTGAAACGTAAGTGTATAAATCTTTTTTTTCACCTCTAACATTACACTCTGAGCTCAGACAGTGATGATTAGAATAGTATTATAAAGCTACAGGTACAGACAGTGATAGCTGGGGGGGGCATAAACTAGCTGACAGGTTCCCTTTAAATTAAATTAAATGGAAAACCTCTGCTTCATTAAATAAAATTATATGCTAATTATGCAGTGAAATAAATTGACCATGAAACATTGAACTTAATTTAAACTTATATTGACAAAATTGATAATTTCCATATAACAAACAAAATAAGTTTCCTTTTTTTTTTTATTACATATAGTTCAACATTCAAGTCTCTGAGTGCTCAATCAATCCGTAAGTAATACGAGTATAAACAAGGAAATGTCTTTCTTTTTAAATGAAAAGGTTACTGGACTTATGCCAGATTTCCTTATTGTTTATCTTAGGGAGCCAATTCACGATAACTGTACTAGGAAATGTTTAAAATACTTTGCGTAGCATTCCACTTACCAAATGGCTCTGCAAAGAAAAGATCCAATAATATCTTGTGCGAGGTTGGTGATTTGATCCCAGAAATCTCATCTCTGTTTGCGATGACTTCAGAATATAATGTCCACCATTCTCCAGATCCTTCCTAAGAAATTATAAAGAGGAGTTCTCTTCATGGATGAATTCCAGTGTTCACTGCAGACTGATAAATGGTGGTCACACTAGATACTAACTGGTTTTCTGTCCTCCCCAGACCTTTCATTAGTGTAAAACTGCACATTTTAGAGTGAAGGCCACTCTACACACACAGATATCTGTGACCAACTTCTGAACAGACCTCTGGTTGCAGTGAAATCATGGACACATTGTTCCATTTTGTGGCTGTGTACAAATGTTACAACGTGTCCATGATTTCACTGCAACCAGAGGTCTGTTCAGAAGTTGGTCACAGATATCTGTGTGTGTAAAGTGGCCTTGACCCTATATTGAGGTCAGCTTACGGCACACCTGTGCAATCAAGCTGTCACACCTGTGAGGTAGATGGATTATATCACTAAAAGAGTAGTGCTCATCACTAATGGTAGGGTTACACACAAGGATATCGTTACAAAAGTCACGTGACTACAATCATACGAACGATATGTAATTATCGTTCGTGCGTTGTCACACACAAGGATATCGGTAACGATATCCATTTTGGCAGTGCGCCAGTATCGGAGGGAGATTTTTCCTTCCGATGCTGAGCAATGCCGTTACAATAATGTGCCAGCACTGTGACAGCAGCACTTGCACAATATTATATGTTAAAAAGTCATTTGTAAACTTTGACTATGAAATCCCTTCATGATTTCACATGTAAAAGCGGCTCCAGCAGCTCTGTGCTACATGTCGGCACAGAGCTGCAGGAGCGGGTATATAAAGCCGGTGTTTAATGGGTTAATGTTAGTGTGCCACATGGCCCCATAGAGTGCCCACACTCCCCTGGAGCCATGTAGCTAAAAACATTTGCAGCGCTCAGGTTATTTCATGTAGGCCAGGGTCACATCTCGTTTTGACCCTAGCCTGCCGGATTCCGGTTTTAACTTAGAACTTTTTCTGCAACGCTGTCTGCAACGTTTCCTGTGCGGCGCTGTAAAGCGCACTTCGAGCCGCTGCCTGTGTGACAGGTAGTGAAGGTAAACATAGGGCAACTAAGGGCAGCGTTTTCCAGCACCGCATAGCGGTAACGCTATGCGGTGCTGGAAAAAGTTCTAAGTTAAAACCGGAATCCGGCAGGCTAGGGTCAAAACGGAGATGTGACCCTGGCCGTACTTTGCAGAAGCCGCACACTGTCGGCTCTGCTATATCCATTCATAAAATGCCGCCGGCTCCTTTCAATTGACAGTGTGGCGTGAACAATTGCTAAACAGCTCCCTGAAAAGGGAGCTGTACCAAGTACTAACGCTAAATGCGTAATGTAGATGCCGCTATCCAGGATGCTGAACGGCTTTTATACAGCAGTTCTATGGGCACTACACTGCCATAGAACTGCTGTATAACCGTTCTGCACCCTGGATAGTGCAAAAACGCATGCAAAAACGCATGGTACATTTAGACACTTTAAAAAACGCATGCGCTTCCCATATGGCCCCATGTTAAAAAAAACGCAAGCGTTTTTGAAAAAGCACCAAAAAATGCTGCATGCAGTATTTTTTGGTGCTGAGCTAAAAATGCATCCCAAAAACGCATACATTTAGACATGCGTTTTTGCTATTGGGGCATGCGTTTTTTGCATGAGCGCCTATGGATGCGTTTTTGCATGCGTTTTCAGAAAACGCACGTGTCAAAAGCGCATGGAAAATCTGCAAGTGTGACCCTAGCCTTATACAAATTTGTGAACAATATTGGAGAGAAAAAAGGCACTTTTGTGTATATAGAAAAAGTCTTGGATCTTGGGAGTTTAGCTCATGTAACGTGGGAGCAAAACCAAAAGTGTTGCTTTTATATTTTTGTTCAATATATATATATTGCAACACAGGAGTTAAATTTATATAATCTACTAGTAAAAAGGCCCGATGCTGTTTGCATCGGGAGTGGGGTGACATGAAGATGGGGGGCGGGCTGTTTGGCATTGGGGCCGTGAGCGTGGGGAGGTGAAAGGGATAAAGAGCGGCAGTGTGGGGTGAGTGGGGGCATGAGCAGGGCAGTGTGGGTGATTGGGGTGGGGGTAAGCAGGGGCAGTGTGGGTAAGTTGGGAGGGCTATGGAGGGTGAGTGTGGGTGAGCAGGGCAGGGCAGTGTTGCAGATGTTAGCCCCGCTGGCCCTGTAACGTTAGTTGAGGAGGGGGGGTGGTGGTAGCAGACTGGAGGGCAGCGGGCCTGCAGGCTGGAATGAGAGTGCGGCGGTGGCGGCATGAGAGCGAGAGCCGCAGCGGCGGGCATCTTGTGTGATGGAGGTTCTGGTTCTGAGGCCCAGACTCCTCTGTCCTCCTCCTCCCTCCAGACTCCTCTGACCTCTTCCTCCCTCCATGCTCCTCTGACCTCTTCCTCCCTCCAGACTCCTCTGTCCTCTTCCTCCCTCCATGCTCCTATGTCCTCTTCCTCCCTCCATGCTCCTCTGTCCTTTTCCTCCCTCCATGCTCCTGTGACCTCTTTCTCCCTCCATGCTCCTGTGTCCTCCTCCTTCTCCAGACTCCTTTGTCCTCCTGCAGACTCCTCTGTCCTCGTCATCCAGACCCTTCCTATGAAGACGATGTATCAGGAGGTTCTGGTTCTGAGGGCCAGACTCCTCTGTCCTCCTCCAAACTCCTATGTCCTCCTCCTCCTCCAGACTCCTCTGTCCTCCTTCGCAGCGGCAGGCATCTTGTGTGATGAAAGGGGCCGCTGATGGTGCCGGCGGCCCCTTCAATAATAGGGCTCCCCCGGGCTGCGGCGGGTGGCGGGCCCTTGTGTAATGTGGCTTACCGTGGCTGCGGCGGGCCTGGAAACAGAGTGCGGCGGCGGCATCAGAGCGGTGGTGGAGGCAGCAGCGTACGGGGGTGTGTGGTGACAGGAGCTTGCAAGGAGCCGCCGCCAGGCAGCGGCATGGGTGTCGTAATATGGGGCGCTTCCGGGGTAGGCAGCATAATCAGCAGTTTAGCGTCAGGCGCCCTTGCTCCATAGCGGCACAGTGGCCGGAAGCGCTAAACTGCCGATTATGTATAGAGATAGGCTTAAAATTGCTGTTTTGGGAATTACGCATATGTCTAGCACAAAAAAATGTGAATATGTGTTTTCTGTATTGTATTTTCCTTTTGTTGCCAAATTAACATTCATTTGTAAAATTATTCATACAAAGGAATTTAGGAGGTGTTGGACTAAAAGTGGTTGTCCAGATCTGGGATGAAAGTTTATAGTCACTCTATTTGGCTGCATACTTTTGAATCATCACAGCATTCGTACCTATTCTCTGATATCAAAGGCGATAAGGTGAGTCACTTGACCACAATAGTTAAATACTGAATAGATGTGCTCAGGCTCACTCAATACACTTGTATTGTGCTTACATGTCTAGTAAGAATAGGGATGAAAGCATCCAAATCGCATTCTTGCAGTCATGTAACAATCTTCTCTTGCCATCAAGATCAGGGAATCCTGGCAAGTTGTGTGTGGGTTTGTAAGGTTACCAACTTCCATTTAAACAAAATACATCCATTTTAATTGTACTGTTATTATACAAATTTTTAAGTTCAGTGTAGCACTGAAGTGTCAAAGAAAGGTCCAATAACATTGATTCTGGAGACCCCTGCTGAACTACATGCAAATATTACAATACCCTCATTCACCAATTTACCTCTACTCTAATATAATAAACTGGGTAGTTTACAAAATGAATAATGAGACTGTCATTGCCTGTACATATTCCATCATGTGTTTTGTGCCAACTAATATCCATAAAAGATTGTAGGGGGCTCATTCCTACACATGTGCACTCCAGGAGATGCAAGTGTTTCCCTGTGGGTGTAAGACCGTCTAAAGGCCACTTCACACACACAGATATCTGTGCAGATATTGTTCACAGATCTCTGGTTGCAGTGAAATAATGGATACATTGCTCCATGTTGTACACAGCCACAAAATGGAACAATGTATCCATGATTTCACTGCAACCAGAGATCTGTTCAGATATTGGACTCAGATATCTGTGTGTGTGAAGTGGCCTTTTGATTAATCAGCTTTCAGCAAGTTTATTCAATAAAAAAAGACCCTAGTGACAAGTAATTAGATCCAAAGTCAGCACTAAATTAAATAATTTTCCACTCAACATTGCGATCATCAGATACTAGTGCATCTCAATGAATTAGAATATCATCAAAAATCAATGCAATATTGCCATGTTTCAGGACGTTTCTGAGAGCGATGAAACATGTTGATTGATAAATCAATAATATATTTACCTTTTGAAGTTTCATGGAATATGGCAGTGTGGTTTTTAACCCTTCATCCTCCCTATTTTCATTTTCTGAAATAAGGACCTTTGGGTTTTCATTGGCTGTAAGCCATAATCATCAACATAAACATAAATAAACACTTGAAATAGATCATTTTGTACTGACTCGATATAATATATGGGTTTCACTTTTTGTATTGAATTACTGAAATAAATTAACTTTTTGTTGATAATTTATTGAAATGCACTAGTATATCTAGTACTGTAGTATGCAGTGTAAGACTGTGCCGCCATAGCAGCGGGTAAAACCCCCGGTGGGCCACATGTCCTCGGGGGCCCCCGTGCTGGACAATAGAGAGGGCCCACCAGTAACTTCGGGTCCCCTCTATGTCCGAGCACAGGCCTAAATCAGGGCAGCTCGTCGGCTATTAGGGGTTTAAAATGGCCTCCGGCTCTTTGATCCCTACCACGTCACTGGTATGCACCCGCAGGGACGTTAGCTCCCGGCGCTGGCAGTGATGTTTCATGACCTCCTACCTATCAAAGGCTGCGCATCAGCTAGCAGCCTGTGGTAGGCTAGTGGGCTGGCAACTACTGAACATCACGCCAGCGCCGGGAGCTGACGTCACAGCGAATGCATACCAGTAACGTGAGATGGATCAAAGAGCCGATGGGAAGATTAAATAGCCGGCAGGAAAATAGAGTCCCTAGCAACTGAGCAGGTCAGCGCTGTGTACGAGGGGACAGGAAGCTCCTCACTGCTGCTGCATGCCCCTCATGCCATTCAACATGGAGGTGAGCATGGGGGGCTGCATACCACATATGTATATAGGAGGGAGAATGGCAGGGGGCTGTGGGCTATATATATATATATATATATATATATATCATATGTGAGCAACCCACAGCCCCCTGCCATGTGTATGTATATATAATTACATACTGTGTATATGAGTGAAAATGGTGGGCTGCTGACATATATGTATGTATACACGGCAGGGTGCTGTAGGCTGTGGATAGCACCCTGCCATGTATACATACATATGTTATATGTACAGGGTGGGCCAAAAGTAGGTAGACAGTATGTGTAATAAGGTTATGAAGGGGGAGATTTATCAAACATGGTGTAAAATTAAACTGGCTCATTTGCCCTTAGCAACCAATCAGATTGCACTTTTCATTCCTCACAGACTGTTTGGAAAATTAAAGGTGGAATCTGATTGGTTTGCTAAGGGCAACTGAGCTAGTTTCACAGATATAATTTTCACAGATAGATCTCCCCCAAATCTGTTTTCTTTTCAGATACCGTAATTCAGATAACCCACAAAGGCAAATAATTTAAATACTGATTAAAGAAAATGGATATTAAAAGAGTATTGGAAATCTCAAAATGCTGAAACCGTTAAAGCAAATTGGATTGAAACATTTGGTACTCAAGCCCCAAAGAGACAAACCGTTTATGTTATTATTTTCTGTCCACCTACTATTGGACCACACTGTATATATGCTCACCACCATAATATACGGCATGGGGGACTGCAACAAAACATTTAATAAATGTAATAATGTAATAATTTGATATTAAACATAAATAAATAAAATGGTCTTGGGGCCATTAAACGTCATTGTTTTGCGCCGCTCGCTAATGTCAGCATGCAGCACATAGTGGTGATGTTTAATTGCTGCCAGGCTATCAGAGGCCCTTGATGCGCCTTTGATGCGCCAGTGGCCTTTTAATCTCACCACTATGTGCTGCATGCTGACATCAGCACGTGGCCTCTGATGGGTCGGACTGCCATCGGCCGTGCTGCTATGGAGCCGCAAGAGGACTCCGGAGAGCCAAGGAAGGTAATATGAATCCTTCCCTTTGTGAATAGATAGGGTATTGGACATAGGGGTCCAGGATACACAAGAGGGACCTAGGATGGGGCAACATAGGGATATGGGAAGGAGAAACATAGGGACATGAGGACCTAGGATGGGTAAACATAGAGGCGTGGGATGGAGGGACATAGGTACCTAGGATGGAGCAACATAGGGGCCAGGATGGTGGAAAATAGGGGCATGGGATGAAGGAACAATTGGCCTGGGGTGGAGGAACACAGTGACTTAGCATGGGGCAATATAGGGGTCTGGGATGGAGGACATAGGGACCTAGGATGGAGTAACATAGGGGAAAGGGATGTAGGAATATAGGAGTCCAGGATGAAGGAACATAGGGACTCAGGATGGAGGAACATAGGGGCCTAGGATGGGGGACATTATTAAAGAAAAGGGGGCCAGAATGGGAGACATTATTAAAATATGGGGGCCAGAATGAGGAACATACATCATTAGTTTATGATGGTATGTGGGGACATATTTACTGTAGGGGCCAATTAGGGGACATTATTACTATTGTAATATAATTTACTTTTGAGAATACTGTTTTCCATGATGGGAACAAAAGGGAGGTCCTGTTACTGTGCGGGGCGGCTCTATGTCGCTTTTTTTGTCATTTGATGTAGTGTAGAAATCTCGAGAAAAGTGTGGAATATGCTCTGGAAGTGATCAGTTATAGATAACTATGTTATTTTCTGCAGAGATGAGTCCTGGCTAGAAGATGTGATATCGGTCTGCACCAGATGAAGAAAACTGAAGATGAATGACTTCACCTAGAGACATCACTGGTGAGTATGTGTATTACCTATACACACACACTATACACTATATACAGAGCTCCTGTGTATAATGTCACTGGTAATCTCTAGATTACCTGTGCACTGACTCTAAATATTGAGTCCCTGTGTATAATGTCACCCGTGATCACTATATTACCTGTACACTGACACAATATACAAAGCTCCTATGTAAATTGTCATCAGTGATCACTGTATTACCTGAACACTGACACTATATAGAGAGCTCCCGTGTATAATGTCACCAGTGATCACTGTATTACCTGTACACTGTCACTATATACAGATCTGCAGTGTATAATGTCACCAGTGATCACTGTATTGCCTGTACACTATATACTATGTACAAAGCTTTTATGTATGTCACCTGTGATCACTGTATTACCTGTGCACTGTACAGAGCTCCTGTATATAATGTAACTGATAATTACTGTATTACCTGTACATTAACCCAATATACAGAGCTTTTTTTTTTTTTAAATTTTCATTTTGAATTTTTGATCACTATGTGATGGTAATATGTGATCTTGTCATGGTGTGGCAGTTTTTATACCTTGTTCGTGGTAGTATTTGATCACTATGTAGTGGTATTATGTGCTCTAGTCATGGTGTGGTGTTATTTGTCCCTTGTATGTGGTATTATTCAGTCACTATGTGGTGGTAATATGTGATCTGGTCATGGTGACAGTATTTATGCCTTATATGTAGTATTATTCGGTCACTATGTGGTGATATATGGCCTGGTCATGGTGTTGGTGTTGCAGTATTTGTCCCTTTTATGTGGTATTATTCGGTCACAATGTGGAGATAATATGTGCCCTGGTGATGGTGTGGTAGGTATTATTGGTCTTGGTATAATGGATTGTAGTCAGTTATTTGTTTTTTCTGATCTCAATAAGGGGAAAATTCTTTATTTCTATTGGATAATAAATACTTGGATGTTTAACCCCTCCCTGAGCTGTGACTATTACACAGCAGCTGAGATGCACTTACAGATGTTCTCCAGAGAAAGCAACTAAAGCCAAGTTCACACGTTGAGTATTTGGTGAGATTTTTATCTCAGTATTTGTAAGGCAATACTAGGAGTGTGTAAAAGAATACAGAAAAAATGATTGATTGTTCCCCTCCTTGTTTTGGCTGCAAATACTGAGGTGAAAAAACTCACCAAATACTTACTGTGTTTACACAGCTTAAGAATACGTTATAAATTGGGGGGGGGTCCAACTGCTGAATGTGCAACTTTTATTCCTATTACGTATCCAAAAAAATAGAAAAATATCCAGCACCTAGTCCTGAAATATAGATCCTTTAAAAATCAATTTATTAGAAAAAAAACATTAAAACACATTAAAATCATCGTCTTTAAAGAAGGGTTCTTAGTCATAGGTTTGTTTTCTCCCCATTAGACTGGAGCTGATGTACAGCTCAACCACTGATACGCTGATTCCCTCAGAGGCTGTGATCGCTGTGTCTGTCTTTTTCTGGGAGCTCCAATGATGATGAATGGAGCCGCAGTGACATCATTACCGGCCGTTGCATTTTATAATGAGGATAAAAGTGCGACATTCTTCTGACGATGCGGCTCCACTGGTCGGATTCCACCAATAAATAAGTGATCACCTACTGAACCTGTGGATCGCTGATAACTTGTTTTCACCAAAGAATCCCTTTAATGCAAATTACAGTAATTGTACAAAGCAGTTATGGTGAGCGCACAGTGATGTGCTGGAGATGCCAATATAATGGGTGTAACGGCTAACAAGTATTTATATATAGCTGAAGGGTGGGTGGGCCCCTGAAGTCAATCTTTCTGGTGGGCTTCAGACACCCTAGTCCAACCCTGCTGGTATGCCAGAGTAAGCCATGTTTAAGGCTAATTTGAAACTAATACCTACTGAATATGATTCATTGATACAGACAGCATGATGGATAAATACTTTTCTCAAGTTTGAAATTGCATTACCAAGATGGAAAAGTGGTGAAATCATGGAAATTAATGATATACAAAGGATACAAAATTAGGCTACTAACAGTTGTCTGGGGACTTGAGGAATGTTCTGACATGCTGAAAGGACTTCATGGTCCACTGATGGCAGCAGTTTTCTTTGCAACTGCCAACCAATGATGACTTAGGCTACTTTCACATTACGATTTGAAGGGAGCCGATGCTGTCCGATATAAATCGGACAGCATCGGCTCCCTTCTGATGCCTGGAATCGGGTGCCAAATAGGCATCCGATTCCGGCATAAAATCGGCGCCGGGCTGCAAAAAAATAAAAAAAAAAATAAAGGTTATTCTCACCTCCCCCCGAGCCCCCGCCGTCTTCCGCCATCTTCTGCCATCTTCTTCTAGGCTCCCGGTGGCTCCCGCAGGCTGCCGATGTCAGCAGAGGTGTACCTCTGCTGTACACAGGACCTGCGGTGATGTCACAGTCACGTGACCGCGGGTTCACCATGGTGAAGCCGCGGTCACGTGACTGTGACATCACCGCAGGTCCTGAACAGCAGAGGGAGCGCTCTGCTGACACCGGAGCCTGCGGGAGCCACCGGGAGCCTAGAAGTAGATGGCAGAAGATGGCGGAAGACGGCGGGGGCTCGGGGAGAGGTGAGAATAAACTTTATTTATTTTTTTTAACACTTGTGCTCCCAGTTAGGAGCAGTTTTACTGTACTGAGCATGCTCAGTACAGTAAAACGGGGTCCGAGGAGACATAGATGTTTTCTCGGACCCTTCTCCATAGGGCCCCATGTTATAGGGATCGGGTCGGATCGGATGTGCACTAAATGCCATCCGATTTGGTCCGATCCGAATCTGTCAGATTTTATTTTCGGTGCTAAAATCGGAGCATGCTCCGATTTTAGCACCGATAATAAAATCGGACAGAATCGGATCGGACCAAATCGGATGGCATTTAGTGCACATCCGATTCGGTCCGATCCCCATAGGGATACATGGGGTCCGAAAATCGGTCCGATGCTGTCCGATTTTTTTCGGACAGCATCGGAATGGCAAAAATCGTTATGTGAAAGCAGCCTTAGATGTACTTGATGGGAGAAAAGTCCTGACATGCTGAAGGCCATGGTAGAACATTTAGGCCAAACAGGCTTCTCACAGTAGAATGAGCAAAACATGGCCTGATGTTTGTCATGTTGAACAACATCTCCGGTGTAATGTTAAAATGTTATTGTTACTGGATTAAAGACTACTGATTGACTTCCATATATTATGCCAGCCCATACCCCTGTGTGATTTTCCATTATGATTGCCTTGTCTATATGTTCTCCAGAATAATCTTCCACTAAAATTGCATAATAGACAAAAACAGAACTTATCAATGAAGAGGATAAATTCAAATTTAAGCCTTCAATGACTCTAAAAAGGATGGTATGAGGTCAATGGAACACATGTAGCTGAACGTCTGGCTTGTATCCCAATGTTGTGCAAATGCCTCCTGATTGTTTTAGTTGATATTGATGGTTTAGGCTTAATATGTGCTATCTAATTTAACTTGCAGTACAGAATGCATTCATTATGGAAACAGTGGTATGGCTATTTCTCCAAATTGTCCCAGGAACAGATCCTTAACACAACACCAGGGAGTCTGTGTGTCTAAATATGCTACCATGGCCTGCAGCATCCCTGGACTGTATCTGGAATGTCATTGGCTAATAATTGAAAGAGAGCTGCCTGAAGTGAATCTTGATGATTCGTGTACCTGAGTACATTCAGCAGTGGCACTTCTCAAACAACTATCCATAACTTCATTTATAACATACCAAGAAATGTAAGAGCATGTATTGTTTTGGGTGGCATTCAAACTCGATACTGAATAAATTGAGATGTTTTGAACATTTCTTTTCCTTTTTTATCATTTGCATATCAGTAAAAGGTCTATTGATCCTGTGACTTCAAAAATTCCATGACATTTCCTTCTTGGTGTTGCAATTTCATTGTTGAGAAGTATATGTAACATAGTAAATCCCCTTTAACTTTCAATATGAAATATCAGTGACAGAAGCTATAAAGAGGAAATCTCTAGTTTTGGATTTCAGATGGATTTTTTCTTAGGGGTACAGGGCACGAGTAGAAAATAATTAGATAAAAACTCAGTGTAGTATTAAAGATGTTTGAAACAGTATCTCTACACTTTCTTTCCATACATACATTGGCCGCATGATTAATCTTTTGAAGTGGAATCCACACATTTCCTAAAAGTGAGTCTCGAAGCCAACCACATTTCCACACTTGTACAAGAAGACCACTTTGTGAGTCATTAAGGTCGCTGGAACAAAAACAAAAGTGTTTTGTTAGGTTTACCAGGTTTTCATTCAGATTTTCATGTGAATGTAGCCCATTCTTGTGCATACTCATCACATACTTGACTCAATGTACACTAAACATAAAGAGTTTTGTCTCTAATGTCAAATCAGTAAAACTCATCAAAATTCTCATGGAAAAGTAGTATGTGATTACCCAATAGTCCATGGTTTACACAGCATTTTGTTGGATTTTTTAGTAGTTTAAATTCTAGAAAATATTCATTAAACAGCTCTTTCAGAAATCATGGGTTGAAGAATTTTCCAGTATGAAAGAAATGTAGCACACAGCAAATTGTATTTCTTTTTAATTGTCTTTACCCACAGTCATGAGATAAACAAAATACACCCTTTTTTAATCTTATGATTTTAGATATCAGGAGATAATGAAAAAAAACAATTGTTTTTTAAAGGGGTTGTCCGAAACGAACAGTGAATTTCATGCTATATGGCTAATCATTTAACTCAAATTCTAACAACA
The DNA here is from genome assembly GCA_033576535.1 of Allobates femoralis. Classification (NCBI taxonomy): domain Eukaryota; kingdom Metazoa; phylum Chordata; class Amphibia; order Anura; family Aromobatidae; genus Allobates; species Allobates femoralis. The sequence goes on along the minus strand of JARQOC010000004.1, from coordinate 183,062,486 downwards.
ATTAAAAATGCTACTGTTCCTACTCTCACTTTCCATTACTGTTTTCATTCCTTGCTTCCAATAGGGATTGGTGCTTGAGTATACTGGCTATTCTTGTTATCAGAGGGCTGGGGCTGCTGTCACTCCCAATGCTAAATTATTAATGTTTTTTACATTTGTCACATATGGGTAGTTTTAAGTATTGTTTTGGGCATTTGTCAATTTTTGGTAAATAAGAGTTATCTGCAAGAGCACAAGTTTTCGTCATGGTACATGTTACATATTAGAGACCTAAATCAATAGGAGAACAATTAGTGGAGCTACAATGCTTAAGGTATATAGTAAAGGTTAAATCTTTATTGAGACAGTTTACAGACACTTATAGTGTAAAAATCTGGTGTAATTCATTTCAAATGCATAGCACAAATCCATATACATAGATGGATGCACAATTTTGTTATAAAAGGCACATATACAGGATAGTTGACATTAATCACAAACTGACACAATCAGTCAGAGATGGTACATAACATATTGAGGCTACCAAGGTAATCCAGGTGTGGATTGGCAGCTCACAGCCACATATTGCAACAACCCATATAAAGTGCATAGTGTGAAAAAGTTACCAGTGCATTCACATACAACAGATAAAGTGCTATTGCAGGATAAGAGAATCATTCCCTCATTATCTGACTCCTTACGTACGTTTCGCTGCTTACAAATGCATATGCTTCATCAAGAGGAGTCCTCTTGATGACTCCTCTTGATGAAGCATATGCATTTGTAAGCAGCGAAACGTACGTAAGGAGTCAGATAATGAGGGAATGATTCTCTTATCCTGCAATAGCACTTTATCTGTTGTATGTGAATGCACTGGTAACTTTTTCACACTATGCACTTTATATGGGTTGTTGCAATATGTGGCTGTGAGCTGCCAATCCACACCTGGATTACCTTGGTAGCCTCAATATGTTATGTACCATCTCTGACTGATTGTGTCAGTTTGTGATTAATGTCAACTATCCTGTATATGTGCCTTTTATAACAAAATTGTGCATCCATCTATGTATATGGATTTGTGCTATGCATTTGAAATGAATTACACCAGATTTTTACACTATAAGTGTCTGTAAACTGTCTCAATAAAGATTTAACCTTTACTATATACCTTAAGCATTGTAGCTCCACTAATTGTTCTCCTATTGATTTATGATTTGTAAGTGTTGAGCAGCTCGGCTGATCAGGGACATCCTGTGAGCTGTATGAGTTTAACCATATGGAATATGTATATATATTAGAGACCTAATTTGAAGTGTGACATCTTAAAGACTCATTCTATTGATCATTACGTGTCCTAGTGCTAGATATCAGCGCAGCTCTTTCCTTCTCATCTCTAGCTGTCCAAGTGGTCAGACCTCCACTGATTAAAAAGTTATCACCTATGCTGTGATACATATGGTATCTCCACATATCAAACATAACAGGACATTCTGAGATCATTTATTCTCAGGGAAACCTTCTATCAAAAAAAACATTCACTATACATAATGTATGAAGCATTTCAACATCTATTAGTCTGTATAGATATAAAGAATATAAAGCACATTTAGACAGTTGATCTTGTCATCATGCTTCCTATAGCTTAATATAGACAAAACTGAACTCATCATCTTTCCGCCACCCCACTTAATTCCTCTACCTACGTTAATATCTCTACAATCTATCAATCATAAAAAATTACATTATGCTCTCCCTGTACCGATATTCTGCTGCCTTGGAGAAATTCCAGACTCAGCCTATTCGGTTTGTTACCACCTCATGCTGCCTCAAACTCAAAATACTTCCAGAATCCATTTTTTTTTCAACCCCCAAATCTACTAAAATGCTACTGCATACCCTTATCATCTCCTGCTTCGACTATGCATAATCCTCCGCTGTGGCCTTCCTGCTAACACTCTTGCACCCCTACAATTCTTCCTTAACTCTGCTGCCTGACTAACCCACATCTCTCCTTGCTATTCTTCCACTTCTCTCTTCCACAAATCCCTTCATTAGCAGCCAATTCCACAACATATACAGTTCAAACTACCAACATTGACTTTCGGTGCCATCCATAATCAGTCTCATCCATATATCTTCAAATTAATCTCCCAATATATTCCCTCATGTAATCTTCTGTTCTCCCAAGGCCTTCATCTCTCCTCCACAATTGTACATTCCTCATGCAGTCACCTACAAGACTTCTCCCGAGTCTCCCCCATCCACTAGATATTTCAAAACATCAGATTATCCACCACATTCAGAACTTTCAGGTGGAACTTGAAAACCCATCTCTTCTAGAAAGTTTACAAGGTAAAGAATATTTATACCATGTTAGCCACGGTGTCAACCAATGAGGACTCTCTGATTGCAATAGAAAGTTTACAGTCACTTAGGCTAGGGTCACACTGGGTTATGGACCCTCGTTTCCAGCCAGCGCTGAAACCAAACAGCGTTAACGCTGGTTGGAAATGTGGGTCGATAGAAAGCTGGTGTTTACCTTAGTAGCAGCCGCACACAGAGCTGCTGGGCGGCCGCTTTTACTCCGCGCACAGGAAACGCTGCCTGCAGCGTATTCCTGTACGCTCCAGAAAAGAGGTCGTCATGCAGCTCTGTGTGCGGCTGCTACTAAGGTAAGCAATGGGTTGCTATGGGCCTCCATTTCCAGAAACGTGGGTCCTTAACCCAGTGTGACCCCAGCCTAAACCACCGTAGGAGCTGCTGCAAACCCGCCAACCTACAATCTCTTTCTCCATTATAGTGTAGACTCAAATCCACGAAGGCAGGGCCCCCTTCACTCGTACCAATCTGTCATTGTTACTTTGTTCATTGTAATTTATATTTGAATTTTGTATGTAACCCTCTTCTCAAGTACAGCAGTATGGAATCAGTGGTGCTCTAAAAACAAATGATTAATAATAATAATAATAATAATAGATAATTATATTATTAATAATCTCTTAATTACCCAGGTAGTATAAATCAGTGGAATAACTTACAATGAATAGTCTTGCTCCCAGCATGGCTCACTCCCCGGCCTAGATACTGTAGAACTCTGCAAACTTTGTATCTTGATCACTACATAAGTATTACAACTGTCTAGAAAAATATAAATGATCAACACCATCAGTAGAATAATGCATAATAACCAAATGAAAATCATTATCTATCTTATTTCCAGCTCAGAAATCCCAAACATGTATATGTTATATGGGAAGGTGGAAATATGAAAATTATTGTTTTGAATTTTTTTTATTTTCGCATTCAGGAGAATATTTTTTTTTATTTTTGAATGGACACTAAAGCAGAACATGTTTTTCCAGAACATACTGTATTATGCTAATACTTCTTATGTATGTTCTGTATGTTAGCAGTCCTAGGAAACTTTGTTAGCACCAGAGCTATCTCCATGGTGATGTAAGCCACCAGAACTGGAAAGAACCATTATAAAAATGTATAATCTGCTGTTATGAGCAAAGCTCTGTAGTTTTATTACAGCCCAATTCCTGCCACTAATCCCTCAGGTAATATATAAGGAAATAAAAAAAACAAGAAATGCTTTTATCTACCACATCATTTACGATGCGCCTTATTAGCACACCCATGAGATGGGTATGTTAATATGTCGGCAGCGACAGTGCCACGGACAACAGAAACCCGCTGCACACTCCGTCCGGTCCATCTTCCCGCCCACCCGCTGCTCGCCCGCTCCATGCTCCAGTCCACATTCCAGCCCACCCACTGCTCACCCGGCATTCTTGCAGAATTGAATCCGGAAGTCAATGGCAGGGATCTGGGGGCAGAGTTAACAGACAGGGCGTCACAATGGGCATGATCGATGCGCACTGCTCCGATGTGGTGGGCATGTTGTCGCTTTTCATTAAGTAAAGGATGATTTTCTTTACTTAATGAAAAGTGACAATACGCCCACGACATAGGGGCAGTGCACCCGGTCACACCCATTGTGACACCCCCTCTGTTAACTTCATCCCCATTGCAACCATTGACTGCCGCTGCTCACTACCTCACAGCCCCTGCTCACCTGGCACAGCCCCCGCTCACCCCCTAATGCTCTGCTCACCCCGGACTGTGTCCGCTCACCCCCCACAGAGCCCCAGCTCACCCCCCTGCAGAGACCCTTCTCACCCGCCAATGCCCCCGCTCACCCCTCCACGGCCCCCGCACTGCACCTGCTCACCCTGCACTGCCCAGGCTCACCCTATACCCTGTTCAACTCCGCCCCGACCACCTCAGTTTTCATGTTTTCCTAGCATTTGACTATCAATACCACTGTCAAATTTTAAGGATCCTGACAAACCTGACTGTTCGCCCTCCAGCCTATTGAACCCCCTAACTGACTGCCACCCTTATACTGCCTACGCTCACACCTAGTCACTGCACAGCCCCCTTACCCCCAGCCCCTCATCACTGCCCCCATTCCACTTACTGCCCCCACCCTGCGCCCCCACTCATCCCCACTGCCCACTCACCGCACAACTTCCCTCACTCCCACACAGCCCCATTACCCCCACGCCAGCTCAACATCCTCACCCACACCTCACTCCTGCAGTGCACCACCTACCCCTGCACAGCCCACTCACCTCTAGAGAGCACATGCGCACTTACTCATGCAGCCACCATCTTTGGATACATGGGTATATAATATATAATAATATTTATTCATTTACATAGCGCTAATTCCATAGCGCTTTACATACATTTGCAACACTGTGCTATTGGGGCTCACAATGTAAACATCCTATCAGTATACAAAGATGGCGGCCACATGACGCATCACACCGCCCCACTCCTCCCATACAAGATTACAGTAATTATAAGATTACGTCAGAGGGGAATTGGTGGGAGCCAATAAAGTGGATAGTGAGGAGTCTGTCTATTTTGTATGAAATAAAGGTTTTCTCTGTGTTGTGTTTTTTTTCTCTTCACTTACTGACTGCTGACATTAGCAATATGGTTTGACGCCAGCTGCCAAAAAAAGCTGACATCAACCCCTTTAGTACCCAGTCTATCACCGCTACACAGAAGCTGGAAGAGTGCGGTAACCGCCAGTTTTGGCATTTCTCATAGAGGTGATAATTCTGGGGCGGGTGCTGGTTGCAATTTTCAGCATGGGGTGCCCAGAATGCTAGGGGCCTTACCATGCTGAGAAATTCCAGCCCCCAGCTGCCTTGGTTACCTTGGCTGCCAAACAAAAATACAGTGTAGCCCACGATAGTTTTTTTTAAAATTATTTATTTAAAAAAAAAAAAGATCTCCCCTGTATTTTTCATTGCCAGTGAAGATAACACCAGACAGTGGGGGTTGGCAGCCAGTAGTGGCTTGATTCACCTGTGCTGGTAATAAAAAATACTGCAAAGTCCTACGCATTTTTTACAAGGAATTTAAATTTTTTATTAATAAAAAACAGGTTTTTAAGTACAAACACATTTATTTACATACATTAGGAGAGAGCAAGGGGGAAGAGGCACAGGGGACAGAGGAGAGACAGAGCCCGTTCCAAGATAGTGATGCCACCTCCCTCTCGATGCGATAGCATCAAGCCCACATCTAGTATGAAATAAATATGATTGTTTTAAATTATTTATTATGGGTACTTTTTATTTCTGCTTTTGCAGATGTCGTATACATTATGTATATGCAGTATATTATTACATCATTGCTATTTTTTCCACTGAGTGTAGTGTAACCATAGGAGCCCTATTTACAGGGGAAACAACTCATTAGGGTATGTGGACATAATCAAAAGGGCCACTATTCTGGACACAGCATGTTTTCTCTTTAAGAGAGTGTCCTATGCAGGTTAACGTGCAGTTTGTGCACACGATCAGGATTACTAATTCAGCGTATTTTCACTGTGTTCTCTCGATGAGGACATGTATCTCCAAAGAATAAATTGATATGTTGTGGCTTGTAAAGCCGCACCACATGTCAGTTTCCAGAGCATAAAAAAGAAGCACAGTGGGCATGGGATTTCTATAAACCCATCCACTGTGCTTGTACTTGTTTGGACACAGTGAAAATGTGACGCATCAAAAAAGCTGATAACACTGATCGTGTGGACATACCCTTACAGTGGCAGAAGTCACTTGCAGAGCTGATTTGGGTCTGCTAGGAGCAGGTCTGCTCTGCTTGCAGATACCAAGGGATCATGTAATTGCCAGGTCCTACAGAAGCATCGGCAATGCTGTAGCTCCTGTTCACTGCATAGCACTCATTCAGCTAGCAAGAAAGAACACATAAGCTGTTACAAACTGCACAAATGTAACATTCATAATTACCTGATATTCCAATAAAATTCCCTCTTTTCACTAAAAATAAAAAGAAGAAGTTAATGTTTTGCCAGTCACATTGATTTATTAAACTACTGTAATATTCTCAACATTGAAAGTTTTCACCTATACACAAGTGGGTGTGCCAACAGTCAGACCCCAAAGAATCCTGAGAAAAAGGCTCTGAAATTATGCTTTAGAATAGAAAAGTGGCCTCTCTCTAATCATTCTCAATGGAACTGCTCGAAAAAGCAAATTGTCATACTTGGCTGTCTCTGACGTACCGCCAATGCCGATACAGTTAAAGAGGAAGCAATCCGCTGTCCACTCCCTCCTCCATAATTTTTCCACTGCATCTGAGCTCTGACAGTGGGCCTGATGACATCACTTCATCACGCCTGCTGAGCAGAGCAGTGAAGACACAGCTTCAGAACGCTCCCTGCTGATACTGGGGTAGTGGTAGACCAAGGAGAGGTTTTTTTTTGTTTTTTTTTATTTAAATCAGTGATTACACGGTGGCCATAATTTAACATGGATGACTATGGGCATGCATTATACTACATGGAGGTGCATTATAGTATATGGAAGATCATGGACAGTGCATTATATATTGAGGTGCATTATAAATTGAAAGCAGTACAAGAATCGTTCTTATTTATATTTTTGCCTAATTCGCCATACGATATTAGTGATCGGACAGATTTATTCTTCTGGTCAGTGCAATGACATCGATGTTACTTTTTATGTTTCACTGCTATCAAATAGTACAAATTCTCTTTTATAATAAATACTTTTTATTGCCATATTCTGAGAGCTGTAACTTTTATTATTTTTTTGGCAAACAGAGCTGTATGAGGGCCTTTTTTGTGCAAAGATATACAAGATTTTTTCATTGCTTTTTATTCAGATTTTTATGAATAAAAGCCAGCCATTCAGTTATTATATCAATTTTTTTTTCACCGTGCAGTTAAAGCAGGGGTCTCAAACATACAGCCCGCATGCAGCCTTAGAGGCTGATTTATACGGCCCGCAGGCAAAGCAGACTGGTGATCAAGGCCCGGTTCAGCGCTGACGTCTGTGCTCAGATGAAAGCACATTCGCCAGCGCCTCCAGGATCAAGTTTTTTACAGCACCACCAATGGCAGCCGTTGACCAATCAGAGGCTGACAGCTGAAATCAGCTGCTAGCCTCTGATTGGCCGGTGGTAGCCATAGGATTAGCTGAGCAGAGCTTGATCCTGGAGGCACCAGCGAATGTGCTGTAATCTGAGCACATACGTCAGCGCTGAACCGGGCCTTGATCACCAATCACTCTGCTCTGCCTGTGGGCCGCATGTGCAGGACGCTGGGGAAATGGGCCGGATGACAGGTGAGAACAATCGTGTATATCTGAGTATGCGTGTGTGTATGTGTATATATATATATGTATTTATATATGTGTATATGTGTGTATGTGTGTGATGAAAGCAAGATGGGGCATTACTACAAGACTACAAGAAGCGGAGAATAATGGGGCATTACTACAGAAAGGGGAGAATGATGGGGCATAACAGGAACAGGAGAACGATGGGGCATATCTACAGGAAGGGGATAATGATGGGGGCTTTACTACAGGAAGGGGAGAATGATGTAGGTATTACTACAGGAAGGGGAGAATGATGGGAGCTTAACTACAGGAAGGGGAGAATGATGGGGGCATTACTACAGGAAGGGAAGAATGTTGGGGGCTTTACTACAGGAAGGGGATAATGATGGAGGCATTACTATAGGAAGGGATGATGGGGCTTTACTACAAGATGGGGATAATGATGGGGGCATTACTACAAGATAAGGCATTACTGCAAGAAGGGATAATGAAGGGGACATTATTGCAAGATGTTTGCCAAAATTAGTATATGGGACTAATTGTAATAAAATGAGCGAAAAATGTTAAAAAAAATTATCAAAATGTCCTGCAAGGAATGCGGCCCCCCAGATTCAATTTTATTTTATGTGCACATACCCAAACGAGTTTCAGACCCCTGGGTTAAAGTGACCAATGTATTCTTCTGTCGGTATGATTACAGCAGTACCAGATATATATAGATTTCTTATACTTTGCCACCTTTACATGCTAAAAACAATATTTTACAAAAATTAACTTGCTTTTGCATTGCTATATTCTGAGAGGTGTAACTTTTTTTTTTTTTTTTGGACGAATAAGCCGTATTAGGGCTTTATTTTTTCAGGACATTTTCCTAATTTTATCAATACAATTTTTTTCATATTTTTTATAGCTTTTTAGTCTCGTTTTTTGTGAGTCAGAATGATGAAAAAGAGACATTTTTGAGTGATTTTAAAAACGTTTTTACGGTGTTGGCCATATGGACTAAATAAAACAACAGTTTTAATGCTCTGGTCGTTCTGTACCAATTCTGTGTATTTTTTTTTGCTTATTTTTGTTTTAACAAAAAGGCTGCATTTTTAGTGGTATGAGGGCCCTTTCACATCAGCAGGTGGTGCAGGATCTGCCGTCTAAGGGCCGCCTCATACTGCGGCACAATCCGGTCCGGGGCTGTCCGGCAGGACCCAGACATCCACGGACCGGATCAGCACACAGGACTGGGGGGCTAATATGCCCTCCGGTCCAGTGTGCAGCACACGCAGCTGCAGCTGCTGACAGGTCAGGACTGCGGCGCCCGGAGTCCTGACTTATCAGCAGCAGGAACTGCGTGCGCTGTACACTGGACCGGAGGGCATATTAGCCCCCCAGTCCTGTGTGCTGATCCGGTCCGCGGCTGTCTGGGTCCTCCCGGACAGCCCTGGACCAGATCGTGCCGCAGTGTGAAGCGGCCCTAAGACAATACATGGGGCTTGCCGGATCCGGGCCGCAAGTCGCCCATTAGGTGGCAGATCCGGCAGATGCGACAACACCTGCCAGATCTGCCGCACATTTGCGTAAACCACTGATGTGAAAGAACCCTAATGAGTTTTTGTAATTTGTGTGCACTTTTCTTCTGTTTTTTTGTTACATATTTTCTTTCAAATTTTTCACTTAGTCTCACTGTGAAACACAAATATTTTTTAGTTTGATCACTGTCTCATATATGCAGTACGCTTGTAGTGCAGCACATGAGACCAGTAAGTGCGTCACTGACACAAACTGTTAGATTCTAATTACAGCAGGATTTAACAGACCACTGTACCTTGGAGTTAGTAGATCATTTACGGTCACTGGGCAATCCTGCCAAAGGGGTTCTTCTACCCCTTGACATCACTGTCACGATTGACAGTATTTAAGGGGTTAATCGGCTCCAAATAGTCACAAAGTCGGTGGGGCCTATGACTGCTGGTGTCAGCTGTCATATTCAGTTGTCACACCTCAGGATTTTTGGCCATGGGGGTTGCTATTTACTTATTCCAGATTGCTGTTTTAAAATGTTGATGAAGGAATAATGCCCCTAAATGACCGCTGTTGTTATGCATATCAGCGGTCGTCAAGGGGTTAATGTTCCATTCACAGGATCAAAGGCGGTCTCAACCTTTGAAATCCCACTGACCAAAAAGTTATCACCTGTCCTCTTGGATAGTTGATAATTTTAAATTTTGGGTACAACCCATTAAGGACTCATTAAGACATCCATTTTTCATGTATATTATCCGTGTTTTAATCTCTTCATGACCCGGGAATTTTTCGTTTTTCATTTTCATTTTTTGCTCCCTTGCTTCCAAGAGCCATAACTTTTTTATTTTTCCGTCAATATAGACATATGACGGCTTGTTTTTTGCGGGACGAGTTGTACTTTCATATGCAATTATTTATTTTACCATATAGTGTACAGGAAAATTGCAAAAAAATTCTAAATGTAGTGAAATTGCAAAAAAAAGTGCAATGACACGTTTGTTTTTTGGGTATTTTAGTCGCCATGTTCACTATATGGTAAAACCGACGTGACGGGGTGATGCCTCGCTATGGTACGAGTTCGTAGACACCCAACATGTTATTGGTATCTAGGTGGTGAAAAAAAATTCAGAAATTTGAAAATAAAAACAAAAGGACTTTTTGCGACATGTTCTGTGACCTGTAACGTTCTCATTTTTTGGGATCTCGGGCTGTGTGGCAGCTTATTTTTTGCGTCTTGAGCTAACGTTTCTAATGATACCATTTTTGGGGGGATCCGCAGTTTTGATCGCCCATTATTGCATTTTATAGCAATAATGCAGCGACCAAAAAGACGGAATTTTGGCGTTTGGACCATTTTTCCCGTTACGGAGTTTACGGCTCTCATTAACGGATTTAATAGGATGATAGATCAGGCGATTGTGAACGAGGCGATACCAAACGTGTATTTTTTTTTTTTTATATGCTTTTATTGTGATTGCGTGTAAAGGGGGGTGATTTGAACTTTTTTACAGGTTTTTAAAAACTTTATTTTTTCATTCATTCTTATTTTTACACTGCCCCATAGAAAGGCACCCTGCAGCACAGTCCGATCGCTTCTGGGAGATACAGATGAGCTGCAGCTCATCTGTATCTCCCAGAATCGCGGACCTGCTGTGGTTGGCAGCGCCTGCCAACCACAGCAGGAAACTGCTCTGTGACAGCATCCGGGGTCTAGCCAGGACCCCGGGCTGTCACGTGAGCGCCGGAGATCCCTTTATTCACCCACAAGGAATGGATGTCTCCAAGAAGTCACAAGGAAGGCAAGGTTCCAAAGTAATGATCTCCTTTATGAAGTAAACACATAATAACAACAGAAACCCTCATTAACCAATTTATTCCCAATGAAAATCCAAAGCATCTGACGCAATCCCATGGAGGTCCTTTAAAGTCTTAAGCTGGCTTCACATTGCAGTTTTTCACTGATCAGTGTCCATCAGTGTTTGGGTGCCAAAACCAGGAGTGTCTCCAAAACTCAGAACAGGTGTCAATCTTTCAATTATAGTTTTTCTCTGCAAGTTCCTCTCCTGGTTTCTCTCCTGGTTTTGGCACACAAACACTGATGGACACTGTGGTGAATCGGCCACTGAACCTGGCAGCTCCACAGCGCCTCCTGTTAAACCCAGGTCAGTCAGAGAACAACCTGAGGATAAAGAAGGGCCGCAGCTGCCTTGCCTGTGCTGGTTTATTAAGGCACCTCTCAGTGAGTGTGGTATATGTCTTCTAGCCCGCAGCTAGAAGCACATATAATCTCCTCCACCCCGTCACTGCCAGAGGCCCTGAATAACCCCAAGCACAAATGCTTCCACCAGCTTCTCGTTTAATATAAGTCCGGTCCGTGGTCGGGCTTATATTGGGTCAGAAACCAACCCAGGTAGCGTTATATGAGCACACAGACGTGGGAATTGTGATCAAGATAGAAAGAGCAACTCAAGATTAAATTTATATATTTAATCACCCTAATGGTACACTAGATATTAATATTTACAGTTATTATTCAGATGTTACAAATATTACAGTCAGATATGCCAATAAAAGGAGGAATGGAATACACAGAATTACACACACATGTGAGCAGTTACCTTAGTGCTGATGGCACCACAAGGGCGGCGTGGCACCAATCTGTTCCTTGGGTAATCTCTTGCCTTGGTGGAAAAATGCCCATTCAGAAGAAATACCAGGTGGAGATGGGGCAGATGAGTTTTATACATCATGGGCTGCCCCTGTCTCCACCCATCTCACACCTCTGGGATGTCTCACAACTCCCACCCCTCTGAGGGGAGATATGGACACCCAGATTCCATAATGTTCCCTAGCCGTGTCCGTGGGCATCGCAGACGGAAGATAATACTTTCATATTTTTAGTTATGATTTTATCTTCGTCTGGATATGAAACATGCCTACTCTGGTAGCAGCCTAGTAGCCAATATCCTGTTTAGATGGCTTACAGTTATCCTACATCCATGTGAATACCAGCCCTATTTCCGTCTAGATGTCACGATCATGGATCTACGCTTGCCATGTTCACAGACAGCACGGCTCATGAAATATTAATGTTATAGTCACGGCTCCGTCTTGTCTGCCTGGATTCCCTCTGCCACTGGCCTTACAGGATATTGGACGTGTCACCTTTTGGCATAACCCCAGTTCTGAGGAAGCTCCATACATCTACCTGATTACCACATCAAAGTTAAGGGAGAGTGTCTTTGTGTTGCCAGTTGGCTTCCATCTAGGTGCTAATTGATCTACTTCTGACCAGAGAGGAATTGCCTCTGGCCAGAAGGTGGGGGCTTATCTCTTTGTGAGTGAGATGCCTTCAAATTGCTTTCTGGGAGAAATGGAATATGGCAATATTCATCACAGACACTGATCAGTGAAAAACTACAGTGTGAAGCCAGCCTTAGTCTCCCAACATATGGAGAGCATGTTCACAGAAAGCATCCCCCATTCACTGGGAGAACAGCTACTGCCTGACTCCAAGCAATGTGATGAGAGGTGACGTCATAAACTATACCGCATTCACACTTGCGGGGTCACGCAGTTGGTTTCCTGCAAAAGTTAACTGCCGTAACCTCACTGACACTACTGCAAGTCACGTGGTACAGCCTGGCTCCGGTGCAAGCGCAGTGCGCACGTTGAAGCCTGCCCGTACTATGTGATCAGCCCCCACAACGCACTGGGCCAGATATGACGTTCCGGCTTGGCACATCATCATCAGAAGAGGCAGGAGTACCTCGCTCCTGTACCTCTATGCATGCCGGCGGACCAATCAGAAGCCTGCAGTTGACCTCATACGCCAACATCAGCTACAAGCTTCTGATTGGCCCTGCTGGCTTGCATAGATGTACAGGAGCGAGGGACTCGGAGCTTGTTTGAGCGGTACCCAGAAGTCACAATAAACCGGGTACTGCGGCGGCCCCCTGTACAATGGACCGGGACATCGTTAAGGTGTGTGTGTGAGTTAGAGAGAGTGTTAGTATGTCTGAGAGTGTGTGGATGTGTGAGTGTGTATATGTATGAGTGTGAGTGTGTGTGTGTGAATATGTCTGAGTGCATGTATATGTGTGAGTGTATATGTGTGTGAGTGTGTATGTGTATATGTGTGAGTGTGTCTGTGTGTGTGAGTATGTGTGTGTGAATATGACTGAGTGAGTGTGTATATGTGTAAGTGTGTAAATGTGATTTGATTATGTGTGTGTTATGTGTGAGAGTGTGTATATGTGAGGGTATGTGTATATGTGTGTAAATGTATGTGTGTGAGTGTGTGTATGTGTGTATATGTGAGTGTATGTGTGTGTGTATATGTGTGAGCATGTGTGTGTATGTGTGTGAGTGTGTATATGTGTGTGTATGAGTGTGTATATGCATGAGTGTGTATATGTGTGTGTAATTGTGAGTGTGTGTGTGAGAGAGAGAGAACAAAAAGAACAGAGACCAGGTTGTGGGGACATTAGCGCAAAAGCGGATCAGGACGTGGGGACAGCACTACGAAATGGCGTCAATATGGGGGACATTACTACAAGATGACAAGCGAGGGAACATTACTAAAAAATGGGGACATTACTACAAGATAAGGACCAGGATGGGAGACATTAATATACGATGGGGACCAGGCTGGGGCATTACTACAAGAAGGAGACCAGGAAGGGGGCATTAATACAAGGGGACCAGGTAGGAACATTACTACATGATGAGAACCAGGTAGGAATATTACTACATGATGAGGACCAGGATGTGGCATTACTACATAATGAGGACCAGGATGGGGACATTACTACATGATGAGGACCAGGTAGGAACATTACTACATGATGAGGACCAGGGTGGAATATTACTACATGATAAGGACCAGAATAGGGGACATTAAATTATGAGGAGGATCAGGATGGGGCATTACTACACGTAGGGACCAGAGTGGATCATAACTACATGATGAGGACCAGGATGGGGGAAATTAATGTAGGTTGGGGATCAGGATGGGGCATTACTACACATAAGGACCAGGGAGGAACATTATTACAAGAAGAGGACCAGGATGGGGACATTACTTCAAGAAGAGGACCAGGATGGGGACATTACTACAAGAAGAGGACCAGGATGGGGCATTACTACACGTAGGGACCAGTGTGGAACATTACTACATGATGAGGACCAGGATGGGGGACATTAATATAGGTTGGGGACCAGGATGGGGCATTACTACACATAAGGACCAGGGAGGAACATTACTACAAGAAGAGGACCAGGATGGGGACATTACTTCAAATAGAGGACCAGGATAGGGACAATACTTCAAGAAGAGCACCAGGATGGGGACATTACTACAAGAAGAGAACCAGGATAGGGACATTACTACAAAAAGAGGACCAGGATGGGGACATTACTACAAGAAGACGACCAGGATGGGGACATTACTTCAAATAGAGGACTAGGAAGGGGACAATACTTCAAGAAGAGGACCAGGATGGGGACATTACTACAAGCTGAGGACCAGGATGGGGACATTACTACAAGTAGAGGACCAGGATGGGGACATTACTACAAGAAGAGGACCAGGATGGGGACATTACTACAAGATGAGGTCCAGGATGGGAACATTACTACAAGTTGGGGACCAGGATGGGGAAATTACTACAAAATGAGGTCCAGGATGGGGACATTACTACAAGATGAGGTCCAGGATGGGAATATTACTACAAGATGAAGTTCAGGATGAGGACATTACTACTAGATAAAGCCCAGGATGGGGACATTATTGCAAGATGAGGCCCAGGATGGGTGACATTAATATACGATGGGGACCAGTATGGGGACATTACTTCAAGAAGGGGACCAGGATGGGGACATTCCTACAAGAAGAGGACCAGGATGGGGACATTCCTACATAAAGGAGATTAGGGTGGGGACATTCCTACAAGAAGAAGATCAGGATTTGTACTTTACTACATTGAGCAAAAAATTCTGGTACTGCTAAAATGTCACTTAGTCCTACAATGAATGCGGCCCCCCGATATCAATTTTTTTCTATGTGCGGCCCACCAACCCAGCTGAGTTTGAGACCCCTGCTTTAAAGTAATATGTTTGAAAGTAGATAGTGTTTTTGTGACAGGCTTCCCAAAATAACAATGCTGAGAAAAGTCTGGGAAAAAGTTAGCATGCACCATGATTTGCCATTTTTTTCAGCTCAGTTTACACTTAAATCTGGTATAAGATGATTACATGCATTAATATGCGTAGGACAACAGTGGTCATCAGGAATAACACATAGTAGGAGGGCTGCAGAGTAATCTATGCTTCAGTTTCCAAATTCATGGCAAAAATTATGATAGCACTTTTGATAACAGTAGGTATTGGTATATGTATGGGCAGGGGCGGACCCAGACTGTAGTGGGCCCCGGTGCAAGAAATTTTTTGGGGGCCCCCCCGCCCCTCATAGTGGCAACAAAGTAATGTAAACATATAGATTGTAATATTTATTTACAACGCAACCCTCAAAGAGCCCTGCATAAAGTATAAAGGCTTCCTCACACCCCTCCAAATATTATCATGCCCCCACAGAGCCCTCCAGATATATTAAAATGGCTTCCATATTATATAATTGGCTATATATATTTTAATACATCATCCATAGTCCTCCATATATTATAATGCATTCCACGACCCTCCATATATTATAATACACCCGCATAGCCCTCCATATAGTATAAGGCAGTCCCATAGTCCTCCATATAGTATAATGGGCCCTCATATTCCTCCATATAGTATATTGCACCCCATACTCCTCCTATGTTATATTGCACATTACATAGTCTCCCATCACTGTATTCACGGGTTAAAAAAAAAAAAGTAAATACTCACCTCTCTTCTTGCTGCTCCGCTCTGCACGTATCAGCACAGTGGCACTCAGTGATGACATCATCGTGCCCCGCCATGCTGAGATGCAAAAAGCAGACAGCTCAGCCAGGGCTCGAGTGAAGAATGCTGCCGGCAGAGGCAGCTGGGACTATAGGAACGGGAGCGGCATCCGCGGGGAACTACCACTGGCGCACACACACCTTGTAGACACGCGGCTCCGCTCCACATGCCCTGCGCACACGCCTCCGCTCCGTACACATGCGGCTCCTCTACAGGACGTCCCAGCATATGCGGCTCCACTCCATCCACCTTATGCACACGCGGCTTTACTCCATATGTCCCGCACATGTGGCCATGCCACATACTCACGCGGCTCTGCACACACGTGGCTCCGCTCCGTACACCTCGTACATACTCGGCTCTGCTCCATACACCTCGTACACATGCGGCTCAGCTCCGTACACCTCGTACACACTCGGCTCCGCTCCGTACACCTCATACACTCGGCTCCGCTCCGTACACCTCGTACACACTCGGCTCCGCTACGTACACCTCGTACACACTCGGCTCTGCTCCGTACACCACGTGCACACTCGGCTCTGCTCCGTACACCTCGTACACACTCGGCTCTGCTCCGTACACCTCGTACACACTCGGCTCTGCTCCGTACACCTCGTACACACTCGGCTCCGCTACGTACAACTCGGCTCCGCTACGCACACACTCGGCTCTGTTCCGTACACCTCGTACACACTCGGCTTTACTCCGTACACCTCGTACACACTCGGCTCCGCTACGTACACACTCGGCTCCGCTACGTACACCCTCGGCTCTGCTACGTACACCTCGTACACACTCGGCTCCGTACACACTCGGCTCCGCTACGTACACACTCGGCTCCGCTCCGTACACACTCGGCTCAGCTCCGTACACACTCGGCTCCGCTACGTACACCTCGTACACACTCGGCTCCGCTACGTACACACTCGGCTCTGCTCCGTACATCTTGTACACACTCGGCTCCACTCCGTACACCACGTATACACTCTGAACTCCGCTCCATACACCTCATACACACTCGGCTCTGCTACATCCACACTGTAAATCCCTCCTGACATAAACTTCACCTCATCCAGCACCATGACAACCAGCACAGCAGAGTCCTGCATACACTGAGGAGCTGATCATGTGACCACTGACTCCTCCCCTCAATGTGACATCATCACAGGTCCTGTAAAAGCATAAAAGCAGTGTACAGAGCAGCAAATCCCTGTCTTTGGTCCCTTTCCTTGTACCTGGGTCCTTGTGCAGAGCTGTGTCCCCTCATCTGCTGCTGCTGCTGATGATGCTGAACAGCCATCAGCCATGTGGAGAGAATTTCAGAGGCCCGCGCGCATTGCCAGGATTGGTTGAGTGAGGTCCTCCCCACAGTGCAGGAGAGGTCATATGACTCACTCTCTGCACTGTGATTGGGGCTCTGTCCTCGCTCCTGTGAGGGGGCGTGGCCGGCAGCTAGAAGAGGCGTGGCCGGCAGCATGTCGGCTTATTCTCCGTGCCTTGAGGGGGCCCCCTAGACTGTCGGGGCCCTGGTGCCGCTGCACCAGCGGCACCACGGTAGGTCCGCCCCTGTGTATGGGTAAAGGGATCCCGTCACCTCCAAAACGCCACCTAAGCTTCAAAATCATGTCCCTGCAGCATCCCATCACTAATCTCACATTCCTTTTGTCTCAAAAAAGCATCCTGTGAAAGTGGAGAAAAACGTTTTATAACTTACTCATTAGTGATGTTAATTAGCAGGGGCTATATTCTTTAGTCCCTAGGGCGGGTCCTCTTCATCATAAGATCACGCCCTAATAGGCGTCATCTTTTATCCATATTGTACTCAGCGCCTCCCTGCTCTCCACGGCGCTGCCTGGGCTGTAATGACGCGAATCGCGTCATTTCCGGCATCGGGTGACGTCAGTACACCTGCGCCGCTCTGTAGGCTTCAAGCACGCATTGCGCATGCGACAAAAGGAGTGTTAGATGAGTGATGGGATGCTGCAGGGACATGATTTTGAAGCTTAGGTGGCGTTTTGGAGGTGACAAGATCCCTTTAACTGTATGTAGTGTAGTGAAGTCACCGTGTTTTGCGCAATATGTAGTGCGCAAAAATTTTGAAACATGCCTTTTTATGACAGCTCAGCTAACATAATGCTATGGCTTGGCAGAGTCATTGCCTAGTGATGGCTGACATATTAAAGGGTATCTGTCACCAGGTTTTTGCCGCCTAATCTGAGACTAGTATAATATAGGGGCAGAGATCCTGATTCCAGCAATGTAGCATTTAATGGGCTTCTCAGTGTAGTTTAGATAAAATCACTTTAATCAGCAGGAGATTATCATGATGGCCGCTTTACACGTGCCGATATCGTTGTCCAACAACGATAAAAAGTCACGAGGTTTGTGCGTTGGCGCCTATATCGTTCGTTCGTTGTGTGGTGTAAATGACCAATTCGATGCAAGAACGATGCGAAAATGATATCGGGGAAGAATTGTGCAGGCTCTCCAAATGTCCAATATTGGATGGACGATCTGGCAGGATCGTGCTGTGTGACAGCCCAACAACGATTTGGAGCACAACTTCCCCTATTCACTCCTATGTTAAATGGTCGTTCCCTGGGTCGCTCGTACAAGGGGGCGTATACATGGCAGTTGTGTTGCCTGCCGATATCTCCCTGTGTGCCAGCTCCTATGCGATCTTGGATTACTGCCAAAAATGTGCGCGCTCCCGTGCAGTTGTATCCAATATCGGGACGATATCGGGACGTGTAAAGCGGCCATTAGAGGACTATTGTCCTGCTGGTAAATTCATGAACTGCTAAATCTGCAATAGAGAAAATAGTTATTTTATCAAAATGACAGCAAGCAGCTTAGGCTGGTTTCACACTAGTGTTTGTGTCTGCATGCGTCTGACATGCTAACGCAAACGCAGTAATACTGATGTGAACGCAGCGGGGACTCTCCACATGCGTTCACATAGTATGCTACCCGGCCACCGCCGAAGTGAAATCAGCGGCGGCCGGTGGGAGATCACCCGGCCTCCGCTGAAGAATTCTATGGAGATTTCAATGGATACGCAGCGTCTACCTGCGCTGTCATGAGCATGACACTGCGTAACCATTGAGATCCATGCATTATAAAACAAGATAAAACAAGCGCCCGCAAATGCACAAAAAATGCATGTTAAACATAGGAACGTACGCAATGCACATGTGTTTGGCTGCGTTCAGTTACGCTGCGTTCCGAATGCAAATGTGATACCTGACTAAGTGATACATCACTGGAATCAGGGTCTCTGTCTCTACATTATGCTGCTCTCAGATGGGATGGCAAAAACCTGGTGACAGATTCCCTTTAGTTAGAATAATTTAAATCACATACGTAAATGGAGTAGTTATAGCAGAAATATTGTCATTTAATCCATTACTCCATGCATGAGAGATAATTAATTACGGTAATCTGGCACATCTCAGAGGGCAAATAAATATTGCAGAACACCAGTCTTGTCACATATGTCAGGGAATGATTCTGATAAATTCACTAAACTTAGCCATAGGGTATTGACCAGACACATGGCAAAGGAATTTGTGTGGGTTTCCTCTGGGCACACTGGTTTCCTCTCACACTCCAAAGACAAACTGATAGGGAATATAGATCGTGAGCCCCAATGGGGACAGTATTACAGATCTATGTAAAGCGCTGTGGAATTAACAGTGCTACATTAGTGAATAAATATTATTATATTATAATAATTATTCTAAAATCCCAGATATATTGGTATTCTCAATTCTGTAAATTCTCAATTCCTGACAGCTGGGGGTCTGTCACAGATCAGGAATCCCATGGATAAGGGATAACTTCTACGCTTGAGAATACATGTATGTGCATAGGATAGAGGACAGGTGCCATGAGGTGGCATAAGAACAGAAACTAAGGTCCAATTGACTTACAAGCACTAATGCAAAATGCTAATCCAAATACTGGCATATGAGAGTTACATGAAAGGGCAGAGAGCACCTAAAACTTTCTGCTTCTTTTGGGTCATAGACAGCTGATAACACTGACTACACAAGTATGATGTGTCAGACATATTGAGCCCCATACACACAGGTTCAGTCATCCTCTGCAGCCATGTTACCTTTCACACAGAGCAGCACCATGTCCCTGGTCTGTGAGGAGGTGAGGAGCAGAGCTCTCCTCAGCCCCTCTCCCCTTCTGTCCTCTCTGGAGTGTGCTCCACTGTCTTTCACAGCTGTAAGCCCTGCCGTGTCCTCCCCGCCCACTGTATCAATACAATCCGGAGCCAGCCCTCATAGTAAACATGTATGTGACATATCATGGAGCATGTGCTGATACAGGAGGAAGCTGGAGATAATTACTGGGAGCAGAGCGCAGGGCTGACAGTAATGGACAGAGGGACAGCTCACCCTCATGGATACACCCTGTGTGGAGGAAATCATAGGCACTGGCAGAACTTTCCTACAGGAGGAGCCGACATGTCCAGTACGGAGCCTGTGTGTATGGCTGCACCACAAAAGACCCACATACTACATGGTGAAGGAACAGCTGCTGGTCACAAGTGCATGACAATGACCTGTGGTCAAGGGCAGAACTACAATAGTCAGACAAAAAAAGGGCCCCTGTGCTAGAACAGTATGTGGGCCCTTCACAGCCCATCATAATGTACTATTCCACCTGTTTTTGAGGTGGAAATGGGCCCCTGTGTGGCAGCACCAATGCTATGTCTGCCCCGGTGCAGGGGATGCAATCACACCCAGGCTCTGGAGTGCTGACACTGATTATTTAATTTCAGCACCAAATTGGCTTCTTGTGGCAGAAAAAAGCACCAACTCCGTGTGTATTTGATGTACATTTGTGCCCTACATTTTTTCTTCATCAAGTCAGTGGCTTGAAAGGCTGAAAAATCCACTGCAAGAATTGACATGCTGCATTTTTTAACGCTGCAGAAAAAGGGCGGATTTTTCTTCTGAAAAAAACGCAGCATTGGGCATAACACTCCAGAATTGCCATAGGCTTTGCTGGCTTGTGGATTTCACACAAATCTCCCGCTTTTCCGCGACAAAATGTGCAGCAAAAACACTGCTTAATCGGCAGCATGGGCACAAGG
This sequence comes from Allobates femoralis, assembly GCA_033576535.1. Classification (NCBI taxonomy): domain Eukaryota; kingdom Metazoa; phylum Chordata; class Amphibia; order Anura; family Aromobatidae; genus Allobates; species Allobates femoralis. Next base: position 183,041,234 of record JARQOC010000004.1, on the reverse strand, counting down.
GTACCGTCACACGAGGCCATATCGGCGGCTTGTGCGTCGCCTAATGTAAATATGCGATGGCGATGCCTTTGAGTGGTCACCTGGTTTCTCAGCAGTGCTCTGAAACGAGGCGAGCACTCTGGGGCGATATGCACACATTGCCCCATGTAACAGGGGGACAGCGATCTTAGAGGTGATGGGAGCCTTAGGCTCCCATGTTACAGAATTACCACTGGGGATTTTGGACACCCCAGCGGCGATGGCACCTGTAAGAACGCCGGTGCGTCACCAGAAGTATCGCCGCATGTAAACATGCGACGGCGATACTGGCGGGGTGCCAAAAACATGCGCGCTCCCGCCCGTCACCGCAGGTATCTCCGGCAACGTCACCTCGTGTGACTGTACCCTTAGGGGCTCCAAAACTCCCTTTGGCCTATATGTAAAGACAAGTGCTATTAACTGACAATGAAGGCCAATGAGTGGATGAAATACATAATAATCAAATAACTGACGCCATTTTGGAGTTTTTGTTTGCCGAGGCCATGGCTCTCTATTGACACCCAGCTGTTCTTAGTAAGTCTTATTATTGCTTTATATAAATATATATATGTTAAGTTGCCTTACCAAACATCATGTACTTTTCCTCTGAAAAAGCCACAGTCTTGTGGTGATACGTGTGGGGTTCTCCCCACTGTGATCTCCTTGATATACAGTTTTTGCAATTACCTCATATCATTTTCTTTACGTTAGGCATCTTTATCTTTGCTAGCCCGAGAGTTATTGCAGGTCATTAACGCCTTCATGACCCAGTCTATTTTGGCCTTACTGACCTTGCCATTTTTTGCAATTCTGACCCGTGTCCCTTAATGAGTTAATAACTCTGGAACACTTCAACGGATTCAGCAATTCTGAGATTTATTTTTTGTGACATATTGGGCTTCATGATAGCAGTAAATTTAGGTCGATAATTTTTGCGTTTAATTGTGAAAAAAATCAAAAATTTGGCGAAACTTTTTAAGATTTCGCAATTTTCACATTTTTAATTTTTATTCTGTTAAACCAGAGAGTTATGTGACACACAATAGTTAATAAATAACATTTCCCACATGTCTACTTTACATCAGCACAATTTTGGGAAAAATAAATTGGGGGTTAGGAGGTTATAAGGGGTCAAAGTTTATCAGCAATCTCTCATTTTTCCAGCAAAATTTACGAAACCATTTTTTTTTAGTCACCACATCACATTTGAAATTCCCTTGAGGGGCGAACATGACAGAAAACACCCAAAAGTGACACCATTCCAAAAACTGCACCTCTCAAGCTACTCAAAGCTACATTCAAGAAGATTATTCAGGTGCTTCACAGGAACTAAAGCAACGAGGAAGGACAAAATGAACATTTTAGTTTTTCCAACAAAAGTGTTCTTTTAGCCTCAATGTTTTCATTTTCACATGAGCAACATGATAAAATGGATCCTAAAATTTGTTGGGCAATTTCTCCTGAGTACACCGATACCTCAAATGTGGTCATAAACCACTGTTTGGGCGCACGGCAGGGTTCGGAAGGGAAGGAGCGCCATTTGACTTTTTGAATGGAAAATGAGCTCCCATTGTTAGCGGACACCATGTCGCGTATGGAGAGCCCCTGTGTGCCTAAACATTGGAGCTCCTTCACAAGTGACCCCATTTTGGAGACTAGACCCCCCAAGGAACTTATCTAGATGGGTGGGGAGCGCTTTGAACCCCCACGGGCTTCACAAATTTAATTTTTATTTCACAAACATTTTCTTTTAGCCTCAATTTTTTCATTTTCACATGGACAACAGGCTAAAATGGATCCTAAAATTTGTTGGGCAATTTCTGCTGAGTACACTGATACATCATATGTGGTTATAAACCACTGTTTAGGTGCACGGCAGGGCTCAGAAGGGAAGGAGTGCAATTTGACTTTGGAGCTAATATTTCATTCAAAAAGTCAAATGGCACCTTTTATGCACTGTATGGCAGATCATTGGCATATAGTGCACCATCACTGACACCAGAGACTACAACAAGGGATCAAGTGTCTTCTTGTTGTAGTCTGGTGTCATAGTGATGGTGCACTGTATGGCAATGATCTGCCATACAGTACATTATCACCATGGCCCCAGAGACTACAACAAGAGGACACTTGATCCCTTGTTGTAGTCTCTGGGGTCACAGTGATAGTGCACTGTATGGCAGATCATTGCCATACAATGCACCATCACTATGACACCAGACTACAACAAGAGGATCTCTGGTGTCAGTGATGGTGCACTGTATGGTAATGATCTGCCATACAGTGCACCATCACCATGACCACAGAGACTACAATAAGGGATAAAATGTCCTCCTGTTGTAGTCTGTGGGGTCACAGTGATGATGTACTGTATGGCAGATCATTGCCATACAGTGCACCATCACTATGACCCCAGACTACAACTAGAGGACACTTGGTCCCTTGTTGTGGTCTCTGGGGTCAGACTCATGGTGCACTGTATGGCAATGATCTGCCGTACGGTGCACTATGATTCCATCCATCCAGGCTCTTTCTCCATCCACCCACCCAGGTGGTGGCGGAGGGCGGGGGGCAGGATGGATATGGGGGGGGGGAGGATGGAGGTGCTCCTCCTGACCCCCTCCGCACCCCGCGTCCCCCCTCCCTCTGCCCCTCCACACCCCCTTCCTGCTCCTCCATGGTGATAATAAAAAAAAAAAAAAACTCAGTAAGGATACTTACCCTCCGCCGGCTCGCTCCACCTGTCTTCTAGCTCCCAGGACAGGACCCGTTGTTGCCTGGGAAACCGATCAGCTGGGGGTCAGTGGGCAAAGCGGGGGTCAGTGGGCAGAGTGGGGGATCAGTGGGCAGAGTGGGGGATCAGTGGGCAGAGTGGGGGATCAGTGGGCAGAGCAGGGGTTAGTGGGCATAATCAGTAGGCAGAACAGGGTCAGTAGGCAGGAGTGGGGGTCAGTGGGCAGAGCAGGATCAGTGGGCAGAGCTGGGGTCAGGCAGAGCAGGGGTCAGTGGGCATAGTCAGTAGGCAGATGGGGGGGTCACTGGGCAGAGCAGGGTCAGTGGGCAAAGCAGGGTCAGTGGGCAGAGCGGGGGTCAGTGGGCACAGCAGGGGTTAGTGGGCACAGTGATTGGGCAGAGCAGGGGTCAGTGGGCACAGTCAGTAGGCACAGTGGGGGTTAGTGGGAAAAATCAGTGTGCAGAGCAGGGGTCAGTGGGCACAGTCAGTGAGCAGAGCAGGGGTCAGTGGGCAGAGCAGGGGTCACTGGGCAGAGCAGGGTTCAGTGGGCATAGCAGGGGTTAGTGGGCACAGTCAGTGGGCAGAGCAGGGGTCAGTGGGCACGGTCAGTTGGCAGAGCAGGGGTCAGTGGGCATGGTCAAAGGGCAGAGCGGGGGGTCAGTGAACAGAGGGTGGACAGAGGGCAGAGCAGGGTCAGTGGGCAGAGCGGGGGTCAGTGGGCAGAGTGGGAGTAAATGAGCAGAGCAAGGTCAGTGGGAAGTGTGAGGGGTCAGTGGGCAGAGCATGGTCAGTGGGCAGTGTAAGGGGGTCAGTGGGCAGTGTGAGGGGGTCAGTGGGCAGAGCAGGGTCGGTGGGCAGTGTGAGGGGTCAGTGGGCAGTGTGAGGGGTCAGTGGGCAGTGTGAGGGGTCAGTGGGCAGAGTGGGGGTCAGTGACCAGTGTGGGGGTCAGTGGGCAGAGCAGGGTCAGTGGGCAGAGCAGGGTCAGTGGGCAGAGAGGGGGTCAGTGGGCAGTGTGAGAGGTCAGTGGGCAGAGCAGGGTCAGTGGGCAGAGCAGGGTCAGTGTGAGGGGTCAGTGGGCAGAGCAGGTCAGTGGGCAGAGTGGGGGTCAGTGGGCAGAGCAGGGTCAGTGGGCAGAGCAGGGTCAGTAGGCAGAGCAGGGTCAGTGGGCAGAGCATGGTCAGTGGGCAGAGCAAGGTCAGTGGGCAGTGTGAGGGGTCAGTGGGCAGAGCAGGGTCAGTGGGCAGAGCAGGGTCAGGGGGCAGAGAGGGGGTCAGGGGGCAGAGAGGGGGTCAGTGGGCAGAGAGGGGGTCAGTGGGCAGAACAGGGTCAGTGGGCAGAGTGGGGGTCAGTGGGCAGAGTAGGGTCAGGGGGCAGAGCTGGGGGTCAGTGGGCAGAGCGGGAGTCAATGAGCAGAGCAAGGTCAGTGGGCAGCGGGAGGGGATCAGTAGGCAGAGGAGGGTAGATCGGGAGAGGACCTTTGATGATGTCACGGTCATATGATCTGTGACTCCACCCATCATCGTGACGTCATCAGAGGTCCTGAAGCACCAGGAAAAGTGATCGTGCAGCGGCGGCCAGCTGGAGGGAGCTGTGGTAACAGGCGGGGGGGGGGGGTGACCGGACAGTGGAGGGGGGCTGTGGTGACAGGTGGGGGGTGACCGGACAGTGGAGGGGGGCTATGGTGACAGGCAGGGGGGTGATCGGACAGCGGGGGGGGGACTGTGGTGACGGGGGGGGTGACCGGGCAATGGGGGGAGCTGTGGTAACAGGTGGTGGGGTGATCGGGCAGGGAGCGCAGGCAGGAGGAGGGGGGGGGGGCTGTCAACATTTATTGTTACTTGTATTGTTACTATGTTACTTGTCCTAGTCTGCCCTTTTTAGCATGTAAAGCGCCATGGAATATAATGACGCTATATAAATAAATAATAATAAATAATAATAATAATAATGAGAGACTGTGTATCCCAGCTACAGCGGCACGTAGCGCCACTGTAGCCGGGCAGCAAATAGGCGCGAAATTCGAACTTTTGAATTCTCGCTCCTATTTGCATAGTTCGGCGGCGGCCAATGAGCAGCCTGTGTCTGTCGCGCAATTTTTGTTACAGACAGAATCAAAAAAGCCTTAGACAATTATTTTAGTAGATATATATATATATATATATATATATATATATATATACACACACTGTGAGGCACCGCCGGCATGTCCCCATGGCCGGGGCGCATCACATGCAGGATCAGTATAGGATCCTGTGCACATGAACCAGGTTGTACCGTAGGTGTGTTGTATAATCATGTCCGGCACCTGTATGTCAATGTATGAAGGATTCATGAGCCTAATGAGCGGCAGTGAATGTCTCCTGAGATCAATGAGCGGCTTAGAGCATTGGGTGTACTGTGTGATCCAACCCGGAACACAGGGAGTTAAAATAAGCTATGTGAAAGCTGTAGAGATCAGGCACAGAGATGAGCAGCTGTATAGGAACTAGAGGAGCTCATTACTAGCAGCCAAGTGGGTGTGTCCATGTGGGAGTGGCAAGCACGATAAGAGCCTGCCAGCTGAGTGATTGAGAGAACACAGACTTGTGTGAGATCAGTTGGGATCAGTGCAGATGAGCTCAGACCAGAGGGAAGTGCAGATCCAGTCTGCGTGAAGGACTGAGTGATAGTCCATACCGCCATGCTGAGAGATGGTGAAGGGAGCATGCTAGCTCCATGCCAGTAGTCAGGACCGGGGTCGTTACAGCACCTGGAGTGGGAAAGCCGTGGCTGACCTGGTGGACGCTGGACTGGACGTGGGGAAGAAGCCCGTGGGGAGGCTTGGCCAACCCGTTACCTCAGGTAGCGAGACCCGGATCCATGCCAGGTAAGATGGCAGTTCCCATGTAATGAAGTGAGCTGCATGTGTATCATGCCTGGCGGGCATAACCGCCATTGGGTCCGCCTAGACAGTCGGTAAAGGACCCATAGATGTATGTGAGGGCCTAGGTAAAAGTGCCCTGAATGAGAGACGATGGCCTATGTGTAAGAGCCATGTATAATGTTGTGGGGAGAGAATGACCCAGCTAGTATGGATGATGAGTTGGAGGCGTTTCTTCCCTGTGGGACGAGAGGGAGGCTTGCCCTGCTGCTTGCAGCGGGTACCTGTCCCTCAACCACGGCCTCTAATGGTATGGGTGTACCTGTGGCCAGACACAGGGGTCACGAAGGCTCCTAGAAGGGTAACTATGGCTGATCCAGAAGGGTGCTAGTCAGACGCAGGGTACAGTCGTTGACCTGGAGACCTGCCATGAGATGGAGGTTTGGTGGCGACTGGTGGCCCGTTCCGTGGTGAGTAGGCCATGGTGACGCATGGTTAACCCGGATTCTATGGTTGACCAGGTCCCTGTTATGGTCATGGAAGAGCCACAATCCATGGATGTATTATGATGGGCTGTGAGCAGATGTAAGAATGCATGGGGTCCATGAATATTGTAGGATGGATCACGTGGTGTGTAAGGTCCCAGTCAGGCAGGAATCCTGAGTACGGGGTAAATATGGAGTCCTCATGCTGGGTAACTAAAGCTGGGCGGCTGGTACCGCCATTGGGACCCACACGGCCCGTTGAGGCGTATGTAGCGAAGGTCAGAAGCAGGGGTTAAAAAGGGCTCCCAGAGTGGGGACACCATGGTTGAACTAGGTGGACTCTGACTGGGACGTAGGTTGAGATGCGTCCAGGAAGGAGCCCCTTGGGGATACATGACATACCCGGTACTCAGGCTGCTCAATCCCTGTTCTGAACCCAGAGGGGTCATCGTTGATATGTAACTAATGTGTTTATTATAAATGTATTGTAAATGTATAGCTAGGCCGGAGGCCGTGATCACCACGGGAGCGGTTGATAGAGCTCCAATGGGGAAAGAGTTGTGGTTACAGGTCCCGGGTTACTGTAAATGTTATAGATAGGCCGGAGGCTGTGATCACCACGGGAGCGGTTGATAGAGCTCCAATGGGGAAAGAGTCGTGGTTAAAGGTCCCGGGTTACCGTAAATGTAAATGTGCAATATTCTATGTACTGTAATGTGGAAAGTAATGTATTATGTGACGTGTTTGTGTTAAATGTTAAATGTACTACCCTGGTTATTGATGCTGGTGAGAAATAAACGGGTAGACATTTGGAAAAATTATACACGTGTTGGCGTCATTACGCAGCAAGCGAGTCCTCTGGCTCGCTACCTTACAACACATACACACACTGAATGAAACCATATATTCAGGGCTGCCACTATGAATTTTGGGGCCCCCCCTGAGACTCCGCCCAGCGTCCATCCATGCTCCGCCTCCACCCAAACATATATTTTTAGTGAAAAATTTGAACAGCACAAAAATTACCTCAATTTATGTGCAAAGCTTTCCCAACCAGCAATCCAGATGGTTCCTTACAACAGAATAAAAAAAGGAAAAACAGCACAAAAAATAGAAAAAAGTGGACTTTATTGCCCAATGTATGGCCATGCCATTGGGCAATAAAGTCCACTTTTTCTATATTTTTGTGCATTTTTTTCTTTTTTTACATTCTCTCTATTATATATTACACACACACTTGAGACTGCTGTTGGCTGAATACACAATAACTGTATATACAATAGAAAATACACAGTAGAGACGGCTGCTACCGTGTTTCCCCGATAGTAAGACCCCCCGAAAGTAAGACAGGGTGGGGGGGGACGGGGGGGCTGCTAATGTAAGACCCCCCCCGAATGTAAGGCAGGGTAGGGGGGAGGGGGGGTCTTACTATCGGGGAAACACGTGGGGGGGTTTACATACATACATACACACGTACAGACACATATATACACATATATACACACCATACACACCACACACACCACACACACACATAGCACCGCTTCTTACCGGGTCCGGTGTGGGGTCCCTGATGGTCCTGTGCCGTCCTCTGTGCTCCGGTCCGGTCCCCGAGATGATCCACTGCCGTCCGCCATTTCCGGTGCCGGTCCTAGGCTCCATGGTCCCTGCTCTTCCGGAATTCAGGCCTAGCTCCGCCCAGGTCATAGTGTGGGCCAATCAGCATAGCTGCGCTGACGTCAGAGGCAAGCGCCCGATGACGCTTGCTTGAGCGCCGCTATGCTGATTGGCCCACACTATGACCTGGGCGGAGCTAGGCCTGAACTCCGAAAGAGCAGGGACCATGGAGCCTAGGACCGGCACCGGAACACGGCGGACGGCAGCGGATCATCTCGGGGACCGGACCGGAGCACAGAGGACGGCACAGGACCATCGGGGACCCCACACCGGACCCGGTAAGAAGCGGTGCTATGTGTGTGTGTGTGGTGTGTGTGGTGTGTATGGTGTGTATATATGTGTATATATGTGTATGCATGTGTCTGTCTGTATGTGTGGGAATGTGTGGATGGATGGCTGCAGTGTGTGGATGGATGGATGGTGGGGCGTCCAATGTAAGGCCCCCCCCGAAAGTAAGACAGGGGGCCACTTTTGGCCACAAAAAGAATGTAAGACCCTGTCTTACTTTCGGGGAAACACGGTAGCTGTATACACAATAGAGACTGCTGCTGGTTGTACACAATAAAGAATACACAATGGAGATGACTGTGGGCCGTATAGACAATAGAGATGGCTGCGGGCCGTATAGACAATGGAGACAGCTGCTGGCTCTATACACCCAGTAGAGAATACACAATAGAGATTGCTGCTGGCTGTACACAATAGAGAATACACAATAGAGACTGCTGCTGTCCGTATACACAATGGAGGTGGCTGTGGGACAAATGCACAATGGAGACGGCTACTGGCTATACACAACACAATAGACACTGCTGCTGGCCTGGCCACATACACAATGGAGATGGCTGCGGGACAAATGCACAATGGAGATGGCTGCGAGACAAAAGCACAATGGAAATGGCTGCGGGACGAATGCAAAATGGAGATGGCTGCGAGACCTATGCACATTGGAGAATGCTGAGAGACGTATGCATATTAGCGACTGCTGTGGGATGTATACACATTGGAGACTGTGCAGGACATATACAATGTATATAATGGGCTAGCTTCCCTTATGTGCCAGGCCAGGAGAAATGAGGAAGCAGTTGGGTCACAAGCTTCTTACAATGTAACTTACTAAATTATCCTGTATCCTCAGAATCCCCGGATGTCCTGGCCCAGAGGGCACCAGTATGGGCAGCCTTCATGCGGAGCTGCGTCACCCTGTGCCCATTACCGCCATACACTCCCCGCAGTGATAATGTCCCGGGCTCGGCTGTGGCAGCACCACTATTCGACCTATCATAGTTTTGGCCCCCAGGAGCCCCTATAAACAGACCCCTGTACCCCCTGAGTGCCCGCTGCCATGGTGACTGTCACCAAGGAGATGAAGCCTCTTAGGTCACACATGAGGTGGGTTTACATTGGGGGTCAGTACTTGGCAGGTCGTCTCCATGGCAACACACACAGGCTGGCCTGTACAGCGGGCGCAGGGACTGGCACCAGCTCCTGAGGTGAACACTCCCCACACAGCGATCACCACACACAGGCCACGGGCGGTCACCAAATGCTGAGGATGGAGGAGATGGGCTGTCACTGAATACTGAGGATGGAGGAGATGGGCAGTCACTGAATACTGAGGACTGAGGAGACGGGAGGCCACTGAATACTGAGGACTGCGGAGACGGGCGGTCACTGAATAATGAGGATAACGTTAATAGGCGGTCACAGAATGCCGAGGACAGAGGAGACAGGCGATCACTGAATACTGACGACAGAGGGGATGGGCGGTGACCGAATGCAGAGGACAGAGGGTATGGGCAATCACTGAATACTGAGGATGGAGGAGACAAGAGGTCACTGAATACTGAGGACAGAAGAGATTGGCGGTCACTCAATACTGAGGATGGAGGAGAAGGGCTGTCACTGAATACTGAGCATGGAGGAGACGGGCTGTCACTGAATAATGAGGATGGAGGAGATAGGCAGTCACTGAATGTGGAGGGCAGAGGAGACGGGTGATCACTGAATACTGATGACAGAGGGGACGGGCAGTCACCGAATGCAGAGGACAAGGGGGACGGGCAATCACTGAATACTGAGGATGGAGGAGACAGGAGGTCACTGAATACTGAGGACGGAGGGGACAGGAGATCACTGAATACTGAGGATAGACGAAACGGATGGTCACTGAATACCGAGAATGGAGGAAACGGCGGTCACTGAATACAGAGGGTGGAGGAGATGGCGGTCACTGAATACCGAGGGTGGAGGAGACGGCGGTCACTGAATACCGAGGGTGGAGGAGACGGCGGTCACTGAATACCGAGGGTGGAGGAGACGGCGGTCACTGAATACCGAGGGTGGAGGAGACGGCGGTCACTGAATACCGAGGGTGGAGGAGACGGCGGTCACTGAATACCGAGGGTGGAGGAGACGGCGGTCACTGAATACTGAGGACGGAGGAGACGGGAGATCACTGAGCTGAGCCCGGCAGCTCCAGGGGAGGAAACGAGAGGAGGAGGGGCGATAACACTGACAGCATGGTGAGAGGAAGGACTCGTCCCAGGCCGGGCCTCATCCCTCATCCAGGCCTGCGCCGCCGCGCGACTTTCGGTTTGGAGCCGCAGCAGCGGTGATGGCCTGCTCAAGAGGTGAGGGGGCGGGGCCCGGTGGTGATACACAGGAAAGGGGGTGCAAGACATGAGGATGTGGGGCCCGGAGGAGATTGGGGCCTGCCCCCTCTAGTTTTGCACGGTGGGTCCAGGCTAGCAAAGCCCTGCCAGCACGCCCGGGTCCCCCTGCCCCTGTTCTAATGCCCATGCCCCCTCCAATGATGGGTAGGCCCCTCACTCTAGTAAAACCTGTAAGGCCCTATCGGCGGCCCTGCATTTATTGATGCATTTTGTTTACTGGACAAGGGAAAAAATTGTTCTACTGCCAATAGTGATGTCAAAAAAACCATAAGGGACAGAATTAAGAAGAAGAGCAAAAGTGAAAGAAAAACAAGACCGACAATTTTCATCTTCATTGTTGTCATGGTTGAATAAAGCACAGGAAAATGTAAAAGGTATGTGTATAGAAATAAAAAAGGGAAAAAAATGTTAATGTAGCTTTATTTAGTAAAATAGCATTTCCATAGATTTACGATTCAAATTCAAAAAGGTGGTGGTGATGGGGGGGGATGGGGAAGGCACCAAAATAATTCTTTGCCCAGGGTGTCAGAAAAGCTAGATACACCTCTGAACAAAACTTAATGAAACAAAAAACAGAACTGGAACTAAAGTGTAATCATGCAGTAGGTGCATGTTCAAATGGGCCTTAAAAATAACAAAAACAACAACAAGAAAAAAATTAGCAAATACCCTAAATTAATTGTCGTGGTGGGATGGCTTGCACTATTTTTTGATTAAAATAATGTCACCAAGTACCCTATTTATTATTTCTATGCATTATAGCATTTTACTATTATTTATCTTAGGGTATTTGCTCGTTTTTTCCTTGTTGCTATTTTTGTTCTTTTTCTGTAAGAAAAAGCTCAGCAATTTACTGTGACAGCAAATTTAATGGGATTTAATGGGATTACTAAAATCTCAGTTTTTTCCTTGTGTTTTTTAAGATCTATGGTGTGTTTTTAAAAAATGCAAAACATCAATTCTTTGAAAGCTTTTTATTGCAGTTTTTCCTCATTGAGATCAAGTTTGATTAGCAGCAAAACGTTTTTCACTAGCCATAAAATTTTGCCATAAAAATTTACTATTGTGACCTGTGCAAAAACCTTAATTGAAAATGCCCTTTTTGTTGCATTTCAGAGCAAGTTAGCACATATAGTTTTAAGATAGTTTACTATAAGTTTAAAACACAGATTGTGCATTCCTGGTAAAGGGTCAAATTAGTTGACAAGCGCATTAGGGGGGAGGAAGAGCAGGTTATAAAGGACTATATTTCACATTGCTCATCTCAATCACAGCAGGATGGTATAGTGTCTGACAGTAACACAGCTAGCTGGAGACAGCGTTCTGCTTAGTCCACCTTCCACACTGCCATAAAGGTTAATATTGTGCATAGCAACATTTTCAATTTTTCAATAATACCCGTTTCTGTTTTGCCCAAAGTTCTCTAATAAATAGCAGTTATGGTCCCTTTACACGCGGCCACAGGAAGGTATAAACTGGCAGGCATCGGACACAATTGTGCCTGTTGCCTTGAAAAGACCACGATGTGGCTGCATGTAATTCAGGACTTTCCTTCCTTCAGGGAAGACACAGGAAGGAAAGTCCTGAATTACACACCGCCACATCGTGGTCTTTTCAAGGCAACAGGCACAATTGTGTCCGATGCCTGCCGGTTTCTTTAGGGTGCTAAGGAATATGCTATGCCAGAAAAACTTCTAGTTTGAAGCCATTAACAGTTAACTATTGTTCTTGGAAGAGGAGATGGACAACAGAATTCCAATGCCAATCTTTATAGCAGGCTCTGTGAAATGAGGTGGTAGGGACATTGTCCATGGTAATAGTGCAATGTAATCTAGGAGTGCGAGTCAGCTGAGGGGCAAGGAGTGCTTGCCATTTCACACACAAAGGTACCTGTTAGCTGAATTGTGGCGCTCCTCCGGCAGGACGCCACTGGGAGGTACTGCATTCCAAACAGAAAGTGTAGTGCCTCCGTAGACGTAAATAAGGAGGAAAATACAGAGTCTGCACCCAAAACAAGCTCATAGGACACCTTAGCACAGGGGACTGGTATTCAGTAGGTCCCAGGAGGTGGAGGCTAGAAGTGCGGGAAGATGTGAGTGACAGTAACAGACAGCAGTCAGTCAGATGGTGACAGAAGAGGAGCACAGATGGACGCAGAGGACCCTGAGGCTGTGACAGGAGAGCACCTCTAAGGAGAGAGGTGACCCAGACAACGAAGGGGGACACTCCAGGACTGGTTGGAGCTGGCTGGAGAGTCCAGGTCAACACCGGTAAACTGGAACCGAGGTGGTTAGTTAACGGTTCACCCCGAACCGTAGACCGGCAGGTTGTGTGCCTAAAGTAGGAGTCACAGATCCACAAGACTAAATCCCACCTCTGTCCCAAAGTTGGTCCAAGACACTAACAAGGGAGAGGACTAAATACCAGTGACGGGAGGGATTGTCTTCTCACCGCTCCTGTCCATACCGGAAAGGAGTCAGAAGTACCTTTTAGTAACAGACCTAGGGACTCTTTAGTGTGGTTGACAAGAGAGCTTAAGCAAAACACAGACCAAGAAAGTTATTGTAGAGACACCTCTGAGAGACTTTGGAAAAACCTCCAAAATCCACGGCTACAATCCCCGGTGAATCAGACTGTACCGTGTACCTTATCCACCTGGTACCAGTAAAGAACTGTTTGAGCTGATCTAGTGTCCGGCCTCCTTTAATCCGTCGCCCGGGAGGCTCCTGCAGCACCACAGAGCCAAGGACTACAATTCCTCTCATCCACCCAGCTGCCCTGAAGTAAAAGCTCTGCCTGTGAGGAGCTGTACTTCCAAAGCTGCTTCACCATCACCTCAGTGGCTGGCTGCAGCGCTGGTAACCACTTTATCTGGTACCACAGGTGGTGTCACGTTTCCCTATCCTCAAGTTCCCCTAATACTTCATCATCATCACCTCCATTAGCCATTGAGTGCCCAGGGCACGAAACCGGGAACCGACTTGCCGTGATTCCCTTTCCCGCCATCCCGGTATCCGAGTAACCCCTTCCCTGCCGGGCCGACTCAATTCCATAGATGACAATGATGATTATGTGTTGGACAAAACTTGTGAATCCAAAAGGTCTTCACAGGGAAAAGTTGCTGGTATCAGCAATACAGTGAAGGCCAGGTGCTTTAAAAATATCCTCTGGGGCCAAATCATCTCTTCCTGCAGTCAGCTCTGGTACTTATAATGCCGCTGGTTAAGGACGCACTACTTTTCAGGTGTGGTAATTCTTTTCCATGCAGCTGGAGGACAGGAAGATCTGTTGCTGCCAGGTATATCCTGGCTGGCACACATTGAATTTAAGTTATATCACTCTGTATGCACATGAATAGCATTTCCCGCTCATTTTGATAAAGCAAACTGTCCTGCAAGATCGGCAGGGCTGAAGCTGTCTTCCTTCCTCTCCTTTTGATCATTTTTCTGGAAAGTATTCTGCACCCTCAAGTACTGAATTGTTGTTTTCATCAGCTTCAGCATCAGCCTCCTCACCTACTACTATCCATATACTCCCTCCTTAAAATCCATTTCATCATGAGTTCTTCATTTATGTGCCCAATAAATAGGTCCACTCATTCAGTTATATGGAAATTGTGCTTTTATATGTCCATATTCAACACAATTGATGCCAGACCACTTTGATTGGTATGCCTTTTGCAAAACAATTGTATGTATTCATACACAGTAGAAGATACCTAGTTTGCATTGTTTATTCTACCAAAAAGCCATCCTGTAGGGTTTGGGCACAAAATGAAAAATTTTGTCAACCAAAATTTATCGTATTACATACACCGTATATTCAATACAGCAAACTCACCTTTAATGACCGTCGATATGGGTCTTACCGGTTTTTAATAATGCTGAGGAATAAGTGAACATCAACCCCTATGGGAGACAATAGTGCACAACACCAGACACTCAGGACCATTGGACCGGAATGGTTTTGGAACCAATCAGGGCCATTTAACCACTTAAATACTGCTGTCAAATGCAAATTTGCATTAATTCCTATGTAGCTCCTGAACAGTTAAAAATGTTCCCAACAGCAGGTTTGAAGGATTTGAAGGGTGCGGTTTAAAACAGTATAAGGTTTGGGGAGTTTCCAATGTATAGACTCATCAAATGACATTTAAATCTAAATAGATCCCTAAAAAAAACGGTTTTCTAAATTTCATGAAAAAATTAGACATTGCTGCTAAACTTTTAACCCTTCCAAAATCCTAACAAAATAAAATGACGTTTCAAAACTGACGCAGATGTAAAGTAGACATATGGGAAATGTTCTTTATTGATTATTTTGTACAGCATGCCTAACTGATTTAAGGATATAAAAATTGAAGGTTTGGAAATTGCTAAATTTTCACCAAAATTCTGATATTTACACAAATGCAAAAAATATCGACCCAAATTTTACACTAACATAACACAGTGTGTACAGGAGCCTGGTAGCTCCATGGTTAGCATTGCAGCGTTGGGAACCTAGGTTCAAATCCTACCAAGGACAACCTCTGCAAGGAGTTTGTATGTTCTCCCCGTGTTTGCTTCAGGTGCTCCAGTTTTCTCCCATGCTCCAAAGACATACTGAAAGGGAACTTAGATTATGAATCTCTATCGGTACAGGGATGATCATGTCTGTAAAAAGTGGAATCAATAACATTATATCAGTGAGTAAAATAAATAAAATGTATCACGAAAAACCACTGGGAGTCGTCAAAGCGTTCCAGAGTTATTACCAAATTAACTGACGCTGGTCTGATTTTAAAAATTTGGCCTGATCATTAAGGTCAAAAATGGCTGTCACAAAGGGGTTAAGGTTTAAATAACATATTATTGTGACTGCATCTGGGATGAATTCTCCTGTAGCCCCCGATAGTGACAAAGGACAAAATTGTATAAAGCTATCCAACCTAAATTCTTTAAAATATATAAGTGATTTTTTTTTTCTTATCAATTTAAAAAATTTTTTGGGTGATGAAACTGACATATTAGAAGGAATATCTATGTTCCCTCATCACTAAAGCACAGTGAACGGTTGTCATCCATATGTATGACCAGGTGACCACAATGCACTCCCTGCAGTGTCAATACTGAGCAGTTCAGAAAGGATTTAACAGTTTTTTAAATTACGAAACCAAAATTTTTTAAATTCCTCTAAAGGAACTTTTCTGTAAAAAGTTATATATTTTTTTTCCAAACTTCTTATGAAATTTTTAGATAAAGGGGAATTGGCATTTTAACAGGGACCTAACTGTAGAGTTACCTAACTGGTGAAGCTTTGGCATTGTACAGTTGCTTACATTTTGTAAATGTATTGATGACTGATATTGTCCAGTATAAAAATTGGACAAGATTAGTAAATCTGCCTATATACTAGTGCATCTCAATGAATTAGAATATTATCAAAAATCAATAGCATATTGACATGTTTCAGGGCATTTCTGGGAGGCCTGAAACGCGTTGACTAATAATCAATATCATATTCACCCCTTGATGCCTGCTGTAATACTGCAGTGCATTTTTAACCCTTTATCCTCGCTACTTTAATCTTCTGAAATAATGACCTTTGGGTTTTCATTGGCTGTAAGCCATAATCATCAACATTAACATAAATAAACACGTGAAATAGATCATTCTATAATGACTTCGCACTTTGTATTGATTTACTGAAAATAATTAACTTTTTGATGACAGTCTAATTAATTGAGATGCACTAGTACACTGTGTGAAGACTAGCCAAAGCCTTATATGGTAGCAAATGTTTCTGTATATGAACAGAAGTTCTTCTGTAACTTGACAGTTGCTGAAGGTATGTGAAATAACTAACCACCAACATTTTATGTAAAATGTTGCCTGTAAAGCACAGTTCACCATACAGTTTGCCAAAATGAGATACTTAAAATATAGTAATTCTTGGCACGCTACAAATCAAAGGCATATAGTACATAACACCAGGGCCGTATTTGCCATTAGGCACCCGTAGGCACGTGCCTAGGGCGGCGCCATTCATAGGGGGCGGCGCCTCTGCGTGTTTTCTTTTTTTTTTTCTTTTTTTTTTTGCCGCCCAGTGTCGGCCGGGTCTTAAGCCCCGCCCCCTCATACCCCCCCACCCCCTTCCCGCTCCCCCGTCGGCGTCGTCATCAGGCCGGCCATCTCACATAGCCTGCAGCAGCCGGAAGAGAGAAGGACTGGAGGGGGCCGGCCCGCCGCGGAGTAGAAAGTACTGAGGCGGCACTGTTTTGCAAAAGTGGCAGACTGGCAGTAGCAGCACATCGCCCCAGTCGGCGCCGCCGTGCCGGGACGACAGTGTGTGTATTGTGCCAGCGGCCAGCCTGCCAGCAGTCACCGTGCATCGGATGAGGGCGGAGAGGGAGCAGAGCAGGACCCAGGAGGAAATCCGCAGCGGCCCGGCAGGCGGCCGGTAGCACATTCCCGACAGCCAGGCAGGCAGCGGCTGGGCTCAGCCTCAAGTATGTGTGAGTCAGCGGCGCCGCTACCCGCCGGCCGTGTGTTAATGTTGAAGTGCAGCTTGGCCAGCCCTGGGCATTGCATATTGTATAGAAACATAATGTGGCTTGTGGTAGGTGGGAGCGGCTGGGGGCCAGTTATGTGTGGGCCGCTCGCTCCCATCCCCCACATATGTATCTATGCAATGCTGCAGCGTCCCCAGCCCCAGTTATGTGTGGGCCGCTTCCATCCCCCACATTATGTATGTATGCAATGCTGCAGCACCCCCAGGCTGGGAGCGCTGCAGCATTGCATAGATACATATGTGGGGGATGGGAGCGGCCCACACATAACTGGGGCTGGAGGCCCAAGTTATGCGTGGGCCGCTCCCATCCCCCACATTATGTATGTGTGTAATGCTGCAGCGTCGCCAACCCCAGTTATATGTGGGCCGCTCCCATCCCCCACATTATGTATGTATGCAATGCTGCAGCACCCCAGTTATGTGTGGGCCGCTCACTGGGAGCTGTCCGCGGTCCGGAACTGTTAGCAGGGGAGATCCCATAGTGCTGAGCTTCAGCACCGGCCGTCCGGCTCCCGGGTGCCAGATTTTGTCGGCTCTGGTGCGATCCAGTGCCATAGACCCCTATGTGAGGGGGCACCGGATCGCATCGGACTGGGACAATCTGGGAGGATCCGAGGTTCTCAGCATTTTTCCCATGGACACAAAAACGTTGCTTGCAACGTTTTTGTGTCCGGGAGAAAACCCTGCAACCTCCCGGACACAGGGAAACCAGATGGCAGATAGCTGCCATCCGGGTCAATCTGGGCCCCATAGCAATACTAGGGGGCCGAAATCAGGCCCGGGGCTGTCTGGTTCACAACATCCATGTGCAATCTGTTTTGTTTCTCAGCAGCTATTACTGTAGACTCATTTACAGGAGCATTTTACAGTGCTTTCAGCTGCAGAATGATAATGTATCAGTGAAAAAAACAAATGCCTCTGGGTCTCGGATGGTCCGTGTGCGGTCCATAATTTTGTCAGACCCATAGCCTTGCATTGGCGAGTCTCGCACGTGAATCGCAGACTGTTGCAGCATCTTGTGACTTTTTTCCCATCCAGAATCTGGCTGAGAAAAAAGCGTCTGACAGATGCCAATGTGTCTCAGACATTGATTAACATTGGTCTGACTGCAATGTGAGAGAATGACACATTGCAGTCATCCGAGTTTCACGCCAGTGTGACCGTACCCTATTAATAAAATCCATATAGTAATCCTACAATGTCTGCCGGACATGGTATGGGGAGGGTGTAAGGCTCAGTTAGTACACTCCATGCTTCTTGTTATTAACGAGTTAATGCTCTCTTGTCCACCGCACTGCAGTGTGAAAAGAGGAAGACAGCGAGACAGGCAGTGACAGCGCATCAGAGAGCCCCTGACCTCGAAATACAAGATCCTCAGATCCCGGTATTGTGACGACACATGAAGAAATATTCTTATACATTTATATTACACTATGCACTCCACAGCACTTTACATACATCATCAACACTGTCCCCACTGGGGCTCACAATGTAAACATCCTACCAGTATGTCTCATATTCTATATCACCTTTCTTTAATATCACCTTCACAAATATTGCATTTATTGAACTTGTCAGGTTTTGGATGTTTTAAGATTGCATTTGTTTGCAGGATGTCAGAATTGACTCCCAGACCTGCTGGTTTGACGGTTAATGTCTTACAGCATCTTAGATTTTTTTTTGCTTAAAGGTACTTCCAAGTTTCTCAATAGGGCTGAGATCAGGGGAGACTGGTAGCCACACCATGGTTTTCTCTACTTTTATGTTCATAGCAGCCAATTACTCAGGGCTATGCTCTGTACCATTGTCATGCATGGGGATGATTTAGTACTAAGAAAAAAAGTGGTCAGTCTAAAAGTATATATACTTTGCCGTGGTCCTTTTCACTCCTTCATGGACCCTATGGGGGCAAACTAGCTCTCTCACATGATTACGACCCAAAACATTACTGCCACCTCCTTGCTGATGTCACAGCCTTGTTGGGACATGGTGGTGGTCATCTAGCAACCATCCACTACTCCAACCATAATGGGAACCTCACAACTTCTTTTAGCCCCTCGTAGCTATCACTACTCTGCACCTTGCTAGCTCATCCCTAACCATCCAAAAGATGATTTAATAACTTACATATTCCTATGATTATCAGTGCTGCAGTCTTTGTCCGTAGACTGGAATGGGCAGTCTTTGTGGCTCCATTCTCCTATACCCCCCCCCACCCTCGCAGGCTCCTATCATGTCCCTCTGGACGTCATCATTCCTTCTTGCCTCGCCCCCTATTTTGAAATTCCCGCCGCCTCCTCATAGTATATGACATGACACGCAGCCGGACATAATTTCCGATCTGGTGCATTGTGGAGGCTAAGGCTAGTTTCACACTACGGATTTTTTAAATCCGATGCTGTCCGATAAAAAACGTACAGCATTGGACCGATTTTGGCCCCCATGCAGCCCTATGGGCATCGGACCGAATCGGATGTGCACTAAATGCCATCCAATTTGGTCCGATCCGATTCTGTCCGATAAAAAAATCGGACAGAATCGGATCAGACCAAATCGGATGGCATTTAGTGCACATCCGATTTGGTCCGATCAATTTATCATGGGGCCCTATGGAGCAGGGTCCGAGGATACATTGGATGTCTCCTCGGACCCGATTTTACTGTACTGAGCATGCTCAGTACAGTAAAACTGCTCCAAACTGGAAGGCAGGGGTTAAAAAAAAAAAATAAAGTTTATGCTCACCTCTCCACGAGCCCCCGCCATTTCCTGCCATCTCCCGCAGGCTCTCGGTGTCTGCAGAGGTCTTCTACTGCAGTACAGGACCTGCGGTGATGTCACAGTCACGTGACAGCAGGTTACCATGGTGGAACCTGCTGTCACATGACTGTGACATCACCGCAGGTCCTGTACTGCAGTAGAAGACCTCTGCAGACACCGAGAGCCTGCAGGAGCTTGCGAGAGCCAGCGGGAGACGGCAGGAGACTGTGGGGGCTCGTGGGGAGGTGAGCATAAACTTTTTTTTTTTCTTTTTTTCAGCCCGGAGGCTACGATTTAATGCCGGAATCGGATGCCTATTTGGCATCCGATTCCAGGCATCAGAAGGGAGCCGATGCTGTCCGAATTTATCGGACAGCATCGGCTCCCTTCAAAATCGTAGTGTGAAGGTAGTCTGTCTGCAGGGGGGCGTGGCACGATGGGGGTGTGGCATGATGGGGGGCGTGGCGCGGTGGGGGGCGTGGCACGATGGGGTGTGTGGTGCGAGGGGGGGGCGGCACCGCTGACAGTGCCTAGGGCGGCAGAAACTCCAAATACGGGCCTGCATAACACAACTGTTATGGAGCCCTTACAAATAGAGAACCCAATGTATTCCATTACCTTTGCTATTGGATAACAAAACCTGAACAGGACTGCCCTTTCCTGAGGAAATGCATTATTACAAAAGCACTCCCATGAATATTTTTTATATTACATGTGTGCACATACCGTATATACTATGTGTAATGTGAGTGATTTACTGTATTCACCTACCACTGCTCTCTTCGGGATCCAGTGTTCCACTTCTCAGTGATGTCACCACTCTGCAGACTCTCCAAGTCACACTGTGCTCTGCATTATCTCGAAGTATCATTTAGAATGTAAGGCTAGGGTCACACTTGGGGCAGGGCACTGCAGATCCTGATCCGGTTTTAAGCAGTAAAAGTGCTCAAAACCAGATCAGGAACAGCAGCCCATAGGAGCCTATTATAGTAACCGGCTTGCACTACATGCAATCCCGTTACCGCTTGCGGATTTACAGCCTGCTTTAAAAATCATGCAGGCTGCAGTTTTCACAGTGGTATCTCTGCCGCAGCAGGTTCGCTATAGTGGGCTCCAATGGGAGCCCATGCGGCTGCCGCGAGGCATATGTGAATGCCTGAGGCAGCCAGCGGCTTTGTTCATCCCTGCTGCCGCAGGGATGGGCAAAGGGTTAAATGTAAATAATAGATGTGGGCAACATGTCTCTAGGGGGTGCCCACCCTCCTTAGAGATATGCTGTCCACTCAGGTGGGCATGTGAGGGGTTAATGTGGTCATTTATAATATTGCATGCTATTGTCGGCATTTTCAATTTTATGAATGAACCCGGCGGCTCCTCACTGTGTAGTAGATACAGTACGTAGTGTATAAGCCGCTAGCCTTGGTCCTGAAAGCATTAACATTAGGTTCATGGCGGTGCGCTGCCCATAGACCTAATGTTAATGCTTTCAGGTCCAAGGCTATCGGCTCATACACTACGTATATTACGTACTGTATGTCATACACAGTGAGGAGCCGCTGGGTTCATTCATAAAAATGAAAATGCCAGCAATACTATAAATGGCCACATTAACCCCTCACATGCCCACCTGAGTGGACAGCATGTATCAAGGGAGGGTGGGCACCCCCTACAGACATGCTGACCACAGCTATTATTAAGATTAACCCTTTGTTGCGACATCAGGGATGAACAAAGCATACGGTAACCGGATTGCTCCGGATTATACATCCTGAGCAATCCGGTTACCGCATTCCGCTTTTGCAGAACACATTTTGTCAATAAAATGTGTCTGAAGGCAATTGCGGTTACCGGATCCAGATCAGGATGCGGTAACCGCAAGTACATGCCCAAATGTGACCACAGCCCTAAGTCTATGGATCATAACAATGAGGCTCCATAGACTTGCATTGTAAAAGTGACTTTCGGTTTACACATAGAGCACAGAGTGATCCGAATCTTCTGAATAGCAATGACGTCACTGAGAGGAGTAGTGGCGACAAGTCCCTAAGAAAGTAACAGTTGGTAAGTATATCAATATATTCACATTACACTCCAAATATATGTACATGGGAATGCTCCTTTAATATGCCTAGGAGTGAAAAATTGGTCTAGGGGGTCATAAAAAGAACAAAGAGCAGAAATAAATAGTGGAGATTTCTATTCGGCACAACATATCCTGTCATGAGATTAATGATTAAATCAAAGGAAATGCACTGTAAATAGACACAATAGGAGTGAGTATTTATGCAATATTTATAAATTACCATATATTTATTATACTCATAGGAATGTGACAGAAGAAGTTCATGGGACTTCCAAGTTGAAAAAACTGCAAAAAATGTATCAATTCATCATGCAGTTTTCTAATTGAAAAATATTAGGTTGCATCAGGAGTTGTTTTAAGCAAGCAACATACCCTATAGTTGAATTTGCAGTACTGACCTGAGAGAGACTCCATAACACTAGTATCTGTGACTTCTGAGTTAGGCCAGGGTCACACATGCCCATCCGCTTTTTTAAGCCCTTAGAAAACGGGGTCTGGTTTTTTAAGGGTGCCAATAGTGCCCCCTGAGATCGGGTACTTAGTCATTTTTTCACCAAAAAAGCATGGTGCCTATATGTACCATGCCTTAACGCATGCGTCTCCCATAGGGCCCCATGTTAAAAAAATGCATGCATTTTTTCGATGCACCCAAAAACGCTGCTAGCTGTTAGCAGCGTTTTTAGGGATACTGCACAAAAACGCATGCATTTTTCAAAAACCCACAGACACATGCATTAACGGATATGCGTTTTTGGACTATGAAAAAAAATGTCCAAAATGTTCCCAAAAACTGATTTAAGCCAAAAACGGATAATATGTGTGACCCTGGCCTTAGAGAACCACACAAAACATTCTTGCACATTTAAAAGGCCAACTTAAAGCATCACTCCTGTGATGGTGTTTTTTTATTCAGTGCTGGATTGATGCTTTAAATAATGGTTCAACGATCTTATTTTATACCCACCTGCCACCATCTTTGTCTCTTTCCAGCATTGATCCAGTTTGTCTTCAGTAATTTGTGACCTGCTGGCAGCTCCAATGTTTCAAGGAATGCTCCAGGAGTGACAACTTAATTCAAAATTAGTCTTTATGAGGGCCTTGTTCTGCCTCATTCTGGCTCTCCTAGACTGGCATTGGGTGCTTGTGATGTATCTTCTGTCTTCCGGCTAGTCAGAAAATACTTCCACAGGAAGGCGCCATGGGACCGGAGCGGCATTGAAAAAGGATGAAGGATGAGTAAATGAATGATGGCAGGGGACCACTTCAACACTGAAGCAAAAAAAAATGCCTGGCGTTGCGCTTTAAAGATATCCTTGTAAAATAATATAACGTATGGATGGTTTTAGAGAGTAATTGATTTGGATGGGTTTTAACGTCATGAAATTTTGATGTTCCACTAGCAATTTACACACTATGTTTAGCAACATTAACTCTGACACACTTAACCCGCTTGTATTTTTTCTGCTTCTAAATTTTTCTTCATAATAATAATAATAATAATAATAATAATGACTATTTGTAATTCTTGAATTTTCAAGTTTAGGAAATATTAACACGTGGCAGATTTGTTGCAGGGATTTTTGGAACTGAAAAACCCATACAATTAAAACGGTTTGTGTTTGTTTAGCAGTCTGGTACTGATTTTTGCAAACACTATTCAGATGTGTGGGACACAGTAACATAGCATGGGTTTGCAAATGCCTGGGGTAAGGCACGTTTTGAGCGCAATAAGGCTAGGGGCCACACTAGCGCTGGCATTCCGTCCAGGGGGGTTCATCAAAAAGATAGATTATGGAAGCATAACTATAATGGAACGCTGCCTTAACGCTACCAATACAATCCTATAGGGGACGGACTCCAAATGCCGACATGTAAGTGCCAGAGTTTGAAATCTCATGCTATTTTCAAACGCACTAAGTGATGTGCGCTTCCGCGTCGTGTGGTGCATTTGGAAGCAGCGCGAGATTTCAAACTCCGGCACTTACATGCCGGCGTTTGAATGCACTTTGCAGGTTCGGGCTCCTCCCAGCTATTTCTGTATTCGGATCTGTCAAAATCATGGATCTGTACACAGAAATGAAATCTAGAGGTACACACCCGGACCTGTCCGTTCATGTCCGTGGGGTCCTGCAAAAAACAGGATCCCCACGGACATGAAAAAATTGTGATGTGAAGGGGGCCTAATTTTACATTCCAGATGAATTGGTGGTGAGCTGAATAAAGTTATTTGTTTTCTCTTTTTCTCCTCCAAATATGTAAAGCTTTAATAGTCACTCAACCCAACTGCAAGATCAGGTGTTACCTGTGGCATAGGGAATGGCATTTGTAATGTAAGTCAGGTGCCTTCTGCAGCCTACCCCAAGGAGTTAGAGAACAAAATTGCGCAAACAATAGCATCTTATAAGTGATTGTGTCCTGGCACTGGAAGAGGCAGGCCCCGAAGCAAAGAGGCTTCACCATGGAGCCTGGTGCCATCTTGGCAGTGCAGTCCAACTCAGCTACACTGTGCTACTCTTTGATACCTTGTGCCTGCAGTACGCAGTGATATTAATGTTGGATCCTTGAGGACTGTAGTTGGCCATCCCTGCGCTAGAGGTAGCCAGGGGGCAAGAAGAATTCTTGTGCCATTTCACCACAACTGCGGCTCTCCCTGGACCTATTAGGCCTTGTGTCCATGCTGCATTATTTATGCTTTTTTTTATACAGATTTTCAGAATCTGCATCAAAATCTGCATGTCTATCCTGTGGCCAGCAAAATCTATGACAGGTCAGAAGTGCTGTGCACATGTTGCATTTAATTTTACTTACATATGCGGTTCAGATATCTTTTTTCTGCCCAAAAATATGCACCAAATCTGAAAGGGAAAAAAAACACATTAGCAAATAGCATTTCTACACTACATAGGGATTTCAGGTCCCTCTCTTTGTACTTGGTTCTGGGCACACTCCAAACACAAATTAACTTCTCAGTATGTCCAGCAGACTTTCAAGACCTGGTAGACTGACCATGTGACCAAGAACCAGTCACCTGATATCTGCTGAGATATATCTAGGGGAGGTATGTGGATGGTCAGTCTCTCCCTTCACTGTTGACTATTCTGTAACTCTAGCCTTTAAAACACTCAATGAGACTGCTGAAACTATAAAACCCATCAAAGCAATCTGGATTCATACTGCAGTTGGCCCCTGACTCTGCAACACATAAAGGCTATTTACAACATAGCCAGTTGGTACATCTCACCCCACACAACTGGTTCCCTATCCTGTAATAATGCCTCCCATGCTGTAATAATATCTCTCATAGTGGCCCATATCCTGTAATAATAATGTCCTATTTCCTGGCCATCTTCTAATCCTCGTCTTGGCCCCTTCAAAAATGCCCCACAGGTACTATTCTGAAACAATTTTTTGTTTTAAAAATGATTTCTCTCAAATGTCCCTGCTCCATCTCGGTAGCCGCCACAGGAGGGTCAGAGCATGGCAGTGACATCATGCACCACCAGCGATGTTTCCGCTGACATCTGTTGTCAGCCTCAGATTGACTGGTGTTGTGCATCTAAGGCTTGATCAATGTTAGGCACAGTATACTGATCAGGCACAGTGCATTTGTTTAGAGTGCGATAATCCACACACATCCTGATAGCTTCATTCTTCTTACAAGTGATCACAATCTGAGATGTGCAAGGGCTGTTGGACTTTATGATGACTCCAGTGTCCAGTAAGCCCTATAAATGCCTTCAGACATCCTTCACATCTGTGGGAGACAATTGTCGGATCTTTCTCAAAATGCTAGATGTGGTGCTCCACATCTCTTGCATATTTCATAATACCCCTTATCACTGACTGCTTTTCCTCCTTCAAATTACTACCTTCAAAACAGAGGTTAAAATGTTCAGGATGAAGTTCATTCCATTTCTGTTAATCTTTCTTCTCATAAGCAGCCAGACAGGATGGATTGTGAGGGTCTGTGAATATCTATCACCTCCAACTTCACGACACCACTGGGCCAGAGTACGGAAAAGGCTGTCATTTGTCCCTATATAGCAGACACCACTTTCCAGTCTTCATCCGTGTCTGGACAGACTAATGCAATGATGGCTACCTCTCTTTCTACCCCAGCTATTGTCTCTGAGAACCATAGTGTGACAGACACGTATCGTTTGTAGGGGAAACTGTTTTCACTTAATCCGCAGACTACAAATCCACATAGGGGGTGGAATGGGCACGTCTTGCAATTATTTTCTGTACCACTTCTCAAAAATAAGAGATTTGCGAACACTATACAGCAATACAGTGACCATTAAATCTATAGAAATTGTCTCTGACTGGCGTCTCCAAAAAGCCTGCAGAACTTCCATAGTAGGACCCTTCAGGCTTTCCACAGATATCTGCTTCTTCACAGCATCAGTGGACTGGCATTCTTATAGATACTGCAGATTAACATCCCTCCATGTGTCATACCCTTCTTCACCAGCTGGGACAGGAGTGACACCTGAGAAGGTACTTTACTTGATGGTAGGCCCATTCAGGCTGCAATTTTTTTAAACTGGGTGATTAACTTCTCCAAAGCTGCCACCACCACATCAGCCATAGTGGTTGTTTCTAGTGATGAGATAACTTTGCTCTAACATATTTGCCAATTTCAAATTCAGCAAGAACATGGCTGGCTCTGTTTGGTGATCGAAAACCCAAACATTTTCCCCAAAAGTTGGCGAATGTGGCTAAGTTCAGGAAAAAGTTTGACATTTAAAATGGTTCTAGAACGTTACCTGTTTACTTAGGACCAAAACGCTCGCCAGAAGACCCATTGGCTGGGTACTACACCTAACCTACGGTTGGGAGTGTCCCCAGACATCGGGTCTACCGCCTTGTGTTAAGCTGTAGAATTTGGGGGAATTTTTTTGAATTTATTTAAGCTTCCTGGAGTTTTTGGGTGTTTTCATACCTGCAGGTCTGAATTTTGGAAACAGTGCTAGATGTGGCAGCAGCTTGGAAGTCCAGGAAGTTTACAAACTGACAAAACATCAGTTTAAGTGAGCTTTATATTTTTAAGGTATTTTTTGTGAATATTTTATTATTATTATTTATTTATTTATTTATTTATTTATTTTTTTAATTATTTGGGAGCAAACCTTTATTATTGCAGAGGGTCACCAGCATGTGAGGCTATCTGTTCTATACTTGATAGTAATTCATACAAAAATAGCATAAGGCCATTATATGCTTCACATCAATGATCTTATAGGTCTGTTCACACTGATGAAACCCCATCTGCTCTGCCATGCAGTGTGACAATCTTCCCCAAACACTAAATACAATCTTTGTCGGGTCACTTTCATGAAGTTGTGGGGCTGCAATGGGTGGTTTGCGGATGGTGTATGTTGGGTTGGCATCACCCAATTTGAGAAGTGGCAGGAGGAGGCCAACCTGGAGAGAAGTTGGCATCAGGTGTGGTCAAAGTATCTCTTGGTTGGTCAGCTAGATGCACTCAAAGCCACAGGGCATGTAGATGTTCCCAAGGGTAGTCCTGGTCCTGTCTGTTCTAGAGGTCATGGTAGTCCTCTAGTTCCTTCATCATCCTCTCCAGTAGTGGCCATGATAGGGTGTGCTGAGGTCAGGTGGTGGCAGAGAATGCACCTAAAGGAGTAGCCCCTGTGACCTCTTAAGACCATCCGGCAGCATAGTACCACTATAAAGTGCGAAAAACATACAGAGCATGGCTGTAAATAGCAAGAGATAATGTCACTGGACCTTACTAAGGGCATATTGGTGGGTCTGTGAGACAGTGACCTAACCCTTAATTGGCATTTTAGCCAGAGAATGACTTTTGGGACTTTTTTTTTCCAGTTTTTGGTTGTCCATGACCAAGTCATGTTTTTGTTAAAGTTTTAGTTAAACCTTCAAACATTTTACGCCATTTGCGATTTCCCCTACTAATTCATGCAACCTTTGGGGACCAACTGAAAGACCTTAATGGACTCTGCACTTCATTGTCTCTCCACAGTCTGTGTGCTGCTGCTGTGGCACTTTGGTTATATTTCTATACTATGTATATTGTTATGTTTTTTGTTTGAGACTTACAGTCTGTGTGTTTTATAGTAAACTTTTTTGAGTTCACTCCTTGTGTGCTGGATTGTTTCTGCAAACAGATGCTTTGCTATTGCCCTACAGAAACTGGTGAACAAGTCGCAGGCCTATAGCCTGAAGGTGTGAGATATGGAACTGCAAAACATTGCACTCACTCCAGTAGAACAGGGTTGGCCAAGTGGCATTCTCAAGGGCCACAGCAAGTGCATGTGTTCATGATTTCCCAAGCATTGGATAGGAAAAAAATAATTGCAAGAGAAAAATCTGTAGAGAAAAATAGTGATAGTCTCCCAATCACATTTTCCATCACCTAGAGCCCACAGTATCATTATATCTAATATATAAAGCTGGATGTATGTAAGTTTGTGTGTGTATGTATGTATGTCCACACATAGCCCTGCTCCTTTATAGTTCTGCCCCTTCATGGATGCATATGGCTCCACCCTGGCAGTTAGCTCCACCCCTTTATGAAGGGGTGAGGCTATGTGGGAGGGATGGTCGATGAAGGGAGTGGGCCTATGTGTGGACATATATATATATACATACATACATACATACACACACACATACATACATACACTCATCCTTCTATATTATATATAACGATATTGGAGGGTGGAGAAATTATCACAGGATTTCGCTATAGATTTTTTTCTCCTGCAGTAATTTTTCCTATGCATTTTTTTTTAACTAAAATACCCGCAGAATAACCCCTTGAGTCTAGTTTTTATACCTCTCAACTCCATATTATAATCAGACAATTCAGTGCAATTTCTTTTAATTGTCGCCATCTCACCCACCACATTTTGGATAATATGACGTGGGTAACATGAGTTTGTATTAAGGATTGAATTTTAAGCTGTGGGCTTTCTGTAAGGAAACATCTTAAACCTGTCAGCTTCCACAGAAAGGGTGATGTCCAAAAAAATTATTTGTTTAGAATTTGAGAAACTAGTAAATTTAAGATTAAAGGTATTATCATTGATATAAGAAACACATATTTTAAACCTGTCGGGGGTATGCCTCCAGACCAGCAACAGGTCATCCATATAGTGTGAGTACCACGCAATACTGGTATGGAAGGAATTTTTGGAGCTGAAAATATGTTTCTTCCCATAACCCTATGTGAGGTAGCGAGCCGGGGGACTGGTAACCACCTCTCTCCTCATTGGAGCTCTAACACTTGCTCCCGTGGTAGCTACGGCCTCCGGCCTATATACACTTTACACATACAGTTATCAGTTCACCATATGTATATTTATCCACGATGATTCCTCTATGACCCTAACAGGGACCTGTGGGTCCCAATGGCGGTACCTGCCGCCTGGCTTTAGTCACCCAGCCTGATGACTCCATATATATATCCCGTAGTCAGGATTCCTGCCTGACCGGGACCTTACATACCACATGTGATCCATCATACACTATCCATGGATCACATGCATCCACACATCCGCTCACAGCCCATCATAATACATCCATGGACTGTGGCTCCTCCATGGTCCATTACAGGGACTGGCAAACCTTAGTACCCGTGAAACTCATCCGTTACCTACTAGGAGCCCTATTACCCCTGTGTCTGGCACCACAGGCACACCCACACCATTAGAGGCCGTGGTTGAGGGACGGGTACCCTCTGCAAGCAGCAGGGCAAGCCTCCCTCTCGTCCCACAGGGATGGAAATCCTCCAATATCATCCACACTAGCTGGGTCACTCTCTCTCCACATCATTATACATGGCTCTTACATATAGGCCATCGTCTCTCATTCAGGGCAATTACCTAAGCCCTCATACACATATAGCTAACACAGGTCCCTCACTGACTTTCTAGTCGGACCTCGGGCAGCTATGCCCGCCTGGCACATTTCATACACCAGGTGCACAGTTCACACAAGCATTTGAGAACTGCTTTCTTACCGGGCACGGATCCGGGTCTCGCTACCTGTATCACAGGTTCCACCAGGCATCCCCACGGGCTCCTTTCCTGGGCGTGTTTCACCCCACGCCCGGACCAGTATCCGCCAGGTTCAGCCATAGCTTCCCCTTCCAGGTGCTGCCACGACCCTGGACCTAGGCACCGGCATGGAGCTAGCATGCTCCCATTATTCCATTACACACAGAGCCCTGGACTGGACGGCTCTGCACTTTGGCTGTTCATAGATCACCATCCTCTCAGGCTGATCTCTGGCTGATAATGAATCTCTCAATCACTCAGCTAGCAGGCTCTTATCATGCCTGCCACACCCACACTGACTCAACCAGCTGGGCTGCTATTCCTCCGGACACACCCACCTGACACATCCACCTGGGCTATCAGCAATCACTCCTTACATCCCTTTCCTCAGAGCTTCCTCAATCTCATGAGCCACTCACTTAGTCACATTAAACCTTGTGTTTCAAGTTGATTCATACAGTATCATCACAGGAAAACCGGCCAGTGTGCACAGGATCACTCTGATCCTGCATGTGATGCGCCCCGACCATGGGGATCATGCCGGCGGTGCCTCACACCTACTACAATATTAACCAGAATTGGAGAGATCTTCGCCCCCATGCTTACTCCACTTTTTTGTAAATAAAACCTGAGGATTAAATGAAAAATAATTATCTGTAAGAAGAAAGTCCATGACCATCAAAATAAACTCCTGAGTGCTTTTCGAATAAGGGCTATGTGTCTCCAAGAAATATGATAGAGAACTGAAGGCCACCATATCATAAGGGATGGAGGGGTATAAACTGACTACATCACATGTTAATTATTGCAAGGGGTGCAAAACATGTGACGCTTTTTTTTATTATAACCCTCATATGTAGACCTTCTAATAGTTTAGACAGTATTTCCAGATTGGAATTGGTGGGATACCGCAGGAGTTGCATGAGTACATCTGCATTAGTTAAGTCAATCATATTCAGTTTATTATAGAGTTCTAAAGAGCTATAGATATATATAGATAGACATCAAGTACAAGCACTGTACCCCCCTTGTCAGACATTCTAATAATCAAATCCTTATTATGCTTAAGATGATTTAATGCTAGTTTTTCACAAGGTGAAAGGTTACCATTGCCCACCTGAGTATGTTTTTTATCAAGTTTATCCATGACAAGTGGACGGGACTTCTAAGGGTGGAAATAGGGATTACTGGTGGAAAATTGAATACTTTCACTGGTATTATGAAAAATGGACTCTTGCAGGAGTCTCAGCGGAGAGATTGAGCAAAAATCTTCAAATGATTTTATAACACCATTGCAATTATCATACAAGTGATCACATGTTGTGTTCTGATCTATTTACTCTGCCTCTGAGAAATGAAACCTGAGAGCACTGTTCCTAGTATGGTGATCAATGTCAAGTAGCGTTTGAAAGATATTATATTTATTAGTAGGAGAAAAACTTAATCCATTCAATAATACAGAAATTTGTGTCTCTGACAGTATATAACTTGAAAAGTTCCAAAAAGGACACTGTCGTATTTCACTCTCTGTGGATAACCTCTGCCTTCTGTGTCTTCCATCCCCCCTCAGTTTTTTTAACATATTTTTTGTTATAAGACCCGAAACAAGTGAAAGTGTTGATCTACCACAATCACTACAAAACACCATCTAGAATAGATTTTGTATAAAGATATTAACAGCTTTATTTCAATTGATAAATTACATAGAACATGATGGATAAATATACAATTGCGCACAGATCATTATAGAGGGAAACAATATGGTGGCAAAAGATGTTAAAGCCAGAAAGGAAAGAAAAGAGCTGGAGTCAAACAACTACATCTGACCCCAAAAATCCTATGGTGATAATGACATGCTACATCAGGAATGGGCTATGATATTAGACCACAGTGTTAAGCTTTAATAAAAAAAATAATCTCATGGCCGTGCCGTATCAACGTGTAGAAGGACTCCACATCACCAATCACATCTCATCTGTGAGGTGGACTTCCTGGATACGCCTCAAGATATCGGTGATGTCCATTGTATACAAAGGTAAAGCTTCCACACAATGTTGCAGGTAAAAATCAACAAATCTGCAAATTGGTTCACTAAGACCCCCATCCCAGAGATGACAGGTCTCCCGGGAGGTCTGAGGGGGTTCTTGTGAACTTTGGGAAGCAGGTATAGAGTGGGGACTACTGGAAAATCCAGTATGAGAGACTCTCTCATCTTCTTTGAAATTAAAGAGTGTTCAAGACCAAAGTCAAGAAGGTCAGTCAATTCTTTTTGGAACTCTCTAAGGGGGTTAGAGTCTAAATGTCGATAACAAGCAGTCTGTAAAATGAGAATGCGCAATAGGGTCTTATCTCCTAAGAGAGATTGATGGTAATGAACAGAATGAAAGCTGCTCACCTGGTCAGGTTGTGTAACCCACAACCGGTATGCTCGCTCAACAATGCAGCTGCTGCAGGGACCGCACTTCCACAGTTCACCGTGGTGTAGATCAGTTATCCAGGACAAAGTGCCTTCAAGTCCGTGCTGCTGCTCAAGAAAAAAACAGACTCACCGGGATATCTAGGATAATGATAGCTTTATTCCACCAACGCGTTTCGGAGCCCCTCCTGGCTCCCTGTGTGGCCACGCTGAGTGCAGTGTAGAACTGCACAGACCATTTTTTTTATGCAATAAAAGAAATTATTAATTTATTCAGTAAATAAATTTTATATATAGAAAATATATTTAATATATATGTAAAATACTGGTTTCTTTAAAAATAAATAAAACATATTTTTTGTCATTACTGGACAATTCTCTGTTGTTATTAAGGGTAATACAATTAGATAAAAATAGGTTATTTAGGGTTAAAAAGGTATAATGGAATATTCCTCCTATCACAATGATATCGCTGTGATGTACCCCAAAAACACAGTCCGGTGTTATCACAGTCATCACCATACTCTCATAGCCATCACGAAGTGACAGCACTGTATCATCACAGCTATCTCTCAATGACATATGTTGGATTGCAGGGGAGCAGGAGCATATGTTAGAATTTCCAGGATCACGTAGAGAAGGAACAGTAGGTCAGCATAAAGAAATCTACATATCTTTGTGAAGCTTCATCCTAACCAGAGGATGTCAAAGGCATAAGTTCATTCCTCTGTTTTGCCAAAGGAACGAAGGACCAAAAGGAGAACAGCTAGTATGTTATAGAAGAACCACCGACAATTTAGGGCTCCACATACTTGAAACCATGTTGGGCAAACCCGGAGGGAGTCAATGGGTATTTTATATAAATGATTGTATCCAGGTTATCAGCCATAGCTGATTGTTATATTATATCAATAAAGTGATAATACAAATAATAATTTGTATTATATTAGTTCACATTCATATCAATGGATCAGTGGGGAGGTGCACAAGTGTTGGGAATGAATATAAAATATTGTTAAGAAAGTAGAAATAGACACCGATTATCAGAGTGCTGATAAGTATAGAAGTCATACCGATGGTGCTAAGAGAGAAAGCCTCAGAAGATAGGGGGTTCAGTAACAGAAAAATGCCCTCATCAAATATTACCTGAACCCGTGTATACAAATACAAATAAAAGCATAAATAATAATAAAAAAATAAATATTAATAAAGACATCGGCATAATTAAGCAATTATTTCTGATATCATATTCAGACCTTTCAGTTTCAGGGTGCCCATTTTATAGATCCAATATTTCTCCCTCCTGTTTACTGCACCCAGCCTATTATTAGTATTGATAGGGATATGATCAATAGCAGTAACCTTAAGTTTGCTGAAGTCTTTTTTATGGGCAAGTTCAAAATGATTTGATACCCCATGCTGTTTAAAACCACTTTTTATATTGGATCAATGCTTATTTATTCTGCAGTGCAATTCCTGCACAGTATGTCCAATGTATTGTAATTTACAAGTACATTCCAGCAGATAGATGACAAAAGAAGAGTTGCATCATAGATCAATATTTATAGGGTAGGTCTCACCTGTAGTCACAGAGCGGAAGCTCTTAGTGGATTGCATTAGTTTGCAGCAAAGACATCTCTTTTTCCCGCATTTAGCAGATCCTTTTAAGGGGTCCTGTTTGTCTATGTGGTTAGTACCGGGTTTTTTTAATCTGCTAGGTGCTGTCATACTTTTGATGGTAGGTGCTCTGCGATATGTTATGCCTCGAAACTTAGGTAGGATACTGCTCAAAATGAGGTCATTTAGCAATAGGGGCCAATGTTTAGTCAGAATGTCTTTAATTTCCTTGTTTTTTCTGTTAAAGGTGGTTATGAAATTATAAGAAAATGTATAATTTCTGACTTCATTCAGTTTTTTCTGTAATAAATCCTTCTGTACCATGTTCTTACTGAGGACATATGCGTTTTCAATTAGCTTTCTGGGGTAATTTTTTTAAACAAATCTGTTTCTTAAGATTTCAGATTGTTCTGAAAAAACCTTATCATCAGTGCAATTTTTTCTGACTCTCTTGAACTGATTTACCGGGATATTACATAGCCATTTGTTATAGTGCCCACTAGAGAAGTGCACGTAACTGTTCTATTTCACTTTCTTAAAGAAAGTCTTGGTCATAATTTGTTTATTTGCTAGATAGATGGTTAAATCCTGAAAGTCAATCGTGTTCCTATCAATATGTGGTTCAAAATTCATGCCCCAGATATTGTTAAATAGTTCCCCCAGAAAATTATTGATATCATCATAATCAGTGTCCCAAATCACAAAGATATCATCTATATATCTTTTGTAAAGCACTAGGCCTTTGTTGTAGGAATTACCATAGATATAAATCTTCTCAAATAAACCCATGAAAAGGTTAGCTTATGCAACCTTTGGTCTGTGCAGTTCTACACTGCACTCAGCGTGGCCACACAGGGAGCCAGGAGGGGCTCCGAAACGCGTTGGTGGAATAAAGCTATCATTATCCCAGATTTCCCGGTGAGTCTGTTTTTTTCTTGAGCAGCAGTGCGGACTTGAAGGCACTTTGTCCTGGATAACTGATATCAAGCAGTATCAGACAATTGTCTGTTAACCTCAAACAGGTCAGTAGGCCAGAGGACCACATTCTCACCCTTATCAGCACACTTTATTACATTATCATTCATGCTTTTTAGCTCTTGGATAGCGATCCGTTCTTCTGGAGATTGGTTATTATGATTCACCTGATGTTTCACCAAATGACAAATTTCATCTCTTACCAGTAGAACAAAGATCTCTACCTGTGGGCAGGCTGACAAGGGTGGGAAAGCTCTTGATCTACGAGATAAATGTGTTGATCCCCTGGCCAATGAACTTTCCTCATTCTCGTCCAAGAGGCTCTCCAAGTCATCAAGGGTCTGGAGCTCTAGGTCTATCCTGGATACTGGTGATTCACAGAAGTGTTTTTTAAAAAGTAATTTCCTTGCAAAGCGCTCCAGATCCATAATAACTGTGAATTCATCCAAATGACCTGTGGGCGAAAAGGAGAGACCCGTAGAAAGAACAATATTTTGAGCCCTTGTAAGGGTATACTTTAAGAGATTGATAACCTTTAATGTCTATGTTCTTGTTCCTTATGTTGTAAGGATGACGTGGTTTGGGGCCCGGTAGGACTACTGGTGTAACCACTTTTGCTCTCGCTCCTGACACCCACCCTCCAGACCGATCCTCTAAAAAAGGCTGTCCGCCACATTCCTCTTCTGAAATCACAGAGGAGGTTGGTGAGGAAGGTTGAGGTTGCGGTCTCTTTTTAGGGGAATATTTGGTGGTGTGCCACAGATACACCTTATTTCCCTGAAAGTCACCAAGATCGAGCTGACATTTTTTGGACTTAGTGGCTTTCACATCTGCTTCACATTTATTGATCTCCTATTCCAGCTGACTGTTAAAAATCTTACAGTCCTCTGGTGAGTGTATATTCTGGATTTTACCACGGGTCAGATCAATTTCTTTCTCGAACTGTTCTAGCTTCTTCCTGTCTGCACTTAATAATTCAAGCAGATTTATGGAACAATCAGATAGCACGTTTTCCCATTTATTTACAAAACCTGCATCCTCCACATCTAAAGTCGGGAACAATTGAATCCGTAACCCTCTCGGAATAATATTTTTCTCTAGATAATTTTCTAGAGCAGCCTTATTCCAGCAAATCTTTTTTGAGCAACTCTTTGAGTCTCGCTTCAAGATCTCTCGACTCTCCTAGACCACAAGTTTTCTCGCCAAAGACCGAAACCAATATCGCTGTGCTGTGCCGATCACATGACCAGCTGCCCCGGGGATACAGGCAGACTCAGGAAGTGCGGCAAGCAGGGAGCAATGGAGGGCAGTGCCAGAGAGTAAGTTCAATGCATTTGTTATTTTAGTATGTACAGCAACATGGAGGGCCATACATAGTGGTGGGGGGCCATATCCAGGATGGGGGGTGAGTGCAGGCTCCTAAACTGCACCACTCCCCCTGCCCACATCTCAGTGTTGAGTTCAGCATTGAGGTGGTGAATAGCGGGATTCAGTGCATATTATATGAGCATAATGAGCGGGGGCACGTGACCACGGGCAGCCTTCTCCACTGCACCAGAGCCATCCATCCTCCCCTAGAGTAGATTCGTATTATGAAATGCACCCTCACTTTTCCCCAAAATTTGGGGGAACAAACGTGCGTCTTATAATCTGAAAAATGAGGTACATCCCCCTGAAGTTTTCGGTCACCTTGTGTCGTTGCGGGCTGTGTCATATTTATAAAAAAAATAAAGTAGTGGATAACAGACGCCACAGGAAAAAAATGTACCGTATATACTCGTGTATAAGCCGACCCGTGTATAAGCCGACCCCCCTACTTTTGCCCCCAAAACCTGGGAAAACCTATTGACTCGTGTATAAGCCGAGGGTGGACCCCAGCACAGGTATACAGCCCCCAGCAGTGTGGTATACAGGCCTCCCCAGTGGTAGTATACAGCAGCCTCCCCAGTGGTATGCAGGCCCCAGCAGTATATACAGCAGCCCCAGTGGTATACAGCAGCCCTTAGGTAGTACACAGCAGCCCCAGGGGTATACACATCAGCCCCAGGGGTATACACATCAGCCCCAGGGGTGTACACAGCAGCCCCAGGGGTATACACAGCAGCCCCAGGGGTGTACACAGCAGCCCCAGGGGTGTACACAGCAGCCCCAGGGGTAGTACACAGCAGCCCCAGGGGTAGTACACAGCAGCCCCAGGGGTAGTACACAGCAGCCCCAGGGGTAATACACAGCAGCCCCAGGGGTAATACACAGCAGCCCCAGGGGTAATACACAGCAGCCCCAGGGGTAATACACAGCAGCCCCAGGGGTAGTACACAGCAGCCCCAGGGGTAGTACACAGCAGCCCCAGGGGTAGTACACAGCAGCCCCAGGGGTAGTACACAGCAGCCCCAGGGGTAGTACACAGCAGCCCCAGGGGTATATACAGCAGCCCCAGGGGTAATACACAGCAGCCCCAGGGGTAATACACAGCAGCCCCAGGGGTAATACACAGCAGCCCCAGGGGTAGTACACAGCAGCCCCAGGGGTAATACACAGCAGCCCCAGGGGTAATACACAGCAGCCCCAGGGGTAATACACAGCAGCCCCAGGGGTAGTACACAGCAGCCCCAGGGGTAATACACAGCAGCCCCAGGGGTAGTACACAGCAGCCCAAGGGGTAGTACACAGCAGCCCCAGGGGTAGTACACAGCAGCCCCAGGGGTAGTACACAGCAGCCCCAGGGGTGTATACAGCAGCCCCAGGGGTAGTACACAGCAGTCCCAGGGGTATTTACAGCAGCACCAGGGGTAGTACACAGCAGCCCCAGGGGTGTATACAGCAGCCCCAGGGGTGTATACAGCAGCCCCAGGGGTAGTACACAGCAGTCCCAGGGGTATTTACAGCAGCCCCAGGGGTAGTACACAGCAGCCCCAGGGGTAGTACACAGCAGCCCCAGGGGTAGTACACAGCAGCCCCAGGGGTAGTACACAGCAGCCCCAGGGGTAGTACACAGCAGCCCCAGGGGTAGTACACAGCAGCCCCAGGTCCCCCTCACTGTTTGGCGCCCCCACCGCTGCGCTCATACATTACCGGTCTAGCAGCTGTCATCCTCCGGTGGCAGATCGCGGCTCCCGGCTCCGGCTTCCATCTTCTTCTGTGTCTTCCTGCATTGTGACCGGGGCGCATCGCGATGACGTCATCGCGACGCCGGCCGGTCATGTGACATGCAGGAAGACACAGAAGAAGATGGAAGCCGGAGCCGGGAGCCGCGATCTGCCACCGGAGGATGACAGCTGCTAGACCGGTAATGTATGAGCGCAGCGGTGGGGGCGCCAAACAGTGAGGGGGACCTGGGGCTGCTGTGTACTACCCCTTGAGATTTTTTTTTTTTTTATTTACCGTATATACTCGCGTATAAGCCGAGGGGAGACTTTTCAGCCCAATTTTTGGGCTGAAAAACTCGGCTTATACGCGAGTATATACGGTAAGTAGATAAATAGTATTTTGTGTATTTATTAGGGCAGGTTTTTCTAATGTCTGGTTACTTATCCAATATATGTATTTTCTCATAATATGTATTTATAACATTTGGAAGATAGTAATTACTACTCATTTTGAACGTACAGTATTATATATTGTTTTGTGACATTCTGCAATATAGTTGTACTTTGGGTGACCAGGTATTTTACCTGTTTGTTTACCCATTAAACAATCTGTTGTTTGTATTAAAACTGTGTTTAGCATCTAATATTTATTTTATTATTCCATCATTCAGTTCATTGACTTGTAACATGCTGCAGGGATGTGTGAACCTGTATTTGTGCTTTAAATGTCTGAGCAGCTGCTGCTGAATATTTACCCATTTAGCCCATTTTGGTTTGGTTTACACCTTTTTCAGACGAATTTATAAAAGATGTTGGGGCTTAACCACTTAATGACCACTGATATGCCTTTTAATGCAGGTTGTTAAGGGTATTTATTCTTAAGCACCGCTTTTTAACAGCACTGAGAAATAAGTGAATAGTGTCGACCCACAGGCAAAATTCCCAGGGGTGACAGCTGAATATGACACGTCACACATCCTCCTATACAGTCAGTTGCCAACTCTTATACCACCACCTGCTGGTCTCCAGTGGTATTACATAGAAACAACTTACATTTGATATGACCCAATAAAACCAGACAATACATAAAACCATAAATTATTCTACAGACTCCTATGAATGCAGGAACTTTTGTAATAGTTGTTTCTGGGTCATTACATTCTAATAAGCCTGGAGCTTCCCTGTATATCACTGGTGAGTGGTGCTTATGTCCTCCAAAACCGCTGATCTGCACCAT
The DNA here is from genome assembly GCA_033576535.1 of Allobates femoralis. NCBI lineage: Eukaryota > Metazoa > Chordata > Amphibia > Anura > Aromobatidae > Allobates > Allobates femoralis. The sequence continues at coordinate 183,002,020 of JARQOC010000004.1, read as the reverse complement.
GTCCGGTATACTAAACAAATAAAATAAAATTTGTAGTGAGAGTTTGATTTATATCACAAATTACTAGTGATATGTAAGAAATTAACATATTGTATACATATTGTATTGTATATTTTGCTAAAATATGAAATTTGGGGAAAAGATCTTAATTATAGGTTTTTTAAAGTTTAATAGATGTCAAACTTTTCCAAAACAAAAATAAAAATCTGCCATCTAAAAAAGCAGCAGTCATCAGCTTATTTTCAAGAGTTTCATGGCAGTGCTCACACTTGAAATGGGATGCCCACGGTTTGCTTTGATCCCCATCAGGCACTCCAGGGTATGCTTTGTAGCCTCACACATCTTAGTAGATGCTTTCACAAAGTACTTTTTCACTCCTGTCTTTATAAATTGTCCACAGACACAGCAAAATGTGTTTGTCAGATGTATGCAATCTCTTGATTCCATGTTAATTAACTGTAACTGTGCACACAAGTTCATTTACTGAGCAGAAAAGCAAATGAAATGGTTAGTTTAAGATGTATTTATACTGCTATGTACACTTCTGGACTTTTGGACACTTCTAAAAACTTCTTGATAGTTCTCACAGTTCCAGAAGCTTCTCAAAGTCTATATGCAGCACTGAATATTTTGTGAATATTAATTAAAATAGATAATGTCAGAATATCATTGAGATGACAATAAAAGCAAAGTTTGTGGGGAATAATCTTTTTCTATTCATTTTAGTCACAAAGAATTAGGAAAATACACTTAACACCTGGGAGCAAAAAATATTTGTAAAACTTTTACATAATCAATCAAATATCAAATCTAGTCTTACATCATTTAAATCTATTGGACTGATTTCTACCACTTTTTTTAATCATATTCTCATTCAGTCCTAGTCTAGTGGCCTCTGTAGCCGCATCTATTCTTCCAAGTTCAATTTTGCTAAACATTTTTTAAATTAATAAATTGAAATTTGGTTGCTGATTCACCATTCTTAGGCTGGCTTCACACCACGGCACTATTAGGTCCGGGGCTGTCCGGGGTGAACTTGACAGCCCCGGACCCGATTTGCAAACAGAACCGGAGGGCAAATATGCCCTCCGGTCCTGTATGTAGCCGGATTCAGCCATGCGCAGCTGTCCCCTGCGAAATGGTGCTGAACCACTTCACAGGGGACAGCTCCCTGGTGCTGAAGTTCAGCATAGCTCACGCTGACCTGCAGCCGCCGCTGTCCGGTTCCCGGATCCACCCTGATCCTCCCGGATCGGGGCAATCCGGCCCCATAGACTCCCATGTTAGGAAGCACCGGACAGCATTTTTGTGTCCTGGAGAAATATCCGAATACACCCGGATCCTCCCGGACAGATGGAAACCGGATGGCAGACAGCTGCCATCCGGCTCCATCCGGCCCCCCTGAAGGCTGCACTACAGTAAAATTGGGTCCGGAGCTGTCAGGTTCACCCCGGACAGCCCTGGACCTGATAGTGCCGTGGTGTGAAGCCAGCCTTATGAATAAGAATAATACTTGGGAATGTAGAACTTATGTCCATCCAATTTTTGACATTGTCTACTGGGCAAAGACATGAGCCTACTATACGGTTCAGTTTTGGGGTGGCTGTCATGCCTAACTGATCTGTCTTGGATCTTCTCAAGATTACTAGAACATTCATAGTTTAATCCTTACATGTTAAACCAGAAATACCCACTTTGCTTGATGACATAGTTCCACTATCCGTAATGGTGCAAAATATGCCAAAATGAAAACTGTCTTGAATAAGTACAACTCAAAATGATCAAAACAAACTTAATTTAATAGAAACCATAATTTTCACAAAAGACCAAAGAAATAGGTCTCCTTTAATCTAGTTTGAAAAAGGATTTCCTAGAACCTTTTCAATGGAAAACCAACTACCTAAATACTCTTCTTCAGAAAGCTATAAAAAGAAAGAAGTACTAGCTAACATCTTAGTTACAGCTGAATGAGATAAACACTACATAAAAGCAACATTCCAATGAATTGCAGGTATTTCCGTGTTACATTTATTGCAAAATAACTCTCTAAGATTACAAAAATTAACCCATTCCCACCATGTGGCTGAATATTTGGCCCATGTTCTGGGAGCTTATGATCTTTCAAAGAAAATTGGAATTAATTCCATATCACATCTCACCGATAGAGCAGGCAGGTAACCCTTCTTGGACAACCTCTAGTAGCAAAAAATGCCGAAAATTCAGCCTCCGCTGAAGAGAAAGAGAATTTGATAATAAGTTTGTTTTACCTTCAATAAAGAAATCTTTCATCCAAATGTCATAATTCAAACAACATAAAACTAAATGTGTTAAGATTTTTGCTGTCCAAATACACTTAGATGACAAAGTATTTATAGCAAATACTAGAAGTAAATCTCAATGAATTAGAATATCATCAAAAAGTTTTTTTCAGTAATTCAATAGAAAGTGAAATGCATATATTATATAGAGTCATTACAAACAGAGTGATCTATTTCAAGTGTATTTCAAGTGTTTATTTATGTTAATGTTGATGATTATGGCTTACAGTCAAGGAAAACCCAAAGGTTCTTATTTCAGAAAAATAAAGTAGGGAGGATGAAAGGTTAAAAACTGCGCTGTCATATACCACAAGACATCAAAGGGTAAATATAATACTGATTTATTAGTCAACACTTTTCAGGGCTCCCTGAAATGCCCTGAAACATGGCAATATGATATTGATTTAAGCTGAGGAAGGGGTCAGGGACCCTTGAAACATGTTGACTAATAAATCATTATTATATTCACCCTTTGATGACTCCTTGAATACTCCAGCGTGGTTTATAACCCTTCATCCTCCCTACGCTATATGCACCACGCTGGGGACTGCAGCAGCCATGATATGCTTTTATAGTGGTTGTGACTTTCATAACCACACAAGGTGAGCCTCTGATACCTATTTAAATGTAACCACCATTTCGATATTTATTTATTAATAAGGTAGAGCAAGAGATTTTACTAAACTTTACAATATTCTTCATTAGAAAATTCTGGTTGCAAACCATTCATAAACCTTCTAGTGTCGCAATTGCACTGTGTGTGAAACAAACGCGTTTTTTATCAGACACATCCGTCTTCAGTGAATACGAACATGTAACCTTGTAACAGATTAGGCTGGCTCAGAGCAGAATTGATAAGCAATGTCAGAGTTCAGGATCAAGTCAGATTAGTTTCTGCCAGCAAGATGTGTCATAATGTCTTAAAAAGACAGAAATTGTGTGGAAACAGAAAACCCCTTGTGTTCTGTCTCCACACAGCTCTGCTATCACACCACATTGCACTTATGAGCTGCTAACCATGCCCACACAGACAGAAAATGCTTTTTATTAAAGTAGCACAGAAAAATGTGACTAAAACAAGTTATATGGCAGAAAAAAAGCATTATCTTAGCTGCTATAAGACCCATCATTAACTAGCAGTACAGTATTGTTGTTTTTTTTTAATTGGTAAATGACATTTACACTTTAAGTAATATTTTATTTCTCAGACCCTTCATCCTCCCTTCTTTAATTGCTGAAATAATGGCCTTTGGGTTTTCATTGGCTTTAAGCCATTATCATCAACATTAACATATATAAACACTTGAAATAGATCATTCTGTTTGTAATGACTATATAATATATACATTTCACTTTCTGTATTGAATTACTGAAATAAATTAACTTATTGATGATATTCTAATTCTTTAAGATGCACCAGTAAATCCTGATTATAGAGTGCATTAGAAACCTCCTCTTTGGGAGATTTTTTCCTGAGAAAACTCATAACCAATATGGGAAATAATTCCAGCAGATTATCTAACTCACGTCTTCAGCATCCAGAGGGTGTTCATTCTGGTCTTCAGCATTCAGAGCCACTCTAGGTGGTCAGCACAATTGTTGATAAGTTTCCTTCAGTCCCCATGCTTCCATGTTCTCGCCTGCTGATCCATCCGATAGCTTCCAAGCCCTGAGTGCTGCCGCTGCCTCAGAGTTGCTCTTGTACTTGGACAGTGGCATGATACCAAGGCTCCTGCTGCAGTCTCCACAATCCTTGGTTGCCGATACATTTCTTCTAATGCGGTGGTCAGAAGACAGGTTTGTATTTTCTGTTGCCATAATGTCTTTCTCCTCACATTGACATTGCTGGTCTTGTGATGCTGCAGGGGAGTCCCGTGAACCCATTGACTTCTTTCTGTTGATGACCCCTTCGTAGCTCGCTGTCATTGGTAGTGAGTATGCTTCACGTCTTCTCCTCTTCTACTACAGGTTCCTACCTAATACTTCTATGGCGATAGCTAGCAATACATTTGGCTTGGATCTGTTATACCTCGAGCTGCGGGACCGACCTCTTCTATGCTAAGAGGTCGGTGCCCAACACACAGCCCAGGGCGCTCCATTTGCCTACCTACTGCTGCGGGACCGGTGTCCACTGAGCAGGTAGATCGCTGCCCATCATGAAGTTCCCTGCTGTTTGCTCATTCCCCTATGCAACTTCCCGGTCCCGTTACTCACCCTGCTGTCGGTTCCATACCTTCCTCCATCTCCTTCTGCTCCCGAGGCCTGTGTCCTGCATGCAGAGCCTCCAGGAGTGTGCTTAGGGGACACACTCCGCCCACTCCTCAGATTTAAAGTGCCAGTACACCTAATGCTCCTTTCACCTAATTGCCTCTTCTGATTAGCTACATCTATATATGGCACTCTCCCCTTTAGGGATGTGACTCAGCCACACTGCCTGTCCATTTTTGTGTTGCTTTCCCTTAGGTCCCTGTCCCGATCACTGCTTTAGACTTTGTCTTTACAACTCCTTGTTGCTTATTTCTATTATCTTGCCCTAGAGCTTGCCACGTGTACCTGTGGACCATTTCACCAGTACGTCACATGTCCATCCAGTGGTGCCTCCGCCACATTGCCTTGGAACCTGCTACACCTGCATGAGCCTGTCCAGTGGTTGCTCCATCTACAGTGCATATTCCATTGGCCCAAGTGCCGTGTCTCCACCTCTGGCATGTAATCTCCTGGACTGTCTCCCAGTTGCCTCACAGCCCTGAGCTCCGTGCAAGCCCCTCATAGACTTTGACCTATCCGTTTGCATTGTTCACTACTGTACTGGCAAGATCCTTCATTAAAGTGTTCTGCTTAAACACAACCAGCATCTCCTGCCTGTTCCTGTCACGGGTCAGCCTCCACTTTGGTGGTCCAGTGGATCTACATCACCACCCCACGCACCCGTCGCTGATCTTCTAACTTCAGGAATCAACACTGGACCCCAATGTTGAGACAGCTCTTCAACCATTCTTCTCTGCCTTCGTCACTGGCTCTTCGGATCCGGTACTCCATTGAGTCTTCCATCTGCTTTACTGTCTTAAACAGCTAGAACTGCACAGATGGTCCAAGGGCCACTCCATAAATAACCCTTTCTTCCCGCTTTTTTTAGCTGGACCAGTCACTGAAGCAGAAAATGGGCACACAACTATGCAGTTTGAATCAGTTAGAACCTGCTCATGAACAGCACAGCTGACTTGGTAAGTATTAAAGATGAGCACACCTGTGGAAGTTCAGGTTATGAGGGTTCAGCCAGACTTTATATAAAGTTCTATTCTGGACTCAAACATAACCCAAACCTCATTGGAAGTCAGTAATTGGGCAGTTCAGCTCTCTACCCACATACAACCAGCCATAAACAAAGCAGTTCTGAGGAGGGAGAGTGGGTTTTGTTTCTTTTTTTGTACACACTACATCTGACAATGTTGATTTGACATCCAGTGTGAGCAATTCAAACAATGCAAATGGCTTGCAAAGGGCTGAGCACCAAGCGTACAGCAATGCTCGCTCCAGTGGTTTGCTAATGTACACCCAAACCCCATACCCGAATACTGAATTTTTTAAAGTGAACCTGTCACCTAGTTTTTGCTCCCAAACCTATCACTACCTGTCCCTGTATCTTCCTACTACATCCCTAACCATCCCTGTTTGACCTAAATGTGTCCTATAATTGCTGTGAAAAATGTTTTTATAACTTACATTCTCCCATGTAAATAAGCAGGGTGTCGTTAATAGTGCAGACACTGTGGGTATTCTATAAGGCTCCATGTCCCCCATTGCTCTGTTGTAATCATGCCCTGGTGGGCATGATAATTATTGCATATAATTAATGCATAGACGCTCTCCCAGTATTTGAAATCTGTAGGTCTTCATCTGGGTATGACGGATGGCCATGCGTTATTTCCAGTCCTGTGCAGTGTGGGGAATTGTTGGTTGCGCTTGGCGGATCGGGACAATGGGCAGTGAGCATTCAGAAGCTGGCGAGTGCACCTGATTATCCCCCACAATGCGCAGGACCAGAAATGTCAGACAGCCACGCGTCATATCTGGAAGAAGGCCCACAGATTTCAAACAATGGCAGCACACTTCTAAATTATCACACCCACTGGGGCATGATTGCAAAGGAGCGATGGGGGACATGGAGCTTTAAAGAATGCACCACAGTGTATGCACTATTGATGATCCCCTGCTTATTTACATAGGATAATGTAAGTTATAAAAGCATTTTTACAGCAGTTAGGGATGTAGTAGGAAGCTGCAGGGACAGGCAATGATAGGCTTGGGGGCATAAACTAGTGACAGGTTCCATTTAAAGTCTATTTTTGGTACAAACTGTGGGTTTTCCAGTCTGGGTGACTGTTGCTATGTGGAAAATTGTTATAGAACTCTGAGGTAAAATTTGTAGAATGTCTCTTTAAAGGGAGTAACTGGAGGTGGAACTGCGGGTACATAAACTGTTCTCCACTTGTGCAAGCAAATGTTTGTATGAAAAGGCTTGGTGAAGTTTACAGAAGACTTCTGGCAAGTGTAGATCATTGCAGACACACTATGCCTCTCTTAGGCTGCCTTCAGACTTGCAGATGCATCTGCAGTGTTTTGCAGATGCATCTGCAAGCATCAGCATGCAGACCGCGGCCCCTATGTTTATAATGGTGAGCACCGCGGTCTGCAGATCCTTGCAGACCGCCGCGCGCACCCATTCACTCTTATATGTGATCTGTGCGCAGGCGGATGCCTGCGTACAGATCACACACTCCCGCCCGCACCATGGACGCGAGATGTCGCGTCCCTGGTGCGGACGAGAGTGTGTGATCTGTACGCAGGCATCCACCTGCGCACAGATCACATATAGGAGTGAATGGGTGCGCGCGGCGGTCTGCAAGCATCTGCAGACCGCGGTGCGCACCATTATAAACATAGGGGCCGCGGTCTGCATGCTGATGCTTGCAGATGCATCTGCAAAACGCTGCAGATGCATCTGCAAGTCTGAAGCCCGCCTTAGACTTGCCTGTTGCTAGAGGGATTCCTTTGAGGCATGCGGCTACCCTATGGGTGCAGGCAGAAGACAGACACAGGGACTGGACCCTTAGGGTATGTGCCCACAAGACGTTTTTCTTGCATTTATGCTGCATTTTCCGCATGTAGTTTACCCTTGGTTTTATGCTAATGTATGGTAATTTGTTCATGTGGTTGGGCTTCTCAGCAAAACCAACCACACATTGGTTTTGCAAGTGTTAAATAGTGTCAAATGGTTTTGCTGTGGATGGGAAAGATTGATCATGCTCTATTTTCCGTTTTTGCTGCAGACAATGGTAAAAACACTGAAAAAATGCAGCATCCCAACCGCAGCAAAAACGCAGTAAAAATACGCAAAAAACACGATAAAAACGCAGGACCTGAATGTAGCAAATCTCCTGGCAAGGACTCTAGGATTTTTGAAACCAGTACTAGTTTTGCTGCATTCAAGACTGCTGAAAAAACATCCTGTGGGCACATACCCTAAGGCAGTTTCTGACTGGCAGCAATGATACAAATGGCTTCCAAGAAAGTCACAGTATTTCATCGTCAACACATATCTCACGGTGTCTGAGCTATAATAAACCAAGTATTGATCTGAACTGATGCTATGGTTTGACATTTTAAGTTCTGAGCGTGTACAGATCCTGTCTGCTCCTTATTTTGGATACAGAGGTAAGAAAATCTCAGAGCAACACAAGACAAAATGGCTGTTTGGAGTAAGTGACCCACCAAATGCCAAGTGATGACACGCCAAGATTGAACCAATTTAATTGAAATAGTCAAAAGTGAGCGGCATTCAAATACTGGCCAGCAGATGGCAGCATAGCAAGACACTGAAGTTCATTAAACAAATACCACCCAAATGCAAACTATTTCCTACTATATGCAAATTGAACAACTAAAAAATACTTATATATGGGGGAACATCACATCTAACCCAAAATAGTATCAATAAAAACATTCTTTCCCTGCAAAAAAGGAGCCATGAAACTCATCCACTGCCCAAAAAATAAAAACATGATGGGTCATAGAAAATGGCGACCTAACCCCAAATATTTTTTAGACAAACATCAGATTTTTTTTTCCACCACTAAAATAGTAAAAACACTACATGTTTGGTATCACCATATGTGTACTGATGCAGACAATAATATTGCCAGGTAAATTTTTTTCCACAAAATGTACACCGTAAAAACAATTAGCTAAAAATCTGCTCAAAATTGTGTTTTTTCTCAAATGTCTATGTTGACAGAAAAATAAAAAAGTATTGACTCTGGGAATAAGGGGAGGAAAAAAATCTAAATTGCCTGCATTACGTAGGGGTTAAGAAGAATGGGTCACTACTAGTGATGAGTGTGCACTAAAATGTTCGAGTACTCAATACTGAGCAGGTCGGACGCTTGGACCAGCTTGATTTGACTAATAAAGAGGAATAGAAACTGCCGATACTACTGGGGAAAGAGGAAAGTGTTGCGGCCATAGCAGCACAATATGTCAGTGCCTGACACATACTAAAAGGAGACTAATATATCATGGACTTCAATACCCCACCCTGGACATGTCCCTATCCCCCGACTAAGAGAAGCCTGATATATCCTAGACCTCTATACCCCACCCTGGACATGTCCCTATCCCCCGACTAAGAGAAGCCTGATATATCCTGGACCTCTATACCCCACCCTGGACATGTCCCTATCCCCCGACTAAGAGAAGCCTGATATATCCTGGACCTCTATACCCCACCCTGGACATGTCCCTATCCCCCGACTAAGAGAAGCCTGATATATCCTGGACCTCTATACCCCACCCTGGACATGTCCCTATCCCCCGACTAAGAGAAGCCTGATATATCCTGGACCTCTATACCCCACCCTGGACATGTCCCTATCCCCCGACTAAGAGAAGCCTGATTTTAGAAATGGGCCCACACTCAACATATCTTCTAAGTAGATCAGGCACATCTGGGTAGGTTTTCAGAAACTGCTGAACCACTAATTTGGTGTATAGACGAGCACTCCCAGGTCCAGAAAGACACAATCCAAATTCTTCTTATTTTCCAAAGAAGTAATTTATTCCATTAGTAATGTAGTGGAGAACATACAACGCGTTTCGGCTTTACAGTAAGGATAAGCCTTCCTCAGGTGGAAGGATACCTGAGGAAGGCTTATCCTTACTGTAAAGCCGAAACGCGTTGTATGTTCTCCACTACATTACTAATGGAATAAATTACTTCTTTGGAAAATAAGAAGAATTTGGATTGTGTCTTTCTGGACCTGGGAGCGCTCGTCTATACACCAGATAATCTCTTTTTGTGGACACACCTAACAGACATCGGGCTGGGAGCTCTGTCATTTCTGGGACGTAGCTGCAAACCAGAAGGCAAGCACACTAAAGAGTGGATCAACCAAGTGACCACACAAGGAATTGTTACATGAGAAAATAAAGACATCAAAAGGGTGAGCATAGAACCTATTATTTATCACCATACTTTATAGTCTGCACTTAGATTTGCGCCCTTTCTTTCTATCTCCCCCACCACCCAGACCCCAGTGCCCAGAGGTCGTACTTCTTTGAACCACTAATTTGAGCATGAGGGCCAGGCGTGGTACATGTGAAAGCTTTCCAAGCCTTAGAGCCGCCACCAGCTTATGGCCATTATCACCTATGACCTTGGCTGGCTGTAGCTTCAGTGGTGAGACCCACAGATATGACTGGTCTTTAATAATTTTCCACAACTCTGCAGCTTTGTGCTGTTTGTCACCTAAAATAACTAGTTTCAGTAGAGCTGCACCGAGGCAGAGCTGCAGTGCCACCAGCTTGTGACTGATGTGGACAATGTGGTCTGAGATGACAATTCAGAGTTAGAGGATGAGAAGGAAAAGGGGGTCCAGAAACAGGTGTAGGAGGTGGAGGAAACCCTGATAGAACTAGGGCCCACAATCCTCTGCATCAGTAGTACGTGTGCCATCCTTGGGTCAGACTCAGTCCAATGCTCCAAGTTTTAACCAGTGTGCCATCATGGAAATGTAGCGTCCCTGACAACAATCACTTGTCCACGTGTCATTCGTTAAGTGGATTGATCAGGGTATGGATGATGTTATGGGACACGTGCTAGTGTAAGACGGGGATGGAATACCAGGAAAATTAATGTCAGTAGGGGACCGAGTACTAAGCAATGGTTGCTGTTTTGAAGTTGTGGAAAGCATGTCACGATGGTTTCTCTTACCTGGGAGAATTGTGACTGGTTTGGGATCTCTATCTTATGCCTGTATTGGGACTTCATATTAAACGCATTTTTTTCCTTTGGCAGTTGAGAAGTTAATGTTAGTTTTTGTTGCTAGCAAGTTAGCTAATTATTGTCCAGGTATAACTACTCTGTGATTACTCCCGTCCTCTTTATATGGTCACATGGTTCCAGCATGCTTTACTGGTGATTGAACCTCATTCCTGGCCAAGCTTCCTAAGGAGAAGGAAGCTCTCTGGAGAACCTGACCGTTGCTAAGCCGTCTGTTGTCTAGGAGAATGGCAGCAGGCGTGAAGTTGTTTTTGTTGTTCCCTGTCGGTCTCCCCTTCCCTCTTGTTGTTTATTGCAGTGGTTGGGACTAGTGCTCCCATCAGTCATTCCGTATTGAGTGCTAACAGCGATGGACTAGGTATCCTGTTCGGACATGTGTTGAAAGAACCTGTATAGGGATGGTAGGGAGATCAGTGCACAGTGGCAGGTGAGTGCAGGGTGTCACCTTCCCCCATTCCTTATTATAAAGGCCCTCCGCTGTATTTGTCCCCCTCGGTGTCTCCCTGTCTGTTGTTTTGTGTAGTGCACTGGACATCGATGGTCCATGCACCACTGTCACGCACGGTTGCTGTACATCCCCTTAGTCCTGCCTGACAAAGCCTTAGTGTCCACAAGCCTGAATGGCAACATTTCCAGGACAACTTATCACAGTCAGGGAAAAGTGCATGGTCCATGTTCTCCTAAGTGCAGGAAGCTACAGGAAACGATAAGGGGAAAAAAACTAATTGTGAAAACACAGACACAAACTTTCAGCAGAGGAAACAAACAAGTCAATTGCCAAAACCAGTAAAGAAATCAAATCCAAATCTCCCGATGATGAAGCACTGTTTCTAAAGATACATGAAACGTACTTTGGAGTCTGGCCTGGAGGGTGGCTTCCCTCTTTGTTCCTAGCACGCTGCACTTTATTTTGGTATGGCTATGACTAATTGATCTACCTCACTGATTATGTTGCTCACAACTGCTCTTGTTAATCCATGAGTCATGTTATGTATTGTGGTTTCTAATGTGTATGGGGAGTTTATATTGCACACACAGTTTATGTGTACATACAGTTTATTTTGGTATATATTGAATTAAACTGCTATGTGCTCCCATAGGCACTGATCCACATAATTGAACTCTGTATATTTTGAACTACTTCAGTGTAGCTCATATCATGTTGAGATAGAGATTTTTATTTTAATCTTGTCTATACCATTATTTTGCTATGTGCTTTTGTGGCGCCCCACGTAGTCAGGCATCACAGAGGGGTATTGCACCCGTAAAAGAGGTGTAACTTCCCCAGCTGCAAGTGGACCCTAGGTTGGTGGGTGGGCCCCATTGTTGCACTCCCACATTAGCTGAGCGGTGGGAGCTTAACCGGGAGGAGATATATTCACCTCTAGGGGGACAAAGGAAGTATGTGAGTCAGCAGAAGTAGTGAGTAGGAAAGAGTAGTCTCTCTCTAGTCAGTCAGAGAGAAAAAGTTGGGACAGTCGGAGGAGGAGGAGATGAGAAAAGAGTGCGGAACAAGGCGGAAGGGTTACCCGGATGGTTTCAAGCTGATCTGGAGGGAAGGAGAAAGAGGGTCTAGAGGAGATCCTGGAAGAGGGCACCCGACAAGTGGAGTCTGGACCCTAGAGAGAAAAGGGGAACCCCAGAGTGGAGCGACCATATTCCAGGGGATTCTCCAGTCCACCACGGGAACGCCGGGCCCGAGGATTTGGCCAAGGTCTATCTTTGCAGTCAGCAAATGGCTGCTGTGGTCCGTATATCGCCACAGCACCCTGCCAGATGGAGCGGTCTGCCTGCTTCCTCACCACGAGGGAGAGGACCCCCAATACTACCTACACGGAGCCATTGGGTATAGACTCATCCTAAGCGGGGAAGATAGGACCCGGGTTCGTCAACTAAGGTACACCATGGGCCCCACCATACCACCTGGGATCCACTTTCAGCCACCCGTAGGGCTACCTGTTACTTTAACATCTTATGCTGAACTGTGGACTCTGTATTTACTACTGAACGTTTACAGTAAAGTACCCGGGAGAAAGTGACTTTGCCTGTGTGTGGTTTTCTCCATCATCCTGCTTGTTTTCAGGAACGCTGCCCCGGAGGACCAGCTCTACCTGTAGGGAGCTTTCCCAACTCAGCTGCATTACCATCGGCCTCCGGAGGACTGTGGTGGTGCTGGTGACCCATCACCAGGTACTATAGGTGGCGTCACATGACAAACTCTTATCACCTGTACATACACCCTTTTTGAAGTGTCACCCAGGCCACTGGATCAGGCGCTGCCACCCGTGACATTCCGGCGAGAGCACCCACTGAGCCTGATATCCGAGTACCCCAGTGCCTGGGGCTTGACACTTTTTATCTATGTCAGCTGTTCCTTGCACAATTTTGTGTCGCATAAATCTTATGTATTTGTAATAAAGACTCTTTAATTATCATATTAAGCATGTTTAGGCTCCACATTTTTTCCCCTCCTGTTCTCTTGAAAAGTGCAGGACTGAAAGACCAGAATTTATGAACAGAAATGTAAAGAGCTCCTGTGAATGTTTAAGTGTGGCATCACATGTCTCTTGGGACTAGCCATGATGGGAGGAAGGAAGATCAGGATGAGAATTATGTGGTCCAGACTCTTGGCTAGTAAAGCTGCACCATGTGGAAGACAAGATGGTGCTGGGAAAAATACTGGAATAATTATCTGCCATCTGCCAACCACCTGTTCACACTCTTCACGAGTGGTGTCCTATCTCCCCTGAAAAGTGGATGAGCATGCTTGTTGTGTACCCACAGCAGGCATTGTTTCACCTGGTCCGCCTCTGCATGCACTATCAAAAATCCACTCCCCCCCCTTATTGCATTCCTTGCACATTTTAAAATAGGCAAATACTATATATGTCTGGAAACCTTCCAGAATTAATAGGGAAAACAATATATGTAGCCTTAAAAATAACTTTTTTATTTGTAAGTTGCAGCAGTATAAATATAGGACTGTAAGGCAATAGACCTAACCTATATGCCTCTGATCCAAAACTATCCCTGCTCTACCAGCAGGGACGCCACTAGGTGGGTACAGCTCTGTCTGGAGTAAGGGGCCCCACCCCTGACAGCAGGGGGCATGGCCACTGGATCAGGGGCAGGGGGACAGTCGGAGACAAAGGGGGCATGGCTGTTTGGAGCAGGGCCCCACCCCCTCACATCTTGCACAGGCCCAGGGGCACATATATCATGAGGCAACCTGAGCTGAAGCCGCGGCACTAGAGTGTGGCACTGGGCCCCCCCACAGATTCCGCTCCCACTCCTATGGTCCCGGCCGCACTCCTCTCCACCTGAGCAGCTGCCCACCACATCCATGGCTGCTCTGTGTTTACAGGACCTTTGATGATGTCACATGGAGGGGAGGAATCAGGGATCACATGGTCAGCTCCTCAGTGTATGCAGGACTCTGTTGTGCTGAGTGTCATGGTGCTGGATGAGAGTAAGTTTATGTGTGGTGTCAGGAGGGATTTAGTGTTGATGTAGCAGAACCAAGTGTGTACGAGGTGTACAGAGCAGAGCCGTGTGAGTGAGGTGTACGGAGTGGAGCCGAGTGTGTACGCGGTGTACGGAGCGGAGCTATGTGTGCGAGGTGTATGGAGCGAATCCGTGTGGCGAGGTGTACAGAATGGAGCCGAGTGTGTACAAGGTGTACGGATTGAAGTCATGTGTGCGATGTGTACGGAGCAGAGCCGAGTGTGTATGAGGTGTTCGGAGCAGAGCCAAGTGTATACGAGGTGTACAGAGTGGAGCCATGTGTGCAAGGTGTTTTTGAGGTGGAGCCGAGTGTGTATGAGGTGTGTGGAGCCATGTGTGTGAGGTGTACAGAGTGGAGCCGAGTGTGTACGAGGTGTACTGAGCGGAGCCGTGTGTATGCGAGGTGTACGGAGCGGAGCCGAGTGTGTACGAGGTGTACTGAGCATTGCCATGTGTATACAAGGTGTACAGAGCGGAGCCGAGTGTGTATGAGGTGTGCGAAGCCGTGTGTGTGAGGTGTATGGAGTGGAGCCAAGTGTGTCCGAGCTGTACAGAGTGGAGCCGTGTGTATGAGGTTTGTGGAGCAGAGCCGAGTGTGTACGAGGTGTGCGGAGCCGTGTCTACGAGGTGTATGGAGCGGAGCCACGTGTGTACGAGATGTATGGAGCGGAGCCATGTGTGTCCGAGATGTACGGAATGGAGCCGTGTTTACGAGGTGTAAGGAGCGGAGCTGTGTGTGTGAGGTGTAAGGAGAGGAACCGAGTGTGTACGAGTTGTACGGAGAAGAGCTCAGTGTGTACGGAGCAGAGCCGTGTGTGTACGATATGTATGGAGCAGAGCTGCGTGAGTACGAGGTGTGTGTACCAGCGGTAGCTCCCCGCAGATGCTGCTCCTATAGTCCCTGCTGCCTCTACTGGCAGCATTCTTCTCCAGAGTCCTGGTTGTTGCTGTCTGCCATCTGCAGCTCAGCAGATGCTGAGGAGGCCGCAGCAGCGAGAAGAGAGGTGAGTATTTACTTTTTTTTTAAATCAGCGAGTACACTGGTGGGAAACTATGTAATGTGCAATATAATATAGGAGGACTATGGGAATGCAATATACTATATGGAGGACTATCAGGGTGCACTCTACTATATGAAGGACTATGGGGGTGCATTATACTATAAGGAAGGTTATGGGGGATGCATTATACTGTATGGAGTACTATGGGATGCATTATACTATATTTAGGACTGTTAGGGTGCATTATACTATATGGAGGTCTATGAAGGTGCATTATACTATATGGAGGACTATGGTGGTCCACTGTACTATATGGAAGACTATGGGAGTGCTTTATAAAATAGGGGAGTTATGGAGGTGCATTATAATATGTGAAGAACTATGCATGATGTATTATAATATATGGAGGACTATATGGAGCAAATTATACTATATGGAAACCATTATAATATATGGAGGGCTCTGTGGAGGGGCATGATGGAGCCTTTATACTTTATGCAGGGCTATTTGAGGGCTAGGTTGGGGCCATTATACAGTGTGAGGGTATCTTTACACGCCGCAACTTTTGGCAGCGATCGGAGGCAACCTAATGTGCGCGTGCACATTTTTCACGGTTGCCTCTGAACGCCGAAGGCGCTTTTACACGCCGCAATTTCGCCCTCAACCCAAGGCGATGTGTCGTCCCGGAAGTTCCCACACCAACAGTGGGAAATATCCGGTAGACTCCCAACGCCGCTTCACACGCCGCAATTCCCAAAGGAATGTGGGCGTACCTGTTCAGCGCGGTGAGAACATAGGCGTACCAAATTGTTTTACTCCGCGCCCCAAACACGCTGATTAGACAACGCAATAGCGTTATGATTGGCCAGCCTGCGCAGGAAGGCTGGCTAATACATGACGCCATTGCCATTGCGTAGTGTGAATGGACAGCTGTTCAAATATGCCACCCTGTGAAGGGACAGCCAATGGAAACATAATAGCCACCACCAATCATCACAGATGGGGCACGGTATCCAGCACGCTGTGGCATGCTTCCAGGAAATCAGTAGGCGACGCTGATTCCATCCCTATCGTCCCTTCACACGCCAAAAGCAGAGAATTTCCCCTTCATGGTTGCCTCTGGTTTTGGAGCAGTGCTGTGAAATCAGAACCAGGCGCAACCTTTTTGATCGCCGCCAGATTCCCCAATTTCACGCCGCAATTTCGAGTTAATTTCACGGCGATGGTGACGGGGCTACAGATTGCCTGTCAGATTTCTCACCGTGGTTGCGGCGTGTAAAGGTACCCTGAAGAGGTTTAGGGGACATTATATTATATATTAGGTCCATTATACTACATGGAGGGCTGTGTGGGGGTCAGAGTTGGAGATCATGCTGTGCCAGTGTAGTTGAGGACTTGCAGTAGGGTCATCATATTATGCGCGTGGAGGAATTCATTGTGGGGTCCAGGTCTCACAGCCATCTCCATTGTGTATTTATCCCGCAGCCGTCTCCATTGTGCATTTGTCCTGCAGCCATCTCCATTGTGTAAACGGCCAGCAGCAGTCTCTATTGTGTGTTCTCTATTGTGTATAGCCAGCAGCAGTCTCCATTGTATATACCACCCGCAGCCATCTCTATTGTGTATTCTCTATTGTGTATGGACAGCAGCAGTCTCTATTGTGTATTCTATATTGTGCGTATAGCCAGCAGTAGTCTCCATTGTGTACACGGCCCGCAGCTAATTCTATTGTGTATAAAGCTAGCAGCCGTCTCTATTGTGCTTTCTTTATTGTATATACAGCTATTGTGTATTCAGCCCACAGCAGCCTCAAGCGTGTGTGTGTGTAATATATAATAGAGAGAGAGTGTTAAAACAGGAAAAACAGCACAAAAATATAGAAAAATGTGGACTTTATTGCCCAATGGTGTGGCCACACATTGGGCAATAAAGTCCGCTTCTTTCCATTTTTTTTACTCTATTGTAAGGAACCATCTGGACTGCTGGTTGGGAAAGCTTTGCACATAACTTGAGATAACTTTTGGTGCTGTTCCAATTTTTCACTATAAATATGTATATTTGGGTGGAGGTGGAGCATGGGTGGAGGTGGAGCTGGGTCTCAGGGGGACCCCAACATTCTGGCAGTCTGTGGCCCCGTAATTCCTAGTTGCAGCCCTGTTTACCAGCTATCCCTACAGTAAA
Organism: Allobates femoralis; assembly: GCA_033576535.1. Lineage (NCBI taxonomy): Eukaryota > Metazoa > Chordata > Amphibia > Anura > Aromobatidae > Allobates > Allobates femoralis. The sequence goes on along the minus strand of JARQOC010000004.1, from coordinate 182,984,678 downwards.
TGCATGTAACAATGGTTTTACAAGAACAAAGAACTGTATTTAGCCCTCAAAAGGACTTTTCTTTTTAGGTTGCAGTAGTTGCACACTTATAGAAGGACTGTAAGACAATAAACCCTGGCTATATGCCTGCTCTAATGTAAGCTCTCCCTCCTAGATCAACTCTTCCTGAACTGCAGTATTGATGAGCACCACATCACCAGGTCTTGTATAAGACCTGATGACGCGATATGTTGGCCAATCATAGTAATGGTAGCAGCCAACAAACAGAGCTGTGGCCTTACTGTGTATGCCAGCCAATCAACTCATGTTGATTGTGTGCGACAAAGCTGCAAAATATGTGGGGCGGGGACTTGAGCATGGAGCTCGAGCACTCGCAATACTCGACCTGTAACGAGCGTGTCAGAGCACCCTGATGCTCGACTGAGTATCCGGCTATGACATCACACTCGCTCATCAGTAGTGACTACTCATTGGCCACTGATGTGATCTACCTCCCAAGCTAAAATCTGCCAGCCACTCTTTATAGAAGATACATCCTTTGTGACTTTACAGGTCAAATACCCCTTAAAAAGCAACTTACTTCTATTTAGTGATGAGCACTCATGCTCACCACTACTTGGTACATGCACGAATATCACGGTACTCGGGATGCTCAGAGAGCACCGAGTTATGGCGCGATACTTGTGCTCTTGCTCGGGTCCACCTCCCTGCATGTTGGCGCTCTTTACAGAGCCAGCCCATATGCAGGGATTGGTTACCAGACACTGTAATGCCACAGCCATGTTGGTTGTGACTTTACAGTGATTGGCTGGCCGCATAACATCATCAGGTCTTTATAAGACCTGACCGCGCTGTGCTCGTCACTCTGTGCCATAGACAGTCAGTGTAGGGAGAGCTGCTGCTGATTCAGGGACAGATTTCATGCCTTTCAGCTAGTGTAGGTGCAGGGCTGCTAATATAAGAGAAATAACAGTCTTTCTGAGGACTAATTAGCTGTATACAAGCAGGCAAGGAGGCAGGGTATATAGGAAAGCTAGGTGTGCCAGTATACCAGCCAGCATCACATCTGTGGCTGGTGTGCTGGCTTTAAATTTCCTCTATCCATGCCAAAACAGTCCTATTAAGGATTAATTTCAATCTCTATAGGCAAGAGGGGTTTATAGCTCCATTTTCTAGACCTCACAAGATGCTGTCTATCTGTACGCAGCATTTGTAGCAGGTGTGTAGCCTGTAATATCTAAGCTTTCATGCATCCATCCCAAAACAGTCCTATTAAGGATTAATTTAAATCTCTATAGGCAAGAGGAGTATATAGGCCAATTGTCTATACCTCACAAGACGCTGTCTACCTGTACGCAGCATTTGTAGCAGGTGTCTAGCCTGTAATATCTAATTTCATCAATCCATCTAAAAAACATTCATTGGAATCCTTCAGTTAGTTGTATACAGGAAGTGTATATAGCACACCATGCAAAATGCACAAGTCCGGTGGTAAAGGACCAGGAAGTGGATGTGATGGTGGTGCATGCTGAGGCCGAGGCCGTGGGCAAGCTCGAATTGGGCCACGAGAAACTCCAACATCATCTCGCTCAACCTTCCAGTCCCAATTTCTAGGGGACTGCAGTAATACACCACTTTTAAATCAAGAGCAGTGTCAACAGGTTGTTAGTTGGATAGCAGATAATGCTTCCAGTCATTTAGGCACCACCACAAACACCCTGTCTTCTACATGGTCAAGTGTCAGTAGCCATGAGACTGGACCGCATATTCGTCACTCTGATCCTCCTTCCTCCCACCATGCCGAGTGTGATCCCACACTTGGACACTCTGAAGAGTTGTTCAGTATGCCCTTCATGGATTTGGGTCTCTCGCCCGCTCCACTTGAACTGGAGCCTGAGGAGATCGTATGTAGCGATGCCCAAATATTTGAGCAGCCACTGTCGCACAAAGGCGATGGTGGGAATGTGTCACAACAAGAGGTGGACGATGATGTGACACAATTGCCAGACAGTCAGGAGGAGGACCAGGGTGCGGAAGTGGTAGACGACGTGGTGGATGATCCAGTAACTGACCCAACCTGGCAGGAGGACATGCAGAACGAGAACAGCTGCGAACAGGAGGAGGGAGGCGTAGCATCACAACAGGCTGGAAGAAGCAGAGTGGTGTCCGCAGACAGAAGGTGGGCAACCGTTCCTCGTAACAGCAACACGACGCAAGTTGCCAGTACAACAGTTAGGGCTTCCCGAGTCTGGCAGTTTTTAGGGAGTCTGCAGAGAATTCAAAAAATGCCATTTGCAACACCTGCCATGCCAGCATCAGCAGAGGTAGCAAAAGTAGCAGCTTAACCACCACCAGCATGATCAGGCACATGGCAGCAAACCACCCGACTTTGTGGGATGTACCACACGGTCCAGGAGCAGTGTCTGTGGGTGACACCGCTGCTTCTTCCATTGTTGTGCATGCAAGCCAATCCCCTGTCCATAGTGCATGTGAAGATGCCTCCTGTCCTGTACCTGTTGTTGCACAATCAGAAATGCCACCATCATCAACCACGTCCTTGTCCCAGCACAGCATTCAGATATCAATACCCCAGTCATTGGAACGCAAGCGCAAAAACGCTGCCAACGCCCCACACACCACACTCCTAAGTGCGCACATTTCGTGACTGCTTGTGCTGGAAATGTTGCCATTTAGGCTAGTGGATACGGAAGCATTCCGCAACCTGATAGCTGTGGCCGTCCCTCGTTACTCGGTCCCTAGCCGCCACTATTTCTCCCAGTGTGCCGTCCCCGCATTACACAAGCACGTGTCCCAAAACATTAACCGTGCCCTTAACAACACTGTTTCCGGCAAAGTCCACCTAACCACGGACATGTGGACAAGTACTTGTGGGCAGGGATGCTACATCTCGCTGATGGCACACAGGGTTAATATAATGGAAGCACCTTGGGATGGAACACATCCTCCCGATGCCAAGGATTGCGGGCCCTAACTCAGTCAGGGTTGCCCCCACAGTCTAAAACTCCGAAACGTCATCCTCCTCGGCCTACCCCTCCTCTTCAGCCTCCACAACAGTCCTAAGCTGGAAAGTCTGCAGCACTGCCTCGGCCAAGCGGCAACAGGCTGTGCTGATGCTAATATGCGTAGGTGACAAACGCCACAATGCTGATGAGTTGTGGACAGCTCTGAAAGAGCAGGCAGATCATTGGATCATACCGCTGAACCTAGAGACAGGCATGGTCATGTGTGACAATGGCTGGCACCGAGTGGCAGCTCTGAGGCAAGGTGAGCTCACACATGTGCCATGCTTGGCCCACATGCTCAACCTGGTGGTTCAGCGGTTTCTTAAACCCTACTCGGAGCTGCCGGATCTACTTGTCAAAGTACACCGCCTGTGTGCCCAGTTTAGAAAGTTATCTACTGCTTCGGCCGCCCTTGCCGGGTTTCAGCAGCGCTTGCAACTTCCGGCTCACAGACTGGTGTGTGATGTCCCCACGCATTGGAATTTCACACTGCAGATGTTGGTCAGGATTTGTGAGCAGAAGAGGGCAGTTGTTGACTACCAGCATCAACTAGGCCGTTGGTATTCGGTTCAAACTCCACATATACGACCTCTGGAGTGGACATGGATGTCTGACATAATTGCATTCCTCCAAAACTTTGAGGACTCCACCAAGATGGTGAGCGGCGCCGCCGCCATCATTAGCATCACCATACCACTTCTCTGCATTCTAAAATACTCTCTGCACAAAATCAAAGACGATGCATTGCAGGATACAGGATTGCAGATGGAGCAAGGAACCATAGTGGGCGATTACACACATCCCAGCCTCATCCCATCCCAACGTGCATTGGGGAACAATGACGAGGAAGAGGATGAGGAAGAGGAGTTAGAAGAACAGGAGCTAGTTTCAAGCGGAATTGACGGTACTACCTGTACAACCGTCATACCATTGGTCCAGCGTGGATGGCCAGAGGACAGGGACGAGGAGGAGGAGGATGAGGCCAGCATGGTCAGTCATCCTGTTATTGATGACCCTGAAGTCTTGCCTGTTACCAGTTTGGTGCACATGGCTGACTTTATGTTATGCTGCCTGTCCCGTAACCCTCGCATTATCAATATCTTGGCGGACACTCATTACTGGTTGGTGACACTTTTAGACCCACACTACAAGGAGAACTTTATTTCTCTTATTCCACCAGTGGAGAGGTCTACAAAAGCGCTACAGTACCAGAAGGCCCTTATTGGGGAATTAGTAAAAAATTCCCTTCGGAAAACACTGGCGGCAGGGGTCCAAGTTCGGTGGCCAACCAAGGTGTCCGGGAGAGAGAGCCACATCTCCAATCCAGAGCAGAGGTAGAGGAGCACTCTCAGAGATATGGGAGAGTTTTCTCAGCCCCTCTGATAGCACAGGCCCTGAGGCGCGGGGTACTGTCACAAGGACTGCAAAGTTTGTAAAGATGGTGAAGGAGTACCTTGGTGACCGTACAAAAGTGCTCCGGGATTCCTCTGTGCCTTATAATTTTTGGGTATCGAAGCTGGTCATGTGGCATGAATTGGCTCTCTACGCCTTGAAAGTCCTGGCCTGCCCTGCCGCTAGCGTTTGGTCACAGCGGGTTTTTAGTGCTGTCGGTGGAATCATTACTGATAAACGCACCTGCCTGTCAACTGAAAATGCTGACAGGCTGATTCTGATCAAGATCAACAAGGGTTGGATTGGGCCTGACTTCAGCACACCACCAAATGATAGCAGCGTAATGTAAAGTTGAAGCCATTGTATTTATTGGGGATGTATATTCCACACCCCTCCTCACATCCTCACATGGGTACATACTTCCTGATTTGGGCTATTTGCTGTACTCCTCCTCCTTCTCCTCATCCGCCACCACCATATCATCAGGGCGACCGTAGTCTATGATGCCACGAAAAGATATTTTATTTACATGTTGTTTATGATGCCCCTAACCGTTAAAAACTTAGACAGTAGGTTCATGTATACTCCCCAGGGGTAAATGTTTTAGTCCATACTTAGTGCATGGGCATTACAAGTATAGGAGACCCTCTCCTTTGTAATGGGAACAATATTTAAGGAGGCTCTCTTCCACGTCTCTTCCCAAGGGCATCAGAGTTCCTCCAAATTTTTGGCAGCCCTGCCTAGGGCAATACCAGAAAAGACCCACTTTGTATTAAAGAGCACATTATTTAAAGAGGCCCTCATCCACGTGTCTTCCCAGGGGCATCGGAGTGCCATGCTTTTTTTTTTTTTAAATCTTTCATGTAATCCAAAAAACTATCATACAGCAACACTGTCTCACAATTGAGTAAGAGCCCCTAACATTTTCCCCAGGAAAATGCATTTTGGTTTCATTTTTGGACGTTTTATTGTGAGTCTGTAAATGTGGCGTAATAGTCTGACAACATTGTTCACAGCAGTGACCTGGGAGGTAGAAATGCTGAAAGGGGTCTTCCCTATGCTGTTCCCATGTCATTTGAGCACTGTTGTTATACTTTTGTGACATTTTCAGGGTTTATCCATGCTGCCGGGGGTCATGCCAGAAAAATGCTTGGGTCTCCCATAGGACAACATTGGGCTCGGTGCTTGGGTCAAGTACCCAAGCATCTCGAGATGCTCGACCCAAGCATTGAGCACCGGAGCATTTTAGTGCTCGCTCATCACTGCTCCTACTATACTGTTTCATATAGTGACTATGTAGGATATGGTATTACATTTATACAGGAGAAAGATTTACATGTTCCTGTGTAGGGTGTCCTTCATAGCTTGATACAGTATGTAAATAACACTAGATACATTTTCTATCATGCTCAATATCTGTACACCTCTTAGAATAATACTGTTTCCCTAAGACATTGGACAATTTATTGAAGGGTAAATATTCCACCTTCTTAACAAACTCGAATCGTCTAATAAAGGCCCAATTGATTGTGAGGTCATCCCTTTCTGACATAGTAAATATATCACTGTTTTCTTAAAGCCAATAGATTATATGACACCCTGGAAGTAAAGATATGGGAAATTATATTCAAAGGAAAATATTTTGGCAAGCACTTTTTCTACATACAGGAAGCTTTCCATTTTTATATTTGCATTATGAATTTGTTAGCATGAGTTGTAGCAGATTTTTTTTTTTGGCGGGCGGGGGGGAAAGAAAACTAATTTCAGAAGTATATCTGTGTTAAACCATCCCATCTCTTGTTGGTCAATGCATAATGTAATTTATAATTTGTACATTTCTCATCAAAATTAGTGTGTAAGGTGTATATCTAATGTCACTGCATCATTATACCGTACTTGCTGTTTACTCTGATGAGCTTTTCTTCTGCTTCTCCTCTATTACTTTTTATATCAGTCTTCACTAATGCCAACATTCTTTTTATGTACCTGGAACCTCATGATGATATGCAGATAGAAGAATTAAAACTTTGCTGCAGATATTGAATTGTCTTATATGTTTTATTAGTAATGTGCCATTAGATAATTACCTATTTTATTAAATCAGTTTTTATGCTCAACTGCTTTTTATTTTCATACTACTATCTATAATGAAAATCCATGCAATCTTGCAATTTTCACACAGTTGCACTAAGCATAATTTGTTTTAGCTATGTTACATAAATTACTCACACAAACAGGAAAAGGAAAAGGAGAATGCGGGCTGCAGCCAACTGGTTCCTGTAAAGACTAAAGACCCCAGCTGCACAACTAAAAGCACCGCTTTGGACTTGGGTCCCTTATGGTACCATCACACGCCGAAATATCGGTTGGCAATATGAGGCGATCTAATGTGCGCGTGCACGTTTTTCATGCTCGCCTCAGATCGTCGATGGCGGTATTACACGCCGCAATCTAGCCCTGAAATAAAGGCCATGTGTTGCCCCGGAAATCGCCTCACCCACAGCGGAACCAATCCGGTGGAATTCCCTCGCCGCTTCACACGCCGCAATCCCAAAAGGCAATGTGGGCATACATGGTCAGCACTGCGAGGAGATAGGCGTGCCACAGTGGTTTACACAGGGCCCCATACGCACTCATTGGACAACGCAACAGCGTTACCATTGGTCAGCCTGCTCTGAAAGGCTGGCTAATACATAACGCCATTGAAGATGTGTGTGTTGCTGAACGGACACCTCTTCAAATATGGTGCCCTGTGAAGTGGACCAATCAGAAGCTTCCTGTGACATTACAGGAGGCTTCCGATTGGTCCACCGGCCGCCTGCTTGCATGAATGTACAGGTGCGAAGGCACTTGTTTGAGCCAGCGGTATCCGGAAGTCACAATAAAGTGGGTACCGCTGCAGCTCCATGTATAATGGCCCAGGGCATCAGGTGTGTATGAGTGAGAGTTAGAGAGAGAGTGTGTGTATATGTGTGAGTATATTTGTGTGTATATGTGAGTGAGTGTATGAATGAGTGTGTATGTGTATATGTGTGAGTATTTGTGTGTATATGTGAGTGAGTGCGTATGTGTATATGTGTAAGTGTATTTGTGTGTATATGTGAGTGAGTGTGTATGTGTATATGTCTGAGTGTATATGTGAGTGAGTATGTGTATATGTGTGAGTGTATGTGTGTGTGAATATTTCTGAGTGTGTACATGTGAGTGTGTATATGTGTGTGTATATTTGTATGTGAGTGTGTATATGTGTGTGAGTGTATGTGTGAGTGTGCGTATATGTGTGAGTGTATTCCCGCGCTGCATGGGCGGCACATCGCTGGCGGCTGGTGCTGGGAGCTGCCTGGTGCCGCCTAATGCCGGGTGCTGGCAGCTGCCAGCTGCCACCTGGTGCTGGCGGCTGCCGGGTGCTAGCGGCCGCTGGTGGCTGCCAGGTGCCGCTTAATGCTGGGTACTGGCAGCTGCCGCCTGGTGCTGCTGGATGCCACCTGGTGCTGTCTCCCAGGTGCTGCCGGGTGCTAGTTGCCACTGGGTGCTGGCGGCTGGCAGCTGCTGCCTGGTGCTGGCGGCTGCTGGGTGCTAGCAGCCACTGGGTGCTGGCGGCTGCCGGGTGTCACCTACTGCCAAGTGCTGGCAGCTGCCGCCTGGTCCTAGCAGCTGCCGGATGCCACCTGGTGCCGCCTCCCAGGTGCTGCCGGGTGCTGCCTAATGCCGGGTGCTGGCGGCTACCATCGGGTGCTGGCAGCTGCCTGGTGCCGCCTCCTGGGTGCTGGCGGCTGCCAGGTGCCTCCTAATGCCGGGTGCTGGTAGCTGCCGGGTGCCACATGGTGCCGCCTCCCGGGTGTTGGCGGCTTCCGGGTGCTGGCACCTGCTGGGTGCGACCTGGTGCCACCTCCTGGGTGCTGGTGGCTGCCGCCGGATGCTGGCAGCTGCCGGGTGCTGGCGGCTGGTGCCGACTGCTGGGTGTAGGCTGGTGCCGCGTGCTGGCTGGTGCTGGATGCCGGGTTCTAGCTGGTGCCGGCTGGTGCTGGCAAGCGGGAGACCGGAAGCTACAGAGGAAGAAGCTGCCGGGATGAGAAGAGTGGAGTCAGGTAAGGCGCTGTTACAGCCGAAGATAGCAGCCTGGGGGGGATCACGTGACCTCTGAAAGTGCCTAGGGCGTCAGGAACCCCAAATATGGCCCTATGTAAGTGTGTAAATGTGTGAGTATGTATGTGTTTGTGTGAATATGTCTGAGGATGTATGTGTGAGTGTGTGAGTGTGTATGTGAGTGTGTGTGAATGTGCGGGTGTGTATACTGTATGTGTGAGTGTGTGTGTATTTGTGTGAATATGCCTGAGGATGTATGTGTGTGTATGTGAGTGTGTGCGTATACGTGTGAGTGTGCAGGTGTGTATATGTGTGAGTGTGTGTGTGTTTGTGTGAATATGTCTGAGGATGTATGTGAGTGTGTGTGTATATGTGTGAGTGTGCGGGTGTGTATATGTGTGAGTGTGTGTGTGAGCGAGAGAACAAAAAGAACAGAGACCAGGTTGTGGGGACATCACCGCAAAAAGTTGTTGGGATGGGGGACATTACTACCAGATGACAAGGGAGGGAACATCACTAAAAGATTGGGACATTACTACAAAATGAGGACCAAGATGGGGGACATTAATATAGGATGGGGACCAGGATGGGGCATTACTACACATATCGACCAGGGAGGAACATTACCACAAGATGGAGACCAGGGCGGGGACATTACTACAAGAGGAGGATATTACTACAAGACGGGGATCAGGATGGGGACATTACAACATGATGAGGACCAGGATGGGAGTCATTATTATAGGATGGGGACCAGGAAGGGGCATTACTACACGTACAGATCAGGGAGGAACATTACTTCAAGAAGGGGCTGGGAAGGGGACATTTGTACCAGACGGGGAGCAGTATGGGGGACATTAATATACAATGGGGATCAGTATTGAGACATTACTAGAAGAAGGGGATCAGGATGGGGACATTACTGCAAGAAGGCGACCAGGATGGGGACATTACCACAAGAAGGGGATTAGGATGGGGACATTACTACAAGAAGGGGATCAGGATGGGACATTACTACATGATGAGGATCAGGATGAGGGTCATTAATATAGGATGGGAACATTACTACATGTAAGGACCAGGGAGGAACATTACTTCAAGAAGGGGACCAGGATGGGGACATTACTACAAGACGGGGACCAGTTTGGGAGACATTAATATACAATGGGGACCAGTATGGGGACATTACTACATAAAAGAGATTAGGGTGGGGACATTCCTACAAGAAGATCAGGATTTGTACTTTACTAGATTGAGCAAAAAATTCTGGTATTGCTAAAATGTCACTTAGGGTACCGTTACACGTCGCAACATTGCATGCAATTTCACAGGCAATTTGCTGGTTGCAGTGAAATCATGGACACATTGTTCTATTTTGTTGCTGTGTACAAATGTAATAATGTGTCCATGATTTCACTGCAACCAGCAAATTGCCAGTGAAATTGCATGCAATGTTGCGACGTGTAACGGTACCCTTAGTCCTACAAGCAATGCGGCCCCCCGATATCAATTTTTTTTATATGTGCGGCCCACCAACCCAATCGAGTTTGAGACCCCTGGTGTAGTTAATGTTGATTTTTCTGCACATGTCAGGAGGAATTTATGTCCACTCCTCTTCCAGATCATCACTAAATCATTAAGATTTTGAGGTGGTCGCTTCACAACTCGGAGCTTCAGCTCCATCCATAAGTTTTCTAATGGATTAAGGTCTGGAGACTGACTAGCCCACTCCATTACCTTAATGTGCTTCTTTTTGAACCACTCCTTTGTTGCCTTGGATGTATGTTTTAGGTCAATGTCATGCTGGAACACTCAGCCATAACCCATTTTAAATGTCCTGGTGGAGGGAAGGAGATTGTCACTCAGGATTTTACGGTACAAGGCTCCAGTCATTGTCCCATTGATGTGGTGAAGCAGTCCTGTGTCCTTAACAGAGAAACACCTCTAAAACATGTTTCCACTGCCATGCTTGACTTTAGGGATGAGTCTTTGAGTCATAGTCAGCATTTATCTTCCTCCAAACAAGGCGAGTTGAGTTAGTGCCAAAAGAGCTAAATTTTTTTCTTATCTGACTACAGCACCTTCTCACAATCACTCTCAGAATCACCAAAATGTTCCTTGGCAGACTTCAAATGAACCTGCACATGTGCATTCTTGAACAGTGGAACTTTGCAGGCATTGCGGGATTTGAATACATTACCACATAATGTGTTACCAATGGTTTTCTTGGTGACAGAGGATTATTAACAAGTTCCCCACGTGTAGTTTTAGGCTGATCTCTCATCTTCTTCATGACCCTGGATACCCCATGAGGTAAGATTTTTCATGGAGCCCCAGATCGATATTGATTGAAACTCATTTTGTATTTCTTCCATTTTCTTACTATTACAGTTGTCTCCTTCTCACCCATCATTTTACTTATGATTTTGTAGCCCACTCCAGCCTTGTGCAGGTCTAGAATCTTTTCCCTGACATCCTTAGTAAGCATTTTTGTCTTGACCATGATGTAGAGGTTAGAGTCTGACTGATTAATTGAGTGAGTGAACAGGAGCCTTTTATACAGGTGACAATTTAAGACAGCTGTCTTTAATGCAGGTAACGAGGTGATTAGGAGCGTCTAACTGGTCTGCAGAAGCCAGAACTCCTAATGGTAGGAGATCAAATACTTATTTCTCTCTGAAAAATGCAAATACATTTATATAATTTAGACAATGTGATTTTCTGGATTTTATTTTTGATATTCTATCTCTCAAGGTACCCTTACACGCCGCTACAGAAGGTTAGAAACAACTGGGTGTCAGAGACAAATGTATCTTGCACCGTCAAATCAACCCGAGGTAGAGGCATGTAAACTAGGTTGTTGCCACCCGTCACTGTCGGCACCTGTTTCAGAGCAGTGCTCTAAAACAGGTTGGTTTCAACCCGATGGTAGCGGCATCTAAATAAGGTACGGTAAGGTTTTTTCGCCACCTAGTTAACTCCCTGGGACGTGACACAGCCTCGTGAAACCGTCCCCCTTCAGCGATCATTGGTGGAAGCTTCTGCGTTACGATTGGTTGTCGCTGCATAGGGCGGCATATTTAAGGAGCTGACCAGTCACACTACACAATTGCAATAGCATCATGTATTAGCCAGCCTTCCTGCACTGGCTGGCCAATCATGATGCTATTGCATTGTCCAATCACCGTACGAGCGTCTCATAATCCACAACTCTGGCACACCTATGTGTTGTCCCTGCTGCCCCAGGTCCTCCCATATTACCTTGTGGTGTTCCCACTGCTGATAAGGGAGGACCGCAGGCGCCGCGGTCCTGACCTGTCAGCGGCTGCAGCTGCGTGCGCTGCTCACAGGACCGGAGGGCATAATAGCCCCCCAGTCCTGTGTGATGATCTGGTCCGTAGCTGTCTGGGTCCTCCCAGACAGAACCGGACCAGATCATGCCGCAGTATGAAGCGGCCCTTAGCAAAGTCAAATAGTCCTGCTAGGCTTTAGTCTTGTCCCACCAATGGAGATTTTTACACTGAAGAACTAATAGGACAGCCGTGAGGTTGGGAAGCCCAAATCTTCCACTTATTCAATAGATTATTCCTAGTGGGCTTATCTAGTGCCAGATAATATTCCTGGTGAAAAATCCAGTTGGTCTTTTGAATGTCCTCTGATATTGTAGGGGGTGAGTGACCCTTCCTTTTAGCAGCAAGATATAAGCGAGCTGCAATCAGGATATATGAAACCGTCCCTCTGAGAGGCCAGGGAAGGCACTCTATTCCTATGTTCAACACTGCCATTTGTGAGGTCAGATCCATCTGTGACTGAGCGAATCAGACTGAGAACCAAGACCCAGTATGGGGCTATCCTGGGGCAAGACCACCACATGTGAGCCATAGTTCCCCGCTCCCCGCTCTACCTCCAGCAAAGTGGGAATTGGCTCTTGCCAAAATGCGAAATACGCACGGGGGAAAAGATACCATCTGAGATGCCCTTCTAATCTCTGATGAAGCAACACACCATTCCTCCACCGAAAAGGAGAAAGCAAGATCCCTCTCCCACCTCTTCATGTATTCCAATTTGACCACAGAGTCCCCTCCCACCAAGTTTTTATATATGCCAGATAAGCCTTTGGTAATTTGAGGATTTGATGCAATAAACTGAACTAACTTAGATCTTGGATCTGAGGGCCTTAAACTTTCCAAGTAGGAACTCGACCTGAGAAGGTGCCCGATCTGCAGGAACTAGGGAAAGAGGAGCGGCATTCCGGAAAGGAGTCACAAAATCTCTCAAAGGAAGGTATACCTCCTCCCATTAGGATCTCTCCTAATGTATCTATCCCAGCTCTCTCCCAGGCCCTTGTGAGTAAAGAAGGAATCTGTAGCTGTAAGGAGCCTATTGGAATATCCAAGGAAACCTTGTCCAGGAGCGTGGCAGATCCCTCCAATAGGAGAATAAAGTCTGCGCCGTCTCCAGCGGATGAGACCAATCAATTGGCTGGAACAACTCAGCAGCCAAGATCCCACGCAGATTTCCACGTGGCAATAAAGAGGACTCAATTTGAATCCATCTAAGATGATCGGAAGTGTGCCACCAGGACTTAGCCTCCCCCAGGATAATTGCCCTATGATAGTCTGCTATTTTGGGTAACTACATGCCCCCAGAGTCGAGAGGCAGGTACATAGTGCCACGAGCAACTCGAGGAACCTTGTTGTCCCAGACAAATCTGTTCACCATAGTTTGCAATTTAAGTAGAAGATCCCTAGGAACTCGGACAGGCACACATCTGAAGGTGTATATAATTTTCGAAAGAAGTAACATTTTTAGTGCGTGTAGTCTAGCTATCCAAGATATTTTTTTAAGGAGTATAAGGCAATGTCTTTAGCAAGCCCGACACAGAGATTGCCAAAATTTAGTCTAGCAAGTTGGGCCGTGGAGCAAGGGGTAATGCCAAGGTAAAGTATCCCCTCCTGCGACCACCTAAAAGGGAAGAGCTGCGAGAGATTCGAAATCTCTGGGACTGGAATATTGAGGGGAAAACTACCGATTTTGTTGCACTGAGTTTGTAAAAAGACACTAGGGACTATGATTTCAGAGCAAGCATAACTGCTGGAAGGGACCGTGACACATCCGTGCAGGTTATAATCAAATCATTGGTGTACAGGCCAATGGTGTGGGCCGCGTGACCAACCCGGATCCCCGAAATTTCGGGATCCGAACAAATCTTTTCGGCTAGAGGCTCAACAGCCAAGGCAAAAATCACCAGGGGCAGGGGGCAACCCTGGTGGATGCCATTTGTGATCTGGAATACAGGCAAAAGGAACCCAGATGAAAGGACTCTGGCATTGGGGTGGGAGTACAGGGACAGGATCGCCGAGAGGAAGGGCCCCTCCAGGCCAAACTTCCTCAAGACTGCTTCTAGGTATCCCCAGTGCACCCTGTCAAACGCCTTTTCCGCATTGAGAGACAAGAATTCACCAGGGACCCCCCTCTACGCCATTACTTTTATAAGATCAATCATTCTTCTAGCCCCGTCTTTCGCCTGTCTTCCAGCCACAAAGCCCACCTGATCCGGGCCAACCAAATGCGGCACCATCTCTATCAGCCTGCATGCCAAAATATTTGCGTAAATCTTAATGTCACAATTCAGAAGGGAGATGGGACGATAGTTTTCCTGGACCTCAGGAGATTTACCCGGTTTGGCAATCGTAACTATTGTAGCTTGTAGGAGTAGCAGCAAAATTGAGCCCACCTCCCGCCAGTGGTTGAAACTTCTCAAGAGGTATGGGGCCAGAACCTCCCAAAAAGGCCCGGAGATATTCGTTTGAAAGTCTATCAGGACCAGGGGAGGAGTTTAGTTTAGTGGATTTAATGGCAGAGTCTACTTCTAATAATGAAAAAGGCGGGTTAAATCTGTCTAACTCCATTTTCAAAACAGTTGGCAGGCCCAGACCCCCCAAGAATCCCCCAATTAGCTCAGGAGTGGGGTGGGACGTGTCCAAATCATCCTTAAGATTATAAAGCTTAGAATAGAATTGTTCAAATATAGACGCAATCTCGATCGGGTTTCTCACCGTGCATCTCTTACTATCAGTCATTTTTTCGCTCGTGCTGTTAACCTCCCTCCTTTTTATCCGACGCGCCAGCAATGCGCCGCTTTATCTCCCGATTCATAATACTTAGTTTTTGACATACGCAGATACTTTTCATGTCGCAGGAGTAGGAATGAACGTAGGCGATTTCTAATTGCTTTTAATTGCAACGATGTGGCCGGAGACAGGTTCAACTTATTGATATCCTCGAGTTGCTGTAGCTGCTGAAGTAGATCTGCTCTCTCCCTGTCCCGGGCCTTCTTAAGTTGGGAAGCCCTCTGCAAGAATATTCCTCTGATATACGCCTTATGGGCTTCCCAAAGGGTCTCATTCGACATTGAGGTAAAAACACTCAGACAATAGAGATCTCCCCTCCTCCATAAGGCCTCCCTCGGATAGAAGGCCTCTGTTTAGTCTTCGCATGTGTGGGGGCAGAGGGTGAGTATCCAAGACCATCTCAAGGGATATCGAGGCATGGTTGGACCACGTAATCAGCCCAACCTCCACATAGACAAAGGTGGACAGGGACTTGTTGTCTACTAAAAAATAGTCTAATCTAGAGTACGACCTGTGCCTGTGCGAGAAGAAAGAGTAGTCCCTCTCAGTTGTATGAAAGTAGCGCCAAACATAGTGAACATGAAATTCACAGTAAGTAGGCCCAAACTCTCTACTCCTCACCAGTGCCCCAGGAGAACAGTCCAGGGAACGATTGGAAACCAGATTGAAGTTCCCACAAATAATTTTAAAATCATGAGCTGATTAATTTACCTTTACCAGTAAGGGACGGAGGAACTGCAGTTGACCCTCGTTCGGCCTCATAGGCCGTGGCTATTGTCATAGGGACCCCCGAGATAGAGCACGTCAGGATGATGTATCTGCCTGCCGAGTCAGAAATCAAATTTAACAATTTAAATGAAACAGAATGTTTGATAAACCCACAAACCCCTGCCTTCTTCTTCACATACTTAGCGAAGAAAGCAATGGTATACAGCCGATGGTGAAGCCTGTAGTTGTCTTCTTGAAGGAGGTGGGTTTCTTGGACACACACTATGTCAGCCTTCTGTGTAAGGGCCTCTCTCCAGAAGAGAGACCGTTTAAATGGAGAGTTAAGGCCTCTCACATTGAATAAAACAACCTTCATAATTTAAAGTCCAGCAGTATCCTATCAACTACCTGGGTAGCATATTGAGGCCTCATGGAGTCCTCTGAGGGGGAAGAGAAGGGGAGGGGAAAAAATAGAGAGGGGAAAAAGAGTGGTATAGATAAACAAGAAAGACAAACAAACAAGAAAAATGAATGTAAACAATTCAAATGTATGAGGCATCATACGGCCCCAGCAGTAGGGGCGGGGGGTTGAATGAAGTAAGAGGAAACAACCCCTAATGGAGGTCCTGACTCCATCCCGAGAACGCCGGGTAGTCACTATGATTGGCCAACCTTCTTCCACTCAGAGGGCGAAACTGAGCCTTTAGCTCTGGTAGAGGGTCTTTGAGGAAGTCCCTCCCAGTCCAATACTAGATTCCACTGTCGAAGAGCTTTCCCCAGATGACTGGGGGATTGAAAGATATGGGTCGTCCCCTTGTACCTGAAGCGGACTCTCACCGGGGTGCCCCAGGTGTAGGTAATTCCCCTATCCCTCAGGATCTTGCAATGAGGGCCAAACTCTCTCCTGCGAGCCAAAGTCCCAGGCGAAAGATCAGGAAACACAGACAGACCAGAGTAGGGCGCTGGTAGGTCTGACACCTGGTGCATGGCCTGCATGACTGCTTCTCTAGTTTTTGTGGCAGAGAATGAGACCAACACATCCCTGGGCAAGAACTTATTGATATGACTCGGTTTGGGGATGCGGTAAGCTTTTCCAATAGTCAAGTCATTAATAGGGGTATCAGGGAGGAGGGACTGAAGGAATAAAAGGACTTTAGGGCATAGATTTTCCTCTGCCTCAGTCTCAGCAAACCCCTAATTCTCAAATTGCCTGCACGTGATTTGTCCTCCAGATCCCACACTTTCAGGCAGAGTTGTTTAAGCTCCCTTTCCATAGAAGTGTAGTCTCCTGCTAGTTCATTGTGGGCAGTGGCGTACTCCGCCATTTTTTCTTCTATATGGTGAGACCTCTCACCTAAGGCTGCTATGTCCTCCCTCAGCTCCCTGAGCATTCCCTTGAAGTCATCTTGCAGCGAAGTGCGTAGAGAACTAATAAGACCCCTGATAAAACTCTGTGTTACCTGGGGGTCTTCCTCTCTTCTCACTGAGCGTTCCTCAGGGCTGCAGGACGCGCACTGTGCTGCAAAGGCAGAAGGAGAGTGTGGGGAAGCCGGCGCCATGTTAGAAGTTGCCGCAGGGAGCTTCTCCACAGAGAAGAAATCAGTCACTTTAAATGGCTCCCCCCGCTTGCAGGACAAGTTCCTCTGCATCTCTGTAGGTGCAGGGCAAGGTCTGGAGTATTTTTAGCGTTCAGGCAGGCGATCCACCGCTAAGTTGCCGCTTGATCTCGGAACAGGGAGCTCAGGAAAGTGTGACCGGGCGCCATTAGCTCCCAGGCCACACCCCCTAAGGGTCCCTTTTAAATGGGTCCTTCTAAAATTTAAGAAGCGTGCCCGCAATATATGTGCTTAGCCACTGTTGCGTGATGTTGTCAGCAAGAACCGTTACAAGTAAAAAAGAAGCTTTGTGTCTGTGTCTTCCCTCTGGAAATTTTACAACCAAACTAACCCTCTTTGCACTGTGGGGGTGGCCTGGGTGCAGACTTCATCATGGAGGGCTGCATGACAGCCGGGACTCAAGCTTGCCTGCACCTACTGCCCAGTGCCACAACCCAGCAAACAGAGGAAACCGAACACGGAGCAAATGGTCACCAGATCAAATACCCAAATTTAGTAACAGTGGGGTGATCCAGAATGCTTGGGCTTCCCCACACATAAGAATCCAGCACCCAGCTACCCAGTTGTAATTGGCTGGCAACCAAAACTACAGTGAAGCCCCACATGTTTTGTAAGTATTTCTTGAAATGATTATAAAAAAAAAAAATTATGTGGGGCTTCGCTGTATTGTTGGTTGCCAGCCAGGTACAACTTAACAGCTGAGGGTGTTTGGCAGCTGGTAGCTGCCCAGTTATACCATGCTGGCAAAAAAATACGGCTAAGCCCCATGTCTTTTTTTTTTTAATTATTTCAACAATTAAAAATAAAAAACATTCTGGTGTCCCCCCACTACTGCAAATTGAAGCCTGCAAAAGCTCCAGAAAATGGCACATTCATAGAAGCACCATTTTAAGATGCTGTATCTGACTCTTCCCGCTGCCTACATGCATTGGAAAATGGGGCATTAATTTTTGGGCTTGATGCCATCTGGGAAATGCCTGCTGGCGCCAAGCCTGGAGGTTAGTAACATCGAGGCATAAATCAGATACCCGACATTACTAGCCAAATCAGTGAGGACATAAATAACCACACCAATAAATATCTAGTTTGAAGATAAGCTCTCCATAACATTCCTCTTTCAACTATTTTTTTTAAATTAGATACTAACAGCGGAGCCAGAGCACAATGTGAACAGGTCTGTATAACCGTGTTTACACCTCCAAAGATCTATATCTCAAAAAAGACAGTATAAAAAACATCTAAAAATCCTCTGCTATATAGGTAAAAGTAAAAAGCAAGTGCAAAACAGTGTCAATACCAGGGTACTTAGTTAATACGTTTTTTTGCAAAAAATGTACGGAAGCCGTGCTACCACACCAAGGTTACCCTTATCAGAACGGTCCCTAAAACTAATGTATTTAAAACCTGGTCTCATGTGAGCATACCTCAAAGATGCAGGATGCAGCAGGGCCAGAGTTAAATATGGCTATAGAACAGAAACAGCACTTTTGTGTTTGGCTCAGTAAGGAAGAGGTGGGGCACTTCCCATCTTGCATAACAAGAGACTAAATGGATACTAACAGCTGAGCCACAGCTAACGTATTTAAAACCTGATCTCATGTTTTTTTTTAGACTTTTTTTTGTGATATAGATCCTTGGTAGTTTGAACACGGTTTTATGGACCTATTCACATTGTGCTCTGGCTCAGCTGTTAGTATCCATTTAGTCTCTTGTTATGCAAGATGGGAAGTGCTTCACTCCTTCCTTAGGCTAGAGCCACACTTAGCTGTCTCCTTGGGTGAGACGGATGCAGTTACAGCAGGCAACGTTTCCTGTGCGCTCAGCATTAGCGCAGTCCAAGCATCTTTGTGTGTAGCCAGTAACCATGGCAAACATCGGGTAACTAGGGGCAGTGTTTGCCTGAAGCACCCGACGTTACTGCTTGCAGTTACAGCAGGCTGGGCTCTGCTGTAACTGCATCCGTCTCACGCAAGGAGACAGCTAACTGTGGCCCTAGCCTTACTGAGTCAGACACAAAAGTGCTGTTTTTGCCCTGTGCCCATATTAGACTCTGGCCCTGCTGCATCCTGCATCTTTTAGGTATGTTCATATGGTATTATGTTTTGCACTTGCTTTTCACTTTTACCTATATAGCAGAGTATTTTTAGACTTTTTTATACTATCTTTTTTGTGATATAGATCCTTGGTGGCGTGAACATGGTTCTACAGACCTGTTCACATTGTGGTCTGGCTCAGCTGTTAGTATCCATTTAGTCTCTTGTTATACAAGATGGGAGGTGCCCCACCCCTTCCTTACTGAGCCAAACACAAAAGAGCTGTTTCTGTTCTGTGGCCATATTAAACTCTGGCCCTGCTGCATCCTGCATCTTTGAGGTATGTTCATATGAGATCAGGTTTTAAATACGTTAATTTTAGGGACCGTTCTGATAAGGGTTACCTTGGCGTGGTAGAATGGCTTCCGTACATTTTTTTGCAAAAAACGTAATAACTAAGTACCCTGGTATTGACACTGTTTTGCACTTGCTTTTTACTTTTACCTATGTAAGCAGAGTATTTTTAGATGTTTTTTATACTGTCTTTTTTGTGATCTAGATCCATGGTGGTTTGAACACGGTTCTACAGACCTGTTCACATTGTGGTCTGGCTCAGCTGTTAGTGTCCATTTAGTCTCTTGTTATGCATGATGGGAAGTGCCCCACCCCTTCCTTACGAAGCCAGTCACAAAAGTACTGTTTCTGCCCTGTACCCTTATTAGACTCTGGCCCTGCTGCAGCCTGTATCTTTGAGGTATATTCACATGAGATCAGGTTTTAGATACGTTAATTTTAGGACCATTCTGATAAGGGTCACCTTGACGTGGTAGAACGACTTCCGTACATTTTTTGCAAAAAATGTATTAATTATGTACCCTGGTATATAATATTAATGGTATTGACACTGTTTTGCACTTGCTTTTTACTTTTACCTATATAGCAGAATATTTTTAGATATTTTTTGTGATATAAATTTTTTTTATTAACCCCTTCCCGACATAGGACGTTGTACAACGTCCTGTCTTTCTGCCCGTTCCCGACACAGGACGTTGTACAACGTCCTGGCAGATCTGAGCTGCTGCAGCTCCTGTGAGTGGGGTCACTCAGGTGTCACAGATGCTGCTGCTCTGTGACAACCTGTAGATGACCCCACAGGGGGTGGATTAACCCCCCCATGCCCAGGACCCCTCCGATCGGCAGTTTAAAAGTGAAACTGCCGATCGGAGGGAATCATAGGGATTCACCCCTCCAGATCTGATTGGAGCTCTCCAATCAGATCTGGAGGGGCGGATCGGCATGTGTCCACCCCTCCTCACCCCCCTCCCGCTCCATGACTCACAAGGGGGCCACCCCCATCCCCCCCAGCCCGGCCGCCTTCCTCTATTATAATGTATCTGCCCACCGGTCAGACGCCACTGTTCCCCCTGTGCCGCTCATCTGCGGCTCAGCTGCCCCCTGGAATTCCCCCTGGAAGCCCCCCCTGGCAGCCCCCACCTCCGTGCCATGTCCTGGCCCCCCTCACCTCGCGCGGCGGGCTGCACACCGCGCTGCCTCCGCCGCTGTGCCTCCTCTGACCCGCCGGTCGGTGGCCCCGCCTCCTCTCCCAGCCTCCTCTCCCAGCCTCCTGTTCATCGGTGGATCGAGGGAGGTAAGTATGTATGAATGAATGAATGAATGAATTGATGGATGATGGATGGGTGAATGGATAGATGGATGGAGTGTGCGCGCATGAGCGTGCGTGGACATGTGTGTAGACGTTTGCATGCGTGGATGTGTGCATAGATGGATGTGTGCGTGGACGTCTGCGTGGATGTGGATGTGCATGCGTGGATGTGGATGTGCATGCGTGGATGTGGATGTGCGTGCGTGGATGTCAGTGTGCGTGCATGGATGTGTGGATGTCACCGTGCGTGCGTGAATGTCAGCGTGCGTGCGTGGATGTCAGCGTGCATGAATGTCAGCATGCATGCGTGGATGTGTGCATGTGTGGATGTCAGCGTGCGTGTGTGGATGTGTGCGTACGTGGATGTCAGCGTGCTTGAATGTCAGCGTGCGTGTCTGGATGTCAGCATGCGTGAATGTCAGCATGCGTGCGTGGATGTCAGCGTCCATGGATGTCAGCGTGCTTGGATGTCAGCGTGCGTGCGTGGATGTGTGCGTGCGTGGATGTCAGCGTGCTTGAATGTCAGCGTGCGTGCATGTCAGCTTGTGTGAATGTCAGCATGCATGTGTGGATGCGTGCGTGGATGTGTGCGTACGTGGATGTGTGCGTGCGTGGATGTATGCGTGCGTGGATGTCAGCGTGCATGGATGTCAGCGTGCTTGAATGTCAGCATGCTTGAATGTCAGCATGCGTGCGTGGATGTCAGCGTGCGTGGATGTCAGCGTGCGTGGCTGTCAGCGTGCGTGAGTGTGCACGTGCGTGGATGTGGATGTGCGTGCGTGGATGTGCGTGCGTGGTTGTGTGCGTGCGTGGATGATGGGTAAATAGGTGGATGGATGGGTGCAACAAGGGATCAAGTGTCCTCTTGTTGTAGTCTCTGGGATCATAGTCATGGTGCACTGTATGACAGATCATTGTCATACAGTGCACCATAACTCTGACCCTAGAGACTGTAGGAAGAGGACACTTCATCCCTTGCTGCAGTCTCTGGATTGAGCAGAGGCGATCGAGCGTCGTGGGACCTTCGTTGTGGACTACGTCGGAGGCGATCGAGCGTCGTGGGACCTTCGTTGTGGACTACGTCGGATCTTTATAATAAAGATGGAGTCCGAATTTTGTTTGTGTTTTTGTTTCAAATAAAAAGATTTTTCTCTGTGTGTATTTTCTGACTATTTACCAGAGATTCCGAATGGCGGGTCTAACATTGGCCCTACATTATGAATCTCGGGCTTAGTGCCAGCTGCCAATAAAAAGCTGGCATTAACCCCTTTACTACCCAGTTTGCCACCGGCACCAGGGCAACTGGAAGAGTCTGGGTACAGCGCCAGAAAATGGCGCTTCAATGAATGCGACATTTTCTGGAGCGGCTGCGGGCTGCAATTTGCAGCATGGGGGGCCCAGAACGCTTGGCCCTCTCCATGCTGCGGATTCCAGCCCCCAGCTGCCTAGTTGTACCTGGCTGGACCAAAAATATGGCGGAGCCCCACGTAATTTTTTTTTCTAGAATTAGTTCTAGAAAAAAAAAAAAGGGCTTTGCTGTACTTTTGGTTGCCATCCAGGTACAACGAGGCAGCTGGGGGTTGCTGGCAGTCCGTAACTGCCAAGTTGTACCTGGCTGGACCAAAAATATGGCGGAGCCTCATGCCATTTTTTTTCTAGAATTAGTCCTAGAAAATAAATAAAAATGTGCTTCGCTGTATTTAGATGCATAGTGAACACTTTGAACCCCCTGGTGCTTCACAAATTTATCCGCAATAAGGAAAAAGTATACTTTTTTTTTCACGCAAATTTTTTTTCATTTTTCTCTGTGTGTATTTTCTGACTATTTACCAGAGATTCCGAATGGCGGGTCTAACATTGGCCCTACATTATGAATCTCGGGCTTAGTGCCAAGTGCTCACTATGCATCTAGATGCATTCCTTGGGGGTCTAGTTTCCAAAATGGGGTCACTTGTGGGGGAGCTCCAATATTTAGGCACACAGGGGCTTTCCATACACGACATGGTGTCCGCTAACAATTCCAATAGTTAGCGGACACCATGTCGCGTATGGAAAGCCCCTGTGTGCCTAAACATTGGAGCTCCCCCACAAGTGACCCCATTTTGGAAACTAGAGCCCCCAGGGAACTTATCTAGATGGGTTGTGAACATTTTGAACCCCCAGGTGCTTCACAAATTCATCCGTAAAAATGAAAAAGTACTTTTTTTTCCATAAACATTTTCTTTTTTCATTTTTACAGATTATTTTGTGAAGCACTGGGGCATTCAAAAAGCTCACCAACCATATAGAGAAGTTCCCTGGGGGGTCTATTTTCCAAAATGGGGTCACTTGTGGGGGAGCTCTAATGTTTAGGCACACAGGGGCTCTCCATACCCAACATGGCGTCGGGTAACAATTAGAGCAAATTTTTCAGTCAAATTGTTAGCGGACACCATGTCGCGTTTGGAGAGCCCCTGTGTGCCTACACATTGGAGCTCCCCCACAAGTGACCCCATTTTGGAAACTAGCGCCCCCTGGGAACATATCTAGATGGGTGGTGAGCGTTTTGAACCCCCAGGTGCTTCACAAATTCATCCGTAAAAATGAAAAAGTACTTTTTGTTTTCCATAAAAATTTTCTTTTTTCATTTTTACAGATTCATTTGTGAAGCACTGGGGCATTCAAAAAGCTCACCTTCAATCTAGATAAGTTCCCTGGGGGGTCTGGTTTCCAAAATGGGGTCACTTGTGGGGGAGCTCCAATGTTTAGGCACACAGGAGCTCTCCAAACGCAACATGGTGTCCGCTAACAATTTGACTGATAAATCAGCTCAAATTGTTAGCGGACACCATGTTGCGTTTGGAGAGCCCCTGTGTGCCTACACATTGGAGCTCCCACACAAGTGACCCCATTTTGGAAATTAGACTCCCCAGGGAACTTATCTAGATGGTTGGTGAGCATTTTAATCCCCCACGTGCTTCACAAATTCATCCGTAAAAATGAAAAATTACTTTTTTTCCACAGAAATCTTCTTTTAGCCTAAATCTTTTCATTTTCACATAGGGAACAGGATAAAATGGATCCTAAAAATTGTTGGACAATTTCTCCTGAGTACACCGATACCTCATATGTGGTCATAAACCACTGTTTGGGCACACAGCAGGGCTCAGAAGGGAAAGAGCGCCATTTGACTTTTTGAATGGAAAATTAGCTCCAAAAGTCAAATTGCGCTCCTTTCCTTCTGAGCCCTGCTGTGCACCCAAACAGTGGTTTATGACCACATATGAGATATCGATGTACTCAGGAGAAATTGCCCAACAATTTTTAGGATCCATTTTATCCTGTTACCCATGTGAAAATGAAAGAATTGAGAACATTTTTGTTGGAAAAATTAAAATTACCTTTTTTTCCTTCCACTTTGCCTTAGTTCCCGTGAAGCACCTGAAGGGTTAATAATCTTCTTGAATGTAGTTTTGAGTAGCTTGAGGGGTGCAGTTTTTTGAATGGTGTCACTTTTGGGTGTTTTCTGTCATGTAAACCCCTCAAATGTGATATGGTCACAAAAAAAATGGTTTTGGAAATTTTGCTGGAAAAATGAAAAATTGCTGATGAACTTTGAACCCTTATAACTTCCGAACAAAAAAAATTTTTTTTTTCCAAAATTGTGCTGATGTAAAGTAGACATGTGGGAAATGTTATTTATTAACTATTTTGTGTCACATACCTCTCTGGTTTAGCAGAATAAAAATTCATAATTTGAAAATTGCAAAATTTTCAACATTTTTGCCATATTTTTGATTTTTTCACAAATAATCGCAAAAGTTATCGGCCTAAATTTAATACTAACATGAAGCCCAATATGTCACGAAAAAACAACCTCAGAATCGCTGGGATCCGTTGAAGCGTTCCAGAGATATTACCTCATAAAGGGACACTGGTCAGAATTGACAAAAATGGCCTGGTCATTAGGGTCAAAATAGGCCCGGGGGTGAAGGGGTTAAAATACATTTTTTAAAAATATTACCATTCCACAAAAAAAGTCCACTGCAGTCCCATGGATGTCCCTTGAACTCTAAAATCTGCCGGCATATGGAGGGCATGATCAGTGATCGCATCCTCCATATGCTAAGAGTAAGAACTGCCCAATTCACTGCTGTGACAACACAAGAGTTACTAGAGTTCGGACTTGCGGGGTCACACAGGGGCTATCCTGAGCGTTTGAACTCTAGTGCCATCAGTAACATCACTGCACATCACATGCAGAAGACTGGGAGCTGGGGGATACTTTGCGCCTGCGCAGAGCCCCCTGAGGTGCGCTCATGTTAGATGAGTTTTAGGCTCTGCCCACAGTAGGGCAGAGTCCAGTGCGTCTGCACAAGGCTGGGAGGCATCTGTGCAGGCGTGGGATGGGAAAATGAGATGTGGACAACACAAGAGGCGTCTTCCATATCATTCAGTAGAAGATGTGGTTGGACGATATGATAGGTGGAACGTACAGCAGGACAGGTAGAACAGACTGATCTGCAAGCAAGCCCATCGGACAGATAAAAGGTCATCATAATAGAGGGCACAGGATTTTTATAAGTTATTTATTCTATGTACAGGGGGAGCCAGGGCATAATAGCCACCTTCTTAAAATACATAGGCGCTACTGAAGGTGGCACTTTTAGTTTAGTAAACAAAAATCTGGTGAATTGTACTCTTTAAAATTAATTTTAAAATTACCCTTTAAATGAATTTACAGCTTCTGAATGATTCAAATTACCCAGCTTAGAACCTGTAAATACATGGATAAAATCTTTGATTTACATTTTAGCTTACTGTTATTAATTATTAGAATTAATCATACAATGAAGAGCGGATAATGCAGCTTCAAGTCCAGTGAAAAGAGATATGGAATGAGAACAGTACTGTTGCTGTACAAAAAGGAAAAATAAATGTCTGTGCTTTACTGTAAAATGGAGAAAATACAGGAAATGAACAATTTCTACTTTTTACTAAAAGGATTTAATGAGAAACTATATCCGGCTCCTATCTCCGGGTGACTTATGGAAAGTAACCTCTTGCCTGGTACACACAAGGCAGGAAACAGGATAAGAGAAAGAATGTTTGGATCTGAGCAAATAGCTGGATACAATAATGTCTGTCTTAAGGGTTTTTCCAAAAAATGATTTTCAGTTTAAACTAACTTAAAATGACTTGCATGATAAGTCTTATATAAAATATTTAGTTTATTTTCAGTCTTAAAGTTTTAAAATATAATATAGCTGAATAAAAAGACATTTGTCTTCCTTTGGTCTTGTAATATTAGAACATTATTATGATTAAAGCATATTTTCATTTTGGTTGCTTTGCAATAATCCTTATAATGAGTGCAGTTTTCACATTTGGCTCTGGATGTCAGTGTAGCCTACATTTATACAAGAGAAAAAGTAAAATGCTTTTCAGCTTTGCCAACCATATAGAAATAAGAGTGAACCAACAAATGCACCCCTTCCTGACATTTGACAAACTTGTAAATCATAATTAAGAAGCAGATTGCATAAAATATCTTACAAGTACTCAAGCAGTGCCTACACAATCACTGTCGGAGGCTTGGCTTAAAAAGAAATCTGTCACCAGGCTTTGCCAGCTCTTCTGAGAGTAAATTAATGTAGTAAGAGACCCTTATACCAATGACTTATCACTTAGTTTGCTGGGTGCAGCCAATGAGATACCATCAGAGTTTTAAGATGAGGCAAATTGCAAATTAAGATAGCTAATCCTGCCAACATCAGGCTCCTTAAGTACACTATCTATTGAGAGTGAGCTGCTTAACAGCAAGCTGAAGTTTGCACAGAGATAATCTCTTTAGGTACCTTTACACGCCGCTACAGAAGGTTAGAAACAACCGGGTGTCTCATGTGCACGAGCACGCACCAACGGTTGCAAACTGTACCCGATACCGCCTTTACACGCCGCTACAAGGTGCTCTACAGAAGGTTTAATCTATCCCTGGAGGCATTGCCGGGTGCCACAAGTTACCCTCTGTAGAGCACCGTCCCTCATTTACACGCCGCTACAGAAGGTAATATGGGAGGACCTGGGGCAGCAGGGACAACACATAGGCGTGCCAGAGTTGTGGATTACGAGACGCTCGTACGGTGATTGGACAATGCAATAGTATCATGATTGGCCAGCCAGCGCAGGAAGGCTGGCTAATACATGATGCTATTGCAATTGTGTAGTGTGACTGGTCAGCTCCTTAAATATGCCGCCCTATGCAGCGATAACCAATCGTAACGCAGGAGCTTCCACCAATGATTGCTGAATGGGGGCGTTTTCCCGGAGGCTGTGTCACGCCCCAGGGAGTTAACTAGCTGGAGAAAAAACCTTACCGTACCGTATTTAGACGCCGCTACCATTGGGTTGAAATCAACCTGTTTTAGAGCACTGCTCTGAAACAGGTGCTGAAAGTGACGGCTGGCAACAACCTACTTTACACGCCGCTACCTCGGGTTGATTTGACGGTGCAAGATACATTTGTCTCCGAAACCCGGTTGTTTTCAACCTTCTGTAGCGGCGTGTAAAGGTACCTTTTGTGATAAAACAATCATTTTAAGTAAACAACAGCACACACCCCAATACATCGCTAAAATCTGTTTCTCAGCCCTTATCTCCTGATGTTTTTAGATTATAATGTAAAAGCCTGCTGATAGATTCACCGAGTTCACACAGGAGCGGTCAAGGTCTGTGACAGGACACCATCAGCCCGCCAAGAATGCGATTGTAGGATGCTGGTAGGTGTCATGGCAACCAAATGAGTCAGCCAGGTATGGTGGCCTATAAAGCCTGCCATAAGCAGGACTTTCTGCTGGTATAAAACTGACAGATCTACATTATTATTGCTCTGCGTTAGACCAGCAATAAACTACTGAGTAATCAAATCCTTCACCTTTCTGATCAGGACAATTTCTTCAATTCTGAGCAGTATCTCTTTACTAGTAATAACTCTGGAACACTTCAATGGATCCCAGTGATTCTGAGAATCCATTTTGTGACAGTATTGGACTTCATAGTAGTGGTAAATTTACAATGATATTTTTTGTGTTTATTTGTAAAGATTTGGCAAAAATTTTGAAAAAGAGGTATGTCACACAAAATTAGAAGAGTTCAAAGTTTTTCCACCAAAATTTAGAAAATATATTTTTTTAAGGAACCACATCACATTTCAAGTGACTTTGAGAGGCCTATATAACAGAAAACACCCAAAAGTGACATCATTCCAAAAATTGCACTCCTCAGACTGCTCAAAACCACATCCAAGAAGTTTATTAACCCTTCAGGTGCGCCACAGGAACTAAAGTAATGTGGAATCAAAAAGTTTAAATTTTACTTTTTTCCACAAAATTTAGCCCCAAATATTGCATTTTCAGAAAGGTAACAGGAGAAAATGCACTGTACAATTTGTAATGGTGGCCTTCAGTACAATGGCACCAGTGGCACTGACTAGTGTTGGGCAAGCATGCTTGCCGATACTCGGTGCTTGCCCAAGCATTACAGTACTCGCGATGCTTGGCAAGCACCGAGTATCGGCGAGATGCTCGGGCTCATGCTTGGGTCCACCTGCCTGCATGTTGGCGCTCTTTAAAGAGCCAGCCCACATGCAGGGATTGGCTGCCACACACTGTAATGCCACAGCCATGTTGGTTGTGGCATTACAGTGATTGGCTGGCCACACAGCGTCATCAGGTCTATATAAGACCAGACCAAGCTGTGCACGTCACTCTCCTACACATTGTCAGCTAGTGTAGGGAGAGGTGCTGCTGAGTGAGGGACAGATTTTGGGTCTTTTAGGTAGTGTGGGTGCTGGAATGCAAAATTCATCAAAACAACAGTCCTTTTGAAGACTAATCTAGCTGTATACAGGCAGGCAGGATATATATCACACTTCTGTGTACCACAAGAGGCTATATACCAGTCAGCACATCTGAGGCTGGTGTACAGGCTTCTAAGATCTATCTCCTTCAAACAACAGTCCTTTTTAGGATTAATTTAGCTGTATACAGGCAGGAGGGTTATATAGCTCACTGCGGTGTACCACAAGTGGCTGTATACCAGTCAGCACATCTGAGGCTGGTGTACAGGCTTCTAATATCTATCTCCATCAAAACAACAGTCCTTTTTAGGATTAATTTAGCTGTATACAGGCAGGTAGGGTATATATCACACTGTGGTGTAGCACAAGAGGCTGTATACAAGTGACATCTGGGGCTGGTGTATCAGCTCCCCCGGCTCCATCCTGCCCCCCCGGCTCCATCCTGCACCCCCCAGCTCCATCCTGCCCCCCCCCCGACACAATCCTGCCCCCCCTCTCACACTCAGCTGATCGGTTTCCCAGGCAATGACAGATCCTAAAGGCCTGGAGGACCTAGAAGACGGAGGTGGAGCGAGCCAGCGGACAAGTGAGTATCCTCACTGAGGATTTTTTTTATTTTTACTTTTACTGTTGAGGAACGGGGGCCAGGAGGAGCTGGGGGCTGCGGGAAGCGGAGTATCTCCCTATACCATAGTGCTGCTATACATGTACTATAATGTACCGCCATGTACCATAGTGCTGCTATACATGTACTGTAATGTACGGCCATATACTATAGTGTTGCTATACATGTACTGTAATGTACTACCATATACCATAGCGCTGCTATACATGTTCTGTAATGTACCACCCTATACTATAGTGCTGCTATACATGTACTGTAATGTACCGCCATATACCATAGCGCTGCTATACATGTACTGTAATGTACCGCC
Source organism: Allobates femoralis (assembly GCA_033576535.1). Classification (NCBI taxonomy): domain Eukaryota; kingdom Metazoa; phylum Chordata; class Amphibia; order Anura; family Aromobatidae; genus Allobates; species Allobates femoralis. The sequence goes on along the minus strand of JARQOC010000004.1, from coordinate 182,955,251 downwards.
ATATACTATAGTGCTGCTATACATGTACTGTAATGTACCACCCTATACTATAGTGCTGCTATACATGTACTGTAATGTACCGCCATATACCATAGCGCTGCTATACATGTACTGTAATTTACCACCCTATACTATAGTGCTGCTATACATTTACTGTAATGTATCGCCATATACCATAGCGCTGCTATACATGTGCTGTAATGTACCGCCATATACCATAGCGCTGCTATACATGTACTGTAATGTACCGCCATATACTATAGTGCTGCTATACATGTACTGTAATGTACCACCCTATACTATAGTGCTGCTATACATGTACTGTAATGTACCGCCATATACCATAGCGCTGCTATACATGTACTGTAATATACCACCCTATACTATAGTGCTGCTATACATGTGCTGTAATGTACCGCCATATACCATAGTGCTGCTATACATGTAATGTAATGTACCGCCATATACCATAGCGCAGCTATACATATAATGTATAGCGCCGCTATATAAAAATATATATATTTGTAGTTCACTCACGTTAACTGAACAAGTTCTGTCAGCCACAGTATGTCAACTACATACATATTCTAGAATACCCGATGCGGTAGATTTGGGCCACCATCTAGTTGATTATAAAAGGCTGGCCAGAGAAGTGTCCATACATTTGGCAGATGAACTTAAACAGTCCTTTAGGGACTCAATACAGGAGCTGCTGCAGGACTCCCTGTCAGGGCTGCAGGCAACATCAGATGCTCAGGGATCTAGAATAGAGGCACTGGAGCAGAGATTGTCTGATGCTGAGGACATGGTGGCATGGCTGGAGCAACAAGTTAACAATTACAGAAAGCATGCTATGTATGCCAAGGACAAACTAGAAGACCTGGAAAATAGGTCACACCGCAATAATCTGAGACTTGTGGGTTTACCATAGTCTATAATATTCAGCGAGCTCATGGAGATATATGAGACAGAACTGCCACAAGCTCTGGGGATCCAGCACATCTGCACAGTGAAAAAAGCACAGAGGATTGGCCCACCACTGACTTCACTCTAAATAATGCGGAACATAAGACAGATCCCCGTTTATGCTGGGAAACAAGCAAGGCTGTCATGAGGGGAAAAATAATGGTGTACACTAGGACCCAAAAAAAGAACACTGCCGGACAATTTAGGATACCAGTTTAAAAGTGAGAAACGCATATGTCAAATTCAAAACTCACTCAACGCCTACACTAAAAGGGGAATGGATGGAAGCCAAACGGGAATTTGATGTATGGGGTCGGCAGAAAGAACTATTGAGTAAGGCCCAATGGGAAGAAGACCTATATAAATTCGGGGATAAGGCGGGAAGGATATTAGCAAATTTAGCAAAGGGAAAGAGACAACCAATGACAATTACATCACTAAAAGGCCAAAATGAAAACATGATCGCTAGTGATGAGTAGAGATGAGCCACCACCCTGATGTTCGTGTTCGATTCGATTCGCCGAATCGACGGGGTGTTCAACGAATGTTCGTCGAATGCTCGACGGACACCGTCGAACATCCCGGAACACGAAAAAAACCAGGATTGTGGGGCTGTTTCACTTCCACAATGTATATACATACATTGTGGAAGTGAAATAAAGTCAAATGAAGTGTTAAAAATAAAATAATAATGTATGCTCACCTGTCTACGGTCCACGGAAGCCTCCGGTATGGTCCTATGGCTTACAGGACCTGTGGTGACGTCAGTTCTCGCGGGAACTCCGGTCACATGACCGGAGTTCCGCGAGAACATGACGTCACCACAGGTCCTATAAGCACAGGACCTTGCCAGAAAGCTTAAAATAGACATTTTTATGTTTTAGACACTTTCTTTAAGTAAAAGAAAGTGTCCGAAACATAAAAATGTGTATTTTAAGCTTTCCGGCAAGGTCCTGTGGCTTACAGGACCTGTGGTGACGTCAGTTCTCGCGGGAACTCCGGTCACGTGACCGGAGTTCCCGCAAGAACATGACGTCACCACAGGTCCTATTAGCAACAGGACCTTACCGGAAAGCTTAACAAACCCCACAATGCAGAAGAGGTGTGGACAGCTCTGGAACAGCAGGCAGATCACTGGCTCACACCTCTGAACCTAAAGCCAGGAAAGGTCGTGTGTGACAATGTCCGGAACCTGGTGGCAGCTTTGAGGCGAGGCCAGCTGATGCATGTTCCATGCGTGGGCCATGTGCTCAACCTGGTGGTTCAGAGGTTTCTAAAGTCATACCCAGAGCTGTCTGAACAGCTGGTAAAAGTTCGCCGTCTGTCTGCACATTTTCACAAGTCACCTGCTGCTTCAGCCGGCCTTGGCGGCTTTCAGCGCCGTTTGCGTCTTCTGGCCCACAGACTGGTGTGTGATGTCCCCACGCGTTGGAATTCAACTCTGCACATGTTGGTCAGGATATGTGAGCAGAAGAGGGCAGTTGTGGACTACCTGCATCACCTAAGCCGTCGGGAAATGGGTCAAGCTCCACACATAACACCTGAGAAGTGGAGATGGATGTCCGACCTATGTACGGTCCTCCAAAACTTTGAGGACTCCACCAAGATGGTGAGCGGCGATGACGCCATTATTAGCGTCACCATACCACTACTCTAAAACGGTCTCTGCTGAAAAACAAAGAGGATGCATTGCAGGCCGAGCGCGATGACTTGGAGCAAGAAACAGTAATGGGTGTGGGTGAAAACACACAGCCCAGCCTCATCTCATCACAACGTGCAGTGGAGGACTATGATGAGGAGGAGGATGAAGACATGGAGCAACTCTCTGGCCAAATTGAGGATATGACATGCACACCAGTCATACCCTCGATTCTGCGTGGCTGGCCAGAGGACAGTGGAGATGAGGAGGAGGAGGAGGACAGCATGTTCAGTCATCGTGTTGGTCTGGATACTGAAGTGATGGCTGTTAAGAGTCTGGCGCACATGGCTGACCCTCGCGTTCACAACATCTTGGCCGACAATCAGTACTGGTTGGCAACACTGTTAGACCCACGCTACAAGGAGAACTTTATGTCTCTCATTCCTGAGGCGGAGAGGTCAGCCAAAATGCAGCATTTCCAGAAGGCCATAGTCACGGAAGTAGGCAAATTATTCCCCTCACAAAACGCTAGCGGCATAGGTCAGGAATCGGTGGACAACCAAGGCGTACGGCCGAGAGGGGCACAAGTCCAATCCGCCAGAGGTAGGGGAACAGTCTTTACGATGTGGGACAGTTTTGTCAGCCCCTCACGTACCACAGCCCCTGAGGTGCAGGGTAGTGCCACAAGAAATGCTAAGTTTGGCCAGATGATGAAGGAGTACCTTGCAGATCAAACAACTGTACTGCTAGATTCGTCTGTGCCTTACAATTATTGTGTCTCCAAGCTGGACACCTGGCATGAATTGGCTCTCTACGCCTTGGAAGTCCTGGCCTGCCCTGCCGCTAGCGTTTTGTCAGAGCGTGTTTTCAGAACCGCAGGTGGAATCATTACAGATAAACGCACCCGCCTGTCAACTGAAAATGCTGACAGGCTGACTCTGATCAAGATGAACAAGGGTTGGATTGGGCCAGACTTCACCACACCACCAACAAATGACAACTGAATTTAAATTTTGTTATGGGAATTTGCCATGTACCTCCACTCACCCATGGGTACACACTTCTGGACTTCCGAGTGTCCAAGTGTGGGATCAGTAATGTCCGTGGACGTGTACTCGGCCTGGTGGTAGGAAGGAGGATCAGGTTGGGAAATGTGCGGTGCAGTATCACGGCTACTGACACTTGACCGTGTAGAAGACAGGGTGTTTGTGGAGGTGCCAATCTGACTTGAAGCATTATTCGCTATCCAAGTAACAACCTGTTGACACTGGTGTTGGTTCAAGAGCGGTGTACTGCAGCGGGCCCCAAGAATTTGGGACAGGACGTGTGAGCGAGTAGATGTGCCCCTTTCTTGTTACGAAATTAGTGCTTGCACACGACCTCGGCCTCTGCCTGCACCACCATCACGTTCACTTCCTTGTTCCTTGCCAACGCCCTTGCGCATTTTGCTTGTATACAGCGACAACAGTCTGGTGACTGTAATGGTCACAGGAGAGTAGGATTTTAGTCCCTAACCTGTATTAAGGTAGTAAGTACACCAGTCGGGTGACTGTAATGGTCACAGGAGATTAGGATTTTAGTCCCTAACCTGTATCAAGGTAGTAAGTACACCAGTCTGGTGACTGTAATGGTCACAGGAGAGTAGGACTTTAGTCCCTAACCTGTATTAAGGTAGTAAGTACATCAGTCTGGTGACTGTAATGGTCACAGGAGATTAGGATTTTAGTCCCTAACCTGTATCAAGGTAGTAAGTACACCAGTCTGGTGAATGTAATGGTCACAGGAGATTAGGATTTTAGTCCCTAACCTGAATCAAGGTAGTAAGTACACCAGTCTGGTGAATGTAATGGTCACAGGAGAGTAGGATTTTAGTCCCTAACCTGTATCAAGGTAGTAAGTACACCAGTCTGGTGAATGTAATGGTCACAGGAGATTAGGATTTTAGTCCCTAACCTGAATCAAGGTAGTAAGTACACCAGTCTGGTGAATGTAATGGTCACAGGAGAGTAGGATTTTAGTCCCTAACCTGTATCAAGGTAGTAAGTACACCAGTCTGGTGACTGTAATGGTCACAGGAGAGTAGGATTTTAGTCCCTAACCTGTATTAAGGTAGTAAGTACATCAGTCTGGTGACTGTAATGGTCACAGGAGATTAGGATTTTAGTCCCTAACCTGTATCAAGGTAGTAAGTACACCAGTCTGGTGAATGTAATGGTCACAGGAGATTAGGATTTTAGTCCCTAACCTGAATCAAGGTAGTAAGTACACCAGTCTGGTGAATGTAATGGTCACAGGAGAGTAGGATTTTAGTCCCTAACCTGTATCAAGGTAGTAAGTACACCAGTCTGGTGAATGTAATGGTCACAGGAGATTAGGATTTTAGTCCCTAACCTGAATCAAGGTAGTAAGTACACCAGTCTGGTGAATGTAATGGTCACAGGAGAGTAGGATTTTAGTCCCTAACCTGTATCAAGGTAGTAAGTACACCAGTCTGGTGACTGTAATGGTCACAGGAGAGTAGGATTTTAGTCCCTAACCTGTATTAAGGTAGTAAGTACATCAGTCTGGTGACTGTAATGGTCACAGGAGAGTAGGATTTTAGTCCCTAACCTGTATCAAGGTAGTAAGTACACCAGTCTGGTGACTGTAATGGTCACAGGAGAGTAGGATTTTAGTCCCTAACCTGTATTAAGGTAGTAAGTACACCAGTCTGGTGACTGTAATGGTCACAGGAGATTAGGATTTTAGTCCCTAACCTGTATCAAGGTAATAAGTACACCAATCTGGTGAATGTAATGGTCACAGGAGAGTAGGATTTTAGTCCCTAACCTGTATCAAGGTAGTAAGTACACCAGTCTGGTGAATGTAATGGTTACAGGAGAGTAGGATTTTAGTCCCTAACCTGTATCAAGGTAGTAAGTACACCAGTCTGGTGACTGTAATGGTCACAGGAGAGTAGGATTTTAGTCCCTAACCTGTATTAAGGTAGTAAGTACACCAGTCTGGTGACTGTAATGGTCACAGGAGATTAGGATTTAGTCCCTAACCTGTATCAAGGTAGTAAGTACACCAGTCTGGTGAATGTAATGGTCACAGGAGAGTAGGATTTTAGTCCCTAACCTGTATCAAGGTAGTAAGTACACCAGTCTGGTGAATGTAATGGTCACAGGAGATTAGGATTTTAGTCCCTAACCTGTATCAAGGTAGTAAGTACACCAGTCTGGTGAATGTAATAGTCACAGGAGAGTAGGATTTTAGTCCCTAACCTGTATTAAGGTAGTAAGTACACCAGTCTGGTGAATGTAATGGTCACAGGAGATTAGGATTTTAGTCCCTAACCTGTATTAAGGTAGTAAGTACACCAGTCTGGTGAATGTAATGGTCACAGGAGATTAGGATTTTAGTCCCTAACCTGTATTAAGGTAGTAAGTACACCAGTCTGGTGACTGTAATGGTCACAGGAGATTAGGATTTTAGTCCCTAAACTGTATCAAAGTAGTAAGTACACCAGTCTGGTGAATGTACTGGTCACAGGAGATTAGGATTTTAGTCCCTAACCTGTATTAAGGTAGTAAGTACACCAGTCTGGTGACTGTAATGGTCACAAGAGATTAGGATTTTAGTCCCTAAACTGTATCAAGGTAGTAAGTACACCAGTCTGGTGAATGTAATGGTCACAGGAGATTAGGATTTTAGTCCCTAACCTGTATTAAGGTAGTAAGTACACCAGTCTGGTGACTGTAATGGTCACAGGAGAGTAGGATTTTAGTCCCTAACCTGTATCAAGGTAGTAAGTACAACAGTCTGGTGACTGTAATGGTCACAGGAGAGTTAGATTTTAGTCCCTAACCTGTATTAAGGTAGTAAGTACACCAGTCTGGTGACTGTAATGGTCACAGGAGATTTGGATTTTAGTCCCTAACCTGGATCAAGGTAGTAAGTTCAACAGTCTGGTGACTGTTATGGTCACAGAAAAGCTTTGATCCCGATCTGTATCACCCTGCCTATATCCTCCTAGATTAGTCCTGAGAAGGACTGTTGTGGTCAGCAGCAGTTTGCAGCCCTGCTCCGGATCTACCTATGAGGGCCGCAAAACTGTCCCTAAGCAGCAGCAGACACTCTCCCTACACTCACTGTCTGGATGCCTGTGTGCAGAGCACAGCGCGGCAGGGTCTTATAAAGGCTCGGTCACGCTGTGCAGGCCGGCCAATCACTGCAATGCCACAACTAACAGGGCTGTGGCATTGCAGTGGTCTGCCAGCCTATCCCTGCATGTGGGCTGGCTCTCAAAAGAGCGCCAACATGCAGAGATGACGACCACGAGCACAGCACGAGTATCGCGAGATTACTCGGTGCTCGCCAAGTAGCCCGAGTACAGTGATACTCGTGCGAGTACCGAGTAGTGGCGAGCATGCTCGCTCATCACTAATTGCAATCATTTTCAGGAAGAAACTGAGTATTATCTGACAGAATTGCAGGGGTTCAATACTTTTGGCCACAACTGTATATGTATATGTTCACCTTAATAGAACTATATAAATGAATATGATATATATATATATATAGATCATGCAACATTTGTGAGGAGCTTGTATGTTCTCCCTGTGTTTGAGCGTGTTTTCCCCCACATTTCAATATATATATATATATGTATATATATATATATATATATATATATATATATATAATATATATTGTGAGGTAGCAACCCGGGGAACCCGCTTGGCACGGGGAAATTACATCAGCGACTACATTTTAACGGAACATAACCAGCGGATTTATTGTTTTTCTGTCATAAACCGCTTTCATCACATAAAACATAGCACTGTATTTACATTTTCATATGACATGACTTCCACATTAGTACATCACATGACATTACATGACAGGACATTCACATGAGAATCAACAGGACCATATCATGACTTATTGTTGGTCCCAATGGCGGTTACCTCCGCCTAACACCCTGACAGGGATCCACACGAGTCACCGTACAGGGTACTTTTTCATGAACCATTATGACTCATGCATGAAATAGCATTCATGGCATTTTTACATAAACCAATATGCTACATACTCAGGGCCCACAATAGTACCAGGAACCCTGTCACTCAGTACACACGAGACTTCCACGGATCCACCGGGATCCAGGACACTTACATCTGGATCAACGGGACCATATCATGACTCACTCAATCAGTCCCAAAGTCTGCTGTGACCACCTGGCCCTTGAGCTGTACTCGGTCTCTCATACCGCACATCTGACCGCCTGGCCCTTGAGCTGTCCTCGGTCCTGGACACTGGCTGGCATGCACGCATCCCGCGCCACCGGCATGGAGCTGGCAGGCTCCCTTCACTTCCCCCACCGGGGACAGATCACTTCCAGCACATCCTCACATGGCAGTGGTCTGGACTGCTCTGATTCCCATCGTCCTCTCTCTCAGACAACTTGCAGGTTCTTATCCAGGCTGCCTCACCCACAGCTGCAACACAGTGAGTCAATCAGCACATCTCACTCACATACAGACCTGAGTATGTGATTAACCCCCTGTGCACCATTCAGGTTTAGCCCAGGAAAGCACTCATACACACAGATTCTGACACAGCTGCTCATCAGGCTCATGAATCTGTCAGGTCTACAGCACTCACTTTCAGCTGTTAACTCCCTGTGTTCCTGGTAGGTTTAACACAGCACACCCACAGTAAAACCGGATAAATGTGACCAGAGTCATATACCGACCACCCGTGTGATGCAACCGGCCATGGGTGGCATCACCACAATATATGTATATATATATTTTAGATGTTTAGATGGTGAGCGCCAATGAGGGAACAGTGTTGCAAAAGTATGTGAAGTACATTTACATACATTTTTTATAGCACTACATAAATGAATATATATAGATATACTAGATAGTGGCCCGATTCTAACGCATCGGGTGTTCTAGAATATGTATGTATTTTATTAATGAAGATTTAAGAATAATGCAATGAATACACAGGATTTTCCAGGCACCGTGTGGCACTGTGACTGACAGAACGTGGTCAGTAAACGTGACTGAAATATGTGGCACTGTGACTGACAGAACGTGGTCAGTAAACATGACTGAATTAAGTGGCACTGTGACTGACAGAACGTGGTCAGGAAACGTGACTGAAATATTAGGCACTGTGACTGACAGAATGTGGTCAGTAAACATGACTGAAATATTAGGCACTGTAAGTGACAGAACAGACAGAAGAGACAAAACTGACTGTACTCACACTGTAATTGACAGAAGGTATTCAGTAAACGTGACTGAAGTAGGTGACACTGTGACTGATAGGACGTTTTCAGTAAATGTGACTGAACAACGTCACAATATGGCTGACATAACTTGTAAAAATCAGTGAACTGCGTCACACTGTGAATTGTGGTTAAATTCCGTGCCAACATCGCTGATTGGTCAGCGCACATTACAGCGATCAATCAGTGGTCTTAACGTCTGTTTGAAAACACGCTTCGCTGATTGGTCACCGTCAGCCGCGGCGACCAATCAGTGAAGTGGCGTGCAGCTTGGCGGGGTTTTGAATCCCGCGCCGCAGATTGTTTGCCACCAGCCGCGCCAACCAATCAGCGAAGAGTGTTTTAAAACAGGTGCCAAAAGCCGCGGCGACCAATCAGAGAAGAGGAGCGCGGCTTGGAGGAGAATTTGAATTCCATAACGTGGGTGTTCCAATATGGCGGTCAGGATCATCTCCCGGCTGCCTTGCCGCAGACCTCTGTGCGGCAGTAGTTGACCCATGGCTACCGTCGGGAGATCAGCGGCGCTAGCAGTGGCCGACGGTAGCAGTGGCCTGCATGCAGCCGGCAGCGACCAATCAGCGACGCGGGATTTCCGTAACAGAAAGAAAGATGCGATAAGGCGATTATATAGCATATATATATATATATATATATTCATTATATAGTGCTATAAAAATGTATGTAAATGCACACCACATACATTTGCAACATTGTCCCCAGATTGGATCTAATAATCTAAATATCCTATCAGTATATATATATATATATATGTATATATAATGTGAGGCATGCCAGCATTATAGCACGTGGCTGGTATGTCTCATGGTGGGTTTACACACACCAATTTATCTGTTCAATATCTGAACAGATCTCTGGTTGCAGTGAAATCATGGACACATAGTTCCATTTTGTGGCTGTGTACAACATGGAGCAATGTATCCATGATTTCACTGCAACCAGAGATCTGTTCAGATATTGAACAGATAAATTGGTGTGTGTAAACCCACCATCACATGGCCTGCAGCAATCTGGGTGATTGCTGGAGCTAGTGGTACACACAGGGTTAATGGCAGCTAAGGGTATGCATGAGTGAAAAGTGCTGATTACCACTATGTTGCAGCTGTTGGGTCAGGCAGGAGATTAGTCTGCCCTGTGCTGTGTGAGGCAGTCTTCCAGAAGCCGGCAAAGGTGCAAGACCGTGTTATGAGTCTAATGGCCGCTTTAGGCGGCCGTCACACGCTGCGATATCTTGAAAGATATCGCTTGAACGCGCCTGATTAAACATCGCGTGAACGATGTCTCTGCGTGTGACGGCAAGATACGACGAGCGAGAAGTGTTCAAATCGCAAGATCGAGATCTGAGCTCCGGACCTCACATCTTGCGATGAACGATTTGACAAACAGCTTCATCGTGGTGTATAACACCACGATGAACGATCTCCCAGCGGCAGAGCCTATGCTGGGAGATGGTAACTATGGTACACGTCGGGTTACTAAGCGATGTGCGGCGCCTAGTAACCCGATGTGTACCATAGTTACCAGCGATCTCGCTGGTCCACATCGCTGGTGAGTCTGTCTGTGTGACATCTCACCAGCGATGTGAGCGATATTGTAAGCGATCGCGCGTGCACGTGATCGCTTACAATATCGCTAGCGATATTGTAGCGTGTGACGGCCGCCTTACACACAGCAACTTATCTGACCAACTTCTGAACAGATCTCTGGTTGCAGTGAAATCATGGACAGAGTGTTCCATTTGTACATAGCCACAAAATGGAACAATGTGTCCATGATTTCACTGCAACCAGAGATCTGTTCAGAAGTTGGTCAGATAAGTTGGTGTGTGTAAAGCGGCCCTTGGGGCCACTTTACACACACCAACTTATCTGTCCAACTTCTGACCAACTTACTGGTTGCAGTGAAATCATGGACACATTGTTCCATTTTGTGGCTGTGTACAATGGAACAATGTGTCCATGATTTCACTGCAACCAGTAAGTTGGTCAGAAGTTGGACAGATAAGTTGGTGTGTGTAAAGTGGCCATGAGAGTCTGGGAGTCCGGATGAGACAACTGCAGAGCAGGCAGTGTGAGAGGTACTGTTTGATCCTCTCTGTGAGGTTGCTGGGAGCACCAGAGGAGTTCTATGTGAACACGGCTCAAATCACAGTGAGTAATGAGACGTGTGAATACTGCCCTGGGACACTTAGGGAGAAGTGTACCTCACCCTGTACAGGAATCTATTCACTAAGATAATTGAGATAAACGGTCTATGGAGTTACCGGATTACCTTTTGTAAAGAACCCATTGCCGTGTGCGTCATGTCTGCTGCCAAGCGTGTGCCCCAGGGTGCGCTACCTCACTATATACAGTTAGGGCCAGAAATATTTGGACAGTGACACAATTTTCGCGAGTTGGGCTCTGCATGCCACCACATTGGATTTGAAATGAAACCTCTACAACAGAATTCAAGTGCAGATTGTAACGTTTAATTTGAAGGGTTGAACAAAAATATCTGATAGAAAATGTAGGAATTGTACACATTTCTTTACAAACACTCCACATTTTAGGAGGTCAAAAGTAATTGGACAAATAAACATAACCCAAACAAAATATTTTATTTTCAATATTTTGTTGCGAATCCTTTGGAGGCAATCACTACCTTAAGTCTGGAACCCATGGACATCACCAAACGCTGGGTTTCCTCCTTCTTAATGCTTTCCCAGGCCTTTACAGCCGCAGCCTTCAGGTCTTGCTTGTTTGTGGGTCTTTCCGTCTTAAGTCTGGATTTGAGCAAGTGAAATGCATGCTCAAATGGGTTAAGATCTGGTGATTGACTTGGCCATTGCAGAATGTTCCACTTTTTTGCACTCCTGGGTAGCTTTGGCTGTATGCTTGGGGTCATTGTCCATCTGTACTATGAAGCGCCGTCCAATCAACTTTGCAGCATTTGGCTGAATCTGGGCTGAAAGTATATCCCGATACACTTCAGAATTCATCCGGCTACTCTTGTCTGCTGTTATGTCATCAATAAACACAAGTGACCCAGTGCCATTGAAAGCCATGCATGCCCATGCCATCACGTTGCCTCCACCATGTTTTACAGAGGATGTGGTGTGCCTTGGATCATGTGCCGTTCCCTTTCTTCTCCAAACTTTTTTCTTCCCATCATTCTGGTACAGGTTGATCTTTGTCTCATCTGTCCATAGAATACTTTTCCAGAATTGAGCTGGCTTCTTGAGGTGTTTTTCAGCAAATTTACCTCTGGCCTGTCTATTTTTGGAATTGATGAATGGTTTGCATCTAGATGTGAACCCTTTGTATTTACTGTCATGGAGTCTTCTCTTTACTGTTGACTTAGAGACAGATACACCTACTTCACTGAGAGTGTTCTGGACTTCAGTTGATGTTGTGAACGGGTTCTTCTTCACCAAATAAAGTATGAGGCGATCATCCACCACTGTTGTCATCCATGGACGCCCAGGCCTTTTAGAGTTCCCAAGCTCACCAGTCAATTCCTTTTTTCTCAGAATGTACCCAACTGTTGATTTTGCTACTCCAAGCATGTCTGCTATCTCTCTGATGGATTTTTACTTTTTTTTCAGCCTCAGGATGTTCTGCTTCACCTCAATTGAGAGTTCCTTTGATCGCATGTTGTCTGGTCACAGCAACAGCTTCCAAATGCAAAACCACACACCTGGAATCCACCCCTGACCTTTTAACTACTTCATTGATTACAGGTTAACGAGGGAGACGCCTTCAGAGTTAATTGCAGCCCTTAGAGTCCATTGTCCAATTACTTTTGGTCCCTTGAAAAAGAGGAGGCTATGCATTACAGAGCTATAATTCCTAAACCCTTTCTCCGATTTGGATGTGGAAACTCTCATATTGCAGCAAGGGAGTGTGCACTTTCAGCTCATATTATATATATAATTGTATTTCTGAACATGTTTTTGTAAACAGCTAAAATAACAAAACTTGTGTCACTGTCCAAATATTTCTGGCCTTAACTGTATATATATATATATATATATATATATATATATACACACATTGCAATGTGGGAGGAAACCCACTCAAACACAGGAAGAACATACAAACTCTTCACAAATGTTTCCAAATTACGGTATTATGCAAATGCTAACTTTTTGGGATTTTCCTAAATGGAGGATCCTACCTACATTGGTTTGAGGGACTCCAGAGGCCTTGGGAGCTTGAAATAAATGTTTGTGCTTTGTATTGATATTTTAGAAGCTGCTCTATTAATCTGATAAACCTTCCTCTTTATGCCTTTATCTCCATGAACCCGTTGGTGCTGTGTAACAGCCACAAATATCTTAACAGTACGATGATCACACTTACGTATTCATGGCATATGAAATGTTTTTATACCTTGTCCAAGGAGTTGCACTATTATACTTAACTGGGGAGAGGTCTGGTCTGATGGGTGTCGCTGGTCTTGGCCCTGGGCCTACTATCTTCTTTCGATTGTCATCCTCCTTTGTGTGGCTGACGCATCCTACGTCACGCACACACAGTCTCCTCCATTGTGTTCCTGTGCACTTGCATTTCTCTCTGACCTGTTGAGGTCATAGCAAAATGATGTCAAGTGTACATTTTAAAGAGCATCTAAAATTGTGCCAATGCAGCATATTATTAAACAGGCTGTCATCTACCAATACACATTTATCTATGCCCATGTTTGTCCTAGGAGACCTCAGAGTGTTACATTTTTTCCTGGTCTGGGGGAACAGCTATTCTCCTTGTGGAGAGTACTCTGCCAGCCAGCAGTGAGCAGCCTTAAAGATACAATGCTCCTCTGTGAAATTGTCACTTCAGTGAGGAAGTAGACAAACTCTAATGCCGCCTAATAACGGTAGCAATCCTAAAGGTCATAATTGACTCTTTAACAAGCCTTTTAATATGACTTAGGATTTGTGCCAGATCAGAACCCCAAACTGCAGTCACTGAGTTTCGGGGTAAGTGCAGTGTGTGGGAATTCTGACTGTATAAGAGGCTAAGACGAGGTCTTGGGGAAGAGCTATTCTCCTTGTGCAGAGTATTCTGCCAGCTGGAAGTGAGGAGACTTAAAGCGGCAATGCTCATCTGGGAAATTACATATGCAAATTGTCTCTTCAGGTTTTTTGACTTGCCGCAAGTGGGAAATTTGCTGGATCGTGCCAAAAAATGCACTTGTCGCACCTGCCGCAAGTCCCATAGAGAATGAATGAGGGCTTGCCGCAAGTCGGCCATTATATGGCAGATGCGGCAGATGCAGTAAATCTGCTGGATCTGCCGCGGTTTAGCAAAAACGCTGATGTGAGAGCAGACAGAACGTGATGGTGAAAACCAAAACATTTTGGATTTTAAGGCCCAATAAGACCTTTCTCTAAAAGGTTTAATCATAAAACTGCTCATTAATTGGCAGTTTTATGATTAACCCTTTCAGAACTTGGTCTACTAAGGCAATACTTTGACCTGTTACAGGTCTAGTACTGGCCAAGAGTTAAGCAGTAAACAGTGTGCGGAGCCAAAACACCAAACTAAGGCTGTGCTCACGGTCAGTATAAAGAGCGTTTTGGACACAGCGTCTTGCTGCTGCTTCCAAAGCGCTACGTAGTACAGTATAAGCATAGTGGATGGGATTTCAAGGAATCCCATCCTCACTATGCTTAACCTGCCCACAGCGTGTTTGGAGCTGCGGTGCGGGTAGCCGGCAGTCCGCTCCTCCGCAGCATGTTCATTTCATGCTGCGGAGTCGGAAGCCGCCCCGCACCCGCCGCACATGGTGAGTACACGGCAGCTGCAGTCTCCCTGCGGCCACCCACGGCTTCACTCAGGTCCGGAGGAGCTGCATCCAACACGCAGCTCCTCCGGACCGTGAGCACACGGCCTAATGTGTAAGTCACTGCAGCTCAGCTCATATTCATGTCAAATGGGGCAGAGCTGCAGTACTACTCACTGTTTGCTAAGTACTTTTGACCTTTTCAGGACTTGGTAACAGCTGATTGTTTAGGATGTTAAATGTTGGACCCCCACTAAACTGATATTGATGAACTAACCTGAGGAAAAGCCTTTCATATTAGCCAAGAACAAATGCAGCCTTTGTCTGTATATAGTGTACCAAGTGAACTATGCCAAGCACTGCTCCTGTTATGGTGTGTGAGTTGGAGGTACCGGCAGTTCCCCTGTGGCCAGTCTGAGCTTGGCTATGTAGCTTATGCATAGACTGATACAGTAAGAAAATAACCTTTGCATCATTTATTCATTTGTTAAAATTACCTACCTGCTCCAGCTCACCAACCATTATGGGGCACCTGAATATTAAGAACTGCCCTAAAACACTATAGTAATTGCATCATAATAGTAAGAGTGATCCTACCATAATGGTACCTTTACACGCGGCAACATTTCTAGGGTTTCCACAGGTAACTTACTGGCTGCAGTGAAATCATGGAGACATGGTTCTATCTTGTTGCTGTGTACAAATGGAATCATGTCTCCATTATTTCACTGCAGCCAGTAAGTTACCTGTGGAAAACCTAGAAATGTTGCCGCGTGTAAAGGTACCATAATAGCTGAGGAACAAGACAAAGATAAAAAATAACTCTTTTCTCCTGTAGCTTGCGCTAGTCTTTGGTACCTGACCTGTCAGAAAACACTATTACAGATCAGTCCAGATACTATGATACTTGCTACTGTTCTTAGCTGGTTAGTTCTAATGTAGTTTCTAATTGCCAATGGTGTGGCCCAACGCAAGTAACACACCCTCTTCTTCAACAGCACAATCCAAACAAAAGAGGAGAGCACCAGCATTTCCAAGATTGATAAATGATTGTTTTACAATGTTTATTTTCCTAGTCTCCACTTATATGTTTTGTTATTTGTGAATATCATAGAACTGAAATGTAATTTATGATTGAATTGTTTGATTTGTATAGAATAATTAATTCATAAAGGAATTCCTCATGCAGCTTCAGACTTTGATCACAAAGCTTGCGAAAACATTGTAATGGATAGTAAAGATCTCTTGGGCTGTGAGTAAACTTTGACTGGTCATTAACACAGAAAAATCCTGCCGGTATGTTCATCTATTGTGCACACACACTGCCATCTCATGATCGCACAGGAGACTTCAGTCAAACTTCAATAGAATAAAATAAGGACTGCTGTGTGTGCCCATGTTCTATGTCAATTCACAAAAATGTAGATTTTAAATATAATCCTCCTTCATTGTCGAGATATCTTTTTATTGACAGACAGAAAAAGATATGTTGTATATTTTTTTGGTTTTGTCTGGATTTGATGGCCAAAAAATTGCAGCTTATTATACTGGTGCATCTCAATGAATTAGAATACCATCAAAACGTTAATTTATTTCAGTAATTCAATACAATTAAAGTGAAACACATATAATGTATAGAGTTATTACAAACAGAGTGATCTATTTCAAGTGTTTATTTATGTTAATGTTGATGATTATGGCTTATAGCCAATGAAAACCCAAAGCTCATTGACTAGGGTCACACATGCCAATCAGTTTTTTTTCACTGGTTTCAATAACAAATCCGTTTTTTGAGCTGTGTAGAGATGAGCCACCACCCTAGTGTTCTAGTTTGATTCGATTCGTCGAATGAGAGGTGTGTTCGTTGAATGTTCGTCGAACACCATCGAACACACTAAAACACTAGTGTGGTGGTCAATTTCAGTTCCGCAATGTATATACATACATTGCAGAACTGAAATGAAGTAAAATCAAAGGTTAAAAATAAAAAAAATCGATACCTCTCTAATCCATCCAGCGACGCTTCCAGCACTGCCTACTGATGTGATCCCGGCAGCGTTTCCCGGTGAAATGACGAGTTTTTGCGATAACTCGTCATGTGACCGGAAGCCGCTGCCGAGATTATGACGTCACCGCAGGTCCTACAGGTCCTCACTAGTAGTCGCGAGAACTCGTCATTTCACCGGGAAACGCTGCCGGGATCACATCTCCGACAGGTAGACAGTGCTGGAAGCGTCGCTGGATGGATAAGAGAGGTGAGATTTTTAACCCTTGATTTTACTTCATTTCAGTTCCGCTATGTATGTATATACATTGTACATATACATTGCGGAACTGATATCGAACTGAAATTGAACATGACCTTGAACTGCCGAATTTGAAGCAAATTGTTCTAATTCGACAAACGACTCGAACATTGCCAAAAACATCTCAGATTTGAGATTGGCGAACAATTTGATTTGAATACTGCAAGATGGTAAGATGAGCAAAGGCATTTAGGGAAGCTAGTCTGACCCTTAGACTGGGGTTCCCTAGCTCACCCTGTTCCCAGAGGTACCCCAGATGGTGGAGAAGTCTGGTTCGCCACCCTAGCCCTTCACTTCTGATCAGCCCTTGGCTAAGAGCCGCCTACCTCTACTCATGGACTGGAAAAATGCAGCAGCTTCAATGGATGGGAATGCCAGAAATAACACAGCTCAGCACAGCACAACTTCACTGCACAGCGTCCAAGTACAAATGAACTCTATTTGTGACACCTAGTGGAGGGAAGTGGAGTTATTTCAAGGCTGTGGTAGTGGAGATCTAAATCATAAGACACATCCTTCAACATCCACCCAAATGCTATGATTCACCCCTGCATAGCTGCACACAGCAGACTAAGAAAAAAACCTCAGTTTAATCACAGCAGCAGCACTCATGGACTGCCAAGCAAACAACACATGACACCATGTGTCAGGGAGCTGTGAAACATGTTAACTATTAAATCAATATTATATTCACCCTTTGATGTCTCATGGAATATGGCAGCACAGTTTTTAACACTTTATCCTCCCTACTTTAATTTTCTTAGATAATGACCTTTGGATTTTCATTGGCTGCAAGCCATAATCATCAACATTTACAGAAATAAACACTTGAAATAGATCACTCTGTTTGTAATGACTTTATATAATATATGGGTTTCACTTTTTGTATTGAATAACTGAGAAAACGTAACTTTTTGATGATATTCTAATTCATTGAGATGCACCTGTAGTAACACAAAACCAAAAAGTAGAAATTCAGGAGAAAGATTTATGTATTTTAAAAAATTATTTTATTTAAAAAGTTATAAAAATTTCTGCAAAAAGAAAGTTGATGGGTATATGAAGCACACCAAAAAACACATGAGTGGGTGAGATATAAATAAAATATGACAAATATTCTGCAACAGATACACATATTAGTTAACAGCCACCAGTATGAATGATATATATATCTATATCTACTTATCCTTCTTCACCACCCGGCCTGTTTTCACCTTCCTGATCAGGTCAAGTTTTACAATTCTGACCAGCGTCACTTTATGAGATAATATCTCTGGAACGCTTCAAAGGAGCCATTATTCTGAGCTTGTTGTATGGTGGCACATTGTATTTCATGTTAGTGGTACCTTTTGGTTAACATAATTTGTGTTTAATTATGAAATTAATGTAGCATGGCTTATAGGACATTTATTTGGCTAGGCACCTTCATTGTTATGTATCACTTTATTTTATCCACGTTTATTGTGGTGTTTAGTGTTCTGGTGCATGTTTTGGTGTTTGGTGGGTCTTTTGCCATACAGTGTCTCTGTCAGTGTGAGGTACCCTCTTCTACATGTTTTGTTAATTTGTGTGGATAATAAATAAAGGTACACCTTTTTCTTCATGTTTTGAGCAGTCACCATTTGTTAATACTCCTCCCTTCATTGCAAAATAGTCTGGAAGACATAGTGGATGACATGTTGCAATTACAGAGCCCCTGATGTGCCTAAATAGTGCAAATCCCCCACATGTGACCCCATTTAGGAAACTGCACCCTTCAAGTATCTGATCTAGATGTGTGGGGAGCATCTTGAACCCACAGTTGTTTTAAAGAATGAACCAAAGCAACAGAAAGGCCCAGTTACACACACAGATAATTGTGCAGATTGTTGGCAGATCTCTGGTTGCAGTGAAATTATGGACACATTGCTTCATTTTGTGGCTGTGTACAAATGTAACAATGTGTCCATGATTTCACTGCAACCAGAGATCTGTGACCAATGTCTGCACAACCATCTGTGTGTTTGTAACTGGGCCTTAAGAGTTTTTGAAGATGAGAAAACGTCAGATTCTGGTGATTTTGTTGAAATCCATTGGGCCAAGAATTGGGTGATGAAGTGGATTAAACATGGATTATTGTTAAAAAGTCAATAACTTATTCTTACTTCAATTATGATTTTAGAATGATAAATATAGGATCATTCACAAACTGCATTGTTCAACTCTGTTTATGTTTAAAATTGGTTATTTAAACTGAAAAAGACTCTGTCATGTGAAAAAATGCTACTAACCTGCAGATATTGAGTTAATATGTACGTTAATAGTGTTTGGAACCTGCCAGGAGCCGCCACGTTGAACCCTGAGACAGAAGATAATGAACTTTAATCCTTATGGCAGTGTTCAGGTTTCAGTCATCAGGAAGGCACAGTGCGGGTTAAGTAATCGCTGAGTTTATTGAAAGTGGCGGTTGTTACCATGCCCCTGGCATGACTGACAGCCTTCTCTAATGCTGAGTAGCTGTCAGTCATTGCCAAGGGTGCAGTTACAGCTGCCATTCTTGATACTCAGAGCAGTGACTGAACCTGCACCAGCACCACTTTGCTGGTTGAAACCCAAACTCTACTGGGAGGATTATAGTTCATTTCCTTCTGGCCGTGGAATTTGGTGTATATATGCCAGGCAGGTTCCAAATACTATTAACCTGCAGATTAACCCTAGATCGACAGGTTTATAGTGTTTTTTTTTCATGTGAGGAATTCCCTTTAATACCTTCACCCCCTGGCGATTTTCCATTTTTCAATTTTTCCTCCCCTTCTTCATATGTATCTATGTAAACATAGTAGGTGACATAACTATTGAACATGTCACCAATTTTCTAAGTAAATATTTTTCTAAAGGTGCTATTGACATGAATTTCTCAACAGATGTTGGTAACATCTCATCCAATCCACAATGGCAAAGGAATCAAACCAAAGATGTACATAACTTTAATTATGTGCATTGGTCCAGATCACCCCCCAAGTAAAAGTATCAACAACCCTCGCCCAATAGTATCAGCATCAACTTCTCCCCCATCCACCCCATTGAAGGTAGCATCAGTACTCCCCACCCAACCCCCATTGGAAGCTGCATAAGATCCCTACACTACGGGTAGCAGCATTAATAAGTCACTCCCACTGTATAGCTGTATCAGCATTTCCCTCCCCACATGTACAATACAAACAAATCCACTGGAAGCAGCATACTGCCCCTATCCCCTCTTCTTTGATGAAAACATAATTGAATAATCTCCCATTGGTGGAAACACAGGATGCTTTAGGTGAGTGTGCATGCGGCCCTCTAGGTTCCTCTCTCGCCTGTTCTTTAGTTGCAGCTTTTAGAACTCTAAACCTATGGAGTATTTATTGGATCATTGGGGGCTATGCCAATCTGACATGGTACTCGACAACCAATCCAGTAAATTCTGATGTCCAATATGGTGCTCTTTCCCTTCTGGGCATTGCAGTGTACCTCAAAAGTAGTTCATGATTGCAAGGAGGGTACCAGCGCACTCAGTACAAATTACACAACAAACTATATGGTCCATCATTTTATTATTAGCCCATAAAAAATAAAAACTTGGAGGCAGTTGCATAACTTCAGGCCCTGGGGCGCCGATGCAAAAGTTCCAACAGGGCCCCCAATTATTGTAAATCTTTAATAGTATTAGTTTTTTCTATGGGTCAAAGGGACTTTTGGGGCCCCCTTAGGTTGCAGGGCCTGGGTGCGATCGCAACCCCTGCACCTGGTGTAGTTACGCCCCTCCTTGGAGCTAAAACTAAATTTTAGTGAAAAACATTTAATTATTCTTTCTTCAACATACCTGTGGTGTTAATATGGTCACTGCACCCCTAGATGAATTCACTGAGGGGCGGAGTTTGTAAAGTGGGTCACTTGTGGGAGTCTGCTATTCTGGCATGTTAAGAGCTCTGCCAATGTGGCATGGCACCCCCAAAATACCAACTCTGAACTCCAACATGGTGCCCCTTCCTTTCTGACCTTTCCACTGATCCTCAAAAATAGTTTTCGACCAACTTGCCGAAGCCAGGAGAAATTGTTCAATAAATTGTATGATACATTTTTTCCTATTATCTTTTTTGAAATTTAAACCTTGGGGCCAAAGAAACATTTTAGTGGAAAAAATGGGATTTTTTTTATTTTCACAGCCCAATATTATACAACTATATTCATCACCTGAAGATTAAAATTGCTCGCTACACACCTTAAGGAATTCTTTTAAGAGGTTTAGTTTCCACAATGGGTTCACTTGAGGGGGTTTCTGCCATTTTAGCTCACCAGGGGAACTTCAAACTTTACATGGCGTCCCTTCCAAGCCCTGTGTGCTCCCAAACAATAGTTTTCCACCACATATGGGGCAGGGCCGCCACTAGGGGGGTACAGCTCTGCCTGGAGTTATGGGCCCCACCCCTGACAGCAGGGGGCATGGCCACTGGATCAGGGGCAGGGGGGCCTGGCCGTGACATAGGGGGCATGGCCACTGGATCAGGGGCAGGAGGGCCTGGCCGTGACATAGGGGGCATGGCTGTTTTGAGCAGGGCCCCACCCCCTCATGTCTTGCACAGGCCCAGGGGCACATTATCATGAGGCAACCTGAGCTGAGGCCGCGCCATTAGAGGGTTGCACTGGGCCCCCCCACAGATGCCGCTCCCACTTCTATGGTCCCGGCCACATTCTTCTCCACCTGCAGAGCTGCAAACCACATCCATGGCTGCTCTGTGTTTACAGGACCTGTGATGATGTCACATGGAGGGGGGGAATCAGGGATCACATGGTCAGCTCCTCAGTGTACTGTATGCAGGACTCTGTTGTGCTGAGTGTCATGGTGCTGGATGAGGGTAAGTTTGTGTGGGGTCAAGAGGGATTAGTGTTGATGTAGCAGGCCCGAGTGTGTATGAGGTGTACAGAGCGGAGCCGTGTGTGCGAGGTGTACGGAGTGGAACAGAGTGTGTATGAGGTTTACGAAGCAGAGCCATGTGTGCGAGGTGTACGGAGCCAAGCAGTGTGGCGAGGTGTACGGAACGGAGCCGAGTGTGTACGAGGTCTATGGAGTGAAGTCGTGTTTGCGAGGTGTACGGAGCAGAGCCGAGTGTGTATGAGGTATACGGAGCGGAGCCGTGTGAGCAAGGTGTTTTTGAAGTGGAGCCGAGTGTGTACGAGGTGTGTGGAGCTGTGTGTGCGAGGTGTACGGAGTGGAGCCGAGTGTGTATGAGGTGTGCGGAGCCATGTGTGCAAGGTGTATGGAGCAGAGCCAAATGTGTGTACGAGGTGTAAGGAGCGGAGCCGAGTGTGTACGAGGTGTACTGAGCAAAGCCATGTGTGTGCGACGTGTACGGAGCGGCGCCGAGTGTGTATGAGGTGTGCGGAGCCATGTGTGCAAGGTGTATGGAGCAGAGCCAAATGTGTACGAGCTGTACGGAGCGGAGCCATGTGTGTACGAGGTGTAAATTGTGGTAACAGCTACGTTGTAAATCTAATAATGTGCAAATTGTGCAATATGCAGTATGTCAGCAGGACGGCTTGGACTGTCAGGAAGAGGATCTCTGAACACCTGTACGATGTCAACATCAGGAGCACTAGAAGCCCTTCAGGGGCTTCACAATATTTGAAGGACAAACATGGTGGAAATGTTATGGTACCTTCACACGCCGCAATCTCGCCTGGGAATCCTAAAAGCGATATGTCACCCCAGAGAAATCGCCGTGAAATTGCCTCACAGTTGCGGCGTGTGATTGGGGAATTTCGCCTTTAGCCTGTCGCCTGATTCCTGAGCACTGCTCTGAATTGAGCCTCAATCATGAAGGCAATATTTCCGTGTAGTGACGTGTGAATGGGCGATAGTGATGGAATCAGCGTCGCCTATGATTTCCCGTAGGTGTGCCACAGCGTGCTGTAGTGTGAACTGATTGGTGTGGGCTACTGTATTCCCATTGGCTATCAACTGTCACCGCACCATATTTGAAGAGTTGTCCGTCCAGTGCCACACAATGGCAATGGCGTCATATATTAGCCAACCTACCAGAGCAGGCTGACCAATCGTAACGCTGTTACGTTGTCCAGTGAGCGCATATGGGGCGCGGTGTAAGCCACTGCGGCACGCCTATCTCTTCCCCGTGCTGAGCATGTACGCCCACATTGCCTTTGGGATTGCGGCATGTGAAGCGGCCAGGGAATTCGACCGGATTGGTTCCGCTATGGGTGAGGCGATTTCCGGGGCGACACATCGCCTTTTTTTCAGGGCGAGATTACGGCGTATAATACCGCCATCGGCGATCTGAGGGGAGCATGAAAAACGTGCAAGCACACCTCATATTGCCAGCCGATATTGCGGCATGTGAAGGTACCATTAGTGTGTTCAGCATAGACGCCATTGAAACAATTTTTGAGCCAAAAAGAGGATGTGACAGAAAATCCATTATGAAGAAAAGAGAAGCAAAGTGGTTATTCACGATGGGATCACATTATCCCAATAGAATTAATTTAAAATCTGTAGAGAAGGCTTGTTTGAAGGATAGAAAGGAAGATTCCGCTTCAGCAGACCACTCCTTGGGATTAAACCCTTTACAAGTTAAGGCCGTGAGATGTTTAACCATGTCCAAGAAGTGCGAGATAAACTGCCGGTAGTAGTTGGTGAAACCCAGGAATCGCTGAATAGCTTTGATTCCAACAGGATGTGGCCACTTGAGTACAGCAGACACCTTCCCTGGATCCATTTTGAGACCTGTAGCAAAGATAACATAACCAAGAACGGACAGAGATCTCGGTTTGAATAGGCATTTCTCAAATTTGGCATAGAGACGATTCTCTCTCAATTTTTGAAGAACCTGACAGACATTTCTCCTATGAGTAGGGAAATCAAGAGAAAACACAAGGATATCATCCAGACACAAAACAACACAAATGTAGAGAAGGTCGCAGCAGATGTCGTTGACGAACTCATGAAATACCATGAGTGCGTTACTTAGTCCAAAAGCCATTACCCGTTATTCATAGTGAATATCTCGAGTGTTGAAGACTCGTCTCTGGAGCGAATCCTAACAAGCTTGTAGGTACCACGGAGGTCCAATTTGGTGAAAATCCTGGATCCCCGAAGGCGATTGAAGAGCTCTGGAATAGGAGGATGAGGATATTCACCGTGATTGCATTGAGACTCCAATAGTTGATGAAAAGATGTAAAGACCCATCCTTCTTTTTCAGAAAGAAAAAACCTGCTCCTTCTGGGGAGGAGTATTTTTGGATGGACCCCCAGGCCAAGTTTTCATTAACATAGTCGGACATAGCTTGAGTCTCGACAGGCAACAGTGGGTAAATCCAACCTCTTGGAGGGGTAGACCCGGGAATGAGATCAATGAGCAATCACATGACCTGTGTGATTGAAGAGTCTCTACTTCTCTCTTGTAGAACACATCCGCATAGGACCAGTAAACTGGGCAGGGCCAAAGGAGGCCGCCTAGAGTAACCTGGTTGCATAGGTGTGAGATAATGATGATTGTCCCCAACAAAAAAGTCACCTGTCTATCAATCCAGAACTGGTTCATGGGTGCGTAGCCATGGAAGACCTAGCAGAAATGGAGGAAAAAGGTTTGACAGCACATAGAAGGCAATTTTCTCTTAATGGATAGCCCCAATCTGAAGTTCCCCCTCTTCAGTTTTGCCTAGAATGGAATTCTTCAAGGGTCTTCCGTCAACAAAGGTGAGGAGACGAGGATGCTGCTAAGGAACAACAGGAATTCCGAACTGACGAACCACAGCTGGTTGAATAAAGTTACCTACAGAATGGGAATACAGGTAGGCCATCTCAGAAAACGCCTGTCACTAACAGACACCTGGATAGACATAGTAAGGGGTAGAGATGGATCACTCTCACCTAGGGAGGCCTCTCTTATCTGACCTAGGCAGAGAAGTTTCCAGGCCTCTTGGGACATTGACGGCGAAAATGTTTAGCACTCCCACAATATAGACATAGGTTCTTGGCAAACCTGTCCTCACGATTACCCAACTTGATGCGATTGACCTCTATATGCTCTGGATCCAAGACTGATGCTGGGACGCCACAATATGGAACTGAATGGCATACTGATGGACAGAGAAAGAACCTTGTTGAAGGTTGAAGAGAGCCTCCATTGACGACACCACTCGACCTGGCTCATCAAAGTTTTTATGGAAGGTGACCAGGAAGTTTTGGAGATGAGACACAATGGGGTCGTTCCGCTCAAGTATGGGATTAAACCATGCCAAAGACTCACCTTCCAGATGAGAGGCTAGTAAGGCCACTATAGCCATGTCCTTCGTATACTGCTAGGGCAACAACCAGAAATGCATCTGACACTGGTTAAGGAACCCTCTGCACATCCTGAACATTCCCCACTTTGCTGGAAACATTGTGGAGCAATTTGCAACCAGTCACACATTTTCTGGAACTGTCCATCCCTCAAAAACATTTATAAAGAGTGACGTTAAGTCACTTATCACCAAAGTCACTCACGCCAGAGATGGCCCTACTGCTAATTGGTATTGACAATTTCAGAAGGATCACAAATATAAAGCTTGCCACATTCTCTTGATGGCCTAGAATAGATCATGCTAGCGCCCAACTGGAAGCAACTATTGTCTACCACTATACAGGAGATTATGGAGAGGGTATCACTCCACATTACTTATGAATATAATATTGCTCTCTGTAATAAACAACATAAGAAATATAACATGAAATGGAAGACATGGGTAAATCTCTTTGCGCCAAACCTACACATCCTTCAGCTCTAAAAATTTAACTAAAGAAGTCTAGCTACAGACACAACACTAGACCACTAAGCCCCATTAAAATGTCCTTCCACCTCAAGTACAAACACTTTCTTAAGTCACAGAGCAAGTCAGGTTAGGTTCATGGCTAATTATCGAAACTCAACAATAATACTTAAACACTTCGGAGAAACGGTCACTATAAACATATTCTGTGAACTATATAAAAATAATTAATTATATAATATCCAGGTCTGATATCTAATGTTAAAGTTAAATTTCAAATTTGTCTGTTTTCTGATACTACCCCACTTGTTTGTCACTTCCCTTCCCCCCCTTCTTCCTAATCCTCCATCCCCCAGCTCAAGCTATCTCTTTCACTTTGACAATACTTGTTTATATTTATGAAAGACCATGATGATCGCTACAGTTTGGCATAGACAACAACATATGCGAATACAATTACTACCGTAAATTAATCTGGTTCCTATTGCATATGGTAATGCCTGCAATTGATTAATTTACAATATTTGCCTTACAAGATGAATTAGTCTTAATTGTATACCATACTACTTTGTTATTCCTTTTGTTATGCCAATAAAAATTATTTGAACAGGAACCCTCTGCACATCTTGAGATCACCAGATTAGGCTTGCAGAGACAAGACAGTTATAGCGGCACTCAATGTACTAAAGGAAATTAACTCAGTTTTAAATCACAGCAGCAACACACAGGGACTGCAAGGCAGTGAACACATGACAGTACCCCCCCTTTATGAGAGGCCTTTGCTTTCTCCTATCAGCGTACGGACGTCTCGTAATCCACAATTGCAGCACGCCTATGTGCTGTCCCTGCTGCACCAGGTACGCCCATGGTAGCTGGTTGTAGCGGTGTGTAAATGAGCTACAGATGGCTACTTGAGACACCCGGCGATGTATCTAGCTGTAGATGTAGCGTAGCGTAGCGCACCTTGTGGCGGCGTGTAAAGAGGGTGCGTTTCCCGTTGGTAACCGTTTGGGCGTGCTCGTGCACGTGAAGTAGCCGTTGGTATCCATCCTGCAGTGGCGGCGTGTAAAGGTACCATTAGGAAACTTTCCCACATTACACTTAGTGGGAGTCACAGCCCTTCCCCTATAATTTTTCTCAGGATAACACCGAGGCCTAGCATCAACCTGAGGTGTAAATTGAGTTTTACTCCTATTCTCTGGCAGGTGTTTAAACACCTCTGCTGGAGACATAGGGGCACTCCTGACCAACAAGGCAGAGACAGTAGTACACAGGCGCTTATCCTCAAAGGATGTCAGTGACTGAGAAATGGATTGAGATCAGTGTGGACAGATGCTAATAAAGTGATCAGGTTGACCACAAAAGAAAGAAAACCTTCCAACCTGATGAATTGCAGATGGGCTAGTACAAGGAGTTGCATTCCCTTACTGCCTAGCAACATCTGAACCCACATGTGAAACCTCCTCAGCAGGGTTGGTTCAGGTCTTTCTCTAAGGTGTCTTTTCAACCTGATAGCAAAAGCCATAGCAGCATCCAAAGACTCCAGAGCAGCGTACTGAGTCATGAAGTCTTATAGCTGATCTGACAAACCCAGACAGAACTGACTCCTGAGAGCAGGGTCATTCCACTGAGTGTCAGTGGCCCATCTCCTGAACTCAGAGCAATAATCAGCTGGCCACGCTCACTGCCTGAGTTTACGTAGTTTTGACTCAGCCAAGAAGACGCCATCAGGGTCATCATACATCAAGGCTAGAGCCGCAAAAAACTCATCCACCAACCACATAGATGGACAATCGGTTAGCAGAGAGAAGGCTCAGGCCTGGGGATCCCCCTTAAGAAGGGAGAGTATAATGCCCATATGCTGCTCCTCATTCCCTGAAGAATGAGGGCAGAACCTGAAGTATAGCTTACAGGCCTCTCTGAAAATTATAAACTTATCTCTTCCTCCCGAAAAATTGGCCGGGAGGGATATATTGAGGTCTGAGATAGCCAGGGCATGAGCCGCGGCCAAAAAACCAACAAGTTCTTGAAGCTGATGCTCCACCTGGTTACACCAGATAGAAACTTTCTCAGAGAATTCCTGCACCAGGCATGCAAAAGTTTGTGTGAAGCTATACGATTTCAAGGAAAATGGTGGGTCGCACATGATGTTACGGGATGATATAGCAGAGAGGGAATCAGGAAACAGGATGGTAGATGGGCTAAGGACATTCAGGGGAGCTAGTTTGACCCTTAGACTGGGAGTCCCAGGCTCATGCTACTTCCAGAACAACCTCAGATAATGAGGAAGTCTGAATCACCACCCTAGCCCTATGCTCCTGATAATCCCTAGGCTATGAACCCATACCTTCCCCCACTGACTGGGAAACACAGCAACTCCTAACGATAGGAACAGCAGCACAGCACGCACGTGTTCACTGCATGGGGTCGTAGTAGAGACTGAACCCTATCTGTGACACTCGGTGGAGGGAAGGGTAACTACTTTAAGGCGGATGAAGTGTAAATCTGAATGCACTGACACACACACCCACCTCCACCTGCAGAGCTGCACACCCCAGCAACTTTCTGAGATTACCACTCAATGTGAAAAAGGAAATTAACTCAGATTTAAATCACAGCAGCAACACACAGAGACTGCAAGGCAGTCAACACCTGACACTGCCTGAAGGTTGTTTCAGATAATTTTCCTAAAGGTATCTCCTGAAGATTATTATTGTGTATTTATGAACTTTGATTTCCTGCTGCATCTTTGTTTGCTTTATTACCACATGTGACAATACAGACTTTCTCACCAATAAACCTTGTTTTAGTTCTGTCTTTGCTTCATGCTAAAAGATTCCTGAGTTATCCATTATAGCTATTACAGAAACACAAATATTTGTCAAACACTTGTTTGAGGCCAAATAAAGTCTTTCTAGGGGAAGCAAAGATTTGGCAATCATTTGACTTGAGGCCAAAAGAAGCCTTTTTAGGGGAAACCCAAAGATTCAGCAATCACTTCTCTGTGGCCAAAAAAAACAAAACACCTCTTCAGGGGAAACACAAAGATTTGGTAATCACTTGTTTGAGGCAAAGAAAAAGCCTTTTTAGGGGAAACACAAGGATTTGTCAATCATGTGTTTGAGGTCTGAAAAAGTCTTTTTGAGGGAAACAAAGATTTGGCAACCGCATGCTTGAGGCCAAAAAAATCCTTTTAAGATGAAACAAAGAATTAGTAATTAGTTTTTTTAAGCCAAAAGAAAAAAAAAGCCTTTTTAGGGGAAACAGAAAGATTTGGCAAACACTTGTTTGAGACCACAAAAAGCCTTTTTAGGGGAAAAACAACGATTTTGCATTCACTTGTTTGAGGCCAAAAAAAAGCCTTTTAAATGGAAACTCAGATTTGGCAATCATTTGTTTGAGGCCGAGAAAACCTTTTTAGAGGAAACACGTCCCCCAAAGATGAGAAAAGTATTCTAGGAGTGATACCTTTGTTGGTTAACCAGAAGAATTATATTAGCATGCTTTAATATGCTTTCAACCAGTGGTGTAACTTGAAGCACATGGGCCCCGATGCGAAAGCTCTAACGGGGCCCCTAATTATTGCAAATCTTTAATAGCATTAGTGTTTTTCTATAGGCCAAAGGGACTTTTGGGGCCCCCTAGGCTCCAGGGCCCGGGTCCTATCGCAACCCCTGCACCTGTTGTAGTTACGCCCCTGCTTTCAACCCCTACAATTTTTGGGACATAAGTATTTACAACGATTTTACCTGCTAATACGGTACCACAATATTATTTTGTATTGTACTTAGAGGAAACACAAAAATTTGGCAATCATTTGTTTGAGGCCAAAAAATACCTTTTTAGTAGAACCACACATATTTGTCAATCACTTGTTCGAGGCCAAAAATCACATTTTTAGGGGAAACACAAAGATTGGGCAATCACTTGTTTGTGGCCACAAAAAGTCTTTTTAGGGGAAACACAAAGATTTGGTAATCACTTGTACTATGCAAAAAAAATGTGCCTTTGGCCACATACGCAGATTTTGGTAATCACACTTGCTCTCCGAAAAAAAATGCCTATGTCTGGATGGACCATCTCACCCTCCTACTCTATCTGAAAAGCAATCAAGTAGCTAGCTATCTGTTTTCAAATTAAAAAACAGGCAGCACTCCAAAATAATTAAAAAACACATGGACTTTATTAGCCCAAAGTGGCGCAACAATTCAATGTATCCACACTTTTCTCACGCACAGTGATATTGTGAGAAACAACCACTTTTATACATAATTGTTAATTACAGAGATTAAATATAAATACATTAAAAAGTACATCCAAATACATAAAAATAGTGTATATCATTTCATGTAGGCATCAGGTGTAATGTTTATTCATATTAAAGTGCATACAGTTATAATCGAGAAATATTAATTTCCAAGTGTACAAATATAATTAGTGAATCCATACTTATAAAGTGCACCTGTGTAGTAAATACATTTTTTAAATAAAAAAACAGAGGCATATAGACATAAATTATTGGCCCCGCAGGTATAGCGTGTTTACAAACGCCATTACAGCACTCCTGTGTGTTTACTGAGTATGTACAAAGACTGGATTGCCCTGATTGGTGAGTATATTGCACAATCGCATTACTGCTATGAGACAGAGTGCGCCATCTTAGCTAAGGGATAAACAGTAATAAGATGTTCATGCATTTGCGCTTTAAACCACAAGGAGAGCGATAGCAGATGGCAGTTTCATGATAATGTTTGACATACCAGCTGAGTATTACAGCAGACTATCAATGCATGGGTTGTATACTGATTTTAAGTGGTATTCCAATATGCATAGATAATTGAATCTCATATATAGCCAGGGATACAACCCAGATTGTCCCATTTGTGAGCAAAGTGACTGATTCACATGTAACGCATGGTGACATAGATAATTAAACCCGTGCTACCGCAACAAATATATACTGGCATTGAAACTCAACCAATAATGTAGCATATATTAACACTTCATAGGGTACCTTTACACGTCACAACATTGCATGCAATTTCACTTGCAACTTACTGGTTGCAGTGAAATCATGGACACATTGTTTCTATTTGTACACAGCAACAAAATAGCACAATGTGTCCATGATTTCACTGCAACTTAACAGTAAGTTGCAGGCAATGTTGCGACGTGTAAAGGTACCCATACACTTGATTTTAACCCCATACATAAAAGACTTGAAGAAAATAATATTTTCAAATACATAGCCATGTATAGGGTCTTGAAAAAAACACATATTCCACGCCAGTGCCAATGGGGATGAGGATTATGTATAAAAACCTTCTTTCTTAAGAAAAAAGTAAAAATAAAAACAAATTATCATTTGTATGATTAAGTATACATATAGATATAATTACATATGCACTATAATCACATACCCATATCATACATAAATAAAGGAACAGATTAAGAAATGGAATAATAGGGTATACTTATGACAATCATATAAATAGTCTGAATATCAATCTTTGTTATAGTATAGATTTTAGAATCTACATTCAACCCCTCAGGTTTTAGGGTCCGTAATCTAAAGATCCATTCTAACTCCTTGCTTTTTAGAATATCTATTCCAATACCCCCTCTTCTAGGTATAGGTTCATGGTTGATAATCCTAAATTGAAGGTTCCTTTCTATATGACCCTTTTCAACAAAGTGTTTTGGAACAGGGAGGTCTAACCTGTTTTTTCTGATGGAATACCTGTGTTGGTTAAGGCAAGATTTTAGGTCGCTATCTTTTTGTGTAGCCTGGCTGGAGCAAGATGGAGCAGCATGGAGTGGCAGCCCTGTCCCTCGCAGTAACACTCTGAAAATAGCAATGACGACAAATGGCCACTTTTTATATTCCGAGGGATATGTCACTTTGGCAGCCAATGATACAAGTCAACCAATGGCACAAGAACTCGTGTCTACAACTTGAGGATGTTTTATGTGCCCTGATTGGCTGCCGGACCCGGCATTCCACACAGAAATTGCCAGGAAAAAGAATGAAGTCCATCGCTCCCCTGACCCCTTCTTACCCCTTCCCTTATAAAACATGTCTTACCTTCTATCCTACACAGTCAGAATGTAGAAGAAAAGCATCACTTAAACACAGTTATGCTTTTTTCATCCGATCTCTCACCGAAGAAATTCGAGTTTGCAACTAGCAAAATGTTCTGGATCCCAATCCTGAATCCAAATCTGGAATGTTTGAGCCGAATTTGAAACATGGCAACTATGTTCAGGAAAAGTTAACTCCTCTCTAGTACAAAACAAAAATTAGAACAGTTGGGTCTATCCAAATATATATGTCCCTAACTATAGCTGTCATTGAACTTCCCTGTTTTCATGCTTGGCCTCTAAGTAGTAATTCATCTATTTCTCACAACCATGGAATCTTGTTGATGGGCCAGCAAGATAGACTTCTTTTTCAGTTCTTCGAACAGCGAGGCCTGTTTTTTTGTTAATTTTATTTTTCCACTTGCCATGTTTAGCGCCTTTTGCGCTTACCCCTGCTGGATTAGTGAGACTGCAACTTTTGGGCTACACCACAAAGCCCTTGGTTGACTTTGGACCACTTTAATGGAGTCTGCTGATCCCTGTAGGAATTTCTTTATACTGTGTACATTGATATGTGTGTTTGAGACTTATTAAACATAGTGTGTGCTAAGTGCCTATGTTTAAATTATTATTGTTTGGGTCTGATAAATGTTACTAATGATATCATGTATCACCATGGCCTTGTTTTCTAAAGTTGCTATAGTAAAGTTTTTTTAGTTCACTTCTTGTGTGCTGGACTGTTTCAGCAAACAGGTGCTTTGATACTGCCCTATAGACACTGCTGAACAAGCTGCAGGCCTCTGGCCTGATGGTCTGAGACATGGAAGTGCAAGACACTACTCACATTCCTGGTTAGAACAGGGCTGAGCAAGTGCAGTTTTCAAGGGCCACAAACAGTGCATGTTGTCCGGACTTCCTTCTGTAGGTGATGAAATTAGCACTTGTGCAATGCTAAGAAAATCCTGCAAACATACACTATGTTTAGACCTTGCGGACTGTAGTTGGACACCCCTGCCCTAGAAGTTTCTGTGGAGGTAGCCAGGGAGCAAGAGGAATCCTCAAGCCTTTTCACGAAAACTGTGGTCTCCCTTACACCACAACTGAGGTTCTCCCCTCTTATGTGTCCACGATCCATTGTTTGATGCCTTTGTTAACACAAATTTTGAGAATCTGCATCAAAATCTGCATGTCTATCCTGAGGTCAGCAAAGTCTATGACAGGTCAGAAGTGCTGTTACCACGTTACTTTTTTTTTATGTTCGCCAATCTACTCGGCAAACATATAACCGTTCGACAAACCAAACCTGAACTTCAGAAGGTTCACTCATCTGCAGTCAGAACTGACTTTTTGCCCCTCATTTATGTTAACCAGGGGAAGTTGATCTGCAGTCTGTAAAGGTACCTTTACACGCCACCACTGTGCCTAGCAACAGGTATCAACCACACGTGCACGCACACGTTTTTGACGGTTGATACCGATTGCCGATGCCGCATGTACACGCCGCCATTGCGTTGTCAACTGAAGGTATCTTTGTTCCCCGGAAGTTCCGACAGATCCTGCGGATAACTTCCTGTTGAATACCTTCGCTGCTTCACACGCCACTATCCACAAAAGAATATGGGCGTACATCTTTCGTGCTGCAAGTACATAGGCGTGACATAGTTGTGTATTCCGTGACGCTAATACGCTGATTGGACAACGCAATAGCGTCATGATTGGCCAGCCTGCGCAAGAAGGCTGGCTATTACATGACGCCATTGCAATTGTGTAGTGTGAATGGACAGCTCTTTAAATATGGCACCCTGTGAAGGGACAGCCAATGGTTACACAGTAGTCCCCAACAATAATCGCTGATGGGCGCGGTATCCATGAGGCTGTGCCACTACCATGGCAATTGTGCCTTTGTGTTGCATTGGGTTTTTGAGCACGGCTCAGAAACAGGTATCTGAATCAACAGCGGGTAAGGCGTTCAACTTCCCAATTTACATGCCGCCATTTCGTACCAATTTCATGGCAACAGACACAAAAATCCCCAATGCCAGGCAGTTGCTACCACCCAGTGGCGGCGTGTAAAGGTACCTTTAGGGAGAATTAGGGATGGGCGAATCTACTCGTTACCACTCGGTATGCGCCGAGTAGTAAGGGATTCGCCCGACTCGTTACTCTGCGAGTCATCGCAGGGATTACTCGTACAGTAATGAGTCCGCCCCCTCCTCCCCCCGGTCCTAAATTAGGACTGGGCTGGGGGAGCGAGCGGGGAGCGAAGGAAGGGGGGGGGAGAAACGCTCCTTACCTCTCTTCCGGCTGTCTGCTGTGTGCTCTGTGCTGGGCTCCGGGTCCTGCGGGCAGCGGCAGCTCCGGGTTCCTAGAGCCCGCCTGCTCTCCCTGTGTACAGACATACATGTCTGTGCACAGAGATGTAGCAGTGCTGAGATTGTTCTCAAGCCTGCTCTCCCTGTGTACAGACATACATGTGTGTGCACAGAGATGTAGCAGTGCTGAGATTGTTCTCAAGCCTGCTATCCCTGTGTACAGACATGTATATCTATGCACAGGGATGTAGCAGAGTGGACATCGCGTTTTGGACTACGTCGGACGGAAGAGAATTTTTTTAATTAAAGATGGAGTCCCTAATGGCTTTTTTTTATATTTCTAATAAAAAAAATTTTCTCTGTGTTGTGTTTTTTTTAAAACAATTTAATAGAAATTCATGGCGGTCATGTCTAATATTGGCGTGACCGCCATAAATTTCGGGCTTAGGGCCAGCTAATAATAAAAAGCTGGCCCTAACCCCTTTATTACCCAGTGAGCCACCCGGCACCAGGGCCATTGGAAGATGAACGCACCATCTTCTGGGGCAGCTGCGGGCTGCAATTCGCAGCGGGGGGTGCCCAGAAAGCTTGGGCCTCCCTGTGTTGTGGATTCCAGCCCCCAGCTCCTTAGCTGTACCTGGATAGACATAGAAATTGCACGGATCCCCACGCATTTTTTTTTTATTATTTCATGAAATTCATGAAATAATAAAAAAAAAGGGCTCCCCTATATTCTTGTGTCTGGCCAGGTACAAATAGGCACCTGGGGGTTGGGGGCAGCCCGTCACTGCCTGCTGGATCCGGCTGGTTACAAAAATACGGCGAAGCCCACGTCAAATTTTTCTGAAAAATCCATAAAACAATATAAATAAAAGGGACTGCATCTTTATTAACCCCTCCACCATGGTCGAGGGGTTAGTAAAGATGCAATCCTTTTTTAGAATTGTTTTATTGATTTTTAAAAAAAAAAAAAAAAAAAAATGACGTGAGTTTCGCCGTATTTTTGTAACCAGCCGGATCAAGTAGGCAGTGACGGGCTGCCCCCAACCCCCAGGTGCCTATTTGTACCTGGCCAGACACGAGAATACAGTTGAGCCCCCTTTTTTTTTTATTATTTCATGAATTTCATGAAATAATAAAAAAAAAAAATGCGTGGGGCTCCGCGCAATTTCTATGTCTAGCCAGGTACAGCTAAGCAGCTGGGGGCTGGAATCCACAGCGCAGGGAGGCCCAAGCTTTCTGGGCACCCCCTGCTGCGAATTGCCCCAGAAGATGGTGCGTTCATTGAAGCGCCATCCTCTGGCGCTGAACAGGACCTGCCGTGATGTTGTGACTGTGACGTCACGGCAGGTCCTGTCAGCAGACAGCTGCCGACGCCAGGAGGACAGCAGGACCCTGCGGGAGCCTGCCTGCCTCCCTGAACTTAATTTATTCACTGCTCTGCCGGCGCTCCCGCCGGCAGCGGCAGAGTCGGGCTTTCACTGCAGGGTTCACCTGAGGTGAACCCTGAAAGAGAAAGTCATTTGCATCCTGCTCACTCC
The DNA here is from genome assembly GCA_033576535.1 of Allobates femoralis. Lineage (NCBI taxonomy): Eukaryota > Metazoa > Chordata > Amphibia > Anura > Aromobatidae > Allobates > Allobates femoralis. The sequence continues at coordinate 182,919,552 of JARQOC010000004.1, read as the reverse complement.
CTGTGCATAGACATGTATGTCTATGCACAGGGATGTGGCAGTGAAGATGTAGTTTTTGGACTACGTTGGACGGAAGAGGATTTTTGGAATAAAGATGGAGTCCCTAATGTCTTTTCTGTTTTATTTTTAATAAAAAATTTTCTCTGTGTTGTGTTTTTTTTCTATTGATTACTGGAAATTCATGGCGGTCATGTCTAATATTTGCGTGACCGCCATAAATTTCGGGCTTAGGGCCAGCTGATAATACAAAGCTGGCCCTAACCCCTTTATTACCCAGTGAGCCACCCGCCACCAGGGCCACTGGAAGAGCAGGGTTCAGCGCCAGAGGATGGCGCTTCAATGACTGCATCTTTATTAACCCCTCCACCATGGTCGAGGGGTTAATAAAGATGCAGTCCCTTTTTTAGGATTGCTCTATTGGCAGGTTTTTCGTCTGCTGCCAGACCCCTTATAGGGTCCGGCAGCAGAGGAATCGCTGCAATACTCGTTCCCCATTCATTTACATTGGACTCGCTAGACTCGCAATGAGTAGCGAGTCCTGGGCTCAGACTCGATAGAGTCTAGCGAGTCCGAGTAATTTAGGATTCGCCCATCTCTAGGGAGAATCACCTACACTTTCCTTTCGTCAGCTAGCTCCATTGATCTTCTGCTTGCTCAACCAATCAGTCTTTGTTACTCCTTCTCTTTTAGGTTGCAAAGAGGAGGAAATGTTTCTGTAATTCAAGTCATTTCCAACACTCCAACAAAGATATTAATATCTTCCTCAAATTTGCACTTCACTAAGAAAGTGGAGAAACTCCAGTGCCATATTTAAGCAGCTTCCTCAAAGTCATAATCACTTTCCCACAAGCTTTTAATATGACAAAGGGATTTGTGCCAGATCAGAACCCCAAACTACAGATGCTGCATTTCAGGGTACCTGCCCCTCATCAGTGTAGTGTGTGGGATATTCTGATCTGGCTGTATGAGTGGGCTAAGACAAGGTCTGGGAACTTGCTATCAACCTTATGGAGACAGCGAAGTAGGTGAGGAGATTGTAGCCACCTCCCTCCTCTCAGATATATGCAAATTTTCACTTCACTAAGAAAGTGGAGAAACTCCAGTGCCACATTTAAGCAGCTTCCTCAAAGTCATAATCACTTTCCCACAAGCTTTTAATATGACAAAGGGATTTGTGCCAGATCAGAACCCTAAACTACAGACGCTGCATTTCGGGGTACCTGCCCCTCATCAGTGTAGTGTGTGGGATATTCTGATCTGGCTGTGTGAGTGGGCTAAGACAAGGTCTGGGAACTTGCTATCAACCTTATGGAGACAGCGAAGTAGGTGAGGAGATTGTAGCCACTTCCCTCCTCTCAGATATATGCAAATTTGCACTTCACTAAGAAAGTGGAGAAACTCCAGTGTCACATTTAAGCAGCTTCCTCCTAGGTCTTCCTCTGCCTTTTTTCTCATAAGGCTATGTGCCCATTGGACGTTTTGTGGGCTGTTTTTTAGCGTTTTCCGTCGGCGTTTTCCGCTGAGTTTTATGTTAATTTATGTTAATCCTAACCACCGGTTGGATTAACATGCTAGTCAATGGATTTTAGAAAACGCTGTGTACATTAGAACGTTTTTTTTTGTCTCCTTTCCACTTTCTTCACCGGTTTTCCACCGGTTTTCAAAGATAGAGCATGTGACTTCTTTTGAGCGTTTTTCCAGCGGTTCCAGCTTACAAGTGCACAAAAAACAGTCTTAAAAACGCTAAGAAAAACCGCCAGAAAACCGCCGACAAAACGCTGTATAAACGCTATAAAACCGCTCAAAAAACGCTAAAAAAAACGATGGACACTGCTGAGGTCAGAAAACTCAGTTTCTGCAATTCTCCACCGGTTTTCTGACGGTCTGCAATGATGCAGAGCCGTCCAGTGGGCACATACCCTTATGCTCCTCATTTCACTTCCCTTTTTGTAAATTAGAATAGGTAGTATAACTGACACCTCACTGTACTCAGAGTTTGTCTCATCCATGAGTACAATGAGGTTTAGCTGTTTTTTGGTGATAAGTTGAACATTTTTTAAATCGCTCCCTTTTCATCCTCACTCGTACTTCCTTATTTTTCTCTTTATTCAGCCTTCTTTTTTTCGCTTACCGTATATACTCGTGTATAAGCCGAGTTTTTCAGCCCAAAATTTGGGCTGAAAAGTTCCCCCCTCTGCTTATACACGGGTCAATACGGTACCTCTGGGCTGTGGAGGCTGGAGGAGGCAGGGGGAGGCTGCTGTATGAGCGGCCCCGTCACGTGGGGCCGCTCATTATTTATGCACTGCTTCCCCCTGTCAATCAGCGGCAGGGGAAGCAGTTCATATAGCCCCCCAAAAGCTGGCACTGTCCCCCCTTGTAAGGGCCCCCCCCCGGTGCTTATACATTACCATCCCGGTGTTCTGATCGGCGCCGCTCCTCGGTGCTTCTTCATCCTCCCATCCTCGCTGACTCCATCCGGGTTCTCCGGCTGTCGCAGCGATATGACGTCATCGCGCGACCGCCGGAGAACCCGGATGCTGCCAGCGCGGACGGGAGGATGAAGACGCAGCACCGAGGAGCGGCGCCGATCAGAACACCGGGATGGTAATGTATAAGCAGCGGGGGGGGCACTTACAAGGGGGGACAGTGCCAGCTTGTGGGGGCTGTTGGTACCCCCAGGGGGCTGCTGGGTACCCCCTGGGGGCTGTTGGTACCCCCAGGGGGCTGCTGGGTACCCCCTGGGGGCAGTTGGTACCCCCAGGGGGCTGCTGGGTACCCCCTGGGGGCTGTTGGTACCCCCTGGGGGCTGCTGGTACCCCCTGGGGGCTGCTGGGTACCCCCTGGGGGCTGTTGGTACCCCCAGGGGGATGTTGGTACCCCCAGGGGGCTGCTGGGTACCCCCTGGGGGCTGTTGGTACCCCCTGGGGGCTGTTGGTACCCCCTGGGGGCTGTTGGTACCCCCTGGGGGCTGTTGGTACCCCCAGGGGGCTGCTGGGTACCCCCAGGGGGCTGTTGGTACCCCCAGGGGGCTGCTGGGTACCCCCAGGGGGCCGCTGTATAACCCCTGGGGGGTGCTGTATAACCCCTGGGGGGTGCTGTATAACCCCTGGGGCTGCTGTATATACTGCTGAGGCCTGTATACCACTGGGGCTGCTGTATATACCACTGGGGCTGCTGTATATACCACTGGGGCTGCAGGGGCTGCTATATACTACCACTGGGGCTGCTGTATACTACCACTGGGGCTGCTGGGGATGCTATATACTACCACTGGGGCTGCTATATACTACTGCTGGGGCTGCTATATACTACCACTGGGGCTGCTATATACTACCACTGCGGCTGCTGTATACTACCACTGGGGCTGCTATATACTACCACTGGGGCTGCTGTATACTACCACTGGGGCTGCTGGGGATGCTATATACTACCACTGGGGCTGCTATATACTACCACTGGGGCTGCTGGGGCTGCTATATACTACCACTGGGGCTGCTATATACTACCACTGGGGCTGCTGTATACTACTGCTGGGGCTGCTATATACTACCACTGGGGCTGCTGGGGCTGCTATATACTACCACTGCGGCTGCTGTATACTACCACTGGGGCTGCTGGGGATGCTATATACTACCATTGGGGCTGCTGTATACTACCACTAGGGCTGCTGTATACTACCACTGGGGCTGCTGGGGATGCTATATACTACCACTGGGGCTGCTATATACTACTGCTGGGGCTGCTATATACTACCACTGGGGCTGCTATATACTACCACTGCGGCTGCTGTATACTACCACTGGGGCTGCTATATACTACCACTGGGGCTGCTGTATACTACACACTAGGGCTGCTGGGGATGCTATATACTACCACTGGGGCTGCTATATACTACCACTGGGGCTGCTGGGGCTGCTATATACTACCACTGGGGCTGCTATATACTACCACTGGGGCTGCTGTATACTACTGCTGGGGCTGCTATATACTATCACTGGGGCTGCTGGGGCTGCTATATACTACCACTGCGGCTGCTGTATACTACCACTGGGGCTGCTGGGGATGCTATATACTACCATTGGGGCTGCTGTATACTACCACTAGGGCTGCTGTATACTACCACTGGGGAGGCCTGTATACCACTGGGGGGGGGCCTGTATACCACACTGCTGGGGGCTGTATACCTGTGCTGGGGTCCACCCTCGGCTTATACACGAGTCAATAGGTTTTTCCAGATTTTTGGGGCAAAAGTAGGGGGGTCGGCTTATACACGGGTCGGCTTATACACGAGTATATACGGGTATTTTTTCTTTTAATTATTCTTTGTTGCTAATAAAGCCCATACTTTCTGTGTATTCGTTTAACTACATTACAATCTTGACACTAGTAATCCCTTGCACTCTGACCAAACTCATCATGTCCTTCTTTGGCTTATTGTTCGTGTTCGATATATATATATATATATATATATATATATATATATATATATATATATATACAGAGTGGTCCATTTATATGCATACACCTAAATAAAATGGGAATGGTTGGTGATATCAACTTCCTGTTTTTGGCTATCTTGGAGGGGGAAAACATTTCCAGATGTGTGGTGACCATGGCGGCCATTTTGAAATTGGCCATTTTGGATCGAACTTAATTTTTTTCGATGTGCCACATCGAACCAATTGAGAATTTCATAAGAAAAACAATGGTGTGCTTGGTTTTAACGTAACTTTATTCTTTCATGAGTTATTTTCAAGTATCTCTTTGTTTACAGCCATTGACATGTCGCAGAGGTTAACACGTGAGGAGCAGATATAAATTGTGTTGATGTCTGGTGAACGCAGTACCCAGGTCATTGCAGCAGATTTCAGTGCAAGATACCCTACGAGACCACCCATCCCCTATGCTGCAATTAGCAAACTGCTTGCCAAATTTTGTGAAACAGGTTCAGTGTTGGATTTGCCAAAATGTGGACGCAAGAAAACTGTTACTAATGAAGAAACATCAGTGGCTGTCCTAGTTTCATTCAGCAAGAGCCCACAGCGTAGCACTCGCTGCGTGTCACTGGAAGAAGGCACGTTCCCTGACTTTCTCCAACAATATGGTGCACCACCACATTATGAGTGTCAGGTCCGGACATTCCTACATGAACAGTTTCCTGGAAAGTGGATTGGTCAATGTGGGCCAGTTAAATGGCCGCCAAGGTTTCCCAATCTGACCCCCTTAGACTTCAATCTTTGGGGTCATCTGAAGGCAATTGTCTATGCTGTGAACATATGAGACGTGCAGTATCTGAAACAACAGAAACTGGAAGCCTGTGCTAGCATTTCTTCTGCGGTGTTGCTATCAGTGTGTGAGAAGAGGGTTGCATTGACAATCCAACACAATGGACAGCACTTTGAACACATTTTATAAGTGGTCATAAACTTGTAAATAACTCATGAAAGAATAAAGTTACGTTAAAACCAAGCATACCATTGTTTTTCTTATGAAATTCTCAATCAGTTTGATGTGTCACATGACCCTCTTCCCATTGAAAAAAATAAAGTTGGATCCAAAATGGCTAACTTCAAAATGGCCACCATGGTCATCACCCATCTGGAAAAGTTTCCCCCTCCCATATACTAATGTACTACTAACAGGAAATTTATATTACCAACCATTCACATTTTATTTAGGTGTATCCATATAAATGGCCCACCCTCTATATACAGCAATTATGTCATTGCTCTGTATTTGGTGGCTTTTCTTGAAGAAGTGAAGTTCACTTCAAACTTGTTGAATATACCACCTGTTAGTTTAACATTTTCCTTTTATCAGATTGTTTAATTGTCAGCAGCGCAGAATTAAACATGTTTTTATTCCTGTTTCTCAGTTATTGTGCTTCAGCCTTTTAGGTGTTTGATCTCTGCAGCAGCTGTGCATGTGATTTATACTGGTTGTGTCACACAACTATACTAGGTGAGCAATGTGGCGCCCTGCTCACACAGGTAACCACAGACTCACCTACAACACGGATTGGTTTCCACAGTGGGTACATAGACACAAACAATACCTTCCGCCCCAGCACAGTAGGGCGAGCTCCACTTGCTGCCTTTAGGCAAGATCCCCTATAAATACTGGTGCTGGGGGCAGAAATAGTTAGAGTGTGCAGATACTACAAGAGCTGTGAAGACATTCTGGTGGTCGGTGCCGCGTTAGGCCTGAGCCAGTGACCCGGAAAAGCCTTGGAAGTAGTCCTGCAGGGCCCAAGAGTGGGGTCGCAAGGCGAGGAGAGAGAGAAAGAACAGAGTGGGAACCTGGATGCTAATTTCAATACTTTAAAGGACATGGCCATAAAGGGGTTACAGCCAGTGGAGACTCCTGAAGCTGCCATCCTGTGGTGGTGTAGTGGCAAAGCTCCGGCTATAACCACACCAGTACCCATGCATGCAGCCGAAAGCTGTGTTCAGTTTACTAACTCCGACAGGATTGACTCCTTGTGCTTGGTGGTGCGCCAGCTGGGCAAAAGCCTAGCCACAGTTATGGAAGCCTTATAGCTGCAACTGGGACCAAAGCTACACCCTAAACCTCAACCTCTGATCCAGCTTTCTGACAGCCCGGAGGATGTCCTGTGGATGAGAGGAATGAAGACCGCGTCGCCCAGAGGAAGGACCACCGATCGTTACAGCTCCACAGGAGAACCCATCTGTCGCCGCTGCAGCAAGACTGGTCATATCACACAATACTGTCCTTTAATCGAGCAGACCCTTGGGGCCGGGGCCGAACCTCAGGAGTAGCTCGACAGGGCCCAGCCGACTGGTATGATACCTACATCGGACAGCGACCATTCCTGTCTATCATACTAGATGGCATCTCCACACTTGCTTTATTGGACACTGGGTCACAAGTAACCACTATCCCTGATATCCTTTGCAAGCAATTCTGGTCATGTAATGAACTTAAACCACTCGATAAGAACCTTAATATTTATGCTTCTAATGGTGAACCACTTACTATAGTGGGGGTTAGGGAGGAACCCATAAAAGTGGGCAGGGTGGAGTTACAAGACCAGGGAATTATTGTAGTAGAAGAAAATCTCAATAATCAGGATCCATACATTATTCTTGGTACAAATGTTATTAGCAATTGCATGGATGAAGTGTTGAGTTAGAGTGTGCAAGTGTTGAAGTGTTGTTCTTGCTTCAACAGATTGCAGACACTGCCAAACCTGGGCAGTAGAAGGTTCTTCAGAGAGAGATAAGAGCCCTCCTGCACCAGTAACAGGTAAAACTTACAGGTGGTGAAATTGGCACTGCACGGGTGACAGACTCGCTTCCTATTGTAATACCTCCAATGAGTGAAAAGATGATTTGGTGTCGAGCAGCTATAGGCCTAAGGGGGCAGGACTATCAGGCGTTAGTGGAGCCCATCGGCTCAGAACACAGGCCTACACTCCTGACAGCCAGGGGGTAGTCGATATACACAAGGGAAGAGTACCAGTTTGCATCTTGAATTGTGGCAGTGAAGAGGTCAAACTACCCAAGTATTCCACCATTGCTAAGCTGTACACTGTGCTTAACAACGAGATACAAGCAGTGGAACCCTTACCTCTACCCAAAGAGGCAGAGGAGAACATCGCTAAGAGGGTGCTAGAGGACTGGTGTCAGCAGCTCCATGTAAGAACTGATTCCACTCCCATGCATAAAAAGCAAGGTGTCTACCGGGTAGTCCAAGAATTTGAACAAGTATTTAGCAAGCAGCCAGTTGACTTTGGTAGGATCAAGGGGTACACCATCACATCCCCACAGGCACACATCCACCAAAGAGCGATACAGGCCTATTCCACCCGCACACTATCAAAAAGCCAAAGAGATGTTACAGGACATGAAGAACACAGGGGTCATAAGAGATAGTTGTAACCCCTGGTCAGCTCCACTAGTCCTAGTCAGAAAGAAGGATGGCAGCATGAGAATGTGTGTAGATTACAGACAAATAAATTGCATAACACACAAAGATGCTTACCCATTGCCTCGCATTGAAGAATCACTAGCTGCATTGAAGTCTGCTAATTACTCTTCAACCCTAGATGTCACTAGCGGGTATTGGCAGGTCTCCGTTGCAGAAGAATACCGTGAGAATATGGCATTTACTACTCCCATGGGCCTATGTGAATTCAAAAGCATGCTCTTTGAACTATGTAATGCACCGGAACGTTCCAGAGGCTAATAGAGTGTTGCCTGGGGCATAAGAACTTTTAAATGGTACTGCTTTACCTGGATGATGTTATCATGTATTCAAAATCCGATGAAGAACACCTAACCCACCTAGCAAAGGTATTTGAAGCCTTGTCCAGATATGGGATGAAGCTAAGACCATCCAAAAGCCACCTGTGAAAGCCGAAAGTCCAGTACTTGGGACACATAGTTCCAAAGGAGTGGCCCCAGATCCAGACATGGTCACTGTCATCAGGGAATGGCCAAAACCAAACACCCTCAAGGAAGTACGTCAGTTCCTGGGATTGGTGGGATACTATCGGAGATTCATAAAGGAGTACACAAAGAAGGCTGCTCCACTGCAAAACCTCCTTGTAGGCCAACCCAAGAAAGGCAAGTCCAGAGATCCTCCCTTGGAGTGGGGCAAGGAACAGGAAGAGTAGTTCCAACAGATGACAGAGGCCCTAACAGGTGAAGAGATCCTAGCTTACCCCGACTACAACCTACCATTCCTGTTGTACACTGATGCCAGTAACGTGAGGTTAGGCGCTGTACTCTCTCAGAAGCAAGAAGACAAAGAAAGAGTGATTGCCTATGCTAGTAGGAAGCTTCACCCTACAGAACAGAACCCTGACAATTACAGCTCATTCAAGTTGGAGTTCCTGGCCTTGGTCTGGGCCATCACAGAAAGATTTAAACATTACCTGGCATCTAACAAATTTACTGCCTTCATGGATAATAATCCCTTGACCCACCTGGAAACTGCAAAATTGGGTGCCATGGAACAGAGATGGATGGCCACATTATCCAATTACGAGTTTACCATCAAGTATCGGGCTGGGCATAATAATGGCAATGCGGATGCCCTATCCAAGATGCCCCATTTAGCAGATAAGGGAGCAGACGAGGATGAACTAGAAGAGCTAAAGTTACCCGCCATCTATCAGTTGAGGATGTCCCAATGTCAACAAATCCACACAGAACTTCCTGAGAGAGTAGTGAATCCGTTACCACACTTTGGTTGGAAGGAATCTCAAGACAGTAACCCGGCTATCAGTTTAGTAAAAGGACTGATAACTCAGGAGTCCAAATGGTACTAAATGCGTATCACAACCAAACTGGACACTTTGGGTGGAAAAAGCTGGAAATGTTGCTCAAAGACAGATTCTACTGAGTTGGCATGCGAGGATCCATAGAAAGATGGTATAAAGACTGTGGACACTGTAGCCTACGCAGAAAAGACCAGGAGAGTCAAAGAGCACCACTCCAACCTATCGTAATAACGCAGTCACTCCAAATTGTAGCCTTGAAGCATGTGAAATTGACTCCAAGCAGGACAGGCTACACATATGCTTTGACAATGGTGGACCACTACTCCCGAGTCCTGATGGTCGCACCCGTAAAAGATCTTGCAGCTGCAACAGCCGCAAAGACCTTCCAAAATGTCTTCTGTAGACCACTAGGCTATCCAGAACAAGTGTTAACAGATAGCGTATCAGCGTTTGAAGCCGATATCTTCCAAGAGTTTTGTCATCTTTATGGTTGTAAGAAAATAAGAGCTACATCATATAATCTCCAATCCAATGGATTATGTGAGAAGATGAGGAACATCGTGATAGACATGCTCAAGATACTACTTCTTGGAGAAAGAAACCAATGGCCAGAAAAACTGCCTGATCTGGCAGACATGTACAATCACATTCCAGTGAGCTCTACAAACTGTACACCCGCCTATCTTATGAGAGCCTGTACAGGAAGACTACCTGTAGATCTGAAATTATGAATTGTTGAACCCAAAGCAGATACTTCTAACTCTGACTGGAATACCAACCATCTAGAACAGTATAGACAAGTCCAAGCTTGCGTTGAAGACAGTCTAGAAAAATCCAGACAACGACAGGAGAAGAATCAATACAGTATTGTCTTAAAAAGAAAACGGAGAAGACATAAACTAGATGATTAATGGGAAAGAGAACCCTATACTGTACTAAACTCCAACTTTGACAACACCAAAGTCTGTCTTATCATTACGAATGGAGGGGAAAACCACTCAGACACTCAGACAGTATCCTGGGATCATTTGAAGAAATGTCCAGAAGCATGGAACACCCAAGATCTTCAAGATTCTACAGAAGAAAAAGAAACAGAATCTTATGAAATCCCAATTCCATGTCTAAAACCCAAAGAAAGAGTAATATCCACTATACTTGGAGACTTGGAGACTTTCCAGAAGATTGTCCTCAACATGAAGGAGCAATAATAGTGCCATTGCTTAACTTTTACCAGTCTCAAGAAACAATCCAAAGAAGTCAGGAAGAAACACCCATTGTCAGAGAATCAGAGGATCCTGCCATGAGTGCACCTGCTAGTCCTGTAGTGAGACTAAGGCCACGCAGACGCTTACCTGACACACCCACATCACATTCTCCAGACACATCAGCTGAGATAGCCACACCCGTAGTGCATATATCAAGTCGTAGCACATGTGGGCAACCTCCATCCAGGTATGGATATTGGGTACAATTAGTGTAAAAACACAATCAAAAGTAAAATGTAAATAGTAACTCTTGTAAAAATGAAAATGTAAATAGTAGTATACAAAAGGGTGAAAAGTAGGCCAAAACAGGTCACACCAGGTACACAACATCAAAAGAGGGGTGAGTGGAGTTGGCGTAAGGAGCTAGGGCGTCTAGGGAGAGCAAAATCTTGGCCAATAGGTGACCCCAGGGCCAGGAGGCCTAGAGAGCTTATGACCGGTAGAGGCCCCTATAGTACCTAGGACTCCTACGCTGAGGCACCTGTAGTAAATGTTTTTGTGTATTCTGAACTTTAAGCCTACAGTGACTTTACCTGTAAGGACTTTATTGAACTCAATTCAACTTTTGAAAAACTTTACCCCTTTTAACCCGGAGCTTACAGAGACTACAGTAAAGACTCTTCAAAATAACTCTTCCACTTGTTTTTCAACCTTAAAAGGACCATAGTCACAGGACTGGTTGTGACAACTAACTTCTTTTTCCACCCTGCGATGGATGAACTAGCACCGAATGGACTGTTTTGCCATCTTTCAGTGGTTTTTGTAAATTTTTGGTTTGATACTCTGTAAATATGTTATTGACCTTACCTAGGGGGGAATGTGGTGCCCTGCTCACACAGGTAACCACAGACTCACCTACAGCATGGATGGGTTTCCACAGTGGGTGCATAGACACAAACAGCACCTTCCACCCCAGCACAGTAGGGTGAGCTTCACTTGCTGCCTTTAGGCAAGATCCCCTATAAATACTGGTGCTGGGGGCAGAGTTATTTATAGTGTGCAGACGCTACAAGAGCTGTGAAGACGTTCTGGTGGTCGGTGCCGTGTTAGGCCCGAGCCAGTGACCCAGAGCAGCCTTGGAAGTATTCCTGCAGGGCCCAAGAGTGGGGACGGAAGGCAAGGAGAGAGAGAGCAGAATGGGAACCAAGGAGCCAGCGTTGGGCCCAAACAGCACACCGGACACCAGAATCCGAGTCTACTGGAGAGCACCTGGCAAAGTAGAGAATACCGGTCTACCGTGGAGACTTTAGTCTCAGGGGTACCTGCGCAGTCACCAACCAGGGAGCCAGGCACCGCGAAGTGAGGAACAACAATATTCCATCGAGGGTTTCCCGATGGCAGCACAGGTGATCAGAAAGCAGAGTAGGCCAGCCAAGTTTCACATGGGGCAGGGGCTTCACACACATGGGGAAAGAGACAAGGAGGCCTTATACCCACTCGCTGTGGAGACCCAGAAGTGCATCCTGAACACCCAACCATGCCCTGGACGATTACCTGCAACTACACCAGTTAAAGGTAAAGAAACAACCAGCGGTGTGTGTCGGTTCCTTACTTGCGCCCCTGCCATCCACAGAGACTGTCCCGTTATCCAACAGCCCAGCCAAATCCCTGCTCCATTCCTCATCATCATCACCAAATACCCCAGGGATCCTGCTCCGCCTGTGGGGAGCTTCAACACCTAGCTGCTCATCCATCATTCCTGGAGGCCCCACGCAGCGCTGGTGCAGTTACCAGATACCACAGGTGGCGTCACGATAAACTTATAAACTTTTATTTCCATTCCAACTGCCCCTTTTTAGTTGACCACCAGGGCCACGGGTCTGGGCAGGCCATCAGTGACATCCCTACCGCAGAAGAGGGTAAAGATACCCAAGTCCCCATACCCTGGGCAAGTCAGCGGAATGTGTATGTTTTAAATGTGAGGTATCTTGAATAAGACCCTATTGCACTTTTTATCTGCAGTTCTCTTTTTTTATAACATACATTTAAGTTTGTGGGTGAAATGTGAAATAACATACTTATTTATTCAAGGCACTGTCCAAAGGTATCCAGCACAACTTTTTGGTTAAAAAGTACATTTTATTTAAATCCTCATTAAAACACAGCAAGGTAAAAAAGGGTAGCAAATCCCAGAAAAAACATGTTTAGCAGTCTTTACGTGTTTCAACCCTGGATGGGGTTTTACTCATATCAGTAAGACCCGATCTAAGGTTAAAATGTGTAAAGACTGCTAAACATGTTTTTTTCTGGGATTTGCTACCCCTTTTTACTTATCTTATTACCTTATTTTAAAGAGGATTTAAATAAAATTTACTTTTAAACCAAGTTTTGCTGGATACCTTTGGATTATATGCCGACTGAGCATTTCTCCAAGCACCTTCTCTGATGACTGCACGTGCTGAGGACCTTGCAAGGGTGAGCTGAAATTTCTCCTTTGTCTTGGCTATTCAAAAATATATATTAGAATCTAAGAATCCTCAGTGGTTGATACCTTTTAATGGCTAACTGAAAAGATGGTACGATAAAGCAAAGCAAGCTTTTGAGACGCTATGGCCTCTTTATCAGGCTTAATAATTATTATGAAGAGACCGTAGATTCTCGAAAGTTTGCTTTTTCTTACCATCTTTTCAGTTAGCCATTAAAAGGTATCAATCACTGAGGACTCTCAGATTCTAATATATATTTTTCTATCTACTGGCTTAGCGGTACAAACATATTTTGATTATTCAAGGCAGTGTATGTGCTTTCAAGAAGAGATCTACGTAAGACAATTAGGATAGTGGTAGTAGTGGTGAAATTCCATCTCTAAGGCTGGCTATATATTTGCAGCGTTCTGTGGAGGGGAACCACCATGTGAGCGCATCCACCACATGTCCCTATGTTTATAATGGGGATACACGGTGCTGCGCTTGACTGCGCTTGACCGTGCGCTCCCATTCATTTGAATGTGTTATTTGTACGCATGCGCATGCTTGCGTACAAATCACACTCTTTATTCCGCACCAGGAACGCAACATGTCGCGTTCCTGGTGCGGACGACAATGTATGATTTGTACGCAAGCATGCGCATGCGTACAAATCACACATTCAAATGAATGGGAGCGCACGGTCAAGCGCAGCACCATTATAAACATAGGGACTTGCGGAGGTTGCGCTCACATGGCGGTTCCCCTCCGCAGAACGCTGCGGAGGGGAATGCAAATGTGAAGTCAGCCTAATGGAAGGAAGACTGGTGTTGTTCTTTTTCAATGTAGACAGACTTTGGCCTGAGTGCCTGTATTATCAGATAATTGGTGATTAAACAAGATATATGGATTAGAAGTATACTGTCTTTCCTACATTTTGGAGACAGTGTGCTCCTAATCCCATAGTTTCCTAAAACTAATTACCTATTAAACAGACAATACACAACAGAAATTATAAATAACCTTGTTTCTACAACAAATGGCAGTATTACCTTCTTTCCAACACGACTAAAATTAGCTTTAATCTAATAATTAAGGATTTTAAAGCAAATGTTGTATCTAAAATGTTTTGCTGCACTGCTTCACTTTTCTACCTCTAAACCTCCTTTTTCAAAGCCTGTCCCATTAATTTAGTAATTACTTTAAGAAGACACATTTAAATGAGTTAGCTAATCAGTATTATGTCCAATTTCTTAATGTTCCTCTACCTATAAATTTTATGGCTATTTTATGACTTCAGCCTTCCCTGTCCTGAAGCGTACCCATATTTCACCCTGACAGCTGCGCTTAGTTTAGTGTAATCTCGGGAAGTTATTTACTGGTTGTGCCACTTTAACGTATCAAAATGTGCCATAAATAAATAGTTCTGCGGTATTACCTAAATACAAGCACACAGGACATCGCTCATTCTGTTTGTCCTGAACTAATTTGTTATATGACACCTGCTCTAATCAAATGAATGATTTAATCCGCCAAATTTCCAAATATCTGGAAGCCTGTGTGAAGGTGTTACAAGTATGTAGTTTATCTTAAGAAAATAATAGCTTGTCTGACATGAAATGTAGCATCCTATGCTCAATATTTTACTGAATGATACATAAGATAATATAATAAATTCTCTCTACCTGACACCCCTGGGTTGAGGTAATCTGAGTTAATGTTGCTTCATTTCTCAGTGTGCTGACATCTGTCAAGCATGATTTTACCAACTAATTGTAAAGCTTAAGGTCAACAACTGCCCATTGTTTCAAAAGCATTCAGGACAACACAAAATTGCAACTGGCCATACACATGTCCATTTGAAACATATCTGATTGGGTCCTTATATGTTTGAAGATTTTGTGTAAAAATAGTTAATTGCTATGATTCGAGTACCTACTAGAAGGGGAATGAGGGTTGCTGTTGGTTTCCATTTGACAAGTGAGTTAGCGCTCCATTTGAAAAATTGGAAGTGTCTACTACATAACTTATTTAGCTTGCTTGTATAGTACTACAATTTCCAAAGCGCTTTACAGACATTGGCTCCAATTCATTAAGATTGATATTGTTCAAACTGGTCTTGATGATGCGGCATGCCAGAGTCAGACACTCCTGTTTCACGAAGCTTCCTAATGAATCTGGAGCATTTAGAAAGCAGCATCTACATCTGTGTACTGCACAAAAAACCTCATTCGAGTCAGGTACTGGAGTGAGATTTTAGTGTACAGAGTGCCACAGCTCATCATGAATTAGACAAGCTATCACATCTCACCCCTGCTCTGCCTATTTGCAAGGACCTTAGAGAAACTAGCGTAAAAACATGAAAGTTAAAAACTCCAAGTTGCACCTTAATTTTGCGACTTTTCAAAGTTGCAAATATGGCATGAAAGTTTTCATAAATTGTCAGGATTGTTGTTTGTGTCCCTATTGAGGCTTACAAGCTAAAATCCTTGACATTATGTCTTTGAAGGAAACCTGAGTACCCGCAAAACCAACGCAAACATAGGGAGAAGATACAAACTCCTTGCAGATGTTGTCTTGGTGGGATGTGAACACAGGTCCTCAGCACTTTAAGAGTGTGTTCACATGCTGCGTATCTGCTGCATATTATTATACGAGTGCTCTTGCAGTTTTTGTACCCAAAACCATGAGTAGCTGATTAAAACCAGCAGAGGGTGATTAAATACAGAAGTGGAGCACTTGTTTCTATTAGACTTTTCCACTCCGGGTTTTGGCTACAAAAACTGCAACAGTACTCATGTACGTGTGAACGTGTGAACGCACCCTTAGGGTATGTGCTCACAGTCCGGAGAAGCTGCGTGTTTGATGCAGCTCCTCTGGACCTGAGTGAAGCCGCGGGAGGCCGCTGGGAGACCGCAACCGCCCTGTACTCACCATGTGCAACGGGTGCAGGGCGGCTTCTTCCTGCAGTCACCCGATTGCAGCCGCTTCCGACTCCGTAGCATGAAATAAACATGCTGCGGAGAAGCGGAATTCCGGCAAACCGCACGGCAGCTCCAAAAATGCTGCATCCAAAACGCTGCGTATGCTGATTGTGTGCACGCACCCTTAAACAACAGGCTAACCATTGAGTAACCATGCTGCCATCAGGCTAAGTTCATTTGTCCTTTAATCATCCATTAGAACGGACCAAGCAGCAATCTGTTAGCAATCCAATGGCAAAAATGATGTGCAAACAAATCTTTTTTGTCTGTTTTTACAAAAAATTTATTTTGCAGGATTCATTTTTTTTGGCTTGGGAGTCTATGGAAAAGAGATCCTTTAACTATTTTCTATTTATATTTCATTTGAAACTGATCCAGTAAACAAAAATTAGATCTTTTACAAGTGAAAGGCTAGGTTCACATTACTTTTTTTTTATTGCGTTTGAATGCAATGCGTTTTGCAGCTGCATTAATGCCTCATTAATGCAATGAAATGACTTGCATTGCATAGATTTCTATTGTAAAATGCAGTCAAACGCATGCAAATGCAATGCAAAATGTGTTTGCATTTGAACGCATGCGTTTATCCTGAGCACACAGGAAACGCTGCCATCAACATTAGCTGTGCGGTTGGGAAAAACGCATGTGTTCAAACGCAACCACATTTTACATTGCGTTTGCAATATGTTTGACTGCGTTTTACAATAGAAGTCTAGGGGTGCATTAACGCAATCAAATGTGTGCATGTGTGCACGTGTGCACGGGGGCAAATCTAAATTTTGCACCAGAGCCCATCGAACTATAGTTACGCCACTGCTTGCAGATATGAAAATGTCTGAGCTAAGATCTGAAGGAGCATAGCTCTCCAATGAGTGGCCTAGATCCTTAGTTCTGCAAATTAGTGAAGGTCCATACATACGGAATCTGGATGGCCACTGATATAATAATTTGACAAGTCATAACACACTGAAAGGTTTGTCAAATCCTTCTTAAGTTCTGTATTCCTGTGGCGCCCCACTGATCAGGCGTCACAGTTGGGGTACTGCAACCATAAATTAGTGTGCGGTTATCCCTGTCAGAGTGGAATGTAGGATTTGTAGGAGGATCCCATCCTAGCACTCCCACACACCCACCTAGGCAGATGGTGAGGTCCCATACTCTGCGGGAGGGGGGGGGAGTTAGGGGAGGAGGGAGGTAGAAAAACAGTGAGTTTTAGTTTGCACTGAGGAAAGGCGGAGCATGGGAACCCTGTGTTGGAACGGAACTCAGAGAGGAGGCCTGGAAAGAGAGAACAGGCATCCCAGACTGAAGGAGGGGACTTCCCGAGCGTTCATACTCAGGGAGGGAACCTTGGTCCATACACCGGAGTGCCGGTTCCGTAAACACGGCTCAGGGAGTTGAGCCCCTGAGCTGTAACACCGGAGGTCGCGGGTCCGTCTACCAGCCCCAACACTCTTTCAGAAAGGAAACCAGTCACACCAGGATAGCTCACCGGGGTCGAGATCCAGTGCAGGAGAGAGGAGAGCAGGAAGCTGGGATACTCAGGAAGCACCCCAATTGGGTCTGATACTAAGCGGGCTGTTCCCAGACAGGCAGTAGCAGCAGGACACGGGTCAGAGACAAGTAAGGCATACCACGGGAGACTCCAAAAGACCCTGCAGCCCACTGTGACTACCCGGCCGACTAGCCTTACTTAACAACGGTTGTCTTCTGTGAACTGTACTACCATCCACATTGTTCCAGTAAAGTACCCGGGTAGAGTAACAGAGTCTCTGTGTGCTTATTCACTGCTGCACTGCAACTTTCTTATCTCCATCATCAGCACTTCCATCACTTCAGGTGCATCCCTGCCCCCGAGGGCCAGCTCTACCTGCAGGGAGCTGTACAATCTCGGCTGCTGTATTATTGCCTTCCAGAGGTCTGAAGCGGCGCTGGTGCTAAATCACCAGAATCTGTGGGTGGCATCACGATAAACTTATAAACTTTTATTCCCACTCCAACTATCCCTTTTTAGTTAAACACCAGGGCCACGGGACTGGGCACCAGTGACATCCCTATCGCAACAGAGGGCCCAGATACCCAAGTCATTGTCGGGTCGCACTCATGCAATGTGAGAGTTGCAGCTACTCAGCGACCTCAGTGATCACACTTTCCCTGGATGAAACTTCGACGCTGCAGCTTATTAGCGGTAAATTGATATACATTGTTTTATTTTAAATAAAGGACTACAGCATTTACAGAAGCACTCCCATTATTTTTTTTAACTGGGTTATCATTCTCATGATCGCTGAGTTTTTTAGTTTCCAGCACTTAACAGTCTTCTTACCCCGTGACCCTCACATTACAACTCATAAAAGACTCTATGTGTAAGCTAGACGTTATTGTTAATGTAAGCCTGTGGAGCGTCAGAATGAGGCTCAGAACATGACTTACATTGCAAAAACAACTTCTAGCTCACACATAAATGCCAGTGTGAGGCATCAAGTCTGAATAAGGCTAGGATCACACTAGTGCTTGGATTCGGTTCAGGGGGATCCGTCAAAAAGAAAGATTTTGGCAGCATTAACGCAGCAAAATCGTAATGGAACACTGCCTTAACAATGCCAATAGAATCCTATGGGGACAGACTCCCGAGTGCAGTCAAATGCCTGAGTTTGAAATCTTGCACTATTTCCAAGTGGACCACATGACACATGACATTAATGTCCGTTCCCCATAGGATTCTATTGACAGACTTAAGGCAGCGTTCCATTATGGTTACGATGCGTTATTTCTGCCAGAATCTAACTTTTTGATGGACCCCCTGAACGGAATCCAAGTGCTAGTGTGACCCTCACCTAAGGCTGGGGTCACACAAAGGTAGATAACTTTGCGTAGAAGGAAAGAGGCGGCACTCACCGGGTTAAAGTAGCTCCTATTTATTCAACCGTGACAGTTAACATCTGGTGTGGGGAGACGGTGTGAGGAGTTGGTGGGCGACGGCACGCCATTTCGTGGGGTCTCCGCTTCAATGGGTCCTATTCACAGCATGTGACATAAGATCCTCTGACTAAATAGGGAGGATTCACGTCACCACTCAGTTAGAAAGTGCTATTTAGGGTGCGTTCACACGCTGCGTATTTGCTGCGTATTTTTACGCGAGTGCTCTTGCAGTTTTTGTAGCCAAAATTAGGAGTGGCTGATTAAAACCAGCAATGCGTGATTAAATACAGAAGTGAAGCACTTGTTTCTATTAGACCTTTCCTCTGATTGTTCCATTTCTGGTTTTAGCTACAAAAACTGCAACAGCGCTAACACCCTAAAAACACAATACAATTGTCAGCAACATCTAGACGCTATAAAAGTAAGAGGTTAAACATTAAAAAGCTGAAAATAAAAAATACATGTTGTATTATATACAGAGATGAGCAGTGTTCGATTCGAATTGTTCGCCAATCTCAAATTCAAGCTGTTTTTGCGGTGTTCGAGTCATTCGCTGAATTAGAACAATTTGCTTGAAATTCGGCAGTTCTAGTATATGTTCCATAACGCTTCGATCACCAAAAGCTTAATCTTCCTAACCCCAAACCTAGCCCTAATACTGCAAATGAATGTTAATATCCAGTTTGTGTGTATAATGTGCAGGGGAATTGTATCAGAGAGCTGCAGCAATAAGGTCGCTTTTTTTTTTCCCTAAAGCATGTACAGTGGGGTGGTTGAGGCTGCTAGCCAATCACAGTCCCACACTGCAAAGTGCATTTTTTCACACAACCAAGGTCATCATTGGCTGTGTCTGTCACATGTCCTAAGCCCTATAAGACTCGGCCATTTCAACGATCGCCACCATTTTGCTGATAGCTGCTTTAGGGTGTTAGACGGCACCGCTGCAGCTGTGTGTGCGTGCTAAACAGTGCAAACTCTAAATTGTGTTCTCTCAGTCAGCTAGTGAGTGAATACAAAGTTAGATAGGTAGGGACTGGAGGGAGGGTGTGAATCTTAGTAATATCTGCCCTTTATACGGCTGCTCCATAGGAGTAGCGATTAGGGATAGGGACTAGGGACTAGTAGTCTATCAGCCCTTTTCAGGGCTACTTCATAGAAGCAGGGACTAGTTTTAATTGCAGCCTTTTTGAGGGCTAGGTTAGAGCAGTCTCTATTAGTTTTTGCCAGGCAGGTGTGTGTCAGGTGTGTCCAGTGCTGTGCAAGTCTTTCTCACAGCATCTAGCCACAGTAATATAGCTCTTTGAATCCATTAGGGCAGGTAGTGTAGCACTGCTGTGAAGAAAGCTACACCACCTGTCTTAATTAGGCATTTGTTTTGCTGCAGCTAGTCCAGGCACTTTGTTCGGGTTATTAGCAGACTAGCAGTGTCCCACAGTGGTGTAGCCCACTTGTGAGAGAAGCTACACTGCCTGTGTAGTTCCTTCTTCTAATTTTTTACTGCACCTAGCAAACCTGTCAGTTTTTGCCTAAAAGCAGTGTCCACAAAAAACATTACTGTAGGCCACATGTAATACAACCAAGTACACCTTGAGTGTAGTTCATTCTACTAATTTTTAACTGCACCTATCAAACCTGCCAGTTTTTGCCTAAAAGCAGTGTCCACAAAAAACTGTTGTTTAGGCCACGTGTAATACAACCAAGTACACCTTGAGTGTAGTTCATTCTACTAATTGTTAACTGCACCTAGCAAACGTAATTTTTTTGTGCCTAGTACCACTGTCTGGCCACTGAGCTCTGCTCGATTTCCATCAGAATAATTTTTGCCAGCAACTGCAGAGTTGCCAATTTGTTCACATACAAAATGAGTGGCAAAAGGCCTGCTGCTGGTGGAAGGGGAAAAAAAGGTTGTGTCTGTGGGGTACGTGGGAAAGCAAGAGTAACATCTCCTGGAGAAAGAGCATCTTCCAGCCAAAGTAAGATGTCTACTTCTTTCCATGGAGATTCTGATATGATCCCTTTCGTACGGACACGACTCAGATGACGATCGATACCAATTCTTGATGAGGCACAAAAAGAGCAGGCGCTTGAATGAATAGCAAGTGCTTCAGCAAGTGGGCTCTCCTCCACCTTAACATCTACCTCACAAATACACCAGTCCTCAGAGGTGTCACCCCAATCCCACTTGCTTCTGCACTGCTCCCAAGTCTCCAGCCACCCATCTGAGTATGGGGTAAGACACATGGTTGAGTATGCATCGCTCTTCACTCATACTATAGCCTGGAAATCAGAGGTCTGCTCAAAAGCTTTTATGAGTCAAGACGAGGTAATGATCTTCACTGATGCCCAGAAGCTTTTGGAGTCAGATCCAGGTCCAGACAAAGAAGGGTCTGAGCAAGCATAATGTAGACCCTCATTCATAAAGTGTCAACTGCACCTTGGAGATTTTGTGAGCCCATCCGCATATGACTCCTCCTTTACTTCATCTTCTTCCTCTAGTGCCACCACCTGACTCCAAATACTGTTTAAAGTGTGCTCCAGCATGTAAATGACGGGAATAGTCATGCTGATAATGGCATCATCATCACTAAACATCTTCGTCGACATTTCAATACTGTACAGAATGGTGCATAGGTCGTTCATTTCAGACCACTCTAGCAGTGTGATTTGCCCCACCTCTGAATCTCGTAGGCCCAGGTTATACATCATGATGTATTGCACCAGGGCTCGTCGATGCTGCCACAGTTGCTGCAATATGTGCAGAGTTGAATTCCATCGTGTCGGCACATCGCATTTCAGCCAGTGAACTGGCAGGCCAAACGACTTCTGTAGAGATGCAAGGCGTTGAGCTGCGGGATTGCGAACTGCGGAAGTGAGCACACAGCGACCGTGCCCTCTGCAGTAGACCATCTAGGCCCGGATAGTGGGCAAAAATTGGCTGGACAACCAGGTTTAAAACGTGAGCCATGCAAGACACGTGTGTCACATTGCCCGGCGGAGGGCTGCACCCAGCATTGCAGCATTGTCGCACACGGCCTTCCCTGGCTGCAGGTTCATTGGAGACAAGCATTGAAGAAACTCGGTGTCCACAGCTGACCACAAATCCTGAACTGTGTGACTCACATTTCCCAGTCATTTCAAGGTAAAGACCGCCTCATGCCATTGAGCCCTGCTGCCATTATAGTAAGGACGTGTGCAGGATTCCTTGTATGAAGTTAGAATGCACACATTGGCATTACCAGACAGGCTTTGGGTGCAGGTGGAGGACCGAGATGGGGTTGAGGAGGCAGAAGCAGTGGAGGAACTTGTACATACAGAGGATTGACGCCCAACTTGTGGGAATGGCAAGACTTGGACAGCAGCCCCTTCTCCAGCTGTCTTCATAGTTACCCAGTGCACAGTCACCGCCATGTAATGCCCCTGTCCATGCTTACTGGTCCAAGTGTCTGTGGTGAAATGCACCCTGTCACACACAGAGTTTCTCAAGGAAGCAGTGATGTTGTGTGCGACATGTCTGTGAAGCGCAGGCACAGCTTTCTTGAGAAGTAGTGGCGACTGGGCATCTGGTACTGGGGCACTGCACCGGACACAAGGTCTCAAAAATCCTCTGTATCAATCAGCCGGAAAGACATCATTTCCATAACCAACAGCTTGCAGATGGTGAAATTCAACCTCTTAGCTTTGTCATTGCAAGGAGGAAATGGTCTTTTACTTGTCCACATCTGAGGGAACGAGGGCTGGCTGCTGTGCTGAGGCACGGTTGAGTAGGGTGTCATCGGCAAACTGTTGGTCTGTGAGGGAGGTGCAGGCGGACATATTATGTTGCCTTCATCCAAAGGTGGTGCTCTTGATGTCTGACAGCGCTCAACACCAGCAAGTGTTTCCAATTCCAAAAGAACTGACAACCTTCCAATCACACTGGCTGTTGCGGGTAAAGAGGTGGAAGGTCTGCGTCCAAAAGCTTGTGTGACTGCTGTCCCCACAGTCACAGAGGATGAAGAGGAGGCGGATGCACTTGATGGGCCAGTCGGTGGTTGGCCTGGCCCGCTAAGACACATTGTAGCACAGTGAGCTTCCAATGCGACTTTTGCTTCATATTCGTGTGACGGTCCATGCATGAACTACTGAAACTATTGATTTTATGGCCTCTACTTAGATTTTGGTTACAAATCTTACAGATAGCATGGGGAGACTAAAGGCTTGTGGATTTTGGAATGTGCCACCTCACCAACCATTTTCAGCTTGCAACTGTGGGGCAATTGATGCCGCTGAAGTGGTGTCTGGGCCCAAATTTTTTGGAAAAAATGGAGGCTCTTGTTGTAGTCCCCTAAATGTGACACAATGCTCAGCGTGTGCACGAGGCCTTCCAGATGCTGAGGTAAAAAACACCAAATACTCATCGCCTGCACGAGGCCTTCCAGATACTGTGGTAAAAAACGAACCAAATACTCATTGCTGCACAAGGCCTTACAGATACTGAAGTAAAACTCACCAAATAATCATCATCTGAACATGGCCTTACAGATACTGAAGTAAAACACACCAAATAATCATCATCTGAACATGGCCTTACAGATACTGAAGTAAAACACACCAAATAATCATCATCTGCACATGGCCTTACAGATACTGAAGTAAAACGCACCAAATACTCATCATCTGAACATGGCCTTACAGATACTGAGGTAAAACGCACCAAATACTCATCGTCTGCACAAGGCCTTACAGATACTGAAGTAAAACTCACCAAATAATCATCATCTGAACATGGCCTTACAGATACTGAAGTAAAACACACCAAATAATCATCATCTGAACATGGCCTTACAGATACTGAAGTTAAATTCACCAAATACTCATCGTGTGCATGAAGCCTTACAACTACTGGAGTAAAAACTGATTTTGGAAGGGCATGACATGCCTATATCTGTGTCTCCTCCCCCTTTTACTCGTCTATCTCTTTTATTTTCGCATTATTATATGTACTTTTCACTTTTCCATGTGTTTGTTGTGTCTTCTGAGTAGTTTGTCACCTTTTGGACACTTTAGAAGGTGTTTTCTATGTTTTCTATGTGTTTGTATGTGTTTGTGTTGGCCTGCCATTGTTTTTAATAGGATTTGACGGTGTTCGACGAACATTCGACGAACAAACGCCCAATTCGAACACTAGGGTGGTGGCTCATCTCTAATTATTATATACTGGAAAACTAGAAACATATGCCTTCTAGCTAAAGTTAAATTTTGGTAACAGATTATTATCTGGTCATTCTGTAAATGTATTGCTCATGAGGTAAGGTGACTCTTTTTCGAGTGCAGGGGATTATTATATTTGTCTTATTGGATTTTAACCCTTTATGATCTGTGAGAGTATATGGGATATGTAAGAGCTAGAGGAAGACAGCCAGGTGGTTCTTATCATTCAGGACAGCTGCGCCTTGAGCATTTAGCTAAAATACCCACATCGCATCCTTTTGCAGCAAGGTTCTATGAACAACACCACCTCTAGGGGAAGGGGAGACCCGCTCCAGTCTTATAAAGGATAGGACATTAAGATCGCTGTCATGGTTTTCTCTGGTGTGATTAATTAGACGCAGGCATTCTCTCCCTGAGGTGATGAAGTTATAGTTTTCCTTGAATCTTAAAGGGGTTGTCCGGGCTTATGTTTTATTTCATATTTATATCTAGGCTGCAAAATGTTGACAATCTGCAATATACATGTTGTCAACATTTTGCAGGGTTTCCTAGATATAAACACATTTACTGCTGGCAGACAATGTCCAGGGGGTGTGATTGTGCATGCTGGTCGTTTACACCTACTCTAGCACAATCACACCCCTCCCCTATTCCTAGTATGGCCAGCCACCCCCAGGCCATACATGCCCGCCCCCTGCCCACTAAACACTATGGAATGAAACCACCCCCAGGGCTCCTACTGGCCGCCCCAGCCCTAACATCAACATCCACCCTCTGCAAAACAGCGGTCCCCAGTGCACTGATACAAGGTGCCGAAACCGCTGCTGTGAAAGCGATTCCGGCACACTGTGTCAGTGCAGCAGGGGACCCGCTGCATATGTGTGCTGCTCACCCTCCGTCTTGTGCAGCCGGTTGTCCTCCGCCCTGGTCCCGGTCATGTGCAGCCGGATTATTGTACATTACAGCCTCCATGGGTTTTTCCTGTACGTTTTACAAAGCCCATATCTCAGGGTACACAGCACATAGACATATGGGGGACCCCTTCCCTGAATGCAGCAGACATGCTGCATTCAGTTCTGCATTTAGATTGCAATACTGGGGAGGGGGTGACAGGTCCTCTTTAATTCTGTTTTACAAAGATCTGGCTGATAAGGATTGAAAAAAATAAGTAAGTTGACTCGCCCCGCAACTGTTTAATAAACTAGTGGGCAACCACTGACGAGTGATATTTCTAAATTCGAGTTATTGTCAAAAATGCACAGAAGGAACTCTAATGTCCCTTTTTTGATAGAAAGACAGGGAAACTTGTGGGATCTTGTCATGTAGAAGGGGAATCCCACAACACACACAGCCCATCCCATGGTGACAGCACAAGATCTGGCCTTGTTTACTAAGCGGTTAATGTCATTAGAGCAGTTATCATTTGGTGATCACTTAGTAAAGGATGCTGCATTACAGTCATTCTGCACATGTACCATGTTGGGCAATGCCCCATTTTAGACAAGCCACACCTCTTTTATGTGATATCATTCCTCCTTGTCAAACAAGTGATAAATAGTATCTGAAGCACATAATATCTATGGTGCAAGTCATAAAATACTTTTTTTTTTTACTTTTATTATGAAAAGAATCTGGTATATTAGACTTTATAAATATAACCAATTTTTTTCTACAAATTATATTTATTCAATGTAACAATCAGACAGTATTAAATTATGCATTTTTTCTACTGTTAACAATCTTTACAACCCAAAATGTTTGTGTTTTTTATGGAAAACGCTAAACAATTTAAGAAAAATGTACAAAATAATAATTTGATGCAATCACTAATTATTAGAAAGTCAAGAGATATTTGCCACTGATTAAGGAGATTATTTCTACTAAAATATACAGTATTTGTCCAGAAAATAAAAAGGCCTTAAAGGGGTTGTCCGGGCTCGTCACATAATCTCAGTACATATCCAGGCTGCCTAATGCTGACAATGTGTAATGTACTATGTGTCAGCTTTCTGCAGGGTTTCCTAGATAACACTTGTTTTGTATCTGAACAGAACGACCAGGGGGGGTGTCCTGGCATGATAATGAACACTGGTCGTTTCCACCTCCTCTACCCCAAGCCCTCCCCCATAGCAACATCCCCGCCCTCCCCATCTACATGACTGAGCCTCTCCACAGTAACAAATCCTCCTCTAGCAGCCATTGCTGTGATCAGACCTGCCCCGTGTAGCTGCTCCTCCCCGGCCAGACACAGTGATGTA
Organism: Allobates femoralis; assembly: GCA_033576535.1. Lineage (NCBI taxonomy): Eukaryota > Metazoa > Chordata > Amphibia > Anura > Aromobatidae > Allobates > Allobates femoralis. The sequence goes on along the minus strand of JARQOC010000004.1, from coordinate 182,893,278 downwards.
TGGAAAGTCTGCAGAGAAGGGACAATGTGCTGTATTCAGGGGGGGCCGCTCCGTGATTACAGTGAATAGCTCCCTCTTATCAGTGATTCCTTCCCTCACTGTCCCGGGCTGTGATCAGGAGCAGGGAAGGAGAATGGACTGTGTGCAGAGCACAGTGATGTATGGAAAGTCTGTAGAGAAGGGACAATGTGCTGTACTCAGGGGAAGCCGCTCCGTGATTACAGTGAATATCTCCCTCTTATCAGTGATTCTTCCCTCACTGTCCTGGGCTGTCAGTGATCTGGAGAATGGACTGTGTGCACAGCACAGTGATGTCTGGAAAGTCTGCAGAGAAGGGACAATGTGCTGTACTCAGGGGAAGCCGCTCCGTGATTACAGTGAATATCTCCCTCTTATCAGTGATTCCTTCCCTGCACTGTCCCGGGCTGTGATCAGGAGCAGGGAAGGAGAATGGACTGTGTGAGCCCAGTGATGGGGGTCTGCAGCTTCTAACCTGCACAGGGGACGGCAGACACTGAGGTAATCTGTGACACACTGTAACAAAGCCTCTGCTCTGTGAATGACATCTCTGTGTCACTGATGTCTTCACACAGGAGAAGATCTGGTGCAGTGTATAAGGCTGAAGGATGGTCAGCACTGTGTCTCTAATGACACAAATACTGATTGAAGCAGCCTGTCCACTCAGTAACTGCAGCAGTGTGAAGTGTTGGGGGTGTATGTATGGAGATATATATGATACTAAGGATTTTGATATTGTTGAGGAGTCCTTGCTTCCGTCGCCCCATCAGTCCGCCCGTCCTTCCTTCTTTCTTTCCTTCCATCCATCCTTCCTCCCGTTCATCCTTCCGTCCTTCTTTCAGTCCGTCTTTCGTCCTTTCTTTCCATCCATCTGACCGTCCTTCCTTCTTTCCATCCGTCCTTCCCTCCTTCCTTTTTTCCGTCCGTGCTTCTTTCTGTCCTTCCTTCTTTCCATCCTTCCATCTGTCCTTCTTTCCGTCATCCTTTCTTTCCATCTGTCCTTACTTCTTTCCGTCTATCTATCAGTCTGTCCATTCCGTCCCTCCTTCTTTCCGTCCTTCCTTCTTTCCATCCGTCCTTCCTTCTTTCCGTCCTTCCTTCCGTCCATCTATCTGTCTGTCCTTTCCGTCCCTCCTTCTTTCCGTCCATCCTTTCTTCCTTCTTTCCGTCCTTCCTTCCATCCGTCCGTCGCCCCATCAGTCTGTCTGTCCTTCCTTCCATCCTTCTTTCCATCCTTCCTTCTGTCCATCCATCCCTCCTTCCTTTCGTTGGTCCTTGCGTCCTTCTTTCTGTCCATCCTTCCTTCTTTCCATCCTTCCTTATTTCCGACCGTCCTTCCTTCTTTCCGACCGTCCGTGCCGTTCTTCCTTCTTTCTGTCCTTCCTTATTTCCGTCTGTCCATCAGTCGTTCCTACTTTCTGTCCTTCCTTCTTTTTGTCCGTCCTTCCGTCCTTTCTTCTTTCTGTCCGTCTGTCCTTTCTTCTTTCCATACTTTCTTCTTTCCGTCTTCCTTCTTTCCATCAATAAAGGAGGGACGGACGGAAAGAAGGAAGGACGGATGGAAAGAAGGACGGAAAGAAGGAAGGACGGACGGGAAGAAGGAAGGACGGATGGGAAGAAGGAAGGACGGACACATGGAAAGAAGGAAGACGGAAAGAAGAAAGTACGGAAAGAAGAAAGGACAGACGGACAGAAAGAAGAAAGGACAGAAGGACGGACAAAAAGAAGGAAGGACAGAAAGTAGGAACGACTGATGGACAGACGGAAAGAAGGAAGGACAGAAAGAAGGAAGAACGGCACGGACGGTCGGAAAGAAGGAAGGACGGTCGGAAATAAGGAAGGATGGAAAGAAGGAAGGATGGATGGACAGAAAGAAGGACGCAAGGACCAACGGAAGGAAGGAGGGATGGATGGATGGACAGAAGGAAGGATGGAAAGAAGGAAGGACAGAAAGAAGCACGGACGGAAAAAAGGAAGGAGGGAAGGACGGATGGAAAGAAGGAAGGACGGTCAGATGGACGGAAAGAAAGGACGAAAGACGGACTGAAAGAAGGACGGAAGGATGAACGGGAGGAAGGAAGGATGGATGGAAGGAAAGAAAGAAGGAAGGACGGGTGGACTGATGGGGCGACGGAAGCAAGGACTCCTCAACAATATCAAAATCCTTAGTATCATATATATCTCCATACATACACCCCCAACACTTCACACTGCTGCAGTTACTGAGTGGACAGGCTGCTTCAATCAGTATTTGTGTCATTAGAGACACAGTGCTGACCATCCTTCAGCCTTATACACTGCACCAGATCTTCTCCTGTGTGAAGACATCAGTGACACTGAGATGTCATTCACAGAGCAGAGGCTTTGTTACAGTGTGTCACAGATTACCTCAGTGTCTGCCGTCCCCTGTGCAGGTTAGAAGCTGCAGACCCCCATCACTGGGCTCACACAGTCCATTCTCCTTCCCTGCTCCTGATCACAGCCTGGGACAGTGCAGGGAAGGAATCACTGATAAGAGGGAGATATTCACTGTAATCATGGAGCGGCTTCCCCTGAATACAGCACATTGTCCCTTCTCTGCAGACTTTCCAGACATCACTGTGCTCTGCACACAGTACATTCTCCTTCCCTGCTCATGATCACAGCCCGGGACAGTGAGGGAAGAATCACTGATAACGAGCTATTCACTGTAATCACGGAGCGGCCCCCCCTGAATACAGCATTGTCCCTTCTCTGCAGACTTTCCATACATCACTGTGTCTGGCCGGGGGAGGAGCAGCTACACCGGGCAGGTCTGATCACACGGATGGCTGCTAGAGGAGGATTTGTTACTGTGGAGAGGCTCAGTCATGTAGATGGGGAGGGCGGGGATGTTGCTATGGGGGAGGGGTTGGGGTAGAGTAGGTGGAAACGACCAGTGTTCATTATCATGCCAGGACACACCCCCTGGTCGTTCTGTTCAGATGCAAAACAAGTGTTATCTAGGAAACCCTGCAGAAAGCTGACACATAGTACATTACACATTGTCAGCATTAGGCAGCTTGGATATGTACTGAGATTATGTGACGAGCCCGGACAACCCCTTTAAGCTTACCCCTTTAGTGACCTAGGCCCTCCCTCATGGTCCTCTCATTGTCCCAGGGTCTACATGTTTGTGTACTGTTTGTGTTTCTTTTAGGCTCAGCCACACCATCCCAGAACCTGGAGAACAGGGGCACTACACTCTCTCACTGCGGGAATGCAGTACCTTTGGTGGCGACTTACCCGGTTGGGCGCAACAGATTTATTTAGTATGTTAGGTAAAAAAGGAGTGGGAATCCATGATGGACAAGAACAAATAGTGCATTGTGTGTCCTTTTTTAGGATCCAAAAATACCACTAAGGATGTCCTGTCCTTAGGATCAATGATGCTTTGACACCCAGCACCCTACTGATCAGCTGTTCTTAGTTTTGGCAGCAGCCATATGTTAACAGTGTACAGTCATTACACAGTGCACAATGCTATGCCATTCTGAGTCCTTACACTGCTTATATGTGTTGTGTTGGGTGTCAGATCCCCACCAAACCAATATTGGGGATATATCCCAATCATAGGACAATAAAAGTATAACCCCTTTAATAATTTTTAATGGAGTATTAAAAAAAAAACAAAAAAAAAAAAACTAAGATGGATAGAACTACATGCATAGTCTTTCTATAACATGAAAAGGACTTTTACTTTCCCAATGGATTGAAAGCAGAATTGGTACATTGAAGTGGAAAGTAATGCATTTATTACAAATACTTTAGATATGCCATGAATATCACTAATACACTGTGTTCCAAATTATTATGCAAATTGGTTTTAAGTGTCATAGGGTTTTATTTTTATTTTTTTTCAATGAAACCCATTGATGGTATTGTGTCTCAGGGTTCTTTGGATCATTGAAATCAATCTCAGATATATCTGTGATAATTAGTTTGGCAGGTGAGCCCAATAAAAGGAAAACTGGGTGTTCCACAATATTACGCAGGCCACAGTTTTCAAGTAACATGGAAAAGAAAAAGGATGTCTCTGCTGCTGAAAAGCAACAAATAGTGCAATGCCATAGACAAGGGATGACAACATTTGATATTGCACGAAAACTTAAGCGTGATCATCGTATTGTGAAGAGATGTGTGGCTGATTCTGAGCACAGATGTGTTCGTGTAGATAAAGGCAGAATGAGGAAGGCTTCTGCCAGGCAAATTCATCAGATTAAGAGAGCAGCTGCTAAAAAGGCCTTACAAACCAACAAATAGATATTTGAAGCTGCTGGTGCCTCTGGAGTCCCTCGAACCTCAAGGTGTAGGATCTTTCAAAGGCTTGCTGTGGTGCATAAACCTACTATTCGGCCACCCCTAAACAGTGCTCACAAGCAGAAACAGTTGCAGTGGGTCCAGATATACATGAAGACTAATTTTCAAACAGTCTTGTTTACTGATGAGTGCTGACCAACCCTGGATGGTCCAGATGAATACAGTAGTGGATGGTTGGTGGATGCCACCATGTCCCAACAAGACTGTGACTTCAGCAAGGAGGTGGAGGAGTCATGTTTTGGGCTGGAATCATTGGGAAACAGCTGGTAGGCCCCTTTAAGGTTCCTGAAGGTGTGAAAATGACCTCTGCAGTGTGTATAGAGTTTCCAACTGAGAACTTTCTTCCATGGTACAAAAAGCAAAAATGTGCCTTTAGGAGCAAAATCATCCTCATGCATGTCAATGCACCATCTCATGCTACAAATAATATCTCTGTGCCATTGGCTGCTATGGGCATAAAAGGAGATAAACTCATGGTGTGGCCACCATCTTCCCCTGACTTCAACCCTATAGAGAACCTTAGGATTATAATCAAGCAAAAGATCTATGAGGGTGGGAGGCAGTACACATCAAAACAGCAGCTCTGGGAGGCTATTCTGACACCATGCAAAGAAATACAAGCAGAAACTCTCCAGAAACTCACAATATCAATGGATGCTAGAATTGTGAATGTGATATCAAAGTAGGGTTCCTATGTTAACATGTAACTTGGCCTGTTAGGATGTTTTGGAGTTAAATAGCTTTTTATTTCAGTGAATGTGACCTGTTAATGCTGCAAATTCAACAAATGAGCATTTTCAGTTCTTTCAAACGTATCAAATGTTTAAAAAATCTACTGTCCCTAATAATTTGGAACAGTGCATTTAGAGTTTTTTTAATTTTGAAGATTATACTGCTATCATTGGGAGGTTTCTTCAATAAAATTTGATGTATAGTCTAACGGGTGATGACTGATCGTCATTTGCACCGACCATTTAGGAAAATCAGAAAAAAAAGAACATTTGCATAATAATTTGGAACACAGTGTAATAATAATAATAATAATAATATAATGTTATTTGCATGGAAAATCTGTCTCTGCCTTTGAACAAGAGGATGAGACTCTGGAACTACCAAGTAGACTGTACTGTTTCTTTAACTCCCATTGAAGTTATCCTCAAAGAAGCCATGAAAAACAGTATAATAGGCCCCACATTGCCTTGCATAAACTTGAATGGTTGCTATTGGCAACAGACTTATTGTTGATGCTGGGAGATGTCCTGTGATGGAATGTTGTGGGTGATGATGTCTCTGAAGGCCTTGTGATGTCATCATCACTGGGAGGTTCCGCTCACTAGGAGCTTGTATCACATTAGCCGTATCTTGGTGCTGAGATTCTCTCTAGAGACAATGGTTTTCAAAGTGTTCCTGTGCTGTTCCCTGTTCATCACCATCAGTTACCAAGGGCTGCCAGTGAGTCGCTCTCTATTATTATAATGGAGGATCGTTAGTCCCTGTAGTAATTAATGACTTTGCTGTTGTTTCCTATGGAAACAAATAGGCTCAGATCTTAACCCTATGTTCAGTTTTCCATCCCACAAATCCGTTCCCTCCACAATTTACCATTCTGTAACTGAATTTTATTTTGTGTAAAGGGAATTTGCCATCATTTTTAGTTTTTAAGTCTTTATACTTTTCTAAACACATTTTATAGCAAAACTACAAAGTGAAATTGTGAAAAAATTCATAAAAGAAAATTCTTGAATGGATGCTATTGGAAACAGAGACTGTTTTTCATATAGTATATTAGGCCCCACATTGCTTTCTATATAATACTAGATGGTGGCCTGATTCTAACGCATCGGGTATTCTAGACTATGGTTAGCAGAGTATACAGAGCTCAGCGGTTGGCCGGGGCCGGAGGAGGAGAAGGGGGAGGAGGGGCGCGCGCCGGCTCTGGGGCCGGAGGAGGGGCGCGCGCCGGCCCCGGGGCCGGAGGAGGGGGGAGGAGGAGGTGGGGCGCACGCCGGCCGCCGGGGCCGGAGGAGGGGGGAGGAGGAGGAGGAGGGGCGCGCGCCGGCCTCGGGGCCGGAGGAGGGGGGGAGGAGGAGGAGGGGCGCGCCGGCCCCGGGGCCGGAGGAGGGGCGCGCGCCGGCCCCGGGGCCGGAGGAGGGGCGCGCGCCGGCCCCGGGGCCGGAGGAGGGAGGAGGAGGAGGAGGGGTGCGCGCCGGCCCTGGGGCCAGAGGAGGGGCACGCGCCGGCCCCGGGGCCGGAGGAGGGAGGAGGAGGAGGAGGGGTGCGCGCCGGCCCCGGGGCCGAAGGAGGGGCACGCGCCGGCCCCGGGGCCGGAGGAGGGGGTAGGAGGAGGAGGAGGGTCGCGCGCCGGCCCCGGGGCCGGAGGAGGGGCGCGCGCCGGCCCCGGGGCCGGAGGAGGGGGGAGGAGGAGGAGGAGGGGCGCGCGCCGGCCTCGGGGCCGGAGGAGGGGGGAGGAGGAGGAGGGGCGCGCCGGCCCCGGGGCCGGAGGAGGGGCGCGCGCCGGCCCCGGGGCCGGAGGAGGGGCGCGCGCCGGCCCCGGGGCCGGAGGAGGGAGGAGGAGGAGGAGGGGTGCGCGCCGGCCCTGGGGCCAGAGGAGGGGCACGCGCCGGCCCCGGGGCCGGAGGAGGGAGGAGGAGGAGGAGGGGTGCGCGCCGGCCCCGGGGCCGAAGGAGGGGCACACGCCGGCCCCAGGGCCGGTGGAGGGGGTAGGGGGGAGGAGGAGGGGCTCGTGCAACTGGGGCCAGGGGAGGGGCGCGCGCCGGCCCCGGGGCTGGAGGAGGGAGGAGGAGGAGGAGGGGATCGCGTCGGCTCCGGGGCCGGAGGAGGGGCGCGCGCCGGCCCCGGGGCCGGAGAAGGGGGAAGGGGGGAGGAGTAGGGGCTCGTGCAACTGGGGCCAGGGGACGGGCGTGCGCCGGCCCCGGGGCTGGAGGAGGGAGGAGGAGGAGGAGGGGATCGCGCGCGCCCCGGGGCCGGAGGAGGGGGGAGGAGGAGGAGGAGGGGCGCGCGCTGGCCCCGGGGCCGGAGGAGGGACGCGCGCCGGCCCCGGGGCCGGAGGAGGGGCGCGTGCCGGCCCCGGGGCCGGAGGGGGAGGAGGAGGGGCGCGCCCCAGCCCCGGGGCCGGAGGAGGGGCGCGCGCCGGCCCCGGGGCCGGAGGAGGGGGGGAGGAGGAGGAGGAAGGGCGCGTGCCGGCCCCGGGGCCGGAGGAGGAGGCGCGCGCCGGCCCCGGGGGCCGGAGGAGAAGGGGGGAGGAGGAGGAGGGGCGCGCACCGGCCCTGGGGCCAAAGGAGGGGCGCGCGCCGGCCCCGGGGCCGGAGGAGGGAGGAGGAGGGGTGCGCACCAGCCCCGGGGCCGAAGGAGGGGCACACGCCGGCCCCAGGGCCAGTGGAGGGGGTAGGGGGGAGGAGGAGTTGTGCGCGCCGGCCCCGGGGCCGGAGGAGGGGCGCGCGCCGGCCCCGGGGCTGGAGAAGGGGGGAGGAGGAGGAGGAGGGGATCGCGTCGGCCCCGGGGCCGGAGGAGGGGTGCGCGCCGGCCCCGGGGCCGGAGGTGGGGCGCGTGCTGGCCCCGGGGCCGGAGGAGGGGGGAGGAGGAGGAGGAGGGGAGCGCGCCGGCCCCGGGGCCGGAGGAGGGGCGCGCGCCGGCCCCGGGCCGGAGGAGGGGGGAGGAGGGGGAGGGGCGCGCGCCGGCCCCGGGGCCGGAGGAGGGAGGAGGAGGGTGTGCGCGCTGGCCCCGGGGCCGGAGGAGGGGCATGCCCCGGGGCCAGTGGAGGGGGGAGGGGGAGGAGGAGGGTCGCGCGCCGGCCCCGGGGCCGGAAGAGGGGGGAGGAGGAGGAGGGTCGCGCGCCGGCCCCGGGGCCGGAGGAGGGGGAGGAGGAGGAGGAGGAGGGGCGCGCGCCGACCCGAGGCCGGAGGAGGGGGGAGGAGGAGGGGGCGCGCGCCGGCCCCGGGGCCGGAGAGGGGGCGCGCGCCGGCCCGGGGCCGGAGGAGGAGGAGGGGGGGCGCGCCGACCCCGAGGCCGGAGGAGGGGGGAGGAGGAGGGTGTGCGCGCCGGCCCCGGGGCCGGAGGAGAGGCGCGAGCCGGCCCCGGGGCCGGAGAAGGGGGGAGGGGGGGAGGAGGAGGAACGCGCGCCGGCCCCGGGGCCGGAGAAGGGGCGCGCGCCGGCCCCGAAGCTGGAGGAGGATGGATGGAGAGGAGGGGATTGCGCTGGCCCCGGGGCGGAGGAGGGGCGCGCGCCGGCCCGGGCCGGAGGAGGGGGGAGGAGGAGGAGGGGCGCGCGCCGGCCCTGGGGCCGGAAGACGGGGGAGGAGGAGGAGGAACGCGCGCCGGCCCCGGGGCCGGAGAAGGAGCGCGCGCCCGGCCCGAGGCTGGAGGAGGATGGAGGAAGAGGAGGGGATCGCGCTGGCCCCAAGGCCGGAGGAGGGGTGTACGCCGGCCTCGGGGCCGGAGGAGGGGGGAGGAGGAGGAAGAGGGGCGCGCGCCGGCCCCGGGGCCGGAGGAGGGGCGCGGGAGGAGGAGGCCGCGGCGCGGAGGAGGCGCGCGCCGGCCCGAGGCCGAGGGGGGCGGGGGTGGCCAGGAGGGCAGGACGGCCCCGGGCGGAGGAGCGCGCCGGCCCGAGGCCGGAGGGGAGGAGGGCGCGCGCCCGGCCCCGGGCCGGGAGGGGGGAGGAGGAGAGGGGCGCGACCGGCCCGGGGCCGGAGAAGGGGGGGAGGGGAAGGGTCGGTGCCGGCCCGAGGCGGAGGAGGGGGGGGAGGAGGAGGAGGAGGGGCGCGCCGGCCCGGGGCCGGAGGAGGGGGGGCGGGGAGGAGAGGGGGCGCCGGCCCCGGGCCGGGAGGAGGGAGGGGGCGGCCGGGGCGGAGGGGCGCGCGCCGGCCCGGGCGGAGGAGGAGGGCGCGCGCCGGCCCGGGCCGGAGGAGGGGCGCGCGGCCGGCCGGAGGGGGAGGGAGGGGCATGCGCCGGCCCGGGGCGGAGGAGGGGCGCGCGGGCCGGCCCCGGGGCCGGAGAAGGGGGGGAGGAGGAGGGGCGCGCCCGGCCGGGGAAGGAGGGGCGCGCGCCGGCCCCGGGGCCGGAGGAGGGAGGGGGGAGGGGAGAGGGAGCGCCGGCCCGGGGCCGGAGGAGGGGCGACGCGGCAGGGGGTGGGGGGGGAGGGGAGGAGGAGGGTGTGCGCGCCGGCCCGGGGCCGGAGGAGGGGCGCGCGCCGGCCCGGGCGGAGAGGGGGGAGGAGGAGGGGATCGCGCGGCCCCGGGGCCAGAGGAGGGGGCGGCGGCGGGGCGGAGGAGGGGCGCGCCGGCCCGGGGCCGGAGGATGGGGGCGCGCCGGCCCCGGGCCAGAGGAGGGGGGAGGGGGAGGAGGAGGGCGCGCCGGCCCGGGCCAGAGGAGGGGCGGCGGGCGGGCGGAGGGAGAGGAGGGGGGGCGCTGGCCCGGGCCGGAGGAGGGGCAGCCGGCCCAGGGCCGGGAGGGGGGGAAGGAGGGTGCGCGCCGGCCCGGGCGGAAGAGGGGAGGAGGAGGAGGGTCGCGGCCGGCCGGGGCAAGAGGAGGGGCGCGCGCCACCCCGGGGGGGGAGGGGGCGCGCCGGCCGAGGCGGAGGAGGGGCGGGCCGGCCGGCGGAGGGGGGAGGAGGCGTGGAGGAGGGACAGGGCGCGCCACCGGGGCCGGAGGAGGGCAGCGCCGGCCGATGGGAGAAAGGAGGAGGAGGAGGGGATCGCGCCGGCCCCGGGGCCGGAGGGGGAGGAGGGAGGGGCGGCGCCCGGCCAAGGGGCGAGGAGGAGGAGCGCGGGCCGAGCGGAGAGGGAGGAGGGGGAGGGCGCGCGGCCGGGGCCGGGAGGGGGGAGGGGGGGCGCCCGGGCAGGAGGGGCGGGCGCGCGAGCCCCGCCAGGGCCGGAGGAGGGGAGGGCGGGGCGGAGGAGGGGGGAGGAGGAGAGAGGGGGCGCGCACGGCCCCGGGCCGGAAGAGGGGGGAGGAGGAGGAGGGTGCGCGCCGGCCCCGGGGCAAGAGGAGGGGCGCGCGCAGCCCGGGGCCGGAGGAGGGGTGCGCGCCGGCCCCGAGGCCGGAGGAGGGGCGTGCGCCGGACCCCGGGGCCGGAGGAGGAGGAGGAGGGCGCGCGCCGAACCCGGGCCGGAGGAGGGGCACGCGCCGGCCCCGAAGCTGGAGGAGAGAAGGAGGAGGAGAGGGGGATCGCGCCGGCCCCGGGGCCGGAGGAGGGGCGGCGCCGGCTCCGGGGCCGGAGGAGGGGGGAGGAGGGGGAGGGGCGAGCGCCGTCCCGGGGCCGGAGGAGGGGGGGAAAAGGAGGAGGAGGGCGCGCGCCGGCCCGAGGCCGGAGGAGGGGGGAGGAGGAGGAGGAGGGGCGCGCGCCAGCCCGGGGCCGGAGAAGGGGCACGCCCGGCCCGGGCCAGTGGATGGGGGAGGGGGAGGAGGAGGGGTGCACGCCGGCCCCGGGTTGGAAGAGGGGGGAGGAGGAGGAGGGTCGCGCACCGGCCCGGGGCCGGAAGGGGGGCGCGTGCCGGCCCCGGGGCCGGAGGAGGGGGCGCGCGCGGCCCGGGGCCGGAGGAGGGGGGATGAGGAGGAGGAGGAGGGGCGCGTGCCGGCGCCGGGGCCAGAGGAGGGGGAGGAGAAGGAGGGGCGCGCCGACCCGGGGCCGGAGGAGGGGCATGCGCAGTGCGGGTCTTGAAACTAACAGCGGCGCGGGTGTACATACGTCACCGGCGCCGGAAATGACACGATTCGCGTCACCCAGCCCACTACAGGCCGGCTAGACAGCACAGAGCGGCGGGGAGGCAGCATTTTAATCTGATTAGAAAATCACGCCTATGGAGGCGTGATATCATGCAGTGGGAGAGCTGCAGGGTGACTATGAATAGCATAGTTACTCATTATTAGTGATGAGCGAGTACTAAAATGCTCGGGTGCTCGAAGCTCGGGCCGAGCATCCCGAGATACTCGTGTACTCGGCCCGAGTAACGAGCCCAATGTTATCCTATGGGAGACACGAGTATTTTTATGAAATGACTGCCGGCTGCCTGGAAAAACCCTAAAAATGTCACAAAAGTCTCAGAAGAGTGCTGAAATGACATGGCAACACCATGGGGAAGACCCCTGGAAGCATTTCTCACTCAAAAGTCACAGCTGTGAACAATGTTGTCCGAGTTTCACGCCAATTTTACGGAAGTGTCCAGAAAACCTTCCAAAATGACACCAAAATGAATATTTAGGGTGGAAATGTTAAGGGCACATACCCAATAGTGAGATACAGCTGGTGTATGTTACTTTTTGTGATTACATGAAAGATTTTACGTGAAAACATTGTGCGGCACTCCGATGACCCTGACAAGAGACGTACATGAAGCCCTGTCTAGAAATAATGTGCCCATTTTGAAGAACTGGGTCTATTGTAGTATCTTCCTTTGCCAGGGCAGTCCAAAATTGGGAGGTTCACCAATGCCCCTGGATACAGACATGCAGGATGGCCTGTAAACAAGAACTGGGTGTATTGTAGTATAGCCCATTGGCCAGGGCAGCCAAAAATTGGGAGGTTCAACAATGACCCATGCTTACAGACATGTAGTAGGGCCTGTAACCCTCAAGTGGGTGTATTGTAGTATAGCCCTTTGGCCAGGGCAGCCAAAAATTGGGAGGTTCAACAATGACCCCTGCTTACAGACATGTAGTAGGGCCTGTAACCCCCAAGTGGGTGTATTGTAGTATAGCCCTTTGGTCAGGGCAGCCAAAAATTGGGAGGTTCAACAATGACCCATGCTTACAGACATGTAGTAGGGCCTGTAACCCTCAAGTGGGTGTATTGTAGTATAGCCCTTTGGTCAGGGCAGCCAAAAATTGGGAGGTTCAACAATGACCCATGCTTACAGACATGTAGTAGGGCCTGTAACCCTCAAGTGGGTGTATTGTAGTATAGCCCTTTGGTCAGGGCAGCCAAAAATTGGGAGGTTCAACAATGACCCATGCTTACAGACATGTAATAGGGCCTGTAACCCTCAAGTGGGTGTATTGTAGTATAGCCCTTTGGCCAGGGCAGACAAAAATTGGGAGGTTCAACAATGACCCATGCTTACAGACATGTAGTAGGGCCTGTAACCCTCAAGTGGGTGTATTGTAGTATAGCCCTTTGGTCAGGGTAGACAAAAATTGGGAGGTTCAACAATGACCCATGCTTACAGACATGTAGTAGGGCCTGTAACCCTCAAGTGGGTGTATTGTAGTATAGCCCTTTGGTCAGGGCAGCCAAAAATTGGGAGGTTCAACAATGACCCATGCTTACAGACATGTAGTAGGGCCTGTAACCCTCAAGTGGGTGTATTGTAGTATAGCCCTTTGGCCAGGGCAGACAAAATTGGGAGGTTCAACAATGACCCATGCTTACAGACATGTAGTAGGGCCTGTAACCTCAAGTGGGTGTATTGTAGTATAGCCCTTTGGTCAGGGCAGCCAAAAATTGGGAGGTTCAACAATGACCCATGCTTACAGACATGTAATAGGGCCTGTAACCCTCAAGTGGGTGTATTGTAGTATAGCCCTTTGGCCAGGGCAGACAAAAATTGGGAGGTTCAACAATGACCCATGCTTACAGACATGTAGTAGGGCCTGTAACCCTCAAGTGGGTGTATTGTAGTATAGCCCTTTGGCCAGGGCAGCCAAAAAATTGGGAGGTTCAACAATGACCCATGCTTACAGACATGTAGTAGGGCCTGTAACCCTCAAGTGGGTGTATTGTAGTATAGCCCTTTGGTCAGGGCAGCCAAAAATTGGGAGGTTCAACAATGACCCATGCTTACAGACATGTAGTAGGGCCTGTAACCCTCAAGTGGGTGTATTGTAGTATAGCCCTTTGGCCAGGGCAGACAAAAATTGGGAGGTTCAACAATGACCCATGCTTACAGACATGTAGTAGGGCCTGTAACCCTCAAGTGGGTGTATTGTAGTATAGCCCTTTGGTCAGGGCAGACAAAAATTGGGAGGTTCAACAATGACCCATGCTTACAGACATGTAATAGGGCCTGTAACCCTCAAGTGGGTGTATTGTAGTATAGCCCTTTGGCCAGGGCAGACAAAAATTGGGAGGTTCAACAATGACCCATGCTTACAGACATGTAGTAGGGCCTGTAACCCTCAAGTGGGTGTATTGTAGTATAGCCCTTTGGCCAGGGCAGCCAAAAATTGGGAGGTTCAACAATGACCCATGCTTACAGACATGTAGTAGGGCCTGTAACCCTCAAGTGGGTGTATTGTAGTATAGCCCTTTGGTCAGGGCAGCCAAAAATTGGGAGGTTCAACAATGACCCATGCTTACAGACATGTAGTAGGGCCTGTAACCCTCAAGTGGGTGTATTGTAGTATAGCCCTTTGGTCAGGGCAGCCAAAAATTGGGAGGTTCAACAATGACCCATGCTTACAGACATGTAATAGGGCCTGTAACCCTCAAGTGGGTGTATTGTAGTATAGCCCTTTGGCCAGGGCAGACTAAAATTGGGAGGTTCAACAATGACCCATGCTTACAGACATGTAGTAGGGCCTGTAACCCTAAGTGGGTGTATTGTAGTATAGCCCTTTGGTCAGGGTAGACAAAAATTGGGAGGTTCAACAATGACCCATGCTTACAGACATGTAGTAGGGCCTGTAACCCTCAAGTGGGTGTATTGTAGTATAGCCCTTTGGTCAGGGCAGCCAAAAATTGGGAGGTTCAACAATGACCCATGCTTACAGACATGTAGTAGGGCCTGTAACCTCAAGTGGGTGTATTGTAGTATAGCCCTTTGGCCAGGGCAGACAAAAATTGGGAGGTTCAACAATGACCCATGCTTACAGACATGTAGTAGGGCCTGTAACCCTCAAGTGGGTGTATTTTAGTATAGCCCTTTGGTGAGGGCAGCCAAAAATTGAGAGGTTCAACAATGACCCATGCTTACAGACTTGTAGTAGGGCCTGTAACCCTCAAGTGGGTGTATTTTAGAATAGCCCTTTGGTCAGGGCAGCCAAAAATTGGGAGGCTCCTCTTTGTCCCTGGATAGAGACGTGCTGGAGGGCCTCAAAACATTTTTCACATAGAAAAGATGCGGGTATCCTGTCTTTGTAATGCCCATTCAAAAAGAATGGGCGTAAAAATTTACCACTGTGGGTATACCTGAAACTACAGCCAAACTATTGTAACGGTCATCATGGTGCCACATGAGGAGAAGGAGGAGCAGTCCAGCGATTAGCCAAGGAATAGGAAGACAACGTGGTGGATGATCCAGTAGCTTACCCAACCTGGCAGGAGTATATGCAGAGCGAGGACAGCAGTGCACAGGGGGAGGGAGGCATAGCATCCCAACAGGCAGTACGAAGCAGGGTCGGGTACGCAGGCATAAGGCAGGCAACCGTTCCCCGGAACAACAACACGACACAAGGTGCCTGTGCAAATGTTAGGTCTTCCCGAGTCTGGCAGTATTTTCAGTTGGCTCCAGATGACTCTAAAAAGGCCATTTGCAACACCTGCCATGCCAGCATCAGCAGGGGTACGAAAAGTAGCAGCCTGCCCACCACTAGCATGATCAGGCACATGTCAGCCAAGCACACGACTTTGTGGAAACTACAACAGAGTCGAGAAGCGGTGCTTGCTGATGTCACTGCTACGTCTTTGCCTGTTGTGCGTGCGAGCCAATCCCCTGTCCAAGCTGGCCGCGAACAAGCCTCCGTCCCTGCACCTGAAGTTGCCCACGTCCAAATTACACCACCATCAAGCACGTCCTTTTCCCAGCGCAGTGTTCAATTATCCATTCAGCAAACATTTGAACGCAGGCGCAAATACGCTGCCAACGCCCCACATGCCACAGTCCTGAATGATCACATTTCGCAACTCATTGCGCTACAAATGTTGCCTTTCCGGCTGGTGTAGACGGAAGCATTCCGCGACCTGATGCCGGCTGCTGTCCCACGTTACTCGGTCCCCAGCCGCCACTATTTCTCCAGATGTGCCGTCCCCGCATTGCATAACCACGTGTCCAACAGCATCACACGTGCCCTGAACAACGCTGTTTCAGCCAAAGTCCACCTAATAATAATAATAATACAGCTTTATTTATATAGCGCCAACATATTACGCAGCGCTTTACAATGTAGGGTTAGAGTACAGAAAATATAATACAGTAAGTAATTACAGTACAGAACAAATACAGTAGAATAATTGGATACAAAACTATAGGCATAGAATCAATGTAAAAAAGAAAATACAAAAAATAAAGCAAGAAATGAAGGTGACCCTGCTCAAAAGAGCTTACAATCTACAACGGGATAGGGGTTGCACAAGGTACAGGGGCTTATTGCACGGATGGTCCAGGCATCTTGAGGAAATGGGGCATAAAACTAAGCTTACATGGATGGTCATTATACAGTCTGTGTAGACCTTTTTGGTTTGGTGGAGTTTGTAGAAGAGTAATGTCCAGAGGGATAGCCCACTATCTACAGTACAAAGGACTTCTATAAGGGAGTATGATAGGCCGCCTTAAAAAGATGCTTTTTTAGGGATCGTCTGAAGCCATGCAAGTTGTGGATAGTCCTGATTTCTTTTGGTAAAGCATTCCAGAGGTTTGGTGCAGCTCTGGAGAAGTCTTGGAGCCGGTACTGGGAGGATCGGATTATTACCGATGTCAGTCGAAGGTCATTTGAGGAACGTAGAGGGCGAGTGGGGTGATAGACAGAGATGAGGGAGGAGAGGTAGAGGGGTGCTGCACTGTGAATAGCTTTGTGGGTGATAAGAAGCAATTTGAATTGGATGCTGTAGTATACGGGCAGCCAGTGCAATGACTGGCACAGAGCAGAGGCATCTGAGTAACGATTGGCCAGATGGGTGATCCTGGCTGCTGCATTAAGGATGGACGGGAGAGGAGAAACTCTGGTGAGGGGGAGGCCGCTTAATAGAGAATTGCAATAGTCAAGGCTGTAATGGATTAGGGCCACGGTGAGGGTTTTTGTTGTTTACAGGGTGAGAAAGGGACGGACTCTGGAGATATTCTTCAAGTGTAAGTGACATGAGCGGACGAGACATTGTGTGTGGGAGGAGGAGAGATCGGTGTCAAACATAACACCCAGACAACGAGCCTGCTGCCTAGGCATTATCGTGGTGCCACAAACTGAGAGAGAGATGTCCGATTTAGGGAGGTTAGTGGATGGGTGGAGCAGAAGAAGTTCAGTTTTGGAAAGGTTTAGTTTCAAATAGAGAGTGGACATGATATTGGAAACTGGAGGTAGACAGTCATTGCTGTTCTTTAATATCGCAGGGGTAAGGTCAGGGGCTGAAGTGTATAACCACAGACACGTGGACAAGTGCTTGTGGGCAAGGCCGCTACATCTCCTTGACAAAACACTGGGTTAATATTGTGGAGGCTCTGACACAGTCTGATCGAGGGACGGAACACGTCCTTCCCACACCAAGGATAGCAGGCCCTACCTCTGTCAGGGTTTCACCGACACTCTACAGCTCCGGAATGTCATGCTCTTCAGCGTCCTCCTCCTCCTCCTGCTCATCCTCATCCACTGTACCCTCCACACCAGTCCCAAGCTGGAAGCACTGCAGCACTGCCTCTGCGAAGCGTCAACAGGCTGTGCTGAAGCTAGTCTGCATAGGTGACAAACCCCACAATGCAGAAGAGGTGTGGACAGCTCTGAAACAGCAGGCAGATCACTGGCTCACACCTCTGAACCTAAAGCCAGGAAAGGTCGTGTGTGACAATGGACGGAACTTGGTGGCAGCTTTGAGGCGAGGCCAGCTGACGCATGTTCCATGCGTGGCCCACGTGCTCAACCTGGTGTTTCAGAGGTTTCTAAAGTCATACCCAGAGCTGTCTGAACTGCTGGTAAAAGTTCGCCGTCTGTCTGCACATTTTCGCAAGTCACCTGCTGCTTCAGCCGACCTTTGCGGATTTCAGCGCCGTTAGCGTCTTACGGCCCACAGACTGGTGTGTGATGTCCCCACGCGTTGGAATTCAACTCTGCACATGTTGGTCAGGATATGTGAGCAGAAGAGGGCAGTTGTTGACTACCTGCATCACCTAAGCCGTCGGGAAAATGGTTCAAACTCCACACATAACACCTGAGGAGTGGAGATGGATGTCGGACCTATGTACCGTCCTCCAAAACTTTTAGGACTCCACCCAGATGGTGAGCTGTGATGACGCCATTATTAGCGTCACCATACCACTACTCTGCCTTCTAAAATGGTCTCTGCTGAAAAACAAAGAGGATGCATTGCAGGCCGAGCGCGATGACTTGGAGCAAGAAACAGTAGTGGGTGTGGGTGAAAACACAGAGTCCAGCCTCATCTCATCACAACGTGCAGTGGAGGACTATGACGGGGAGGAGGAGTATGAAGACATGGAGCAACTCTCTGGCCAAATTGAGGATATGACATGCACACCAGTGATACCCTCGATTCAGCGTGGCTGGGCAGAGGACAGGGGAGATGAGGAGGAGGAGGAGGAGGAGGACAGCATGTTCAGTCATCGTGTTGGTCTGGATACTAAAGTGATGGGTGTTAAGAGTCTGGCGCACATGGCTGACTTTATGGTAAGCTGCCTGCCTCGTGACCCTCGCGTTCAGAACATCTTGGCCGACAATCAGTACTGGTTGGCAACACTGTTAGACCCACGGTACAAGGAGAAATTAATGTCTGTCATTCCTAAGGCGGAGAGGTCAGCCAAAACGCAGTAGTTCCAGAAGGCCATAGTCACGGAAGTAGGCTAATCATTCCCCTCACAAAACGCTAGCGGCATAGGTGAGGAATCGGTGGACAACCAAGGCGTTCGGCCGAGAGGGGCACAAGTTCAATCCGCCAAAGGTAGGGGAACAGTCTTTAGAAGGTGGGACAGTTTTCTTAGCCCCTCACGTACCACAGCCCCTGAGGTGCGGGGTAGTGCCACAAGAAATGCTAAGTTTGGTCAGATGCTGAAGGAGTACCTTGCCGATCGAACAACTGTACTGCGAGATTCCTCTGTGCCTTACAATTATTGGGTCTCCAAGCTGGACACGTGGCATGAATTGGCTCTCTACGCCTTGGAAGTCCTGGCCTGCACTGCCGCTAGCATTTTGTCATAGCGTGTTTTCAGAGCTGCAGGTGGAATCATTACTGATAAACGCAACCGCCTGTCAACTGAAAATGCTGACAGGCTGACTGAGATCAAGATGAACAAGGGTTGGATTGGGCCAGACTTCACCACACCACCAACAAATGACAACTGAATTTAAATTTTGTAATGAGAATTTGCCATGTACCTCCACTGACCCATGGGTACACACTTCTGGACTTCCGAGTGTCCAAGTGTGGGATCAGTAATGTCCGTGGACGTGCACTCAGCCAGTTGGTAGGAAGGAGGATCAGGTTGGGAAATGTGCAGTGCAGTATCACGGCTACTGACAATTGACCGTGTGGAAGACAGGGTGTTTGTGGAGGTGCCAATCAGACTTGAAGCATTATCCGCTATCCAAGTAACAAGCTGTTGACACTAGTGTTGGTTCAAGAGCGTAGTACTGCAGCGGGCCCCAACAATTTGGGACAGGACGTGTGAGCGAGTGGATGTGCCACTTTATTGTTGCGAAATTAGTGCTTGCACACGACCTCGCCCTCTGCCTGCACCACCATCACGTTCACCTCCTTGTTCCTTGCCAACGCCCTTGCGCATTTTGCTTGTATACTGCGACAACAGTCACATGAGAGGATTTTAGTCCCTAACCTGTATCAAGGTATGACGTACACCAGTCTGGTGACTGTTCAGATCACAAGAGATTAGGATTTTAGTTCCCTAACCTGTATCAAGGTAATCAAGGTATGACGTACAACAGTCTGGTGACTTGAATGGTTTTAGGAGAGGATTTTATTCCTTAACCTGTATCAAGGTATGACGTACAACAATCTGCTGACTTGAATGGTTTTAGGAGAGGATTTTAGTCCCTCACCTGTATCAAGGTATGACATAGAACAGTCTGGTGACTGTAATGCTTTCAGGAGAGGATTTTAGTCCCTAACCTGTATCAAGGTATGACGTACAACAGTCTGGTGACTTGAATGGTTTTAGGAGAGGATTTTAGTTCCCTAACCTGTATGAACGTATGACGTACAACAGTGTGGTGACTGTTGAGATGCCAAGAGTTAGGATTTTAGTTCCCTAACCTGAATAAAGGTATGACTTACAACAGTGTGGTGACTGTTGAGATGACAAGAGTTAGGATTTTAGTCCCTAACCTGTATTAAGGTAGTACGTACACCTGTCTGGTGACTGTAATGTTTTGAAGCGAGGATTTTAGTCCCTAACCTGTATTAAGGTAGTACGTACACCTGTCTGGTGACTGTTTTGATGACAAGAGTTAGGATTTTAGTTCCCTAACCTGTATTAAGGTAGTACGTACACCTGTCTGGTGACTGTAATGTTTTGAAGCGAGGATTTTAGTCCCTAACCTGTATTAAGGTAGTACGTACACCTGTCTGGTGACTGTTTTGATGACAAGAGTTAGGATTTTAGTTCCCTAACCTGAATAAAGGTATGACTTACAACAGTGTGGTGACTGTTGAGATGACAAGTGTTAGGATTTTAGTTCCCTAACCTGTATGAACGTATGACGTACAACAGTGTGGTGACTGTTGAGATGACAAGAGTTAGGATTTTAGTTCCCTAACCTGAATAAAGGTATGACTTACAACAGTGTGGTGACTGTTGAGATGACAAGAGTTAGGATTTTAGTTCCCTAACCTGAATAAAGGTATGACTTACAACAGTGTGGTGACTGTTGAGATGCCAAGATTTAGGATTTTAGTTCCCTAACCTGAATAAAGGTATGACTTACAACAGTGTGGTGACTGTTGAGATGACAAGAGTTAGGATTTTAGTTCCCTAACCTGTATGAACGTATGACGTACAACAGTGTGGTGACTGTTGAGATGACAAGAGTTAGGATTTTAGTCCCTAACCTGTATTAAGGTAGTACGTACACCTGTCTGGTGACTGTAATGTTTTGAAGCGAGGATTTTAGTCCCTAACCTGTATTAAGGTAGTACGTACACCTGTCTGGTGACTGTTTTGATGACAAGAGTTAGGATTTTAGTTCCCTAACCTGTATTAAGGTAGTACGTACACCTGTCTGGTGACTGTAATGTTTTGAAGCGAGGATTTTAGTCCCTAACCTGTATTAAGGTAGTACGTACACCTGTCTGGTGACTGTTTTGATGACAAGAGTTAGGATTTTAGTTCCCTAACCTGAATAAAGGTATGACTTACAACAGTGTGGTGACTGTTGAGATGACAAGTGTTAGGATTTTAGTTCCCTAACCTGTATGAACGTATGACGTACAACAGTGTGGTGACTGTTGAGATGACAAGAGTTAGGATTTTAGTTCCCTAACCTGAATAAAGGTATGACTTACAACAGTGTGGTGACTGTTGAGATGACAAGAGTTAGGATTTTAGTTCCCTAACCTGAATAAAGGTATGACTTACAACAGTGTGGTGACTGTTGAGATGCCAAGAGTTAGGATTTTAGTTCCCTAACCTGAATAAAGGTATGACTTACAACAGTGTGGTGACTGTTGAGATGACAAGAGTTAGGATTTTAGTTCCCTAACCTGTATGAACGTATGACGTACAACAGTGTGGTGACTGTTGAGATGACAAGAGTTAGGATTTTAGTCCCTAACCTGTATTAAGGTAGTACGTACACCTGTCTGGTGACTGTTTTGATGACAAGAGTTAGGATTTTAGTTCCCTAACCTGTATTAAGGTACTACGTACACCTGTCTGGTGACTGTAATGGTTTGAAGAGAGGATTTTAGTCCCTAACCTGTATTAAGGTAGTACGTACACCTGTCTGGTGACTGTTTTGATGACAAGAGTTAGGATTTTAGTTCCCTAACCTGTATTAAGGTACTACGTACACCTGTCTGGTGACTGTAATGGTTTGAAGAGAGGATTTTAGTCCCTAACCTGTATTAAGGTAGTACGTACACCTGTCTGGTGACTGTTTTGATGACAAGAGTTAGGATTTTAGTTCCCTAACCTGTATTAAGGTAGTACGTACACCTGTCTGGTGACTGTAATGGTTCAAGAGAGGATTTTAGTCCCTAACCTGTATTAAGGTAGTACGTACACCTGTCTGGTGACTGTGTTGATGACAAGAGTTAGGATTTTAGTTCCCTAACCTGTATTAAGGTAGTACGTACACCTGTCTGGTGACTGTAATGGTTCAAGAGAGGATTTTAGTCCCTAACCTGTATTAAGGTAGTACGTACACCTGTCTGGTGACTGTTTTGATGACAAGAGTTAGGATTTTAGTTCCCTAACCTGTATTAAGGTAGTACGTACACCTGTCTGGTGACTGTAATGGTTTGAAGAGAGGATTTTAGTCCCTAACCTGTATTAAGGTACTAAGTACAAGAGTGTGGTGACTCTAATGGTCACAGAAAAGCTTGGATTTCAATCTGTATCACCCTGCCTATATCCTCCTAGATTAGTCCTGAGAAGGACTGTTCTGGTCACTGGAAATCTTGGACTCCGATCTGGATCACCCTGCCTATGTCCTCCTAGATTAGTCCTGAGAAGGACTGTTGTGGTCAGCAGCAGTTTGCAGCCCTGATCCGGATCTACCTATGAGGGCCGCAAATCTGTCCCTAATCAGCAGCAGACACTCTCCCTACACTCACTGTCTGGAAGGCTGTGTGCCGAGCACAGCGCGCCGGGACTTATAAAGGCTCGGTGACGCTGTGCAGGCCGGCCAATCACTGCTATACCACAACCAACAGGGCTGTGGCATTGCAGTGGTCTGTCAGCCAATCCCTGCACGTGGGCTGGCTCTCAAAAGAGCGCCAACATGGAGAGATGACGACCACGAGCACAGCACGAGTATCGCGAGATTACTCGGTGCTCGGCGAGTCGCCCGAGTACAGTGATACTCGTGCGAGTAACGAGTAGTGCCGAGCATGTTCGCTCAACACTACTCATTATCATCCCTAATGAGGTACTGTAATAACATTTATCTTCAATTTCACTTGGTGCATTTAGGAGCTAAAAGGAGTGTAGGGTAAGTGTTACTATGCTCTAGGGACAGCTTTTAATAGCTTTAGAGGTGTTTTGGGGGTGACAGGATCCCTTTAAAAGGAATCCCAGCAAAAGTCCACTTTTGCTGTTCAGTCTGTGCTTTCATGACTTGGTGCATTTTTTTTCTTGAAAAGTGATCATCAAAAAGAATGAGCTGTCAATTATGACTGCGCAAAAAGAATGAGCTGTCAATTATGGCTGCACAAAAAGAATGAGCTGTCAATTATGGCTGATCAAAAAGAATTAGCTGTCAATTATGGCTGCGCAAAAAGAATGAGCTGTCAATTATGGCTGCGCAAAAAGCATGAGCTGTCAATTATGGCTGCACAAAAAGAATGAGATGTCAATTATGGCTGATCAAAAAGAATGAGCTGTCAATTATGGCTGCACAAAAAGAATGAGCTGTCAATTAGGCTGAGCAAAAAGAATGAGCTGTCAATTATGGTTGATCAAAAAGAATGAGCTGTCAATTATGGCTGAGCAAAAAGAATGGGCTGTCAATTATGGCTGCGCAAAAAGCATGAGCTGTCAATTATGGCTGAGCAAAAAGAATGAGCTGTCAATTATGGCTGCGCAAAAAGCATGAGCTGTCAATTATGGCTGAGCAAAACGAATGAGCTGTCAATTATGGCTGATCAAAAAGAATGAGCTGTCAATTATGGCTGAGCAAAAAGAATGGGCTGTCAATTATGGCTGCGCAAAAAGCATGAGCTGTCAATTATGGCTGAGCAAAAAGAATGAGCTGTCAATTATGGCTGCGCAAAAAGCATGAGCTGTCAATTATGGCTGAGCAAAAAGAATGAGCTGTCAATTATGGCTGATCAAAAAGCATGAGCTGTCAATTATGGCTGATCAAAAAGAATGAGCTGTCAATTATGGCTGCGCTTTTCTGATTCGCTTTTCCCATTGAAACCTCTCTGTATGGGCTAATAAATACACACAAAAATAAAAAGTCAAAACAGATTAAAAATGGATAATCCACTTCTGATGCCTTTTTTTGGAAAAGAAGATCCAGATTTTCAGCTGAAAAAGAGAGAAACACCCAAAATAAAATGAATAAAAAATGTACAGTGTGAACATAGCCTTATGGTACTTTTTTTTATAACATGTTTGAAAGTTACATCATTACCCAATTCTATGAAATATTTGTAGATTTTAATTTAAAATATCCCTATAAAAATTAGATGAAGTAGAAGAAAGAGTTGCTTAACTACTGATTATCCTGACATGGAATCTGACCTTGGGGAATCACCAAATATTGTGTACATTGGTCCTGATTTTACATAATTGCACTAGTAGATCTTATTGCTCCAGCCTCTATGCTAGACAGGTTATAGTCAATCATTTTGATCAACAAGGAGGGGTCTATGTGGAGCCCCAAAATTATGAAAAAGTGCAAAAGCCTTTACCACACTGTTAACATTTTCAGGTTTCTATTGAATTGTGGTTAAAAGCACACACCATTTTGAGGTCATTAGTCCAAAGGTGCATTCAACATATTTTATAATCACAATACAGGAATCCACTATTGACAGGGTTCTGAATGCAGAGTTGTTTCCCATCCAAAGCACCAACGCAATTGGAAAAATCTACCACTTGGTTGAATCTTTCAGTAATGGCTCGGACACACTGGCGTGAAACTCGGATGACTGCAATGCAAGCAAAAATCGCATTGCAGTGGACCAATGATAGTCAATGTCAGTGAGCACATTTCCGAGTGTTTTTTCTCTCGTCCGAGACTTGGATTACGAGTCAGTCGCAACATGCTGCAATTTCATGTGAGTGTCGGACAAGACTCACCAATGCAAGTCTATGGGTCCGACAAAAATCATGGATCACACACATAGACAGCACAGGGACAGCGTAGGGAGAGCGATTTTAACATGGTCAGGAGTCGCTGTTCTGTTGCCGGCCATCATTGCCATAGTAACGGCTCATTAGGTTACTATGGCAACGGTGTCAGCGATGACATCATCGCTTAGCTGCCGCTGACACTGCTCATTTAGTGATCACAGAGCGTTCTTCCTCCACCTGCTTTGTGATGTAGCAGAGCTGAACATTTGGAGAACAAAGAAGACAGAAGAAAGAAGAGAGAAGAAAGAAGACCAGCATCCTGGAGGGCTATAAAGGGGAGTACTAAAGATGGGGTCCCTAAGGGTGTCTGTGTCTTTATTTATAATAAATACATTTTTTTCTGTGTGGTTTTCTTTTAACTCTTTTATTGGAGATGCTTAATGGCCGGGTTAAACTTGGCCTGACATTAAGAATCTCAGGCTTAATACCAGCTTGTATAACAAAGCTGGTATTTAACCCTTTATTACCCAGCATGCCACCACCACTAGAGCCGCAGGAAGAGCTTGGTAAAGCGCCTGGAAATGGCGCTTATTAATGCGCAATTTTCAGGGGCGGCTGTGGGCTATTGTTCTTTAGCGTGGGGGGGCTATAACAATGGGCCCTCACCCCGCTGGGAATACCAGCCCTCAGCTGCCTAGTTTTACCTTGGCTGGCATTGAAAAATAGGGTTGCAGCTTACAGCTGTCTGCTTTCATCGGGCTAGACTTAAAATTGCTGCGGAGCCCCACGCATTTTTTTTTATATTTATTAATTTCACACCCTATAACATCAGGTTAGTTGCCCTACACTAATGTGTATGGCAACCAAGCAGAATCACTGTCCAGATTGAGGAAAAGCACTCTGACTACAACAGCCAATCACAGAAGCTCTCAAACAGTGCGAGCTTCTCTGATTGGCGTTTGTCTGACAGTGCAGTGAATATGTAATTAGCCTAATAGGTGGCCCCGGAAGTAGCAGCAGGTGAACCCTATCTAGCTATTCTAGCGTCTATCTATCTATTGTATTCAATCACTTTGTTCTGTCAACTCTTTTCTCACTTTATAGAGCTTGAGAAATGCCATGTTAAAATTGCATTACACACGGATAACACACAGACGGCACTCGGATGTGATCCAAGAAAATGTAGGACAGTTGCATACCAGTTGGATGCAAAACGGACCAAAATTCAGAGGATACTCGTCCAACTCTCGGATCCATCAATCGGAACGTTTTTCAACTCGCCAATGTGTTTCCAGTCTCATACTAAGCTACTGAGCAAGAGTTGGTTATGTTAAAACGAGTGTCTGTAAATTTCTCCAAATAACCTTGCACGTTTCACAAACCAATTCACAAGTTGTTGAAATTCCTATGTAAAATTGATAATGATGCAGCACTCTCCAGTAGCCAGGTATCCATGTAAAAAATTAAAGGGCTTATACAAAAATCAATTCAAAAACAATATTTAAAATATATATAAGAAAAGAGACAGTTAATAAAATGACAGTAATTGGAATTTAATTTAATCTACAGTACTTAATTCAATTGATAGAATACTCTGCAATTGTGCACGAAATTGAAATGGGAAAATATTTACATAGCAAAAAAATTATTACAATAATTTACCACATTGTCACCACTTAATAGCTGCTTTTACTATACGTTGTGTCCAGATACTGATTATCTTCATGTATACAGGTGCATCTCAATGAATTAGAATATACCGTATTTTTCGCTTTATAAGATGCACCTGAGTATAGGACGCACCCCCATATTTGGTGAGGGAAAGAGAAAAAAAATATTTTTTAATGTTAAATGGGGTTTGTCTTGTAATTCCAGTGTCAATCCTACGAAACACATATGTGTCCCTCATCCTGGGATACAGACCCCATATATGTATATACATATGGCCCCCTTGTGCTGGCACATTAGCCCTCTTGTACTGGCACATTAGCTCCCTTGGGTTGGCACATTAACCTCCCTGTGCTTGATATGGCCCCCCTTGTCACTCTATATGCCCCTCTGTGCTGATATGGCCTCATGTTACGCTATATTCCCCCATGCTGGATATGACTCCACCATTATGCTATATGCCCCCCTGTGCTGGATATGACCCCATCACACTATATGCCTCCCTGGATGTGGTCCCCCCATCACACTATATGTCCCCCTGCCGTTGTGCACACATTAAAATAACAACCGATTTTACTTACCCTCCATCGCTCGCTCTGTGCTCCCCACTTTTCGGTCTCTTCCAGTGTCTGTGCCAGCATCTGATCACTTGACCGAGGCGCACAGTGATGACATCACTGTGCTGGGCCGATCACCTTAATTTATTTCTGTAATTCAATACAAAAAGTGAAACATACTGTAGGTATAATATAGAGCCATTACAAACAGTGATCTATTTCAAGTGTTTATTTATGTTAATGTTGATGATTATGGCTTACAGCCAATGAAAACACAAAGGTCATCATTGCAGAAAAAATTATTCGGGAGGATGAAGGGTCTGAGAGATAAAATATTACCTAAGTAGATATCAGAGGCTTTACCTTGTGTGGTTGTGCAAGTCACAACCACTATAAAGACATATCTCGGCTGCTGCAGTCCCCAGCGTAGTGCATATAGAGTAGGGAGGATGAAGAGCTCCATTTAACAAATTCCTTTTTTATGCAAAAAAAAAGACAAATATAGATACCAATATAGATACAAAAAAGACAAATATATATACATTTCATAGTCTGTTTAACTCCTTCACAACCAAGGTCATGTCCCTGCCTTTGATGAGGGCTCGCAAGCTGAGTCTGCATCATTGCCTGCATGTGTTGGCTGATCTGATCAGCCATCATGTGCCTCTAACAGGTGCAGGTGGATCTGAGATACACCCACATCAGTGTTACCACATAGTACTGACCCCAGACATCATACCGACATGTCAGTGTTACCATATAGTACTGACCTCAGACATCATACCGACACGTCAGTATTACCATATAGTACTGACCCCAGACATCATACCGACACCTCAGTATTACCATATAGTACTGACCCCAGACATCATACCGACACCTCAGTGTTACCATATAGTACTGACCCCAGATATCGTACCGACACGTCAGTGTTACCATATAGTACTGACCCAAGACATCATACCGACACCTCAGTGTTACCATATAGTACTGACCCCAGACATCATACCGACACCTCAGTATTACCATATAGTACTGACCCCAGACATCATACCGACACGTCAGTGTTACCATATAGTACTGACCCCAGACATCATACCGACACCTCAGTGTTACCATATAGTACTGACCCAAGACATCATACCGACACCTCAGTGATACCATATAGTACTGACCCCAGTCATCATACCGACACCTCAGTGTTACCATATAGTACTGACCCCAGACATCATACCGACACCTCAGTATTACCATATAGTACTGACCCCAGTCATCATACCGACACCTCAGTGTTACCATATAGTACTGACCCCAGACATCATACCGACACCTCAGTGTTACCATATAGTACTGACCCAAGGGATCATACCGACACCTCAGTGTCACCATATAGTGAACATGGTGACTAAAAAACCCAAAAAACAAATGTATAATTGCACTGTTTTTTTTGCAATTTTTAAATAAATGTCGTCATTCAAAAGTACAACTCGTCCTGCAAAAAACAACAAGAAGCTTCATATGTCTGTATTGACGGAAAAATAGAAAAGTTATGGAAGAAGAGGAAGGAAAACAGGAAATCACCCAGGGGTGAAGAGAAAATACAGGCTTGAGGGGAAGAACGGATGGACGGATGGAAAGAGTGGAGGATGGACGGAAAGAAGGAAGGACGGATGGATGGACGGAAAGAATGAAGGACGGACGGAAAGAATAAAGGACGGACGGAAAGAAGGAAGGACGGATGGAAAGAAGGACGGAAAGAAGGAAGGACGGATGGGAAGAAGGAAGGACGGACGGGAAGAAGGAAGGACGGACGGATGGAAAGAAGGAAGACGGAAAGAAGAAAGTACGGAAAGAAGAAAGGACAGACGGACAGAAAGAAGAAAGGACGGAAGGACGGACAAAAAGAAGGAAGGACAGAAAGTAGGAATGACTGATGGACAGACGGAAAGAAGGAAGGACAGAAAGAAGGAAGAACGGCACGGACGGTCGGAAAGAAGGAAGGACGGTCGGAAATAAGGAAGGATGGAAAGAAGGAAGGATGGACAGAAAGAAGGACGCAAGGACCAACGGAAGGAAGGAGGGATGGATGGATGGACAGAAGGAAGGATGGAAGGAAGGATGGAAGGACAGACGGACTGATGGGGCGACGGATGGATGGAAGGAAGGACGGAAAGAAGGAAGGACGGATGGACGGAAAGAAGGAGGGACGGAAAGGACAGACAGATAGATGGACGGAAGGAAGGACGGAAAGAAGGAAGGACGGATGGAAAGAAGGAAGGACGGAAAGAAGTAGGGACGGAAAGGACAGACTGATAGATGGACGGAAAGAAGGAAGGACAGATGGAAAGAAAGGACGACGGAAAGAAGGACAGATGGAAGGATGGAAAGAAGGAAGGACAGAAAGAAGGACGGACGGAAAAAAGAAAGGAGGGAAGGACGGATGGAAAGAAGGAAGGACGGTCAGATGGACGGAAAGAAAGGACAAAAGATGGACTGAAAGAAGGACGGAAGGATGAACGGGAGGAAGGAAGGATGGATGGAAGGAAAGAAAGAAGGAAGGACGGGCGGACTGATGGGGCGACGGAAGCAAGGACTCCTCAACAATATCAAAATCCTTAGTATCATATATATCTCCATACATACACCCCCAACACTTCACACTGCTGCAGTTACTGAGTGGACAGGCTGCTTCAATCAGTATTTGTGTCATTAGAGACACAGTGCTGACCATCCTTCAGCCTTATACACTGCACCAGATCTTCTCCTGTGTGAAGACATCAGTGACACAGAGATGTCATTCACAGAGCAGAGGCTTTGTTACAGTGTGTCACAGATTACCTCAGTGTCTGCCGTCCCCTGTGCAGGTTAGAAGCTGCAGACCCCTATCACTGTGCTCTGCACACAGTCCATTCTCCTTCCCTGCTCTTGATCACAGCACGGGACAGTGAGGGAAGGAATCACTGATAAGAGGGAGCTATTCACTGTAATCACGGAGCGGCCCCCCCTGAATACAGCATTGTCCTTTCTCTGCAGACTTTCCATACATCACGGGTGTCTGGCCGGGGGAGGAGCAGCGACACTGGGCAGGTCTGATCACAGCAATGGCTGCAGGGAAGGATTTCTTACTGTGGAGAGGCTCAGTCATGTAGATGGGGAGGGTGGGGATGTTGCTATGGGGGAGGGGTTGGGGTAGAGTAGGTGGAAACGACCAGTGTCCATTATCATGCCAGGACACCCCCCCTGGTCATTCTGTTCAGACACGAAACAAGTGTTATCTAGGAAACCCTGCAGAAAGCTGACACATAGTACATTACACATTGTCAGCATTAGGCAGCCTGGATATGCACAGAGATTATGTGACGAGCCTGGACAACCCCTTTAATTAGTCACATAATGCCATAATGCAATAATTATGTCTGCCATCTGCTGGTCAAAAAAGAGCAATGCATGGGATATATCCACTTACCAGCAGATGGCAGACAACATTACCTAAAGGGAATCTGTCAGCAGGTTCTTGTTACTTCATCTAAGAGCAAAATAATAAATGCAAAGAGACCCTGAATTCAGCAATCTGTCACTTAGTTTACTAAGTGCAGTGGTTCTTACACAATCAGAGTTTCTGGATTTAGCATGCAGCAGAGTTGAAAAAGCTGTCCCTGCCCAAACCGGGGTCTGTATGTACACTTGAATAGACAGTGAGGTGCTAATCATAAGAGGGAGTGGAGTCAGGAAAACATGACTCAAGCCAATTAGTCACAGCAATGATAATGTCATAGTGATAAAACACTCAGTTTAAGTAAACAACAGCACAGGAGGTGACATGTGACAGATGATTGAATTTGGTGTTTGAACCACTACATCATGCTGTCCTTAGTTTACATAGCAAAAACCTGCTGACAGATTCCCTTAAAAAAAAAAAAATGAAGCATTTGTCCTTTACAAAATGTGACATGTTAGCAAAATCGGACATTTTCCAGTGCTCGCTGTTTTTTTTTTCATTACCACTTATACATTCTATAACACAAAATATAACATATATTTTTTTAGTCCATGCAAAAAAAAAAAAATATACAGCACATACACTGGAGTGACACTAAAAAGAAACATTTCCCACAATAAAATAAACTGTTGTTTATTGAAGATATGTGCTGAAACAGCAAATCACAATCATATAAGAATAAAGCTGATTGTGTGAGGAGGGATTGTGTAACACTTGGCCTACCAGCATGAGGGAGATTAATAATGTCAGCAATGTATACAGTAAATACTCGGCTTTCTCACTGTCTGTTTACAATGAACGAGTCCCTTCAGGGTGAATCTCTGAAGGAAAAAGGATATATAAACAAAGAGGATAGTGTGAGCTCACAAGAAATGTATCCTGTGTGCCTCTACTGTCATATCTATGTACAGGGCATCTCCCAATGAATTAGAATATCAGCAAAAAGTTCATTTATTTCAGGAATTCAATACGTAAAGTGAAACGCATATAATATATAGAGTTATTACAAACAGAGTGATCTATTTCAAGTGTTTATTCCTGTAAATATTGATGATTATGGCTTACAGCCAATGAAAACCCAAAGGTAATTATCTCAGAAAATTAAAGTAGGGAGGATGAAGGGTCTGAGAGATAAAATATTACCTAAATATGTATCAGAGGCTTCACCTTGTGTGGTTGTGAGAGTCATAACCACTATAGAAGCATATGTCAGAAAGCTAAAGTAGGGAGGATGAAGGGTTAAAAACCATGCTGACTTATTCCATGAGACATCAAAGGGAGAAGATAAGATTGATTTATTAGTCCATGCTTCCAGAAACGCCCTGAAACATGGCAATTACAGATGAGCGAGCACTAAATGTCGGGTGCTCGGTGCTCTGGCCTGAGCATCCCAAGATACCCCGACTCGGCCAGAGCACCGAGCCCAATGTAAGTCAATTAGTGACAGGCTCCGCCCACAGACTTCCGGCTATAAAACGAGTGTTTCTGGGAAGGAAGGGTGGGCTTTTTCAAATCGCCGCAGCATACAACACCTTGCTGTGCCCCCAGAGGGACCCTAACAATCAATCTGCTCTCTGTGAGGTGCCAGCTCACTGTGTGCACTGAAGGGAGCTGTGTATTTGTGTCAGATCGATAATTATTAGCTGAGTGTCCGAGCATCTCGGCGGTACTCTGTGCTCGCCGAGTATCCTCAGTACCGGGATATTCGTGCGAGTAACGAGTAGCGCCGGGCATGCTCGCTCATTCCTAATGGCAATATGATATTGATTTGTCCTGAGGAAGGGGCCAGTGACTAATAAATCAATATTATATTCACCCTTTGATGTCTTGTGTGTGATACACGGAGCGCACTGTACCCAAGAAGCCAGGTATGGGTCAGATCCTCTAGCATCTGTCACAGGTGTTGGTGCCCGGGTCCTGGAGTGACAATGAAAAGCACTTGGGTAGGGAGTGTGGGGTTTATGCCAACTGTGCTGTTTTCCCTGTCAGCTCAGTGGTCAGTGGCCCTTTGATATTGGTATAGGAATAACAGGAGAGTCAGGAGGCATTTTAAATGATGAAACAGGTCGTACTTTACTTAGCAAAAAAAAGGCCGAAAGGGTCATGATGTTGATAACATGGCCAGGTGGTGCAGCTCCACAAGCAGGCTGATAGGGAACAGATACAGAGAACCAGTCACATGAGGCGTGATGACAGCAGTGTGAACAGAGCCCATCTTGTTACCCAAGCTGACACAATAGAGTTGTTTTCCTCTACCCCATTGGAGTGGCGTTCTCCAGCAGACCCATGTTCCTGGTCCCTCTAACCTTCATGCATAGTAGGCTCTCCTGCGTACCCATCTTCTCTATGGGTGAATGGGGGATCCACCTCCAGGCCTGTTCTCCTCCTGCGTCCACAGCTTTAAGTTTTGGTAGGCTAAAGGCGCTGTGCAAATCAGGGCATTCCATCTGCTTAAAGATGTGCGAGTCCTTAGAGATCCTACATGTGGATTTGTGTCAGTCCGTTCCCATACAGCCAACAGGAGCGGGTTTAGGCTACATTCACACGCTGCATATTTCCTGCGCTTTTGGGGGCGCATGTTTATTACCGCATTTTGTGGCTACGCTATCTAGCACAGGTAAAAATAACGCAGTGCATTCACACACCGCATTTTTTTTCCTGCCGCATTTGTCCCCCAAAAGTGCAGGAGGGATGTGATGTCACATGGGGGAGGAAGAATCCGGTGTTCCTCCCCATTGTGACATATGTGACAAGCCTTTAGGCTTTCACAGTGTATTAATATACACTGCAAAAGCTAAATAAAAGTAATCAAAAGGTCTCAAAAATAAAAACATATTATACTAACCTCTCCGGCGGCTGTTCCGGTTACCGGGACCCGAGACATTTACAGCTACTGTGCTGCCAGGACCTTTCAGATTGACCGGTAGCGATCATGTGGTATGTGACGTGCATACCACATGACCGCTACTGGCCAATCACAGCTGGAAGGTCCTGGCAGCACATCAGATGTGGATGTCTCGGCTCCTAGTAACTGGGAACAGCTGCCGGAGACGTAAGTATTCTATTTTTAATGCTTTTTGCTTACTTTTATTTAGCTTTTGCAGTGTATATTAATACACTGTGAAAGCCTAAAGGCTTCTCACACACGTCACACAGGGGAGGAACATAGGACTCTTCCTTCCCCGTGTGACATCACTTCCTGCAGTGCCCGCCATTATACGCCCTGGAATTGTGCATCATCCAATGGCGATGCTTAATTCCAGCACTTATAATGGGGCCTATGAGAGAGAGCACGTGCAAAAAAGCATCAAGAATCGACATGTTGATTGCTTTTACACCCGCGTTTTCTCCCATAAAAGTGCAGCGTATATTTACACACCGTCTGCATGGCAAAAGTGAACGTCCATTCACTTTGCCTGCAGACGCAGATACGCTTTTGTGGAAAGGTGCAGTGTTAAAAAGAGCAAAAAAGTGCAGCGTGTGAACGTAGCCTTACAGTTCACCTATATGTTTTTCTTATGATGTGACTGGCCGAGCTCCAACTGTCCTCTGATGTGACTAACTGCCATCTGAGCTACTCTGTCCACAAGCTCCACCCATCAGCCTGTTGCTAAGTTACTACCTAGATTGGGAGCTTTACTCTTCAGGTACCTGTGGGCTACACAGTACTCACAAAACAGTACACCATTTTCCCAAAGTAAAAACAGATAACATATACTAAAGTTACATTAATTAATCCCCACTCTATGGCATTACACATAGAATATGGCAGTGCGGTGTTTAACCCTTCATCCTCCCTGCTCTTTATGCACCACACTGGGGACTGCAGTAGCCGTGATATGCTTTTATAGTGGTTGTGACTCTCACAACCACACAAGGTGAAGCCTCTGATACCTATTTAGGTCATATTTTATCTCTCAGACCCTTCATCCTCCCTACTTTAATCTCCTGTGATAATGACGTTTGGGTTTTCATTGGCTGTAAGCCATAATCATCAACATTTACAGGAATAAACACGTGAAATAAATCACTCTGTAATGATTCTATATAATAAATGCATTACACTTTTATGCATTGAATGACTGAAATAAATTAACTTTCTGATGATATTCTAATTTATTGAGATGCACCTGTACATGGACCACAAGCGGGCACCAATGTCCAGAGAGTCAAATAAAACTGAGTTCTCTCAAATTGTGAATAAAGGGGAGATGTATTAATACATATTAGCCCCAATTCTATAAATATGGCTGATTTCTTACAAAAACAGCGCCACCCTGTCTACAGGTTGTGTGTGATATTGCAGCTCAGCTTCATTTAGGTGAATGGGTCGGTGCTGTAATACCACATGCAACCTGTAGACAGGGGTGGCACTGTTTTTGAAGGAATGCAGTGAAGTTTTATGAATCTTGGTTATCCCCTTTAAAGGGCTTTTCCCTTTTGATAAGATGTTTGTCTCTGGCTACAGTGTTATTAAAAAACACCAAACTGCACTTTACTCATCAATCTGTCCAGTGCGGGGGTTTCCAAGTGTGTGGTATTGGCTGTACGGCAGCTAATCAGTGAGCTCAGAGGCTCAGAATACTATAAGTTCTATACTGGAAAAGTCAAGTTCCCATTGATAGTTGTGTTGTCAACATGACATTGATTCCATAGCCGAAACTGGACATGGGGAGCAGCAGTGGACCCAGGTGAAGAGTGTATTTTTTAAATAATCTACAGCTGGGAACCAAAGTTTTCTGAATGGGGCTGCCTAATTTCTCCACATTTTTCCATTCCTATATTTCTAAAGACATACATTTTTTTCATTTTTTCTGTCTTTCCCTAGGACTTTTGCTTTTGCTTTACAGTCCTTTTATTAGCAACATTTTGGGCTACACGACATTTATTAAATAGCTTTTAGAATTTTTTCAGAGAATGAGGAAAAATAGCAATTCCGCACAGATTTTAGTACATTTCATTCACAGTTCTTTTGTCTGTTGTGTGCAATATAAATATGTTACCATTGTTACCGTTATGACCATACCAGGTTTTACAGGATTTTTTTCATATTTCACCAATCTGCACAAAATAACTCACAAACTAAGGCCGGGTTCACACCACGGCACAATCCAATCCGTGGCTGTCTGGGAACCGGATGCCGGCTGCTGAAGTTCAGCGTGAGGTACGCTGAACTTCAGCACCAGGGAGCTGTCCCCTGTGAAGCGGTTCAGTACCATTTTGCAGGGGACAGCTGCGCTCTACAGCATCCGGCTACAAATATGACCGGAGGGTATATTAGCCCTCCGGTTCTATTTTCAAATCCGGTCCGGGGCTGTCAGGTTCTCAGTACATTCTGGGTTAACGGGTATTGTAACTGTGGGTCGTGAAGGATTCCTCAGAGTCTGACAGTGATGCCCTCAATATGGCGCTCATGGTCTTGTTACTCTCTCTCTCTTACACCTCTTGAGCCAAGTCTCTGGTCCACGGGGTCTTTTACCTAAAAGTCTTTCACTTGTGTCGTGAACCCAACTGCGGGACTGACGTTGGGCTGCTTTAGGGGTGCTTCGGCTCCCTGTATCTGTCGGGCCTTCAGCTTGCCGGTCTGTAGTTAGGGATGAACCTTGCATCTAGCTACCTCGGCTCCAGTATGCCGGTGTTGACCCGGGTCCCCAGCTGGCTCCAACCAGTCCTGGGTAAACCCACTTCCAGAGTTTGGGTCGCCGCTCTTCAAAAAGGCACCCTCCTGATGCAGCCGCGGGATCCCCTGCGTCTGACTTGCTTGCTCTCCTCACACCAACTGTCTGACTGTGTTGTCACTCTCCGTCTCCCGCTCTCTAGGCTCCCCTCCCTGGGACCTACTGAATATCAGTCCCCTGTATTAAAGTGGCCTGTGTATGAGTATTGGAGTGCAGACTCTGAAGATTCCCCACGTCCACGGTTACGTAGGCACCACACCTTTAATTGGGGTGCAGTACCTCCACGTGGTGACTTGCCATAGGGGTGCCACACAAACACAGCACAAAAAATAAGCACAGTGGGCACTTAGCCTAAGACTTTCTAAGGCCACATGCACATTTGCTGATGCATGGCTTTGTACAGCACAAGCGATCGAGGAGGGAGAGCTTCAAATAACCTAAAGGGACCAGTAAAAAACAATAGAAAGATTAAAAAGGTTTTTAAAATATGAAAAAGATTTACCAAAAAAAAAGTTCAAATCACCCCCCTTATGGCCCATTGAAAATCTACTATATAATTGTCTAGCGGCCACTTCCGTCTGAGACCGAAATCGCTCGCCAGCGCTCATTGGTCGCCGGCAGCCGTGGCAGCCAATGAGCGCCACGTATGCAAAAGAGGTGCGTGTGCAGTGAGCCAGCCGGGAGATGACCGATGTCAGACGGTCATCTCCCGGTTGCATCCCTGTGGTAGTATCCTGGGTGGGATTCAAATCCCCCGCCAAGCCGCGCTACGTCCCTGATTGGTCACCACGGTCGCGGCGACCAATCAGCAAAGTGGCTCAGCTTGGTGCATGGTTTTGAATGCGACCAATTAGCGGCGTGGCATTCAAATCGCAGGCCACGCTGCCCGCCGCGTTTTTCATTGGTCGCCGCGGCGACCAATGAGAGATGCGGCATTCAAACCACGCGCCAAGCTCAATCTGATTGGTCGCCACACTTAATGTTGACCAATCAGAGAAGCGGTGCACAGTGTATTTTAAATATGGTGCCAGGGCGCTCGCCGCTTCTCTGATTGGGCAGCGCTGAACACGGTGACCAATCAGATTGAGCGCTGCCGCATGGGATGTCTGTGTCAGTCGTCACTGTCACTCTTGCATTCTATTCATGAAACAGGAGACTCAGGATTGGCTCAGGCAATGAGCGCTGGCCATCCTGAGCCTTCTGTTTCATGAATAGAATGCAAGAGTGACAGTGTAGACTGACATAGGCATCCCGCGTGGCAGCACTCAATCTGATTGGTCGCCGCGTTCAGCGCCATGGCGCCATATATAAAATACACTGTGCGCTGCTCAGTGTATTTTAAATATGGCACCAAGGCGTGCCCCGCTTCTCTGATTGGTCGGCGCTGAACGCGGCGACCAATCAGAGAAGTGGTGCTCAGTGTATTTGAAATATGGTCGCCATGGCGCGCGCCACTTCTCTGATTGGTCGCCGCGTTCAGCGCCAACCAATCAGATTGAGCGCTGCCGCACGGGATGCCTGCGTCAGTCTTCACTGTCACTCTTGCATTCTATTCATGAAACAGAAGGCTCAGGATGGCTAGCGCTCATTGCCTGAGCCAATCCTGAGTCTCCTGTTTCATGAATAGAATGCAAGAGTGACAGTAAGGACTGACACAGGCATCTTGCGTGGCAGCGTTCAATCTGATTGGTCAGCGTGTTCAGCGCCGACCAATCAGAGAAGCGGCGCGCACCTTGGTGCCCGATTTAAAATACACTGAGTGCCACTGAACGCAGCGACCAATCAGATACACGGCATTCAAACTGTGCGCCAAGCCGCGCCGCTTCGCTGATTAGTCGCCGAGGCCGCAGTGACCAATCAGCGAAGCGGCGCTGCTTGGAGGGAAATATGAATCCCGCGCCGCTGATTGGTTGCCCCTCTCAGCATTGACGAATCAGCGGTGCGGGATTCATATTTCCTGCCAAGCTGCACCGCTTCGCTGATTGGTCGCCGCGGCCGCAGCGACCAATCAAAGAAGTAGCGCGGCTTAGTGCGCGGTTTGAATTCTGCAGCTCTCATTGGTTGCTACGGCGAACAATGAGAGAGACGCGGCGTGCGGCTTGGCGCGCGATTTAAATGCTGCGTCATAGTGTGACGCAGTTCACTCCTGTTTACAAGGCTGTCAGTGTGACGAACTTCTCTCCTATCTACAAGGTCTGTCAGTCAGTGTGACGAAGTTCATTCCTGTCTATAAGGCTGTCAGTCATAGTGTGTTGTTCTTCAGTCATACTGTATATACATATTCTAGAATACCCGATGCGTTAGAATCGGGCCAACATCTAGTAGAACAATAAACCCCCCTTTCAGCATATTAAGTATTCTGCATTAATGCCATTTAAAAGTACAACTCGTCCTGCAAAAAGCAAGCCCTCATATGTCTATATTGATGGAAAAATATAAAATTGATGGCTCTTTGAAGAAGGGAAGGAAAAAACAAAAATGAAAAATGGATTTTTAATTAATTTTTGTACAATGGTCACAAGCTTGTAAAATAAATAATGTGTTAATTTTCTAGTACAGACTATCACAAATGCCATGAGTCTTAAAGGGGTTATCCTGTGTGTATTTTTTACACTGTTCCTAAAAACTAACAGGCAGGTAGTGGTAGTTGCTAACTACCTGTCTGTCGTGTCTGGTTCAGTTAGGCACTGACATAAAATGGTGGCAGACCGCTCCTTCTAGAGATCTAGAGGCTTCCACTAATGTCACTTCATTAGAGCGACTGCTTCTATTCCTCTCTGCTATGTTTATGGGGCGTGACTGTTGACACCATGCTGATCCCGCTCTGTGTACAACAGGCAGATAGTTACCTTTGTTAGGGCCCCTTTACACGTGGCTACATTTCTAGGGTGGCTACAGGTAACTTACTGGTTGCAATGAAATCATGGAGACATGGTTCTTTCTTGTTGCTGTGTACAAATGGAATAATCTCTCCATGATTTCACTGCAACCAGTAAGTTACCTGTAGCCACCCTAGAAATGTAGCCGCGTGTAAAGGGGCCCTTAGAAACTATGTGGCTAAAGGTACTGTCACATGCGGCAATATTGCTTGCAATTTCACTGGCAATTTGCTGGTTGCAGTGAAATCATGGACACATTGCTCCATTTGTACACAGCAACAAAATAGAACAATGTGTCCATGATTTCACTGAAACCAGCAAATTGGCAGTGAAATTGCAAGCAATATTGCCGCATGTGACGGCACCTTAAGGGTACCATTACACGTCGCAACATTACATGCAATTTCACTTGCAACTTACTGGTTGCAGTGAAATCATGGACACATTGTTCTATTTTAACTGTTATGAATTCTGTCTGAGTTCAGCCGCTACCATAAATGAAGAGTTAATGTTGGATTTCTCTGTCTCTGTTGTGTGTCTGATGAGGCGAATGTTTAGCCTGATAACATGACTGCTCTTATTCTAGTGTAACCCAAAACACTGCAAGCTAGAACATCAGGTTTTACTCTTCTGGGACATCCATACAGCTACAGTGAGTGCAGATGATGAGGACAGAGCGCTGATACATCTCATAAGGTATGCTCAATACACAAGTTTTAGGTTAGAAATATATTATTTTAATTAGACATATACATAAAGGGGATGTCACACGCGTCGATATCGCTGTCAATGTCGCTCGTACGTCACGGATTTTCAGTCGCTCAAGCGACGTAAAAGTGACGCAGGAGCGACATTGAAGCGTGTGACCAAGCGATGCAACCAGCGACATGTCGCTGATCGCCAATCGCAGGTTTCACTGCCAGACGTAAAACCTGTCGCTCATCGCTCAGTAGACCTTGTGCATCGCTGCGTGTGACACTAAACTCAGCGACATATTTTCTATTTTGACAACGTACAAGCGACTAAATAAAATCGCTCGCAAGATGGCGACATCACCACATCGCTGGGTCATATTGACGCGTGTGACATCTTACCTGCGATAATTCCACATCGCTCAGGCGATTAATAATTTGTGACGCATGAGCGATATCGCGGGCGACATTGACACGTGTGACAGGACCTTAAGAGTGTGGTTCTTCATTGGTCAGGTGTGTATTGAGTCTGGTCTGGAGCCTTATTTCATAATAGATCTTATCTGTAACCTTTTAAAGATCTGTTCTGTTGTCTATGTTTGTCAAGTCCAGGATCTGAATTAAAAATTTTAGGATCTGTTCTTTTTTAGTTATTTAGGGGTTTGAATGTATTTACTGTAGTTTTATTGCCCTTGGTTTGAAATAATTTAATGATCTGGTGTATTTATGTAGGCTCTGGTCAGGGATATTGAATTTAAATAGGGTTGTGATCTGGGATCTAAATGTATGTAGCGGTTTAGTCTGTGTCCATTTGTTTTAGTAACCTGGCATGGGGGCTTATTTTATTTTAGGGTCTGGTCTGAAGTCCAGTCTGGTCTTTAGTCTAAATTCACTTAAGCATTATGTGGTTTGGAGTCTGAATGTATTTAGGAGTCTGGTCTGGGGTCTAGCTTTAGGTCTAGGTCTTATCTGGAGTCGAAATTCATTCAACACTCTGGTCTAGGATTTAATTTTTATTCAGGGCTAATTTTATAATAATATTTCTGATCTGATATGTGGATTAGTTTAATGGCCACTTTACACGTCCCGATATCGGCGTCCAACTCCGACAAAAAGTCACGTGGATCGTGCGAAGGCCCCGATATCGTTTGTGCGTTTTATGGTGTAAATGTCCAATACGATGCAAGAACGATGCCAAACCGATATCGGGGAACAAATGAGCAGGCTCTCCAATGGCCCGATATTGGATGGACGTTGTGGCCGGATCGTGCTTTGTAAAAGCCCAACAACGATGTGAAGTACAATGTCCCCTATTCTCTCCCATGTTAAATGGTCGTTCTTGGGTCGGCCGTACAAGGGGGCGTAGACATCGCTGTTACGTTGCTTGCCGATATCGCGCTGTGTAACATCTCCTATGCGATCTTGGAATTCTGCCCAGAAAAAGCGCGCTCCCGCGGCGTTGTATACAATATCAGACCGATGTTGGAGCATGTAAAGTGGCCATAAGAGACTAGTCTGGTGTCTAAAGGCCCAGTTACAAACACAGATAATTGTGCAGAGATTGTTGGCAGATCTCTAGTTGCAGTGAAATCATGGACACATTGTTCCATTTGTACACGGCCACAAAATGGAACAATGTGTCCATGATTTCACTGAAACCAAAGATCTGCGAACAATATCTGCACAATTATAGCCTACAAAATTGGACTTAAAGGTCTGACCGGATCATATACCATATAAACCTAAAATAGCCCAAAAATTACCTTCCCTAAATCAGGAGGCAAACAGTTTTTTTGGACATAAATGATCCAGAATAAAGTTTTTAAAAAAATGCAAATTTTATTGAAATTAATAGAAATTACAAATTATGTGACCAATCACCATCAGTGCAGAACAAGCCACTGGCTGTGTAAACACAGCAGAGAAAAATTAGACAGGATGGTCCAAATGAATATAACTCTCACAATATTGATATTAAGACAACAAAATTATCAACTAGGGTATATATACATAAGCGTTTTTTCTGTCTAGGAACATGACTGTGTAATAACAGAACATATTAAGATCTCAGGGTTATGTTTACTGGGCACAATCTATATTAATATATCGTTATAGACATAACTAGACAATTGCCATATTATTAAACCAATATTAGGCTAGATATATCACCCCAGATGACAATATAAATAGATGTCTTATATAGCCATCCCCTCATGCTGTTAAACAAGAGCAGTATGAACTAGCCCACATAACTAAACATCTCCGTTAATCATCATGTCAAAGAAATGTTACAGGTCATACCTTGAGACATTTCCTTAGATGTAATAGTGTTCTGTGAGAAAGGGGAAGAGAGCTCAAATGGACCACAGCCTACACCCTCAACGTGTTTCCTCCGTGCTGGACGGCTTCATCAGGAGGCGTGGCCTGGCAGATTAAAATAGCCCCTTATATAGTGCCCCAGAGTACCAAGCTGAATCACCTGAATTGATTAGAGCCATCACAGCTGTGCGCAGCGTTGTTGCCGCATGATATGAGATCAGCAGGCGCCCGGCGCCGCGCACCGTATCTAACAACCCGAAGGAACTACGTCATTCGGGCCATCACCACGGCAATGCTAACCAACGCCGAGAGCTGCCGCTCTGTGTGTGTAACTGGGACTTAAGAGTCTGGTGTCAGATCTGGATTGGTGCTGAGTGATCATAGTAATGTGGGCTGAGAGAAGAAGACAAGATAAGGCAACTCCAATCTGGGGAGACATCACTCGTAAATCACTGGATGTAATTGATGGGAATTATACCTGTGACAGTGATATCATTGTTGTGCATAATACTCTTCATCTTCAAACCTGTATACCTGGTAAATAACCTCTGTGCTCAGTTTATGGCAATATCATTGGTCTTTGTACAGCGGTAACGTAACATTCCCTTTTAAATAAGTAAGTGAATATCTTTTATTATTATTGTTATAATTATTTATTTATATAGCGCCATTAGGTTCAATGGCGCTTTACATGAGGATAGGGGAGACAAGCACAAGTACACTAAGTCTAGACGATCGGGACGTACAGGTACAGGAGGGGAGGGGACCCCGTCCACGAGGGCTCACAGACAGCTGTGTGGTTCTAAGTTATTGTGTTCCTCTTTAATGTTCCTTGTTCTGTAATAGAGATGAGCAGACCTGTTAAAATTCAGTTTCTGGGGGTTATAATATTAATATAATAATAATAAGGTTTGGATAAAGTTCTATTCTGGACCCGAACTTGACCCGAACCTCATTAGAAGTCACTGATTGGGCAATTCGGCTCTCCGCCCACATATAGCCAGCCATAAACAAAGCACTTCTGGAGAAGGGAGGGCAGACTTTTGTAATATTATTATTTTTGTACACACTACATTCGATAACGCTGATTTTACCCCCAGAGCGGCCATTCAAACACTGCAAGTGGTTTACACTGGGCCGAGGTCAAGTACCCAGTGTACCCGACCACAGTGATGCCCGCTCCAATGGTTTGAGCATGTAAAGCCCCTGAACTCCCAACTTCAGCACTGAGTTTTTTGTAAGGACTGTGTTAAGAGCAAACATTGAACTTTAAAGTGTGGGTCTGCTCATCTCTCTTTTGTAACTAACATATTGTAAGTAATGGTGAAGTATGTAACCATAGAATTGTGCCCTGCTTTAGTTATGTTTACCCCCCAAATATAAACCTTGGATTTACTCCTGAAAACTGGCAAATGAAAAGGCCAAATATTCATTCATTTAACCATAGAGTAAAATCAAGTTGAGGAGGCTCCTCTTAGTAGTAGATCTTCTTATGACTCAAACATCGAGGCTATATCAGAAGATGCATAATATTACCAAACCTGTGCTCAGATATTATTCCGAGTGCTTTAGGAACTATTTCTACAAATGAAGTCTGATGCTTGTGTATTCCATAGATTGTCTCAGTTTTGCAGCTTTATGTCAGGCCATGTGACAGATTTTACACTGGAGAATCCTTTAGCATTCACTTCACTAATGAAAAACACTTTTTCGTTGTGAATCCTAGACCTGATAAATTGATTCTACTGATCATCTTCAGAGAATTACTAATATGTCCTTATATTTGTGTCATTCAGGCAACAGACCTTTTGTATAAAAACTTATGCAGGCAAAAGATGGAAAAATAAGCTGTAGCAATAAATCAGAACCTTTTTCAATTGTAGCATGTACTGGAAAATTACACAGCTATTAACATGGGGCTACAGGGAGACTTAAATGAGTTTTTCCTTTATCAAATTTTCTACCTATATCCACCTATCTAGTTGAATCTATAGGTTTGTATTTATCTAATGTAGGCTAAAAGAACGTTCATTTGGTCTGCCTATGGCTTGTAAATGTGGGTATACCTTGTTTTCTGCTATAGAACTGCACTGACTGCACTGATTGCTTGGGTCATCGGACAAGCTAGCTGAATCTAGTTGCTTCAATGACCAAAAATGGGCTCTATCATTGATACTAATCTCATAATTGAATAATATCATAATTGAAATAATAATAACATAATTGCTAAAAAAAAAACAACTAAACATTCTGATATGTGTTCCTTCCATTGCACATATACTGCCTTACCTCCAGCACTTCTTAGGGTACCTTTACATGTACGATGTAATGTGCGCGTGCATGGTTTTCATGGTTGCCTCAGATCGCCGATGGCGCTTTTACACACCGCAATTTCGCCCTCAACCTAAGGCGATGTGTCGCCACGGAAATCGCCTAGCCCACAGTGGAACTAATCCGTTGGAGTTCCCTCGACGCTTCACACGCCGCAATCCCCAAAGGAATGTGGGCGTACATGGTTAGCGCTGAGAGAACAAAGGCGTGACAGACTGGTGTATACCGCGCCCCAAACACGCTGATTAGACAACGCAATAACGTTATGATTGGGCAGCCTGCGCTGGAAGGCTGGCTAATACATGACGCCATTGCCATTGTGTGGTGGTGAATGGACAGCTGTTCAAATATGGCGCAGTGTCAAGTGACAGCTAATGGAAACACAGTAGCCACCACCAATCATTGCTGACGGGGCGCGGACTCCAGCATGCTGTGGCATGCCTACAGGAAATCAATAGGTGACGCAGATTCGATCACTATCACCCCTTCACACGCCAAAAGCCGGGAATGTCGCCTTCATGATTGCCTCTGATTTTGGAGCAGTGCTGTAAAATCGGAACCAGGCGACAACTTTTTTATCGCCGCCAAATTCCCAAATTACACGCCGCAACTGCGAGGCAATTTGACGGCGATGGTGACGGGGCGACATATCGCCGGTCAGATTTCTCGCCACGATTGCGGCGTGTAAAGGTACCCTTATATACGGTGTTCATTTTAGGACATGGTCATTTGTCGAAGTCAAAGTCAA
Organism: Allobates femoralis; assembly: GCA_033576535.1. Lineage (NCBI taxonomy): Eukaryota > Metazoa > Chordata > Amphibia > Anura > Aromobatidae > Allobates > Allobates femoralis. The sequence goes on along the minus strand of JARQOC010000004.1, from coordinate 182,848,683 downwards.
AAAAAGCTGTTCCTGATGCCTGATTTTGACTTTGACTTTGACAAATGACTTTCATAAATGACTTTGATTTTGATAAATGACTTTGACTATGACTTTGATAAATGACTTTGACTATGATAAATGACTATGACTTTGATAAATGACTTTGACTTTGATAAATGACTTTGACTTTGATAAATGACTTTGATAAATGACTTTGACTTTGATAAATGACCTTGATAAATGACTTTGATAAATGACTTTGACTTTGATAAATGACTATGACTATGATAAATGACTATCACTTTGATAAATGACTTTAACAGATTAGCATAATTTATTTTAAAAATTCTACAGTGGGTCCACTATGGATTTGAACCGTGAATGCTGGCTTCCAAAGGCCAAAAGCTTATCCACTAGACCATCCAGAAAGCTACTGTAAAAGTTCCCTTTTGGTATACTAACATAGATAACATGCACACAGTCTGTGTGCAGAAATCTGATGACCCTGATGTCTGAGAGCTTCTGACTTGTCATGCTCACACTCATGGTTATGACAAGTCACACATCACATTTATTTCTCATGGAGGTTAGCAGTGTAATGAAAGTACAAATTCCCAAGCAGTGCCAATGTTTCCTAGCTTCTTTTTCTGAAGGTATTATAGTTATTAATATAATTATTATCCTCTTAAACAAAACTAATGTTAAAAAAATTTTTTTTTGAAACACTAATTTTGTATATATATATTATATATACTGTATTTACCAGTTTCTGTAAATTTCTATAATTGTTTAAAAAATTGTTTAACAGCATATAATAGTAATATATTTACCAGTGACTGTACATTTGTATCATTGTTTAGGAAATTGTTTAAGAAAATATAATAATAATAATTAATATTAGTAATAAATACATAATAATCCACTACCTCGATTTCAACAACAAAAATGCAGAACTGCAAACATCCTAATTTATTACTATATCTTATATCTATTAACTAGCATAATTTATTATACAAAAAGTATTCTACAGCAGGTTCAGCATGGATTTGAACCATGAACGCTGGCTTCCAAAGGCAAAATACTTCTCCACTAGACCACCAAACTAACTGTTAGGAGGTGGAGGTTTTGTTCTGCTAAGAAAATGAACATGCAGGCAGTCTGTTTGCAAAACTGTTCTGACCCTGATGGTTGACAAATCTCATTGTCATTTGTCGTGGTCAGAATCAGAATCAGACTCACGCACACTTCAAAGTGTCATGGAGGCTTGCACCTCTTTTGCACCCTGGTTCAAAACCCCCCAGTAGGATAATTTTTTTTTTTTTTTTTTTTTTTTTTTCTTGTAAGTTATGGTGTAAGTTATACACAATTTACAGTAATGTTTAATTTGTGATTTCTTACATTATGGTACTGCTCATTAAAATGCAGCGAGTTTTGGGTAGATGGTAAACAACATTTTGTGTCAAATAAATAATAAATAATTGGTTTAGAACCTTTGATAATAAATTGTTGAAATGTACAGACACTTGGAAATAGATAAGTAGTAAATGACTGCCTTCCATTCATTTAGCCTATAAATGGACAACATGGCTGAAACGAATTATTAGTATGTTATGATGATTACCATAATGTAAGAAATCACAAATTAAACATTACTGTAAATTGTGTATCAAACACCATAATTTACAAGGAAAAAAAAAAATAATAATCCTACTGGGGGGGGGGGTTTGAACCAGGGTGCAACAGAGCTCTAACACTCCAGAGACTGAAGCCTTAACCATTAGGCCACTCAATCAGATGAGACCATCAGTGATTTTGTTTGCTAAAGAGACCAAACGTGCAAAAATCTGCTGATCTTTATGTGTGTCAGTCAGATATCATTGTGAGCTATGAAAATCATACAATAAGGTCACACAACAGTTTAAATGAGCTTAACGCATGTCTGCATTGAAAGGCATATCAGCAATGAAAAGATGTCTGTGCCTCTATTAAATGCCTATAGTTTAGTGGTGGGTGGGCAAAGGCTTTGTGTTGGAGACTTTGGGGTTAAAATGCGCAGTTCAGGACATGTAATTTGCTTATCATTAAGTAATTGTTGATATTTGAAAACAAAACAATGTATAAAAATTGTTGAAATGTGGGTTTTAAATAAAGCAAGGTCCATTGTGTCGGGCCACACTGAAAAAAGGGGTTAAAGCTTTTGTGTATGGAAAACTATTTTCATTTTTATGTGTGAGAAGTGAAGTGTCATATGTGAAAGTGATTTATCATACTCAGGTATGAGAATGAAACACAAAGTCAAAACTTTTTAATTGTACATTATTTTGGTTGGAAAGTGTAATAATAATAATAATAATGATTATAATAATAAAAACAATAATACCTTAACAAAATAAATAAATAAACTCGTGCTACTGCTTGGGGATTTGAACCTTCTTTATACTGGCAAGCCTCCATGACACTTTGAAGTGTGCGTGAGTCTGATTCTGATTCTGACCACGACAAATGACAATGAGATTTGTCAACCATCAGGGTCAGAACAGTTTTGCAAACAGACTGCCTGCATGTTCATTTTCTTAGCAGAACAAAACCTCCACCTCCTAACAGTTAGTTTGGTGGTCTAGTGGAGAAGTATTTGGCCTTTGGAAGCCAGCGTTCATGGTTCAAATCCATGCTGAACCTGCTGTAGAATACTTCTTGTATAATAAATTATGCTAGTTAATAGATATAAGATATAGTAATAAATTAAAATGTTTGCAGTTCTGCATTTTTGTTGTTAAAATCGAGGTAGTGGATTATTATGTATTTATTACTAATATTAATTATTATTATTATATTTTCTTAAACAATTTCCTAAACAATGATACAAATGTACAGTCACTGGTAAATATATTACTATTATATGTTGTTAAACAATTTTTTAAACAATTATAGAAATTTACAGAAACTGGTAAATACAGTATATATAATATATATATACAAAATTAGTGTTTAAAAAAAAATTTTTTTTAACATTAGTTTTGTTTAAGAGGATAATAATTATATTAATAACTATAATACCTTCAGAAAAAGAAGCTAGGAAACATTGGCACTGCTTGGGGATTTGTACTTTCATTACACTGCTAACCTCCATGAGAAATAAATGTGATGTGTGACTTGTCATAACCATGAGTGTGAGCATGACAAGTCAGAAGCTCTCAGACATCAGGGTCATCAGATTTCTGCACACAGACTGTGTGCATGTTATCTATGTTAGTATACCAAAAGGGAACTTTTACAGTAGCTTTCTGGATGGTCTAGTGGATAAGCTTTTGGCCTTTGGAAGCCAGCATTCACGGTTCAAATCCATAGTGGACCCACTGTAGAATTTTTAAAATAAATTATGCTAATCTGTTAAAGTCATTTATCAAAGTGATAGTCATTTATCATAGTCATAGTCATTTATCAAAGTCAAAGTCATTTATCAAAGTCATTTATCAAGGTCATTTATCAAAGTCAAAGTCATTTATCAAAGTCATAGTCATTTATCAAAGTCAAAGTCAATTATCAAAGTCATAGTCATTTATCAAAGTCATAGTCATTTATCAAAGTCATAGTCAAAGTCATTTATCATAGCCAAAGTCATTTATCATAGCCAAAGTCATTTATCAAAGTCATAGTCATTTATCAAAGTCATAGTCATTTATCAGAAGTCTTTTAGTCAAAGTCATTTATCATAGTCAAAGTCATTTATCAAAGTCAAAGTCATTTATGAAAGTCATTTGTCAAAGTCAAAGTCAAAATCAGGCATCAGGAACAGCTTTTTTTTACTTTGACTTCGACAAATGACCATGTCCTAAAATGAACACCGTACTTATACAGTATCTCAATTTACACAATCAGTATCAGACAAAGGTCGAAGTCACCACCCAAAGCATTATACTCAATGCACACTTTGGATTGTGAATTAATAGTGCCTTTATCACATATCAGATAGTCAAAGGGTACCTTTACACGTCGCGATATCGCATTGCAACATCGACAAAAAGTCACGTGGTGTGGTCGTTGCAGTTGATATCGTTCGTGCGTTGTGTCATGTAAATGGGCAATGCGATGGGAAAAAATCGTAGCTACGATATTGCAAAAAGATTGTGCAAGCCCTTCAACCGTACGATATTTTATAAGTGATGTGGCATGATCGTGCCGTGTGACGGCGCAACTACGATTTGGAATGCAACTTCCCCTATTCACTCCAATGTTAATGCTCATTCGCTGGGTTACTCATACCCAGCGGTAAAAAGTTGTGTACTTCATCGTAGTTGCATTGCCTGCTGATATCTCCCTGTGTGACAGCTCCTATGCGATCTTGGACAAGTGCCAAAAACGTGTGCGCTCCCGTGAAATTGTATGCAATATCAGAACGATATTGCAATGTGTAATGGTACTCAAAGTCTTCTTTAGTACTTTAAGGGGTAACACCCTAACCATCCTCTGTGGTTCCATGGTTTATTGTGAATGACAAGGACAGGAAAAGACTCTTCCAAACCCTTTCTCAATGCATATTTTCTTTTTCAATAAAGCTGTACCCTCCTCCTTTCCTTCTGTGGGGTAGTCACTTACCATCACCTGTATTTTCTCCTGACCTTGCCTGGTTGCAACTATAGTATGACCGCTAATGGTCCTAAATCAGAGATCTATTGATTGATGTCTGTTCATTTTGGAGCAATGTAAGGGGGCCGTCACACGGAACGATATCTTGCCCGATATCGTTTAAGCGATCTCCTTTTTGATCGCTTAAGCGATATCGGGCAAGATATCGTTGCATGTAATCAAGCGATTTACGATGGTAAATCGCTTGATCGTGACATCGCTGATCTGAGGTTCGGTTCTCAGATCTAGCGATGAACGATGCAACGATCTGCATCATCGTGGTGTATAACACCACGATGATCCATCTCCCAGCGACCGCGCCTATGCTGGGAGATGGTAACTATGGTACACGTCGGGTAACTAAGCGACGCGCGGCGCCTAGTTACCCGATGTGTACCATAGTAACGAGCGAGATCGCTGCTCCACATCGCTGGTGAGTCTGTCTGTGTGACATCTCACCAGCGATGTGAGCGATATTGTAAGCGATTGCGCGTGCACGTGATCGCTTACAATATCGCTAAAGATATCTCACCGTGTGACGGCCGCCTTAGGTGAGAAAGCCACAATAAATCAACTGCGGCAGATCTGAGTTGATTTATTGTTGGTAAAAAGACCATTGGTGGGATGATTAGGAAACAGCTGGCATTAGTCCTGTGTGCAGGATGGAGCCTGACAAGGTCTTTACAAGCCACTTACCACATGTGCTCGTAAAAAGATGTTGTAGAGTTTAGTACTCCTATGAAGTGGTTGTGTGCTCCACTTCCCAATTTCCCCCTTTAAATTCAACATAAACCATTTTAATTAATACTGTGTCACCAAAAGGGATTGGAATGGCCAATTGAATTTTGCCAAGATAGAGTCTTTTGATGAAAACATATCTTTATTGATTGCAGTAGAAGAAAATCATTCTTAGAATGAAATCCCAAGAAAAATCATATCCCTGAGAGAAAATTTCTGAGTGGCAGGCAAAGATTAACATCATAAAATTGAATTTTTGCTGCAAAGCTTTGATGTAATCAGCAGCTGGGAGATGGCATTGCCCTTGCAGTGCTCTCTTTGATTGTGGTGAATTATTGTGTGGAATGAAATAAATGTTTCTTGTGTCATTCTTTCTTGAAACACAAAGCCAGGGGCTACAAGACACTTGTTTTTCTAAAACATGAAATTGGTTGTATTGCGTTTATCATTTGTGAAGATTGCTCTTCTCTCTAAACTCTTGTAATGCTTGCAGTTGAATACAATTTACTTTGCACTATCTAATAGGCATGAAGAGAGAATACACTAGTGATGAGCTATTGTAGCAGGCAGTAAGATTCATTTGCTTGATGGCATAAGGCAGTGTTCCACCAACTTCAGTCCTCAAGAGCCTCCAGCAGCACACGTTTTCAGAATTTCCTTAGTATTGTTCAAATGATAGTTTAATTACCTGCACAGGTGGGTCATTCCATGCTGAGAATGAATTTTTTCAAAATTTTAAAATATTTTAGAAATAGTAAATTTTTTGTAAGTTGGTACTTCATTACACATGGCATAAGGTGGCAACACTGTTTCTTTCAAATTCCATATATTTCCAAGATGGCAGAGAGTTGCATGAACACCTACTGTTCTTACTGGAATCATACAGTAACAGGCCATATTGGTAAGTGGATTACTATTAACTAGCAACATGCATAACTTAAGTTCACTAAATATAAAAGAAGTACTGTTATGGTACCTTTACATGCCGCCACAGGAAGGTAGAAACCGCCAGGCATCGGACACAATTGTGCCTGTTGCCTTGAAAACACCGTGAAGTGGCGGCGTGTAATTCAGGAATTTCCTTCCTGTGTCTTCGGATACCTGTGTCTGGGCCGTGCTCAAAAACAAGAAGACATAATCCCTATGGTGGCGGCGTGTAATCGGGGCACAGGCAAGGTATTTGCGTGCCCTAGTGAATTCCCTGGGGCGTGCCACAGCATCATGTATACCACGCCCCATCAGCTATCATTGGTGGGGGCTACTGTGTAACCATTGGCTATCCCTGCACAGGGCGCCGTATTCAGCGAGCTGACCAGTCACACTCCACATTTGCAATGGCGTCATGTATTAGCCAGCCTTCCTGCGCTGGCTGGCCAATCATGATGCTATTGCATTGTCCAATCACTGTACGAGCGTCGCGTAATACACAACTCTGGCAAGCCTATGTACTTACGCCGCACAATATGTACGCCCATATTCCCTTGTGGTAGCGGCGTGTAAATCAGGGAAGGTGCTCCACAGAAGGTAACCCGCGGCACGCGTCGGCACTTCCGGAGAACGCAAATACCTTCTGTGGAGCACTTTGTGACGGCGTGTATATGCGGCATCAGGGATCATTAGGCACCGTTGCAAACGCGCGCGTGACGTGCGATGCATGCCTGTTGCTGCCCTCTGTGGCGGCGTTTAGAGGTACTATTAGGGTACCTTTACACGCCAGAAACAGAGGAGACATTTTTGGCTGCGATATTTCTCGCTTATTGTATTTCAGGAATTTGGCAGCGATAACACCAATGTCGCCTGGTTTCGATTTTACAGCGCTGCTGTGAAATCGAAACCAGGCGACATTTGTCTTATCGCCTCCAAATTACCGATTTATACGCCGCAATAAGGAGGCTATTTGGCAGCGATATTTCCAGCAAGAAATATCGCCGCCAAAAATGTCTCCTCTGGTTGTGGCGTGTAAACGTACCCTATAGGTACCCTAAGGAAACAAAAATACTATAATATCATTGGTTCTGTAAGATTATTGTTTACCAGAAATTTTGCACATATCCATTGTAGACATTATTTTAGTAACATAAGTTACCAAAAAGATAAGAAGTTTTTGTAGGATTGAGAACTAAGCATAAATTAAGTTGTAACTTTCAGAGTTCTTATGTTAATGTATTAACTATTCACTAAGTTTCATGTTTCTGCTAAAAGTTTCACAGTTTCTGTATGAAGTAAACTTATTGTAGCATAAGTTACCATCAGCTTTGTAATGTAAGTTACTTCAGCTCTTCAATGTAAGTTACCTGCCTTTCAATTTTTGGACAACACTTACAGTCAGCTTTTTGAAATAATTAAATACTATTAACCCACCCCAGGGCAGTGGGGTACCTGGTTCTGGGCGTTATAGTTCACAGGGGATGTCACAGGGCCTGTGCCTGGTCCCATGGCCCTGGTGGTTGCTGAAAAGAGTCACGAAAAAAAGAGTGTTTTGTGACGCCACCTACGGCCCCGGTAATGTTACCAGCATTGCGGAATAGACCTCCAGGGTGATGGTGAAGCAGCAAGATGGTTTCGCTCCCCATAAGTGGAGCGGGATCCCCAGGGCAGTAGTGGATGATGGCAGTTATGGAACAGTCTATGGAGGGAGTAGGATCAGGGACCGTAATAACAGTCACACACACAGGGTTGTTGTTTCCGTACCTTTACGGATGTTGCGGTTCAAAGTTGAGATCAGGGTACAGTCCGGGTAGGCTAGGAGCAGTTCAGGATCTCCACATCTGATGAGTTATGAGGCCTCCCTTTTACTCTGTGTGTGTACTTTAGTCCTGGGCTGTCTGAAGCTAGGCCCTGACCCTCTCCTGTGTCCTCACTTGTATAGCAGGCTGTGAGAGCCCTGCTGTAAGCACCACTGTATCCACTGTGGTCCCAGTCTCTGCTAGGTGGCTGTGCCTCAAGTGCTGTGCAAGGAGACTTGAAATCTCCCTGGCCTCCGGTCTTTACTGCTGGCCTGACTGGACCCGTGCAGTCTCGGACTCCGGTGTCCAGGGGTGTCGATGTAGCTCTTCTGGGGCGAACTGGCTCCCCCTTGCTAACTTGCCTGGCCTCTGACCCTCACTCTTGGATCTGGCTAGGCTTCCCGGCTGGCACTGCCTAGCGTGGCTCCATTCACCAGGTGTCTTCCTCAGTACTGCTCCGTACTGAACTGCCTAACTTCCCCTCCGGACCTGAATTTATAGGGGACCTTGCCTGAAGTCGGCAAGTAGAGCTCCCCATTCAGGTCTGGGTTGGAAGGTGTTTTGCGTGCGGGCTTAACTGATGTGGAGATCCTTCCCTGCTCCAGGTGTTCCTGTGGCAATCGAACTGTGAAGTGTGGTGCTGCACTATCATAATTGGAAATGGCCAGCTAAAGATGATGAAATTTATTATGATGTCTGTCAAATTTTAAGAAAGATTCATCCTCCCCTGAAAATGGGTTCTAGGGACATTTGGGAATTTTTGGATTAGCCAGGAAGTTAAATGAGCAGTGAGCACAAAGTTACATGCTTGTTGAAGCTCTTCATTAGCGGTGTCTGAATTCATTGGACTGGAGCACATATGAAGGCCTAGATTAACATTTACTCTACATTATGTCATTGATCAACGGTCATATTTTGTAATCAAAATTTCCACTCTGCAAAAATATTGATAACTGAAGTATGAATATTGATTGATTACATTTTCAGACAACATTTTAGTCTACATATGTAGTTCACACCAATGAATTCACATGCAGCCTATGTTTTGTCTAAATAAAGTCAGTTTGCCTTCTCAAATATGAACACTGACAAAGTTCAACACTTTCTTTGTTTTGTAACGTAAGTTACTATATTGTGTTGTAACATAAGTTACCTACATTCCTTTTAATAAAAACTGTTGCATTTAACTTGAGAGGTTAAAATAAATTTGTTAAAGTTGCTTGGACTATGGTGTTTTAATGCAATAAAAATAGTACTTCTCCCCTGTTTACCAGAACAGAAAATGTGGCAGTCTCATGAGATGGACAATTGCTTTTCCTTTTTGTGTAACGTAAGTTATCAAGTAATAACACTATATTTTGTATTTAGTTTGTATTGTTGAAAAATCAAACTGTGTTGAAATCTATTGAGAATAGTTTAATGTACAATATACATTCACTCATTTTTGTGCCTGCCTTCAAAGAACAGTCTGTAGCCATTATTAACTCAGTTTTTGGCTTGTGAATGTAATGTAAGTTACCGTGGAATGACCCAGGTGATGATTCTAACACGTTTGTAATACTAATTAAATCCTGAAAAGCTGACCTGTTGGAGGCTCTTGAGGGCTGGAATTGGGGAACACTGGTGAAGTCTTTGTGCCCAATGTGCGTCTCTGGTGCGTTTTGGTAATATGTTTGTGCAGCAAAAATGGATCACCCACAGCATTATCATTTAGATCTATGTGATTTGTAAAATGCTATGCCCACATGTGCATTTTTAGGTGGTCCATTTTTGCTGCAGAAAATGCATGCGCTAAAAAATAACCATGTCAATTAAACTGAGCGTTTTTCTGCTGCATTTTCCAAAAAAGCATCACAAATGGATTGGTATTCACACAGTCTGTTTGTGAAGCTTTTTTACTGCGCTTTCTACAGCAAAAAACGACCAATTACTCTCCTTCCCTGGTGATCACTTCCTTTCAGGACCTGCATGAAGTAACTTGCCCATGTGACTCAGCCTGAGAGTCATGTACAAGGTCCTGTCAGTACTGTACCCACAGGTCTTGCTGGGGCTCGGAAGGATTGCTGATGAGGGTAAAAAAAAGTGTGTGTCTCAAGGCTGCTTCATGATATTGCAACACAACTACAATAAAAAGTCACGAGGTACGGCCATTGCAGTTGCTATCGTTGGTGAGTTGTGTCGTATAAATGGGCAACGCAATTCAAAAATGATGCAACTACGATATCGTTTTTGGATTGTGCATGCTGTTCAACCGTGCAATATTGGCTAGACGATCTGGCAGGATCGTGCTGTGTGAAAGCGCAACTACGATTTGGAGTGCAACTTCCCATATTCACTCCAATGTTAATTGGTCGTTCCCTGGGTTGCTCATACACAGTGTGAAAAAGGGGCGTACACCATCGTAGTTGCCTTACCTGCCGATATCTTCCTGTGTAACATCTCCTATGCGATTTTGGACAAGTGCCAAAAACGTGCGCGCTCCCGTGAAATTATATGCAATATCGGAACGATATTTGGATGTGTAAAGCAGCCTTCAGTCTGTGAGTCTGTCTGTGTCCCCTTATAGCATTCCTACTTTTAGCTGCATTTTATTCATTTTTTAATGCAGCTGCATTTGTATGTTTGCGTTTGCATAAATGCAGCACAAACAAAAACAGCAGCACAAACGTGCAGCAGGCACTTAACCTAAGGATATAGGAGTCACCCAAAAACCTACAAAACTAGAAAATGTTCACATAACACAGGGTTTTTCTTGTAAAGAACATACAAATAATGAATATATAAAAATGTAAAAACACAAAGGTGAACATCATGTGGCAAATGTCTACAATGGGGTCATCACAGGTATGATGTCAATCCAATCCATAACTCACTTCCCATGGTCCATCATCCAGGAAAGTCAAAATTCAATATTCCATAAATTCCAATAAAATAATAACAACCAATATATTGTGTCAAAGACCATAATATTATAGAGACCCTGAAATACATAAATCAGCTTAGGGTGGCTTCACACTGCGGTCAGGTCCGGTCCGGGGCTGTCAGGGATGAACCTGACAGCCCCGGACCAGATCTGAACACAGAACCGGAGGGCAATCCGGCCCCATAGACTCCCATGTTAGGGAGCGCCGGATTGCACTGTATATTGCCGGACAGATGGAAACCGGATGGTGGATAGCTTCCATCCGGCCCCATAGGATACTATGGGGCCAAAATTCGGTCCGGGGCTGTCCGGTTTACACCGAACAGCCCCGACCGGACCTGACCGCAGTGTGAAGCTGCCCTTAAAGGGACTGTCTGAACTACTCATAGAGTAGGACATCAACAACACATTAGTAGGGGTCTAAACAACCCCCCCCCACAGATCAGAGGCCATTAGCTATGGGGTGGCTGGATCTAAGCAAATTGACCTGAGTTAAAATACACAGTTCCATTCAATGCGTATCAGCTGCTGCTAGAAGATATCATAGCTGATTCCTAGGATGTCTGGTAACCAGACAACCCCTTTTAATAAAAAAAAAAAAAAACTAACATTTTTGAAAACAAGAATATACTTGCATAGCAAATGTGTAATTGAAATCTTCCTCCAAACAAATCATGATTTGGCTGTAGGAAACAAGCAATGCAAGTTAAAACAAATGGGAGGCAGAGGGGACAATTGTAGCAACGTACTGTATTTGCAAAGATTTGTTAAAGGGGCTGTCTGATTTAAACTGATAAGTCTGCAGTGTATGTGAAGATTCACTAGCTTGTAAGCCGGGAACGGACCACAATTATACTGTATGCATGTTCCCAGCAACAACCCGACTAGCGTGTGCGACCTCGTTAATACAAGTGTATGGGGTGGGTGCGTCCAACTAGTGGGCACGGCCTTGCTTCATACACTTGTATAAAGCCAGGCCGTGCCTCCTAGTCAGGTTGTGGCCGGAAACATATATACCACGTAGTTCCTGGTTTAGAAACCGTAAATCCTCGCAGCGCCCAGTGTCTGCACTGGGAGGATTGATAAAGTAAGCAGTCGCATGGAATGACTTCAGAATTATCAGTTTAGACTGCACAAACCCTCTAACTTGCAGTTTTAATCTATATGTAAATTTGTTTAATAGTGGACATACCCTTTAAATGTATAGCTTAAAGTAAATGTCTCAATGTCAGGCTATCATGACATTTATAAAATTGGCTGACATAGATGTGGAAAGGTTTTTACAGCCAACATACTCATATTTACTGTATTGTATACCATGGCTATGTAGGAAGAGACATACGGTAGTAGAATCCACAAGAGTAGGAGCCACTTGTACTCAAAACTGGGCAGTGTATGCAGGATGTAACTGTGTTTTGTAGAAGACCCAGAAGACACATGTCAATGGGGGGCTCTGCAGTGATGAGCGAGGTGAGTGTCAAACAGTCATAAATCAGACAGGAGACTGAAATGCTTTTTCATTTTTGTTGTAATTGAAATTCATTTATATTCAGTTTATGCAGTCTAATAAGATAATGATATAAGAGTAGACTGCACATGACAATTTAAGAGGGGATTTCTCATTGTGTTCTGATTTCCACCTTACTTTTCACCATTACCCATTTATGTACGTAAAATAAACACACAACAGCCGTGACTTGGAATAAAATGGCCACATCACCTTTTATTAATGTTTTACACCAACCTGGGGTGTCCACCACAAGAGCGACCTCACAAATATAACTATCAACTCTTAATAGATCTAGTCCAGAGGCAAACCCCCTTTGTAAAAGTTTCTCTGGCCGCACAACCACCAGTCCAGGGACAGAGGCATTAAAGGGGTCAACATTTTTCAGCCTAGATACACATGTAAATGATAGAAAAAGCCCGGACAACCCCTTTAACAACCCACAGTTATTATCCCAAACCTTTGCAGGACCTATACTTACAAATTAACTTGCTGTACCAAAAGCCGCTATTCCCCAATAGTGCCCTCACCGAAGGACATGACCAGTCATCCCGCCTCTGAACCAGACCCCATGCTACGGTGGCAAAGAAATGTAATTATTCATTTATTCTCCTTATGAATTTCTCTTTTTTTTTGGAAAACATACCCATACATTGTGACATATAACATATCAATCTACAAGTACACTTGCATATATATACCCCTACCCAAACGCATGCTTGCTTACAATACACAAATTATCGACTGCCAAACCAAAAGGGTGAGTGTCCACCCCATTACCCTGCCCCCCTTTACCCCCTCCAATCCAAACCCTTGCACGTTCACTGTGCAGGCCAGTGTTACACCCCTTAAAATCCCTTTAACCTCTTCACTGCCACCCCTCCATATTGTCATGTGGCCCGTCTGCCTGATTTAGGCTCCATGGCCTTTCTGTCTGTGCATTTGACAACTGGAATCATAGCAATATAAGGGGAGGTTCACATTTGTAGGTCTGCAGATGAGCGATGTATGCGTAAGACGTAAAGGTTGCATGGAAACGTGCGCCATATGTTTGCCTATGTCTCTCTGAATTTTGCCACCGTATGCCTCCATTTATGTCTATATTAGATTTTAATTAAAAACAATATATCATGTTTATTTTCAGTCTTATCTCTACTAACTTTTAATGGTACAGACAAAATCGAACACTTTTTTTTTACTACATCTTGCTCATATCAGTCTATGGATACATTACCATATACTGTAACTGTGAGAAAATGTGATTCTCGTTAATGATACATTCACATGAAGTTTTTTGCTGTTATTGTTAGTTTCAATTCACACTGAGAAGGCAGATCATAATTAATTGTATGAAGTGTGTAAAGGATACATACTATACAGGGTCGTCTCTGGTTTATATCATTTCATTACATGTTAATTTTCTTTATAATTAGATCTTAAAAAGGAATATTTAATTTCCTTGTATGCTGTAAAGCAAGGGGGCCTCGAGGGCCAGCAACAGGGCATGCTTTCTGGATTTCCTTAGTATTGCACAGGTGATAACATAATCACCAGCAGCAGTGATGATTCTAACCCCTGTGCAATGCTAAGGAAATCCTGAAAACATGACCTGTTGGCGGTCCTTGAGGCCTGGAGTTCACTACCTCTAGTGTAAAGTTACTGGTATGTAATGTAGGCTGCTTGGCCACTAGATGTCAGTATTACAATATTTTATCATTTCCTGTATACTCTACTTTCAAAGAATTCACCTTGTGAAAAAAAGAATCTTGATATATATCTGCTGTATGTACACTGTGCATAATTATTAGGCAATTTCTATTTTCAATGAATCATTTTAATTATTGAATAACTACAGTGATGTCCGTCAATCCAAACTGAAGTTTTGTCTTTCTTAGGAGAATATCTATGTGTGCGGAATTATTACACAACTAAATGAAAAATGTAAATTTTTCCCATCACAATTGTGCTTGTAAAGAGAGAATAATAACCAAACAATTTAATGTCTAAAATATATTACTGACACTTTAAAATTATATAGTATCAGTGAACAATATAGCCGCCCTTCTCTTCTATGACAGTCATAACTTTCCATTCATGGAGTATGTCAGGTTTGATCAACTTTTCAGCAGCATAGCCCCCAGCCTCCCGGACAATGTTCAGAGCGGTGACCTGTTTTCCTTCATCTTACATCTTCCATTTAAGAAAGTCCCACAAGTTCTCAATAGGGTTTGGGTCAGGGGAGGAATGGGCCATATCATTATTCATTCATCTTTAAGGCCTTTAATGATAGACGAGCAGTGGAGACTTTGATGAATATGATGGGCATTATTCTGCATAAAAATCATGGGTTTATTGAAAGATACAGACTATTTACTGCACAACTGCTTGAAACAGGGGCATTGGTAGAGTCAGAAAAGATCGGGGGTGTCAGCTCCATGACATGTTTTGCCACCTATCCTCCCACCGAAACAAAAAATGTAACTCAACAGATTACAGTGATAGCCTTCTGTATAGATGTTCAGTTGCCGGGCCATTGTTCCCCTGGTAGCCGTGGGTCTCTGCAGCAGAACCATCCTCATCCTATTAAACTGTCCCTGGCTGCTTCCTCAGAGCAAAAGTCATATTTACAGTCACCCTCATCGAGGGTTAAAGCCCGCATCGAGTCTCTAATGCTTTTTAGGCACAGTTTATTTACAAAGTCTTGTTGCACAGGCACTCATCTTGATCGTTGCATAAGCAAAAATGGATATTCACAGCGTTACATTTGCTACAAGCTGCTTCCCGCTGTCCTGGTGACACCAAATTCCCGTACTGCAGACCAAAGGTGTCTGTGAATATATACAGTCTTAACCATTCAGGCCCTACCCCTCCATTGGGGATCCATCCAAAGGTACAATAGGGAGCCTCTGCTAGACAAGGTTTTTCTTCACCGTTCCTTCTGTGGTAGTTGTGTCGGGGTTTGCTGGGGGTAGTGGTAGCTATAGGAAAGTGCTGTGATTGATCCACCCCGACATGCTACGTTAAACTGATTTCTGGATAAGTGTATGTTGCTGCAGTCCCTTTATGTACTTTCTGGCCATTCCTGTTGCATTCCTCAGCCAGTCCACTGGCACCATAGATAGACATGTTCTTTACAGCAAGGCAGTCTATACTGAGCATAGCACTTGTAAACAGAATACAACAGGCAAGACATTTCCTTTTATTTTCTGTACAGCATAGAGGCTTAAACATAATGGTACTGGCGACGGCTCTTTTCTAGTGGATGGTTTGTTTAACTGGCAAATGAGATTAGCCCTTCTTCTCTATGGTACCAGAACCCACGGGTCAATGTGTTACTCTGGATTCCAAGCCCCCCACTGTCACAGACGGTGATCCTCTTCAAAGCTCATTACTAGAGCTAATCTCACAGTCTTTTACATTCTCAGCCGGGCAGCACCCTCACTTCACTGGGTCCCCCATGCTGAGAAATACTGGACTCACTTAGTTTTGTGCCTCTTCCTTCATCGGGTCCACTCCAACTTGCCTACACTTAGGAGCACTGTCAATTTAAATGGAGCTTCTTCCTTTAGGTTCTTGCTGTTTTTGTTCTAGAATGGCTTCCCCACAGCAGTCCAACACTCTCCTTCTCCTTGTCACTCCTACACTCAGTGGCTGCTTGTTGCTGACTCACTTTCGCTCTTCCTAGGGACTTGCCCCTTCACGTTAGCTTATCCAAACCTTAACTCCATCTGTCCCTGGGAAAACCTTCACCTTTCACCTACATTATAATACACTTCTTGTATAATAATACCTTCACATTACCAGCTATGCTATAGCTATACATTACACATTACACTACATTATTGCTATCACTACAAACTGTGCCATACATCATGCCTTATGTACCTATTACAATTTACTTAACACACTCTATGCAATGAAATCATCATTGTCTTCAGGGGGGCACAGGACTGCAGGACTACCCTCTTATATACCTCCCCTCTTTAACCATGTCCGTCCTCGGCCATGTTTGGGCTCTGAAAGACATGGAAACATAAAAGCAAAGCACACATAAAGCCACATATAAAACATTCATTAAGTCTGTCATCTTACTTCGGGTCATCCCAACCTCAGTCTCATTAGGTTTGAACTCAGAAAATTAGAAAGTCCAATTCCATATACAATACAGCAGCCCTTCTTATCCAAGGGCACAAAAACAAAACCATAAGGCACATCGGATCATCCATGTTTTCTTCCTCCCCATTTTCTTGGTGACAGTATTGTACCATTTTTTCACTGCCAAGGGCCATGGGTTAGGAGTGACAGGAAGGGGACATGGGGCAATGGAGCAGTTCATTGGGCAGTCAATGGGGCAAAGAGGCAGTCCATAGCATGGGGTCTTTGGTGAAGGGTGTACAATCCTCTCACAGTCCACAATACTTGCAATCCAACAGGGAGGCCTAAATATCAGGCCTAGTTCGTAGCAGGACAAAGTGTCGTCTTATCCGCGATGCTGGGAAAGAAAGACCAGAAAGCTGGGGTGTCTGGTCTAAAGATGTTTTAATAATGGATTAAAAACATCTTTAGACCAGACACCCTGGCTTTCTGGTCTTTCTTTCCCAGCAGCGAGGCTCAGATGACGCTTTGTCCTGCTACGAACTATTTTTAACACGTTGTCCGTTGAAGTGTGGATCCTGCAGCAGCTGGTTCTGAGCGTTCAAAGTGGTTGTGGGTATACACAACCTGTCCAGGTGAGCGGTTTTCTTGTTTGGTTTGCCCCTTTTGCTAAGGAGATAAGACCCTATTGAGCATTTTGTCTCATATTCTAAATATTAGGCCTATCCAGCAATGGGAAAAAAGTAAGGCTCCTACGTCTCCAACTTAAAGTCCCTGATGAGGACCTGTCTGGACCCAGATACTTCTTACAGGTGCTCTCCATAACTAGCCTTGTTTACACAGCCATTGGCCCACACTTGGAATGGATCAGGATTGGACTTACTCACTCATTTTTTTCTTCCTCTGCTGGGGTTCCAATTTCTCAGCTGGTCTGCAGGTCATCTGGACTACTATTCATACCAATATACTCATCCCAAGGACAAAGGCCACAGTCCCCTATTCCAACTCAACCACAACAGAGCCCCAAGCTAACCTCCTGTCCTGTCTTCTGCGCAATAGCCACTTGTTCATATGATTTAAGTGCAACATACAACTAGTGATGCTCTGTCACACAACCCCAGCCCTCCTGGGCTTGCTCAGCCACTCTCGAGCCATAGTTAGGCCTACCTCTTCTGCCAGTTTCGGCTCATCCTCATCCAGCTTCATGTCTTGGGGCTCCGCTAGCAGGTCCAGGTATGTTGCAGAGCCAATATCCTGGCATCCAGACATTCCAACAGGCATGGGGATGGTCCTGTTTATGGCCAATTCCAGAGACCTCCACATTGCTGCACTGCTTCTTCTCAAAATGGCATCTGCTATTCCTCTGCATCTGGTTCTGCCTCTTCCAGGGCCAGAGATCCTCACATCACCCATCTATCTTGGCCACTCCCACAGCCACACCTCTTGCATACACTGGTGAGTATAATTCCTGAGGTCAATAACGCGTTCCCAACAAGTAGTTAGATCTTGAAATGCGTTAATGACTACATTATATATGTTTATTATAAATGTATCCACAATTCAATAATAATGATAAAGCTAAATGCACTGATTGAAGAATATAGAAGCATTGAATTTACTGAGATGCCCATTGATGTGATTTTCTCTAAGACAGATAATTACATTAATGTTCTTCATAAAAAGGGTTGTTCTTTGGATAGGCCATCCATATCAGGTCTGTTGGATTCCAACATCTAGTATCCACACCCATTAGTTGTTTTAAGTTCTTGCCAGTCGGTGGTGCAGGGTGTAAACAATGCACAGTTCCATTCAGTGTGTGATGGCCACTTCTGGGTATTGTAGAACAGCAGATAATAGGAGCTAATATGAAGCAACCAGCAGGGCCTATGATACATTGAATGGAGCTACACATTATAGCTCCATTCAAGGTGTTTACATCGAGCGCTGCTGGAACTTATAACAGCTAAATGGTGAGTGCTGATTGTCAGACCCCCACTGATCTGATATTGATGACCTATTCACAAATCAATATCTTAAGACTGGACAACCCCTTTAATATAGAGGCTAGGAGATGTTCTGTACACCTGCTCACGCACACACCAAATTGAATGCAGCTACGCATTGCAACTCTGTTCGATGCGCTTACATCAGGCCGCCACCGTAGCTTTCAACAGATGATTGGTACCTGATCTGATCTTTCCCAAAGGGAGGTCATCAATATCATATGTCTGGACAACTCTTGTAATAGTTCACTACAAACAATTCTTGCTGATCAGGTTATATATTCACTAGGATAGCTTTCAAAGTAACAAGTTGTGACACAAGAACAAATAGTCATTTAGTTATGATCCATTACCGTGCAGTTTCTAAACACCACTCACTGAAACCATAAATAATATCTTGTATACAATTTCTTATTTAAAGCAATTTGGAGTGGCAGAGATTAGGATGTAGTGAAGTGGAATACATGATGTAGACTCCTAACTTCTACATGGAAAGAGAGGAGACTAAAGTGATACCTGGACTTCTATAAGTACTGCTATATGAAAAGGACAAGAGAGGTAAATGTACTGCATATAATGGGTTGGGATAAACAGGGATATTAGAAGCATGGTATGGATGGACACCTAAAACAGAAATGCTTCACAGCTAAAATGATCTACCAGTAAAGGGCCCGTTACTCGATACGATATCATTAACAATATAGTTGCAATGACACGTAGATTCAACTAACGATAAGTCGACTGATCGTTGATCAAAGGTTTTTGAACCGGACCTAAAACCAGATGATGATCGTCCGTCCAACCTGCAGCATCGGTGTGTGTGACACCTTGATATCGATGTCGGTAACGACTTCGCCTATTCAGAACTGAAGGACATAGGTGATCAAACGACCTCAAGTATCGTTCACTTGTCTGGGAATCGTTGCTGCGTTGTTAAAGATATGTGTACGTGTGACATTACACTAGCAATCATTGAACGTCATTCAAGCAATCTAAGTCAAGTCGGATCGTTGGTCAGCTCGTTCGACCATTGAAGCATGAAACGGGGCTTAAGGCTGGATTCACACTCCTAATGTTTCTTGTTCCTTGTACGAATCATTGTACACCGACTACCCACAGGTCTCTTGGAACAAGCTTGACATTCTCATATATGCCATATTTGATACTGGCCATGTGCACACGTTGAGAATTTGATGAGTTTTTTACCTCAGGATTTGTAGCCAAAACCAGGAGTGGTGATAAATACAGAAGTGGTGCAGGTGTTTCTATTAGACTTTTCCTCTGATTGCTCCACTCCTGGTTCTGTCTACAAATCCTGAGGTAAAAAACTCATCAAATACTCAAGGTGTGCACGTGGCCACAGTCAAGTTTGGCCTAGGAGTCCTATGGCTAGTCAGTACATCATAGTCCACACTTGACTGCAAAGTATAGATGTGTGATTCTGGCCTAAATGTGAGACCTGCATAATATGGAGCACTACTCTTAATTTTTATTATCTGATTGTACTTTTTTTTTAAAATTAGAAGACAGCAGAAACAATGTGGTTTGTTCCACCTGATGATTATTAGAAGCCTTTTGGGGACATCTCGTTAAATACTGAAATCACTAGTTGGAATGCTTAGACTAGCACATGAGAGCAGTACAGTATGTTCTCTGTGCACACAGTCCTTCAGAAAAACCTGTTGCCTGGATAAGGCCTAAAAGTTTATTCAAAATTGTAAATGCTTCTAGAAATAAGCTAAAGTATTATTTTTTCACAAGCATTTCCTGTTTTTAACAGAAATCTGCAGATTTTTGCTATGCAATCTGAAGACAGCGTGCTGCAAATGTAACACCTACATTTCAACTATCCATCTCTTTTCACAAAGTGTCTTTTGGTTTACTTGCTATGTTAGTTTAAGCTTCTGCAGCTTTATCACTAGCTCAAGTCTGACTCCTCCCCCCATGTGATTCGCAGCTTCTGTCTCTAGAAATGTACACTAAAAGCCTGGTGGCAGCGCTTTGAGCTCTGCGGCATTGCTAAAACTAAAACCTTTGATTGTGTCAGAATGGTTGCTCCCAATAATCTAAGTTAAACATTGTTGGATTCAGGGCCTCTTTATCTACATGAAGCTGCTCTCAGATGAGGTTCCAGAAGCCTGCAGACAGATTCCCTTTAACCTTTTTCTCAATAACTGATGCCAATGTTCAAACCAGGCTCAGAGGTTTAGTGTACTGAGCATGCTCAGTACACTAAAATCGGGTCCTCAGACCCTGCTCCATAAGGCTCCATGTTAAAGTCTCGGATCGGATCGGATTTGGCATAATTGCCATCCGATTCTCTTTTTAGGAGCCAAAATCGAAGCAGTCTATGATTTTTGCTCCTACAAAAAATCGGATCAGAGGCAAATCGGATGGCAATTATGCCAAATCCGATTCGATCCCCATTGGATAACATGGGTGCTGATTTGGATCTGATGCTGTCCGATTTTCATCGGACAGCATCAGATTTAACTAATATGCAATGTGAAAGCAGCTTTACTCTCTTGCTGTAGTATGTCCACCTTGCGCTCAGTTTCAGTCTTGCTGTTTGTCTCAGACTCTCCACATTGTGGTGCTGTTGCTCTTTCCCCATAACACTCTGATTTGTACTAGTGCATAGTCTTTTTCAATACATCATTAGCTGTTGTGAGCTTAGTCATATAAATAAGAAAATAGTCCTATAGTAGTATGAAGAATTTTCATTTTTTAATTAATCCTTACCACTATGTACTATGGTCGTCCACAAGACAAAATTAATTCAAATGTACAATTATGTTGATGGGTTTTCACATACCCCAGACAGGTCTTGTATTAGTTTCCCTCTTCATGATCTTCTCAGGACTCTTTGACCAATTCTCCACGATGCATTTCCCATGGAGAGTGGAGTTCTGCATATTATTATTAATTATTATTATTAATAGGTATTTATATAGCGCTATTAGGATACATGGCGCTTTACAATTTAGGGGGTAGACAAAGACAAGTGGTCGAAGACGACCACAAACGACGACAAATGATGACAGATCACAAGTAGTCATACGG
This sequence comes from Allobates femoralis, assembly GCA_033576535.1. Lineage (NCBI taxonomy): Eukaryota > Metazoa > Chordata > Amphibia > Anura > Aromobatidae > Allobates > Allobates femoralis. The sequence continues at coordinate 182,827,020 of JARQOC010000004.1, read as the reverse complement.
GTACAATAGTTTTTGAACTCCACTTTTTAATGGCTCTATGATACGCACAGCCTTAAAGCCTGGAAAAAGATCACTAATTTTACAAGTTATTGCAAATCCTCTATTAAATATTATTGCTCGTATGGCTGCTTTTCACATGCCAGTCATTCCAGATGGTTATGCTTAAGGTTGACTGTTAATTCTGCAGACACTTGATGTGACTGCAGACTTATGAATCCTCCCGGTGCCTGCACTATGTACTGCGAGGATTTGTCAATTTCTAAACCGGGAATGGACTGCAATTATGCGGTTTGTATGTTCCCAGCAACAACATGACTAGTGGGAACAGCCTCGCTCATTACAAGCCCACTAGTCGGGGGGTCTGGCCGAAAACATACATACCACTTAACTGCGGTCCGTTCCTGGTTTAGAAACTGATGAATCACATCGCACAGTGCAGGCGCTGGGAGGATTGATAAGTCTTCCGTCACATACGGTAACTGCAGCATTATCAGCTTAAGCCTGACAACCCCTTCAAGAATAGTTTTTTAGACTTAAATTGTGTAAAAAATGCCACTGAAAATACACCAAAACATTGTGAAATGAGCTTAGACTTCTTTTTAGGTCTTGCTAATAGAGCCAACAGAAGTGTATTGTATGAATAAAAATTAATATTTTAGATTTTTCTATTGACAACTACACACTTCTGGCTGTTGTTTTATTAGCAACTGAAAAAAGGCAAATAAAAGAGCCAAGAAATTAGACATTTAGGGTTTTCCAGGGTGATCACATTGATTGGTATCAGATTTGTAGGAGTCCGGCATATGGCATCACCACCGGTCAGCTGTTTTCCATAAGATCCGACCTGCAATACCTGTGAGCAATCACTAGGCAGTGGACAGAGCTGTTCTCTTTGGCTTCCTTCACTGCTTACATCTGGCCACTTATCAATTTTTAACCCCCCTCATCTGATATTGCTGACCTATCCTAACAACAGGTCATCAGTATGATAAACTTTGAAAAACAATTTTCAATGTTGCCTAAATGAAGCCTACATTTGACATATAGGCTTCCTGCTTAAAGGGAACCTGTCACCTTGTTTTACCCCTGCCTGCTACCACTACCTGTCCCTGCACCTTCCTAGCTGATCCCTAACTATCCCTGTCTCACCTAAACCTGAAGTGTAAAGATTAAGAAAATTAGTTATATACTTACTTGTAGTCTGTTTCTGGAGACTGAAAAGGTGGGTCCATTCTCCCCTCATCGCTTGCAGTCTGCACCCCTTGCTGGGCGTCATCATTCGTTCTTCGTTCCTTCTCTATTTTAAATTTGCTTCCTCATTTTCTTCTGTGAAGAGCGGGGCTAGAATGTTACATTCAGCCTGTTGCATTGTGGGGCTGATCATTGGGTACGGCTTGGCTCCGGTGCATGTGCAGTGTGCATATTGAAGCCGAGCCGGTGACGTCATAAGCCCGCAATGCACCCTGTTGGATGTGACGTTCCGGACCCTCTCTTCAAAATAGAAAATGAGGAAGCAAATTTAAAATAGAGGAGGAACGAAGAACGAATGATGATGCCCAGCGGGGCATACAGAAAACAAGTGAGGAGGGAAAAATGAAGCCCCAGGACCCGCCTTTTCAGTCTCCAGAAGCAAACTACATGTAATTATATAACTCATTTTCCTAATCTTTACAGTGCAGGTTTAGGTGAGACAGGGATAGTTAGGGATCAGCTAGGAAGGTGCAGGGACAGGTAGTGGTAGCAGAGAGGGGTAAAAGGAGGTGACAGGTTCCCTTTAAAAAAATTATATATACACAAGTAAAGACACATTCTTAGAAAATTATTGAACGTAGACACACCAGGCATTCATTAGACTCTGATGACATGTATTATAGACAAGAGTAGAGCCAATGGGGAATAGCTCAGACTACAGCTGAAGCAGTGGTATAAAGTAATGGTGCCATCAAAGGTTACCATGGCCACAAATGTAATTAGGTATTACCTACCAAAACAGCTATTTTACAAAAAAAATGCCATGTTTCAGACACCTTATTAATTTGAGCTCCCCCCACTTCTTCCCACTCTACCATCCCAGCAGGAAAACAATTTCACAATTGGATTTACTACAATAGTATTGAAGTGTAATCTGTAGAGTAAAGCGCCATGGGATAAATGGCGCTAGAATAATGAATAATAATAATAAAGCACCCAAACTCTGAACTCAATTATTTTTTTTTTGTAAAGTTTGTGTTCGGCCCAAACAGCAAACTTAAAAGTTTGGGTCCGCTCATCTCTAATACTGGCCAATAAAATAAAATATAAATCTATATTATTACCAAAATCTTGGGTAAATTAAGTTTTAAAAATGTAACACTTTTAGATGAAAAATGGAAGTTACGTAAATAAATGAGTGACTTTTACGATGACTCGAGGTTTGCATTTAAAGGCATCCCCATAGACCACTTCTGCAAAATGGTGAGATTGAAAAAAAAAAAAAAATCTATTCCCAAATTACAATCCCAGTATGAATGATGGATTAACTGGGCTGTTATTTACTCTAATTCCACCGTTAGACACCGGAGGACCACATGCTTAGTATGTACATCACTACTGTGATGTGAAGCTGAGGTTGAAGACGTTTAGGCTGCAACTGGAGAGGACAGAAAGATGACTTGAAGTACGTTGATTGCTAATCCATAAAACATAACGTTCTGGTCAAATAAAAAGTAAGCCTACTAGAAAATGACACAGCACGTGCCATGTTTCTTTGCAACCCCCTCCAGCTGGTCTGTGACCCACGGCAAGGTGGAGTCAAAGGGCACATTTTCTCTTTTTTTCTTTGTCTTCTAGTGAACTGCAGAGCAGCTGCTCACAACTACAAGAGGAGGCTTCCTACCTCTGCATACATGGCTTCTCCTCTAATTAGAGAGGAGCAGCAGAATGAGACACAGTCATTTAATCTCGGAAGGTAACTTCCATTTTTCAGCGTGCAATCTGAATGCCATCCTCTCCGAGCAGTGACAAGTGATGTAAAGTTTGCTTAATGGTATGGTTATGTGAATTATGAACCCATACTTTATTTTGTCACAAGTGGTAACATCTCCTGGAAACTGCGAAAGCTCATAATATTGTGCAGTAAATTATGGTATTTTTGTAGGTGGGTGGATGGGATGTCGAGGTCATCTCTATGGTTGCTCATCAGTTATTTTTTATTGTAGCATTTAGATTCCATCTCGGTAATGTCGGCATATCTCATACACTAATAGATTTATAGTAAAATCTATGGAGCAGCCATCGAGTGGTAAAGGAGTCTGAAGTATATTTCTCTCCAACATGTTGTACACCCCTTTGATTCTACAGGAATAAAGCATCATACTTTATTACATGTACCACAATACAGCGGCAGATCCAGGCCATAAATTAAGACGACAACTCAACTATGTAAAATGAGACATAACATATCATTTTTAATGTTTGAATCCAGACACAGAACAGGATATAATTAAATAATGTATTATGAAAATCTCAGAAGGACATATTGCATAAGAACAATACAGCACAATGGTGAAAATAAATATTAATAAACTAGCAATTTTGCACGTTTTCTTTCCTACAAAGAAGGAGAGGTCTGTAATTTTTATCGTAGGTACAATTCATCTTTGAAAGACAAAATGTTTAAAAAAAAATATAGAAAATCACATTGTTTGCAGTTAGACGTATCCTTTAGTTCTTGACCAAGTTTGCACACACTGCAGCAGGGATTTTGGCCCACTCCTCCATACAGATCTTCTCTGGATCTTTCAGGTTTCAGGGCTATCACTGGACAACATTGAGTTTGCCTAGGGTCACACAAAAGCCCTGGATCCGTTATTTGATCAGTTTTCAACTTTAGAAATTCTAAGTAAAAAAAACGATGCTGTTAATGGATCCTGGACTCAAGTGTGACTGCTCTGCTATGCAAGCAGCGTTTTTTGGGTGCAGTAAAAAAACGGATCTGTTTTTTAACATGGGGTCCTATGAGAAATGGATCTGTTAACAAATGGCACATATAGGCACCATCCGTAACGGATCCGTTTTTGCTAGCATTTTTTGGCAAAAAATGGCAAAGTCCAAAAAACGCATAGCTACACAGCAGGCTCAAAAACCATCCTTAAAATAATGGATCTGTTATTGAAACCAGTGGAGAACACTGATTGGCATGTGTGACCCTAGCCTTTCAGCTCCCTCCAAATATTATTTTATTGGATTCAGGACTGGAGACTGGCTAGGCCACTCCTGGACCTTGAAATCCTTTGTATGGAGCCACACCTCAATTGCCTTCTGTATGTTTTGGGTCATTGTCTGGTTTGCACCATTTCAAGGTTCTGGAGTGGCCTAGTTTTCCATCTAATTCTCCAAATGATTTGATTTAGATGACACCCCTGAGGATCAATTCACTATAATGTGGCAACAGAGTTAGGCTAGGGTCACACATAGCAATCCGTTTTTGGAAGTGTTTTCCATGACCAATCAGTTTTTTTTGGGTACTTTTTGAGCCTCCTGTGCCCCTGAACGCTTTTGGACATTTTTTTGCCTAAAACGCTAGAAAAAACGAATCCGTTTTTTAAGGCACCAAAAAAAACAGATCCATTTTTCCATAGGGCCCCATGTTAAAAAAATGGATTCATTTTTAAATGGCACCCAGGAGCAACGTTTTTGGTTAAAACATTTCTAACAATGTTTTTAGGTGCAGAAAACAACAGATAGGGTGTTTATCACATATAATCCGTTTTTTCTATCAGTTTTTGGACTTAGAATAAAAAAAGGCAAAAACTGATGCAAAAAATGGACCAAGGGCTTATGTTTGACCCTAGCCTTACTCTGTTTGGCGCTTGTTCATTATTGTCCTTTTCAGAAGTGTACAAAGTATGGTCAACCACATCTTTATGCATGTTTTAAAAAATCATACAGATCATACACATATTATAGTTAATGTTCTATTGGGGATTCTGTTTGAATCAGGTAATCAGAGATTTACATGGGTTCATGTAAATCTCTGATACCTGATTCAAAAGAAATTGCTCAGCATAGATTGCTAAGGATAAATGTGAGCCAAGCCATACTGTGATCTTTGGAGGCATGTAAAAACAAATCAACAGCAGGTCAAGAACTGGTTTTGTGTTTTATTTTTTTATGCCATTCATCATACAGTATAACTGATAAGATGACTTTATTCATCAGGTCAGTGCGATAGAATGATCCCAAATTTATATTGTTTTTAGGTTTGGGTACTATTACAAACTAAAATAGTTTTTTATTTCTAAATATTTTGAGAAATACATTTTTTTTCTATAATGCTGCTGACAGAGTGAAGAAAGGGCAGTTTATTGTTTTTTAGTATCATTTTTAGGCACATAACATTTTTTGATCGGTTTCTGTTCCAATTTTTGAGGAATCAGAGTTGTTTTTTTCACTGTTCATCATGTGGCAAAAGTGATAGGACAGCTTTATTGTTCAGGTCACTGCAATTACAGCAATACCAAATTTATATCCCTTTTTTATGTTTTGCCGCCTTTACACAATAAAGTAAATTTAAAAAAAAAAAAAACAATTGTTTTTTGCATTGCTGTATTCTGAGGGCAATAGCTGTTCTTTTTTTTTACTGACAGAGCTGTATTATGAATTGTGACATTTTCACCTATACCATTTTTATTTACATGTGACTTTTTGATCACGTTTTATTCCACTTTTTTTGACAGTTTGATAAAAATAAGCTTAGGTTTTTGCCAGGACCGAAGATGCATTGATAAGAGGCGAACTTGCTTAAACTTGAGTATATGCCCAGGTGAAGGGGGCTTAGGCTGCTTTCACATTGGCAATATGTGCAAGTCTGTATGGATTCTTGAATTTCAAGGAACCACATGGAACACGCACGGATTGTGCAAACTAATGCCAACTGATGTCCACGGACCGTCTTTTTTTAACGGATCCGTCATCAGTCACATTAGTCATAGGTGTGGGAGGAGGAGTACCTTGCTTCTGAGCATGCTCAGTACAGCAAAACCAATCTATTTGATGGATCCATACAGATTTGTCCTCCATTGAGCTCTATGTTATTTCATATGGACAGATACGGATCTCTGTCTGTCTGTTTGTATCTGCTTTTTTCAAGGCAGCACAAAATCAGAACAGTCAAAATCGGACTCCGATTCTGGGTGCAAGAAAAAAACTGACACAAACGGATTCATGACAATAATGAATGCACGGATGGCCACTTTAGGACCAATCCGCCCATATGATAACATGGGAGCCATAACGGATCCATGTCTATCTGTTTTAAAACGGATAGACACGGATTGAAAATTTCCAGTGTGAAAGCAGCCATACATTTAAAGCACCATTCCTGCACTGAAAAAAAAAAAATAAAACCCCACCGGAGTGGTGCTTTAATAAAAGTACAGTAATCTTCAGTCTGCAATCACTTGAGATACGCAATTTGAAGTTTGATCCAATTTTCAGATTTTTCTCTTTTGGAGTTTTTTTGTCAGTAATATAGGCTTAGTGAGAGGTCGGTCTATGTATATCCAGGGTGTTGCCATCTTTATTAGCTCAAATATCAGCACAGCTTTTGTCCAGGGGCATAATAACTACAATACCGACAGAAATAGTTGCAGTCCGGTGACAGCGGAAACAGGATTTTTTTTTAAAACACACAGTTTTATTTTTTTTATTAAAAGTCTGAGTCGGTCGACAGGGTAGGGGGGTACTCGGATACCGGGTGCTGGAGTTGAGTGCGCAGGCGCCAATGACGACTTCCGGTATTGCCCTGGTAATGATATGATGCCTAGGCCTGACCACGCATGCGCGGAGGAATAGGTCACTTCCGGTACGTGATAGCCACGCTGCAGATACAAGAATCCAGTGTAATGGGACAAGTCTGGATATGAATAGTTTAAATGCATTAATCAGCCCCCACCTGGTACAAGGCACGAATTAATAAGGTTAGCACTGTCATTATGAGATATATAAAATGAATGGCACATGTAGTAAGCGCAAAGTATATCATGAATGCATCAGGTGCATGGTATCTGTAGATATAGGTGTAAACTAATTATATGTAACATGTAAGGTAATTGGGTAATTTTGTATATGTCAATTAAGAGCTTTAAAAAACCTGGTTGTAATCTGGCTAGTTGCTAGAAAAAAGGCTTTTGAGAGGCTGAAACGTCGCTGAGTTGTCCTGAAGGCCCAATAAAGGCATCAACCACCTCAATTTGGAGTGCTGCAGTCATTTTTGGATATATTGGATAGAGCAAGGAAGGATTGCTGGACTGATTTGCACCCACCATAATTTGTGCTGCTCAATTTTTTTGATATACCGTAGTTGTAAGTAGTTGTGGAGGTAGCAAATAAAACAGAACCTAAAACTACAATAGGAACGATTATCCAGTTACTGTGCTGACATACTGTGACAAAGATAGATTACAGATCAATGGTGAAATGCTATATAGTAAAACTTCTAGATAGAGCTGTGTTATAATGTATATTGATGCTAAACAGAATGACACTACAGCACTTTAAACATCTGATATGCCCCCCAGGGCCGTGGGATACTCGGAACTGGGCAACTGTTTTGCTGGGGAGTCACAGGGGTCTAGGCCCGGTTCCATGACCCTGGCGGTGTCAATAAAAGTTCGGGTATAGGGATTTATGGATAATTGTTGTGATGCCACCTGTGGTGTTCGGCTATTGATGGGCAATGCTGAGGTGTGGGACATCTGGGGATGATAGAATTGCAGCTTGGGTGGTTTTGCTCCCCACGGGTAAAGCGGTTCCCCAGGGCTACCGTTGTACTGTTCGGTGAGGGAATGTTCTGGCAGGAGAGGGGAATTAGAGTCCTCGCAGACTGGTCTCCGGTGGCCTGCGCGTCTTATTAGTCTACCGCTCCACAGGCGGGAAATGAACAGTCTCACACACAGTTGTGAGTTCTATACCCGGTTTACTTAGGTTTTACTGTGGTGGCACCGCAGGGTAGTGTCCTTGCAGAATCTCAGTCCGGATAGTCCTCAGTGAATCGGAACAGCTCGTCCAAGACATCCCCCCCTATTTTCCTTCTTTCACGGGTTGCTCTTTCTCTTAGCGCTAACTGTCCACCTCTCTCCTGCTCGCGCCTCCACCACAGTGCCCTAATCCAGGAGCCATGGGTCTTCTTGGGCGACCAGTACCAAGTCCCTGATCCTAGTATGGCTACCTTCTTGGCGGATGTGTCGGGAGTTGGCCACAGCTCCTCTAGATCTCGTGGCCTCTGGTTTCCGTGGTTGGAGCGTAGAGTCTCCTCGCCACCTTCAGGGCTGATCCCCTGGTACTCAACCTGCCCCTCTGTTTCATTCAGATATGAGCGCATGGGTGGATACTTCTCTGCCCATGTCCCTAGGGTTCCCTCTGCCTCGATGCAGTCTGCTGTTCCCGGGACCAGGAAGAGCTCCTCACTGCTCAAGTTCTCCAGATCTTCCTCCTTTCCATTGATTAACTGAGCCCTCCCTCTATCAGGTCCGTCCACTGTCCCTAGGACCGGGTGTGTTAGGTGCTTTTGTGGGTGTCTGGACTTAGCATCCCGTTTCCCAGAGGACAGGAATACCACACCCGTGGAATGGGTGCAGTACTCCTTGTGGCGACCAGACCACAGGGGCGCCACACATACTTTCTACTGTAAGATATAGAGATGAGCAAATTCATTCTGCAAAAATAAAGGAAAGTTGAGATATTATAATTGGGATTGTCGTTCCTTTTATATTGTATTGCATCTTTAACTTGCTTTTGCTGCTTGTTATTTGTCTCATAAGGAGAGCTCCTTTGTACAGGCTTTGGTCATAAGCCTTTTTAATAGTTTTTATATAGTGTACTGTCTATGTGTTGTTTTTTGTACATAATAAAGTGATTTATTTGTTTACTTGGGTAGATCATCCATTATTGCAAGTGGCTTTTTCTACTTTTAAACAGGGATAGGAGGGTTGTTACAAAGGACAAGGATCGTTTTCAAGAGTATGCATGAGGTCTTTTACTCCCTTCTGCGTGTGTGTTATAGCTGCAGGGTTAATTATGAGTATACAGGAATCAAAGAAGACAAGTTAGGGCTGGAAAGAAGGATAATTATAGAGATCTAGGGCAGGCTAAAACTGTAATTAGAGTCTATGGTATAGACTGTAACATCCCAGCATCATCCAGCCATAGTTTCCCCGATCTCACTATCCAGCCTACTACAATCTACATTACCTTAAAGAATTAGGCCTCAACAATACAGTAGGTGTCCTGCTTACCCATATTCAAACAGTCACCACGTCACCAGAGGGTAGGAAACGCCTGTACGCGTTTCCCCGTCAAGTTTCTTCATGGGGCATGTCACTCTTTCCCCAAGTGGTCCTTAAATACACCTCTCTTGTATGTAAATGATGTACACCGGATAATTGGTGTGCACTCATGGCCACGCAGTCCGCCCTCATTCGCTCTGGTATTCCCGGCCGGAAATGCATCATCTGACGCTACTTCCGCTGGTTTCAGGAAACCTTCGACAAAGCACGTCGGGCATGCGACTGCGCATGTGCGGACAGCGGTGGCCATCTTGCTTGAGGGCAAAGATGCCCAAACATAAAATTACAATTGAAACAAGTGAACTAGGTTTCTCATACATTGTATACTCATAATTTACCCTGCAGTTATAATACACATGCAGAAGGGAGTAAAAGACCTCCTGCACACGTTTGTGAACAATCCTTATCCTTTGTAACTGACACGCCCACTCCAGGGATGGGGGTACTTAGGAACCGGGCAGCTCATTGTTCTTCACTTATCAGTTCTTTTTACGGGACAGATGGGGGGCTGAGACCCGGTCCCGTAACCCCAGCGGTGTCATTGTAATTAAACAGGGCTAGATGACAGGGCATGACTAGGGAAAGGGGTATTCGTGACACCACCTGTGGTATGCGGCCAGGGTGGCCGTCACTGCTTCAGAACCTCTGGGGACGGCGACCGTCAGCTGGGATGTTTCTGCTCCCCGCAGGTGGAGAGTGGTCCCCAGAGCAGTAGGGTGGAGGAGTCAGTTTGTACCTTGGCAGATGTTCATTAGGTCATCAGTACCCTGGTGTCTCATGTGGCCTCTGCGGACAGTGGTCGCAGCTAGAGGAAGTCTCACACACCACAGCTGGAGTTCTGTTACTTTTACTCAGTTGTTTTAGCCTGGCTGCTCGGTACTTCCCTTGCCAACCTCCGGTTCAGCGTTATCTCCAGAACTGGGTCAGTGCTGTCAAGAATTGGTTGGTTTTCCTCTCTCTCGTTAGGTGTTTCCGTCTCTGGTGGTTCCCTCGTGCTATAAACTTGTCTTGCCACTCCTCACTTAGCGCCTCCGCAGCACAGAGCTCAGATACTGACAGCCACGAGTTCTTATTTGTACACCCTCCCGGGGCACTGCTCTCTGGTTTAGCTGCCTTCCCCAAGTTGTGTCAGGTGTTTGGCCACAACTCCTGTTAAAAGCTTGGGGCCTCCGGTTTAACGGTTTGGGCTTGAAGCATCCGCGCCGTGTTCAGGGCCGGGTCACCAGCCCCTCTGTCTCGCACCTTTCCAGTACCTGGAGAACAGAGGCACAACTCTCCCTCTAATGGAGGAGTGCAGTACCTCTGCTGGTGGCCTACCCGGTGGGGTGTCACATAACAACCCTTCTTTTACCTCCAGATTGTAAAGTTTTATATACCATGTACCAGTCATATGTTTGTGTGTTCTTTCATAATAAAGATATGTTTAGTACATGCCGTGACTCCTTGCAATTGAATTATTATAGTCTCAAACTATCCTATCTGCAATTCTGTTTGCTTCTGTGCATGGAGAGTTTTGGCTATAACTCTGCCCTGACTAATAGCAGGTACTAATGTAGTTCAATTTCTCATTCAGTTTAGGAAGGATGAACGTGCACAACTCCGATGACTAAGGGTACGGTTACACGACACGACGTCGAAACGATGTCTGCTAAGATCTTGTGGGCACGCTGTCTTTTTTTACATCATTTCAACATCGCTGGTGAGATGTCACATGTCTAGATAACGTGGACAACTCACCAACGATGTTGTAAGCAGGTATTGTTCGCCAACCCCACGAACGATCCCTGCTCATTGCTGTGGATAGGCAAAGTCGTCCATGACATCGTTATCGCGGTGTCACATAGAACGATGCTAGCAGATCGCTTTAACGACATCGTCAGGGTTTTGAATATATTCATAAACTTGTCAACTCCAACTTTACTAATTATCATAGTTGAATCGTTCGATTACACGCAATGACGCAGTAACGATGTTGTTTCAACATCGTTGAACACGTCACTTTTGAGCGATGTTGTGCCATGTAATGGTACCCTGAGACCTGAGTGCTACTGGGAAGATTAAATTTCATTTCCTTCCACCAGTCCAAGGGTCATCGTGCATGCACAGTCAGATTTCAAATGCTATTAGCCTGTAGATTAACTCCATATACACAGGTTAATAGTGCTTTTTCATATGATAGGTTTCCTTTATTTGTATGTCTGGATTGCAAATGTTTTCTTGTAATTTGTCATGAAGCTACATCTCAGAGATGGTAGGAACACAGGTGTTGTGCTTATTCCATCCACTATGAGAGCCATCTGTAATGGTGGGTTTACACGCCGCGATATCGGCGTCCAACTCCGACCCAACTCCGACAGAAAGTCACGTGGGTCGCTAGTTGGAGCCGATATCGTGTGCGCGTTGTACGGTTTGAGCGTACAATGCGATGCTGGAACGATGCCAAAACGATATCGGGGCTGAATGAGCGTGCTCTTCAACTGCCCGATATCGCATGGCCGTTGTAGCAGCATCGCAGCGTGTGACAGCCCAACTCCGATGTGTACGCCGACGCTACCCATTAACTCCCATGTTACTGGGTTGGTGGCGTACACATCGAGAGGACGTTGTTTCCCGATATCGCAGCGTGTAAACCGCCGATTCGATATCGGGAAAAGGGCTGAAAAAATGCGCGCTCCCGCGCCGTTGCCTCCGATATCGCCGCGATATCGGGACGTGTAACCCCACCATAATAGACATTTGAGCTCCTACTGCATGTGCTGTGACTGCTCCTTGCTCTGCTCCCAGGACTTAACCCATCACATGCTACTGCCAATGGTTACAACTGCAAGTGAGACCGTTTGACAGAAAGAGATTGCTATCTATGTGTCAAAAAGGACAAGACCATCTGCACACCCACCATTATGGCAACCAGAGACCTAACAGAAGTCTTGGCATTGTAATATTTCTCTGCCTATCAGATCCTGCTGGATCAAGCATTAATAGGTTAGATCAGGGATCTCCAACTCCAGGCCCCAGGGTCAGCAATCAGTGCAGGTTTTAAGGATTTCCTTCATATTGCACAAGGGTTGGGATCCTCACCAGTGCAGGTGATTATATTATCACCAGCACAATACTAAGTAGATCCTGAAAACATGACCTGTTGGCGGCCCCCGAGGCCTGGAGTTGGAGATCCCTGGGTTAGATTATGCACTGACATGATGATAGATGATACTCTACTTTTAAGCATCCTTTTTCTTATCAGATGTAGATATGAGCAAATTGATTGCGCAAATATCAAATTTGTTATAATTTTTTTTTCAAATACGTACCACATGCGTTGCATATTGTATTATCAATGCAATTGCTTCTTGTTGGATCTAATGAGTATTAAAAACATTTTCTCATTTTTTTATATATTATAAGTGTAGAAAAATATTGTAAAAAAACAAACAAGATCTTAGTTTTAATGATAAAAAAATTGTTTATTTGTGACAAAAACATCCCTCAGCACAAGCAACACATTTTTGGCATTGCCACATTTGTAACGACTATTAATATAAAACAATATTATTATTTGTCCCGCACTGGGAATGTTATTTATAAAAAAGAAAAACTATAACATTATTGCTATTTTTATTAATGGCAGCAATAAAAACGACATATCATTAAGCAAAAAGCTCTTGTACATGAAAAAAACTAGGCTCTCAAAATATGAAAAACAAAGATGAGATTATTTTTTTTAAATTGATTTCTCTTGTTCAAAAGTATTGAAACGATGAAAAAATGTATACATTTGGTATCAATAACCTTGGAAGCTAGAAACCTATAAAACTGGTTTATTGAAAATCGTTAAAATCTATATATTAAAGAAGCAAAACTGATACAAAATTCAAACCTTTACATTAACAAAATTGTGCAGGAAGGATGGAGGAGATAGAGACTATATGGAGCTTCGACCTATGTCCTTTGTCCCTTCCTATTCGCAGAGGTAGACATCCTAACAAGCCAAACGTAGTGACGCACCTGCTCAGCATGGGCCAGCCCTCACTAACCCTGTGCCTACTCAATGGTGCAACTGGTCCCAACAAACAACTAGGTCCTGGTGTGATTTGAGACATTTCTTTTATAGCAACACATTCATTATATGAACCATATGAAACTCAACAGAAATTAATTCAAGTAAAATCATATCTCTAGTAAGGGCAGTTATACAATAGTGTGGGACTGGTCCGGGTATATAATGGACCAAGATAAGGGTCTGATTCAGCCCTTACACTCAGCAACAAGAGGGCTTATAAACACCAGAATATCTCAAAGGCTCAGTCCATATAGATTCTTGTTAATTACAAGGGTGTGTCCCCCCCTTTCAATTGTGGTGACAAAGTGGAAGGGTTCTACTACCTGACACATCTCCTCCACATAAGAATGCTGTGGTTTATGAAGGCTATTTGTAGTCCTGTAATGACCAAAATTATGTGAAATAATCCAGTTAACTGTGTCTCCAAGGACCTGGGTGGAGATAGAAAAACAGTCCCTTTTGGTCACACTGTACAAATTTGCTCATAAGAGGCAGGGACAGACACTTTGCCATACCATATTACTTGTTAATTAGAGAAAATTTTAAGGCGATAATACATAGTGTCCACTTTACATAGGTTGCCTAAGTGACAACAAAATGGATATGTGGAAACCAATTTGCAATCCCCCCAAATAAAATATCCAACTACCACCTTTTATTTATCATACACATACCAAAAGAGTTCCCAAGGAGCAAGGGTGACCCTCCGGGTACAGTATCCAATTTCTCCCTTGAAGACTAAGCATATAAGTTGTATATTTAATATTGGTCCTTAAGACAAAGCCTAATAATTTAGTGAAAGCAAAGGACCAACCTTAAATTGATGGCTGTATGATCTAGCCTGCAATTGTCCACCAATAGAAATAATGTTGCTCAGCTCAGCGGAAGACAGCAGGGAGTACTATGGGTAATAAGGAGCTGAGACAGAGAACTGCAGGGAGGGGAGGGGATAGAGACCCTTGTGGACATAACACTTACAGCCCTGCCCCTGAACCTTGCGTCACAGTGACATTTTGTTACAGTGAGGGGCCGAGGAAGTGACTGCTGGCACTGGGGCACTCACACAATATGTCATTAGACAGGAAATAGAGGAAAAAACACATTAGCTGTTAGATAGCATATGTGGCGCCCCTGCGGATCCAGTTGCCACAGAGGTACTGAACCCCTGTTAGGGTATAGTATCCCGCTCTCGGGTAAGTGGGGCACAGACCGGTGCCGGGACACCCGGACCACACACTAGGAACCATTGTAGTGGGAATGGGAAGAGAGGAAGTAGTTAGAGGGAGCACCTGGGAGGAGTGAAATTAGGAAGCACACATGTAGCTGACATGGGACACGTGACAAAGGGTATAAATAGAGTGGGAAGGGTCTAGAAAGGAGAAGAGACACTTCAACAGCAGAGAGGAGAGTTGCTGCATAGAGAGAAAAGGAGCGTCGAGTTAGACGGAAGCTAGAGAAAGAAAGCCTGTCATAGAAGGAAAAGAACTTGAAAAAAAGTGTCCAGAGGCCAGACTGAGGAGCAGAAAAGGAAAACTAGGTTGCTCCAGGAGGAACAGAGGGTCCCAGAGGCATGGGTAGTGACCATTCCACCCTTGGGACTCTTATCAATTGTCAAACGCAGGCAGTGGAGGGACTAGTCCAAAGAAAAGGGGCACCGGGAACCCCAAGACTAGTGGAGAAGACAGACAAGGCTCAGCTAGCAACTCAGAGACTGTGGTACTTCCATGGTGACATGGTCAACAACCGCACACATCTGCTGAAAAGGTGGCAACCATAGAGCTAAGGGGAGATACTGCAGGTTTACCCCGAAGACAAACCCACAGCTACTGGCTCAGAGCTCTGTGTGGTGAGGCGCAAGACAGGAGGGCGAAGCAAGTGCAGTGTAAGACGGCAGAGAAAGGACAGAGAAGTGGTGGCCGTTACGTGTTATCCTGCTACCCGGGAGTAGCTAGATCCCTGTGAGGCGGTCAACAGGGTAGGGGGTACTCGGGTACCGGAGCTGATGGCGACTTGGATGGGGGATCATGGCTGGTCGGTCCCCGGTCCCGTGCCCTGGACCCTCAATGGCGGGGGATGATGGGGGATGATGGTTGTGAAGGGGATTGTTTACATGATGCCACCTGTGGTACCTGGTAATGTGTATAGCAGCGCTGCGGCATGCCGCTGAGGTGATGGAGGTGCAGCTCAGTGTAGTACAGCTCCCCACAGGTGGAGCTCTACCTCAGGGCAGCGGGGATGAATGAGGGGAGTCGTAGTAGCGTCTCTGCACTTGACGCTGTGGATGGTGGCGGTTAAACAGGCACACGCACACAAAGTAGTCTTTGTTTTCAGTACCTTTTACTGATGACGGGTAACAGGTACAGTCCAGAGAAGTAACCAGGTCCCCGATGCAATTTGGGACTTTCAACTTGGAGAGTTGTGAGTCCTCCTCTGTCACTGTGTACTTTGGTTTGGGGTAAGTCCTGCCTGTAACTGAACTCACCGTTCCTTCTCCTTCTCAGGGCTTTACTCTATCACTGACCATGAGGTCCTTCTGTGGGGTCCCTATTCCTCCTTTGGCCCCTGGTCCTGTGTTTGGTCAGTTTCGAGTGTCTCTTAGTCTGTTACCTCAGGGGGATTAGTTCCTCCTGGTCCTTCCGGGCTTTTCCTGCTGCAGTGAATGTGTAGCAGTGTCGGACTCCTGTGTCTGTGTAAACTACAAGAAAACTTGGTTTGTTCCCTTTCTTCTTTCTCCTATTCCTCCACTGGCCTCTGACCCTCTCCCTAGGGTGCAGCACAGCTTGGTCAGTGTTCCCTGGTCCTGGGCCTGGCTTTAGCCCAGCGACCAGCGCCTCACTCCTGCTTTCTTCACTACCTGACTGGAACTAACTGCAACTAACTGGACTAACAGATTCCTCCCCTCAGCCCTGGATCTTTTAAAGAGGATCTGGCTTAAGGCAGCCAGTAGAGCTCCCCCTTCAGGTCTGGGGTGTGTGCTGTGTGTACCAAGGTGTAAATCCCTCCTTGCACCGGTGGATCCTGTGGCAATCCCCTGCAGGGGTGCCACACCTGCCTCCGAGAACCCAGTGCTTAGCGGCCTGTTGCACAGAGACAGTGAGTAAAATACCTGAAGACTGCAACCCGCTGTTTCTGTGAAATTTCTTAACACGTCGAGAGCACCAGAAACACAACTACTAACTCACTCAGGTACCTTCTGCTACCCTGTGGGTCAGCCCTACCCATAGAGGGCTTAACAACACTGCTGCCTCCCTACAATCGGCCCCTAGAGGAACTGTCATGCAGCGGCGGCCATCTATAGCCGCAACCTGTGGGTGGCATCATGTTAAATTAGCAGGTATCCCCAAGTCCAATCTTCTCTTCCCTAATGAACCCTCCACGCCACATGGCCTTCCTTAAGAGAGAGAGCCACCTGTCATGCTTGGGAGGAGAGGGAATCAGGTAACTTAATGGTGTGAAGGGCAAACGGGGTCAGGAGAACCTAATATAACCCTGATGCGGGGGTCCCTGGCTTGCCCTGATCTCGGAGGTACCTCTGCTGGTGAGGAGTTCCGAGCCACCACCCTTTACCCTAAGCTCCTGATTAACCCTAGGCTGAGGGCACCAACCTCCACCCACAGGTCGGGGTTCACAGCTTCTCCCATGGTAATAGAAGTCTAAGAGAGGTTTCAGCACAGCAGCAAGACGTCTTCTTAGCTCAATGACCAAGAGCCAACTAACTCTATAAACGGTGTCTGACAGAGGAGAGGAAAGGCTATTTAAAGCTAGCAGGAGGAGATTCCAGGTGAATCACACTTCAACCACTCAACCAGTAGCTAAACATAATAGTGAGTGCAGCTGTAGAGCAAAACACAGGAGGCAAGACCTTCACAGCAATGCCTTATGCAGCCCTTAAAGGAAAACAACACATACAGCCCACACAGTCTCCTTATATACAGTATGATCCCACACAGTCTCCCTATATAAAGTATGAGCCCACACAGTCTCCCTATATACAGTATGAGCCCACACAGTCTCCCTATATACAGTATAAGCTTCCACACATGCCTCTATATACAGTATGAGCCTACACACAGTATCTATATACTGAAAGAGCCCCCACACAGTCCCCTATATATAGTATGAGCCCTCACATAGTCTTCTATGTACAGTATTAGCCTTCACCATAGCCCTTCAATATACAGTATGTGCCCCCACATAGTCGCCTATATAAAGTATGAGCCCCATAACTCTTTAATATACATTATGAGCCCCCACAATATTCTCATATATACAGTGTTAGCCCCCACATAGCCCTCCCAATATACGATATGAATGGCGTGACCCGGTCTGTGATCCCCTTGGTGGGTGATCAGTTAAAAGGGGGGAAATTGAAAAAGGGATAAAAGAAAAATCTAAAAATAAAATAAAAGAGTTTTTGTCGTGACGCCACCCGTGGAATGCGGCCGGTGTGGCTGCTGCTACTGCCGTCGGGACCTCTGGGGATGAAGGGAGTAGCAGCTTTGATGGTTTGACTCCACAAGAAGAGCGGGTACCCAGGGCAACCGTAAAGTCTGGGGAGGTGATTTGGGGAATGGGAGGCCAGCGGGACTGAGCTGGCTGCTGACAGGGATCAGGGTTACTTTAGGGCAGGTTCCTGCTGCTGGCTCAGCATTTCAGTCTACCTCTCCTCAGGCACAGAAATAACAGTTTCACACAGTGTTGAGCTTCAACCCTGTTTACTTGGCTTTCTCGGCAGGTGTTCAAGTTACAAGACAGTGCAGTGGCAGCTCCAGTACTTTTTCAGCAGCGGGGATGGCTCATCCAGGTCACCCCCTTTTGTGTTCCTTTCCATGGGCCTCTCTTCCTTACAGCATGAAAAGCTACGATCCAGCGGCCAAGGGTCTTTGTTGGGTGACCTGCCTGGTCCCCTGGCCCTAGTACAGTGGCCTTCTCTTCGCTGTGCCGGCGTTTGGTCATGGGACATAAAGACCTCGCAACCGACTGGTTTTTTGGTTGGAGCGTGGAGCGTCCTACCACTTCAGGGCCAGTACCCTGGTTCTTGCCCCGTCCTTCAGCTTTCCAGCTAATTCGGGAGCACAGGTAGATTGCTCACTACCCATGCCCCTAGGTCTCCTCCTGTCTCTCTACGGTCTGTAGCCCGGAACCCGGGACCCGGAACAGCCTGAGGATGGTACAGGCCACCGGGTCCGTATCCTTTCAATCTCGTGTATTGATGGTGTTCACTCTCTTCGTCTGACTGAACTGAACTGTTGCTCCTCTCTTACTCAACTGGCTAACTTTCTGACTGACTAACTTCCTGTGGTGTTTCCTGGTTTTTGTTTCCTTCCCTGACCGTTTCCTGTCCTAACTTCACCACCCTCCACCTATCTCCTCCCGCCGTCCCATAGCTGGGCTTGAAGTCCCTGACTTCGGGACCGGAATGTGTTGGGTGTGTGTTTGGGTGACTGGACTTACCTATCCCAGTTGCTGCAACTTCTAGTGGCGACCAGACCGCAGCGGCACCACACACACATCTCATATACATAGAGGAAAGAAAAAAAGAAAAACATCACATACTCACCTCACTCCCATTTCATCTTCGCTCTGCTCTGGTCTTTACTGTACTGGCTCTCCAAACAGCAGATATTAAGTAGTGATGACATTATGTGTGCTGTCTCAGTCGCACATGGTGATCAGTTGAAGAAGAAGCTGACAGCTCCTTCCTCCACCACTGTATTCTCCACTATCTGCATCCCGAAGATACAGTGCCTACAAGTAGTATTCAACCCCCTGCAGATTTAGCTGGTTGACACATGCGGAATTAACTTGGCATTGTGACATTTGGACTGTAGATCAGCCTGGAAGTGGGAAATGCAGTGCCACAAAAAAATTTTTTTTTTCTTTTTAAAGCGTTAAAAGTTAATTCAGAGGGTCATTTATTATTCAACCCCTCAAACCACCAGAATTCTGTTTGGTCCCCCTAAAGTATTAAGAAGTAGTTCAGGCACAAATAACAATGAGCTTCACATGTGTGGATTAATTATCTCTTTTGCCAGCCTTTTCTGACTATTTAAGACCCTCCCCAAATTTGTGAACAGCACTCATACATGGTCAACATGGGAAAGACAAAAGAGCATTCCAAGGCCATCAGAGACAAGATCGTGGAGGGTCACAAGAATGGCAAGGGGTACAAAACCCTTTCCAAGGAGTTGGGCCTACCTGTCTCCACTGTTGGGAGCATCATCCGGAAGTGGAAGGCTTATGAAACTACTGTTAGCCTTCCACGGCCTGGATAGCCTTTGAAAGTTTCCTCCTGTGCTGAGGCCAGGCTTGTCCGAAGAGTCAAGGCTAACCCAAGGACAACAAGGAAGGAGCTCCGGGAAGATCTCATGGCAGTGGGGACATTGGTTTCAGTCAATACCATAAGTAACGTACTCCACCGCAATGGTCTCCGTTCCAGACGAGCCCGTAAGGTTCCTTTACTTTCAAAGCGTCATGTCAAGGCTCGTCTACAGTTTGCTCATGATCACTTGGAGGACTCTGAGACAGACTGGTTCAAGGTTCTATGGTCTGATGAGACCAAGATCGAGATCTTTGGTGCCAACCACACACGTGATGTTTGGAGACTGGATGGCACTGCATACGACCCCAAGAATACCATCCCTACAGTCAAGCATGGTGGTGGCAGCATCATGCTGTGGGGCTGTTTCTCAGCCAAGGGGCCTGGCCATCTGGTCCGCATCCATGGGAAGATGGATAGCACGGCCTACCTGGAGATTTTGGCCAAGAACCTCCGCTCCTCCATCAGGGATCTTAAGATGGGTCGTAATTTCATCTTCCAACAAGACAACGACCCAAAGCACACAGCCAAGAAAACCAAGGCCTGCTTCAAGAGGGAAAAAATCAAGGTGTTGGAGTGGCCTAGTCAGTCTCCTGACCTTAACCCAATTGAAAACTTGTGGAAGGAGCTCAAGATTAAAGTCCACATGAGACACCCAAAGAACCTAAATAGCTTGGAGAAGATCTGCATGGAGGAGTGGGCCAAGCTAACTCCAGAGACATGTGCCGACCTGATCAGGTCTTATAAAAGACGATTATTAGCTGTAATTGCAAACAAGGGTTATTCCACAAAATATTAAACATAGGGGTTGAATAATAATTGACCCACACTTTTATGTTTAAAATTTATAAAAATTCAACTGAGCAACATAACTTTTTGGTTTGTAAGATTTATGCTTCTGTTAATAAATCCTACTTTCGTTTGCAGTTTGAAGGCTCTAACTTATTGGCATCTTATCAAACCAGCTAAATCTGCAGGGGGTTGAATACTACTTGTAGGCACTGTACATATCGCAGTGATATCAGGATACGGGCAGCGGAGTCTATAGTGTGGACCATTGGCTACTCTCTTCAGCCCTCTGGCTCTCTCGATCCACAGATTGGAACAACTAGAGGGCCGGATGTGGCCTGAAGGCTGAACTTTGCCTAGGTCTACTGTCAAGCTTCTACCTAGAGCAGACTACTGATGGAGCTATATTAACAGTTGTTTTTTTTGTGTGCATGTCATTCTTCCAGTATTTATTGTATGAGCACTCAGGTTTGATTTGTTTTGTTCTCTCCAGTAATTTTCCATTTTTTACTGATGCAGATAATGGTTTCTGTATGTAACAAGTAATAAAGATCATTATCCTACAATATCTGAGTACTGATGTTATGCTGAAAGATGAAAATCTGCAAAACTGCTTACCCCCAGCCATATATGTTGAGGTTGCTTTGACAATACTAAACCTGTGCTTACATTAAAGCGAACCTGTCACCCCCCCCCCGGACATCAAAAGCTATAATAGCCACCTTCTGCAGCACTAAGGCTGCATTCAGGGAAGGTGGCTAAAGGCTTTTGATGCCCTATACATTGTGAAATATACACTTATATAAATGCTTACACATAAGACGACCTAAGACCGGGAGGCGGTGTTTCGCGCTCCTCCGGCCCGCCCCCTCTTGTCAATCCTGCTCGTCGCCTGCTGCTGCCTACCCTCACATTGTAACATGAACGCACGCCTCCGTTCTCCTCTATGGCGCCGCGCATGCGCTGTGCGCAGGGTGTCCAGGAAGTCGGGCTGCGCGCACAGCGCATGCGCGGCGCCATAGAGGAGAACGGAGGCGCGCGTTCATGTTACAGTGTGAGGGGAGGCAGCAGCAGGTGACGAGCAGGATTGACAAGAGAGGGCGGGCCGGAGGAGCGCGAAACCCCGCCTCCCGGTCTTAGGTCGTCTTATGTGTAAGCATTTATATAAGTGTATATTTCACAATGTATAGGGCATCAAAAGCCTATAGCCACCTTCCCTGAATGCAGCCTTAGTGCTGCAGAAGGTGGCTATTATAGCTTTTGATGTCCGGGGGGGGTGACAGGTTCGCTTTAAAGAGTTTGACATCGGTTGGGTATCGCCCAACTGGACAAATTAATCCTAAAAATGATTTGGGGAATCTGCTTATTTCTAGTCAGATGAAAAATTAAGCAGATATATTCAATTAGAATATATTTTAAAAGATCTAAGCTTTTTATTAACTGACCGTTTAGCCACAATATGTAGTTTAGAAATTCCATTGTTCGCAAACAGTCCTAAACTGGTACACTGTAGCACACAATAGAGTAATGATTATCCAGGGCTATAAAAAGCTTTGCCCAGTGTCCTACTCTTAAATGCCCCCATCTCAAGCATGGGTCTCTACGTTTATGCCCCTGATCAATCAGATTCCAGACAGTATACAGACATTTTGTACTGGGTCCTGAAAAGTCTGCTGTGATGATGGTGCTTTGTATTCCCCTGGACTAACAGATCTGTTACAATTTTGACCCCTGTTTTTCCTATAATTGCACTATTCTACGACAATCTGTTCGACACTACAAATGCAGAACCACAATTTACAGAATAACCTTAGTCTTAACTAAAATGTTGAGCACAAAGGTCTTGGTGTACCCATCAGCTGGGCAAGTAGTCAGGATCACTGTGGCTGAGACCAGTGGTGTGGACCTGGCTCACATTGGAAAGGGGAGAATAAAAATGAAGACAAAATAAACAAAAGAAAAATAATAAGTTTGTAACGCCAGTTGGGATTTCCAGCCTTTGGGTGGCCGGCACTGCAGATAATCCCTGGGAGATAGGTGGTATAGCAGTGACAATGGTTATCCTTCCCAGACAGGGCTTGGCTGTCAGGGGTGATGAAGATGAAAGTTGTAGTGGGAGGGATGGTGAAGGAGGAAAGGAGGCATAAAAGACAGTCTCTTAGTTCTTTACCTCTTCACTGTAGATGTTGAAACAGGTCAAGGTTGCTGCACCCCCTGGCTTGTGGTCCAGCCAGTCTGGGGAGAAATGTACTCCACTCTGCTGGGTGAAGTACAGTGGCCTTCCTGGTGACTTCCTCTAAATAAAGTTTCTAGGTGCTTGCAAGCTGTCCTGTACTCACTTCTTTGGCTGTGGGTACCCCAGCCAGGCAATACAAATCATGTGGTCAACCTCACTCTCCTTAGTGCAGGTCCCCTGATCCTCTATGTTGCTTTGCCTTGGAAAGTCCCACTTGAGTGTAGCTACTGGGCATAAAACCCAGAAGCCTCCAGTTTCTGTTACTAGGCTATATAAACCCAGCAACCTAGGACCTAGAATCCTGGACTGCAGCTGGCCCATCAGAGTGACCTCCTATCTTGTCTACCTCTACACTACTATTCTAACTCCTCCTTCCAACCAGAAACAATTCTCCCCAGACATGGTATTACATCAGTGTTAACAAAATACGATCTGTGGCAGCCAAATTGCAGGGGCGCCACAAATACTGTTAAAGAGAGCATTTCCCTCTCTAGAGGACTTGGAATGTGCCCAGACTCACCACTAATTTCATTGTGACCCATGTGTCCCTTCATCTGCAGAACTTTCCTATAAACTGCAGGTGAATGCTATGGGCCTCATTTACAGGACTCGCACATACCATCATTGGACCCTCTTAAGTAATTGGGTTTAATCAAATCATTCCATCTCTTTAACCAATAGGTTTGGAAAACTCTGGGTATTACAGGATGTTTTGGCCATTTATGACGCCATTCGATTCAATAATATTGTAAGATATATTGTATATTAAACTTACCATATATTGATTATCAAGGCAGAAAATATGTGATTTAAGCCAACCAACTTCATAGTTAGATCTACTGTTTTGTAATGTCTTCTTTGTGTATTAAAAATTAACTGTCATGGTAGAAGACTATATAATGAAACATTAATGGAATAAATAGCATGACTTCCAGCCATGTTTGGATGTACTGCTGGATAATAACACCTGCTCTCTAATAGCTGTCTATCTAATTGACATGAGGTGCAGTGAAGAAATGTCAGTAGACGCCGTCATGCTGACCTTTATTCATTGTGCTTGTGCTTGATATAAGCAAGGTATGATTGTTTGCCACAATTAAGGAGTGGTAAGAGAAGCCGGCCTGGGGTTAGCGAGAACAATAGAGAATGAGGTATCCTGAGGATCCTTTTGTGTATAAAACACTGGGATATTGTGAACCTCTTATTTGATCAACACAACAAAACCAATATTTATGAAAGCAAAAAAGGAACAAAAACAGCATGGCCCATCGTGTATATGAAATAGAAAACAGACTTAAAGGGAAGCCAGTTCATACTGAGCAAAAATAGATTTTATTATTGTAAGTATAGTCAAGATATCAGATACTGTATGTATGGCAAGGTCTTGTTCTTATATAGTTCCTTAAGGCCATGTTCACCACTAACATCCACTTAGGCTGCCTTCACATTTGCGTATGTGAACGCAGCTTATGCTGCGTTCCCATACGCAGTCAAACGCAGCGCACTGCGTTCCTATGTTTAACATAGGAACGCATAGTGCTTGCGTTTGCTGCGTTCGGGTGCGGATACGGACGATATCTGCTCCTTCCGGTGTCCAGCGTCCGCACCCGGGACACAGCATGTTGCATTTTTTTGTGCGCTCGGGGACCTTGGAAAATCAGCAAGCGTCCCCAAGCGCACAAAACATGCTTTGTCTTCAATGGGTCCGCAGTGTTCTGCGCTTGACAGCGCAGGAGAACGCTGCAGACCCATTGAAAAATCTCCCGGTGGCCGCCGGTGATGTCACAGGAGCTCACCGACGGCCACCGGGACCTCAGCTCATCCTCTGATGATCTCCTCCTCCCCGCCGCCGGTAATCTGCTAGCGATGTCGGCGGGGAGAAACAGCTGATTTGACAGCTGTTTGAATCTTCCCGCGCCGACATCTCCTCTCGGTGTCGGCGCGGGAGATTCAAACAGCTGTCAAATCAGCTGTTCTCCCTGCCGACACGTCCCGGAGCATACCGGCGGCCGGGAAGAGGAGATCTCCGGCGCTGATCTCCGCCCCCGGACACCGCTGATTGGCTGCCGGGCTGCACAGTGATGTGTCCGCAGGCGGACATTCTCCGCTGCGGACACATCATTAGACCCTGCTTTTGACTGTTTTGTGTCTGCATGCCATCAGCATGCAGACACAAACGCTAATGTGAAGGCAGCCTTACTTACCCTGCCCATGATCTCACGGTAAGTCCTGGTAGTGTCTTCTTCCCGGGCTTTGGCAGTTCTTGTCTGTGATTAGTCTGTACGGTACTTTAGAAATTACCCATGTGACTGGTGGTAGGTCCTGGAGGCACCGTCAGGACAGGACCGATTAGTTTAGGCACTTCAGGCAAAACCTGAACTTTTTAACTTCAAGGTTTTTTTTTACTTTCACATGTGCGTTTTATCAATTCCAGTGGAATTCTGCCTTTTTTAAAAAAAAACAAACCAAAACACGTATGCGGCAACATTGCGTTCTGTCTAATGCAAATTGTATTGTGTTCTGGACATGTGCGATGACTGGTGTTTTCATCAGAATCGGCAAATTTGGCACTTTAGGCACCGGACAAATACCGCTGCTAACTGAGGATTAAGACAAGCTTGAAGTGTCGGATTTGCCAGATCCAGATGAAGCAGCAATGTTGACGTACATGTCCGGAACACCAATACAAATGTATTAGCCAGAATACAATGTTGCTGCATTTAGTTTTTTTTTTTAGAAAACGGCGGCACTCCGCAGATGTGAAGGTACCCTAAGACTGGGATTACATAGGGTACCTTAAAGCACCGTTTCAAAGACATACTGATAGGATGTTTAGATTGTGAGCCCCAATGGGGACAGTGTTGCAAATGTATGTAAAGTGCTGTGGAATTAATAGCGCTACATAAAAAAATAAATATATTACTCTTATTGTTTTATCTTTTTTATTTTTATTTTTTACAGGTGGAGTGGTGCTTTAACTCAAAGCCCCCAGCCTCCTGTGTCTTATCTTTTTTCAGCATTGTTCCAATCAATCTCCGGAGATTTGTGCTCTGCTGGCAGCTTCTGTGTTTCATAAAGCGCACCAGAGGACACAACTCAATGCATCTCTATGAGAGCCTCATTCTGGCTATCATAGACTTATATTGAGAGCTTGTGACGTAGCTATTGACTTCTGGCCAGTCAGAAAATATGGGCACAAGATGGAACCGCGGGACCTGAAAAATGGTGACTTATATTTAAAGCACCACTCAGGTGGTGAAAAAAGAGAAAAGATGGAATGGAGCTTTAAACTCAAGTGGGCTGGCCTCCTTATAAATTTGGTACATTTTTGATTGTACTTGTGTAGAAATTTCAGTCTAAGGCTGTATGTCCAGCTAGGGTTTTCTGTGTGCAAGGGAAAACGCATCCCAGAAAAATCAATGAAAATGCAGATTTTGGTGCAAAATAAAAGCAACATGTCTATTCTTTCTGTGTGTTTCTCATAGACTATATGAAATAGATGAAAACAAAACGCATAAAGAAATCCTAAAAATCCTGGTTTTTTTTCTGCAGCATTTTTCCTGCCAGGAAACGCAGATTTGGTGGAGAAATAATGTTCTAGGTGGGCACATAGCCAAGTCTTCTTTGAGCCAATTTCTAGTGTAAGTGATTATAAACTTGTAGGTCAGTGCCCCTCCTACCACACCGGTCACACCTTTTAGTGAAAAGTCCCATTTCACATTGGGAGTTTTTATGTCATAAAGGTCAACTAAATTCCCCCATCTAGTACCTAGATGTAGGCCAGGCAGTGATTGTCTCCGGCTCAATGAAATTTGTGTCTCAGCTCTTACATCATGCTGTCCTTAAGTTACAAAGCAAAAACCTGCTGACAGATTCCCTTTAGCTATAGTAGGAGATTGGTGACAAGACCTAATGACCATCTTTCTGGTTTGCTTTATGAATCAATGGTAGCTTTTGTCCTCCACTAGAACCCAATAAAGTCAATATGACTTGCTAATCATAGAAGGACATTTCTAATTTTTCATAAATAGAAAATATGCATACTTTACAATCATTCTGTACTTACTATGAAATCTTTAGCGTGATCCGGTAGGGTGGCTGCGGGCCTACTCCTAGGCCATGAACTAATTCTAGTAACAGAACTGCTGTTAGCTCTCTGTGGCCATTGCTACTGCAAGATTTTGTGAATCACTGTAAGCATAAAGCCCATTTTATCATTTGTAGGTCAATAAGCTGTGGTATCAAACAGTGACTTGAGGCACTGAATGAGCCAGCATGCTGAGATCTGCAATTGTCATCTGTGAGATATATGGTGAATTGTGCTGTTTCTGTTCCTATTTCTGTTGTGTAACCACCAAGCTGTGTGCCTCAATATTGTGTGTAATTGCCAAGATTCTGCACTGGATGAGGAACTGTAACTGATGTGCCAGATCCCTTTTACTGATTAAACTTTAGTCCCAGGTCATATTTTCAATGTTCATGTTAACAGGCAAAAAAAGAGACAACACTTCCAGTATACATTCAGTGATGACAGGACTTTAATATCCCAATGGCAACATTTGGGTTCCAATGAACCTTTCTATAGCTAATGTTCATTTTAGTCACTGTGCTATGATCAAATGGGTCATAGACTGTACGTGGTGATTGACCCCTTAGGGCAAGTGCCCATAATGTGTAGACACTGTGTCCAGGCGCAGTGTCCTGCATCGTGCGGACAAGTTGGTGATGTCCGCGGGTGAACGCTTCCACTCGTGCCCACTGTCAGTGTTCTGGGCGTGGCGGGTTTTAGTTGCATTTACCCACTGAGATTGCATCAGACTCCGCAGTAATAAATTGACATGGTGCAGGTCAGTATGCTGCCCCACATGTCAGTTTACGCTTCGGAGATAACAGGCACAGTGGACACAGGATTTCTATAAATCCACCCACTGTGCTTAAACTGTAGAATTCAGCGGTTTGAACGCAGTGATAACATGCAGGGTTTAAACCACTGCAAACACTGATATGGGCAGGGACCTCACTGGATATTCCTGCACATTTACAGATTGTGGGAAGTGCAGCCCGGCCTTTTCACCTGCGCAGATGGGGACCCAGATACTAAGGCCACGTGCATACGCTGAGTATTTGATGAGTTTTTACCTCAGGATTTGTAGACAAACCCAGGAGTGGAAACAGAGGAAAAGTCTAATAGAAACACCTGCACCACTTCTGTATTTATCATCCACTCCTGGTTTTGGCTACTAATCCTGAGGTAAAAAACTCATCAAATACTCAACATTTGCATGTGGCCTAAGTCAGTGTGCATATGATCCAGACAGAGATGTAACTAGGTTTTCTGGCACCCGGGCAAGGATTTTTTTTGGCGCCCCCCCCCATCACACCCGCCACCCCCCCATCACACCCGCCACCGCCAATTTTTATTTGATGAGGCATAGTGTATATATACCACAGGTATATATATGTATACATCAGGCAGGCACACTATGAGGTATAGATATGTATACATCAGGCAGGCACACCTATGAGGTGTATATATGATTATACATCATAGGCAGTGCAGCCGAAACAACACTATGAGGTTTATATAATGTATACACCTCAGGAGGGACACACCACACATATAAGGTATATATATGTATACATCAGGCACACACTATAGGTATACATATATACACCTCATAGTGTGTGTGCCTGCCTGATGTATACATATATATACCTCATAGTGTGTGTGCCTGCCTGGTGATGTATACATATATATACCTCATAGTGTGCCTGCCTGATATATACATATATATACCTCAGGTATATATATGTATATATCAGGCAGGCACGCTATGAGGTATATATGTATACATCAGGCAGGCACACTATGAGGTGTATATAAGTATACATCACCAGGCAGGCACACACTATGAGGTATAATATTATACCTCATAGTGTGTGCCTGCGCCTGATGTATACATATATACACCTCGCACGTCCCAGCCAGGCCAGCCAAGGACAGGCACCCCCAACCCCCAACCCCCCCCCCTTCCCGCCTGTTTAGGTTACTTTATTACCGGACGACTCAGTCTGATGGTGGGTTTACACGCCGCAATATCGGCGTCCAACTCCGACCCAACTCCGACAAAAAGTCACGTGGGTCGCGAGTTGGAGCCGATATCGGGTGCGCGTTGTACTGTTTTAGCATACAACTCGATGCTGGAACGATGCCAAAACGATATCGGAGTTGAATAGCAGAGCTATTCAACCGCCCGATATCGCATGGCCGTTGTACCAGCATCGCTGCGTGAGACAGCCCAACTCCGATGTGTACTCGCACCTCACCCATTCACTCCCATGTTAAATGGTCGTTACTGGGTTGGTGGGCGTACACATCGGAGGGACGTTGTTTCCCGATATCGCAGCGTGTAAACCGCCGATGCGATATCGGGAAAAGTGCTCCCAAAATGCGCGCTCCCGCGGCGTTGTATGCGATATCGGGACGATATCACTACGTGTAACCCCACCATGAGTCAGGAGGAGGCAGGCCACACAGCAGCTCCTCGGCACTTCTTTTCCTCTCCATCCCAGACTGTGCGGCGCGCCGGATGCCGGAGTGGGGGGGGGGGTTGTGCACACATAGCTCCGCGGCCGCCCGTGCACGATATGCGGCGAGGAGGAGATTAGTTCCGGCGGCGGCGCTGCAGTGCCACTGCCGGACGCCTGGTCACGTGATGATGGCACCGGTGCCCCCCACTGAGTGGCGCCCGGTGCAAGAGGTCCGGCTGCACCCCCCTGGATACGCCCCTGGATCCAGAGAAACTACGTGTTGAACACAGCGCCTCTGGATCTGCAGGAAGCTATGGGTGCATGCAGGGAGACTGCAGTGTTGTCACAATCTGCGGTGGGTGTAGGGCAGCTTATCCCTGCGTGCAGCCGATGGTGACCATTTCCAACTCCGCTGCATGAAATGAACATGCTGCAGAGATGTGGAAGTCTGCAAACCCACACTGCAGCTGAAAACACGCTGAAGTTGGGAGAAGCATAGTGGGCATGGGATTTCTTGAAATCCTGTCTACTATGCTTGAACTGTACAATGCAGCCACAATACGCTACATCCAAATCTCTGCAATTCCTGATTGTGAGCACACAGCCTAATGGAGGAATAAACACTGAAAACGTTCTCTAACAGTACTGTATCCCCTTCACTCTCAGGATTGGGGTCCCAGAGTTCAGACACCTGCTGATCTATATCCCCTTTAGGAATTTTTACAGGTGAAAGCTTTTGCAATTAGTAATTTTTTTTTGGCACTGGAAAACTTAACGCTGCCATCTCATTTAGATTATTTACTGATTAACTGCCAGGGCATAAAGTGTCACAATCTGTCAAATGGTTTAGAGAGCAAATTCTTCTCATACCGAAAGCTTTCTCATACAAATGTATTCTTCATAATTAGGCACCTTTACTAAAGCAGCGAGTTTGGAAGACATCCATGGACCATTTATTTTTAGACTGCAGAAATAAATGGGTTAAAGCTGGGGAATATTTATGCCTGAGCAGGCAGACCTGGCTCTGTTAGACACGTCATGATTAGCTCCAGTGCATTACTCACAGTTATGCCTCTGGCACTCTTTGACTTTGCAAAGACACATTTTATATATATTTATATTTTAACAACAGGGTGATGGAACCAGTCGCTAGATTCCAAGCACTTTATTATCGCACTCTACGTGTTAGCATTACTCCAGGCTCATGCATTTATTGTAATAAAATAAATTTACTGAGGCAGATACAAACTAGAACCATTTCAAGAATTGTGGTATTACTTTATCTATTACCATGGAGGATATGAACTGGACCTTAAAGAAGTATGTGAGTAACAGATCTTGACCTTTTCATTGATGTCATAGTTATTTTTACTTCAAAATGTAATTGCTCAAGTGAATGAGACCCCATGTACGGTGTGAAGTAGGGAATGTTCTGCTGTAGCCTGCTCCTCAGTGCATCATTTCTATATTTCACTCATTTTCATGTCACTGTGCTGTATGGCAGTAATATGGCTCAAGTGGATTTGATAACAGTAAGACCAAAGCGTGACAGATAAATACATATACGTGTGTATATCTATATCTATCTATCTATCTATCTATCTATCTATCTATCTATCTATCTATCTATCACTACAGCAGCACACTGTTAAAGCCACATGCAATTGAAAGTGTCAAATAGAATCCAAAAATTTTTTTGTCTCCGAAAAAATAAAAACTGAAAAGGTTTTTTAAGAAAAACTTTTTTTTATAGCTACAGTTATTATAAGGTTCTTAGCTCATGTATTGGCCAATAAATGCCTGCCCATCAACTGCGGCAAGGTGACCTTAAATCTGATGGGACTACTAACTACATTGAAAACCTCTCCTGGACCCCATAAGGTCTCTTGTTACCTGGGCTGTAGCAGGATATACACTCATCAGAGGTACCCTGTGGGCTAATGGGAAGGGAGGAGTGCAGAGTCCAGCAATGGAGTCAGTGTTCTCCATATATACTAGAGAACGGGAAAAAAAATAGACAGCACCTCCCAGGGGATTTTTTTTTCATCTATCTATCTATCTATCTATCTATCTATCTATACAGTTTAAAAATGGGTCACAGCACTTCCTTCCAATGCAATAGATGTTTATTCCAGCCTGGCACAGATGGCAACGTTTCGAGCCTGTCAGCTCTTTTTCCAGCCCACTACTGAACCCACTAGCAAAGTCAGCAAGGTCTTACATCCGTGATACGGGACATTTTCTGGAGAAATTGAGAAATTTGGAAGTGGGCATGGGAGACATACTGGTGTCCTTCGATGTAGTCTCATTATATACATCAATTGAGCATAATAAGGGAATCAGAGCAGTAAGGATGATGATGGAAAATACGCAATATGGCCAGGATAGTAAAAAATTGATAATTGATCTGTTGGAGATATGTTTGCGGTCAAATTATTTCTTGTTTGGGGACACCTACTACAAACAGTTGAAAGGCACCGCCATGGGGGCTCATATGGCATGTGCGTACGCCGGGGTCACCATGGCGGTGCTTGAAGAGGAGCACGTCTATGTATCCCACCACTTCCGGAATGTCCGGGATGGTGGAGATACATAGATGATGTATTCCTTATATGGAGAGGTGATGTAGAAGAGCTCGAGGACTTTTATAAGTACCTCAACACGGTGGACACCAGTATCAAGTTCACTATGGTTTATTCAGAAACGGAGATACAGTTTCTCGATGTGAATGTTGAACTGGAAGGAGGGAAGTTAAGCACTACTTTACATGTGAAACCAACAGACAGGAACAGGTTGTTGCGTTTTGACAGTAACCACCCCATTGAGATGAAGAGGGCCATACCCATAGGACAAGTCAAACGAGTAAGACGTATTGTTAGTAATGAGGAGAAAAGGGAGGAAGCAGTAGTTAAGTTGATGGACAAGTTTAGAGATAGGGGTTACCCAGAGGAAGTCCTAAGAAAAAGTAGGAACCAACGTAGCAGAGAGAGAACCACCCAGAGGAAAAGTTGGAGATTACCAGTGGTAACAACTTTTGGTGAAGAGTCCAGGGAGATAACTCAGGCAATAAAAAGAAACTGGCAAATTCTTAGCAATGGCTTGCCGGAAGTAAGGGAATTTAAGGAACCACCCCTCTTCTCTTATAGAAGGGGTCGGAGCCTGAAAGATCGCTTAGTACAGTCGGATGTGGGATCTTTTAAGCGACAGACCACGCTGACGGGCATAACAAGAACAGGGAATTACCCATGCATAGGATGTGTCAATTGCCCACTGATGAAAAAGGGCAACTCTTATGAAGTTAAAGGAAGGACATACAGAATTCAACAATTTTTTACGTGTGCCTCCGATCACGTAGTATACCTGTTGGAGTGCCCATGCAGAGAATATTATGTAGGTGAGACCACTTTGGAGTTGAGAATCAGGATGAGCCAGCATAGGTATAGCATCAGGAAGAAGATAATGAATTTGCCAGTGTCGAAACATTTCACGGAGGCAGGGCATGAAGAGTGGGATTTAAGAGTTAGAGTAATAGATGGAATACCACCGATGAGGAGAGGAGGTGACCGAGAGAAACAATTAAGGATACAGGAACTGAAATGGATAAAGAAATTAGGGACTTTGAAACCAGGTGGTCTAAATGTAGAGTATAAGTTAGGAGTTGCCCTTTGAATAGTAGGATCGGAGGCTCTATCATAATAGATCGTATACATTTTAACCACTGGCTGGAAAAAGAGCTGACAGGCTCGAAACGTTGCCATCTGTGCCAGGCTGGAATAAACATCTATTGCATTGGAAGGAAGTGCTGTGACCCATTTTTAAACTGTATGTATAATAGAGTCTGGAAGGAGCCTCAGGGACGCTTTGCACTCTACATAATACCAGCATAACACGCTGCTCCTTACTTTGTTCATTTATATCTATCTATCTATCTATCTATCTATCTATCACATCTATCTATCATCTATCTGAGTCTGTCGACAGGGTGGTGGGTACTCGGATACTGGAACAGATTGCTACTTTGGTCGGGATCACGGCCGGTCAGGTCCCGGTCCCGTGCCCTGGACACTCAATGGCTGAGGAGGAAAACTATTTGGGATGGGGGATTATTATACGTGACGCCACCTGTGGTACCTGGTAATGTAGTTACCAGCGCTGCAGCCGACGGCTGAAGTGATGGTGATGCAGCTTTGGGTAGTACAGCTCCCTCAGGACAGCGGAGTGGATGAGGGGAGTAGTATTCCTTGGCTCTGTGTAAGTTCTCCAAGCGGTGGCGGTGAATCAGGCACACATACACAATAGTCTCTGTTTCAGTACCTTTTTTTACTGATGTCGAGTAGCAGGTATGGTCCAGGAGGGTAACCAGGTGGCCGGTGCAGTTTGGGATATCCACCTTTGAAAGTTATGAAGCCTCCTCTATTTGTGTATGTGGTGATTTGGGAAAGTTCTGCCTCAAGCTGAACCTGCCACTTTCTCTCTCTATCTCTCAGGATGATACTCCACAACTGACGATGAGGACCTTTTTGTGGGGATCCCTACTCCTTTCCTTGGGTGCCTTGTCCTATGTTTGGTCAGGTTTGGGGTCTTGGTTTCCTGAGATCCAGGGGGATTAAATCATCCTGTCTGTCCGGGCTTTCTCTGCTATGAGTGGATCAACAGCAGCTTCGGACTCCAGTGTCCGGGTGGGCTAAAGGGCAATTCTTTCTGTTCCCCTCTTTCTAGAATTTTCTAACTTTCCACTTGCCTCCGTCTCTTTCTAGGGTACTACACAGCTCCAGGGTCAGTCTTTTCTGTTTCTCGGCCTGACTTGGTCCCAGCAACCAGCTCTTCCTCCTTCTTGACTCCTCACCTGTCACTCCTTGACTCCTTCTGTCTGACTGACTGACTAATCGGCTCCTCCCCCCAGGCCTGGATCTTTATAGGGAATCTTGCTTAAGGCAGCTAGTGGAGCTCCCCCTTCAGGCCTGGGGTGGAAAGTGTTGTGTGCTGTGTATGCCAAGGTGTACATCCTTCCCTGCACCGGTGGGTCCTGTGGCAATCCCTGCAGGGATGCCACATTCCCCCCTAGTTAACTTTGGTCCTCCGGAACTGAAATATTTTTCAATAAACATTACATAACAATAATATTTACATTAATTTGAACAAAGTCTCAATATAAAAATTTACAAAAACCAGGGAAAAACAGGTCACCAGTCCATACAACATTAGTCCATCCGCTGCAGGCTATTAAAGAATGTTTTAGACACCTCCAGTCCTGTGGCCATGGTCCATTTTTAAGGATTCGCAAAAAGTTTAAAAAGTCCAGACAGGCAAAGTCTCTGTAGGCTTAAAAGTTTGAAATACACAACAAACACTTACTATGGGTGCCTCGGCGTAGGAGTCCTAGGTACTGCAGGGGCCTCTACTGGTCATAAGCGCTGTAGGCCTCCTGGCCCAGGGGTCACCTATTGGCCAAGATTATGCTCTCTCTAGACAGCTCCTTTAACTCCATTCACCCCTCTTTCTGATGTTGTGTACCTGGTGTGACCTGTTTTGGCCTACTCTTCACCCTTTTATATGCTAACATTAACAACATATCTACATTTTGAACATATTTACATTTTTAACGTATTTACATTTCCCACATTTTACAGCGTACTCTCTGTATCTGAATGGTGGGTGACCCAAGTTGATACGTGTCGTTCTACGTAATTCTGATGTGTGACTAGTGTGTCACAGGTAAACTGGGTAACAGTCTGCGACTACTTGATCTCACAGTAGGAATGGCAGGTGCACCAATTGCAGGATTCTCTAAGTCTACTACAATGGATGGTTCCTGCTCTTGATTCTTCAACTGGTTGTGGAAATGTCAATATAGGTATTAAGTATGCACCCTCTATTTGAGGCCAATCTGCAGGAAGGTCTCCTAAGATTGTCTTGACTGTCTATTCCTCTTTTTCCTCTTCCTGATAAGGAATTATCTCTCTAGGTTGCAATTGTTGAGGACATTTCTTTAAATGATCTCTGGATACTGTTGCTGTTGTTCTAACTTTGTCTTTACTAATCAAACAGGTTTTCTGGTTATCGAAGGTTGATGGTAGTACAGTGTAGGGTTCTGCTTCCCATTGATCATCCAATTTGTGCAGTCTTCTTTTTCTCTTCAAAACCAACTAACCTGATATTAAGCGTGTTCCTTGTGCACTTTAGTTAAAGTCTGCTTCTTGCTTTTCTCTTGATTTTGCCAGACCTTTCTCTACACATTCCTGTATTTTCTTATACTGCTCTTTTCTTCTGGTATCCCAATCTGCATCTGAGGTGTTTTCTTCAGAAACTACAATGCCCATTTCAAAGTCTACTGGCAATTTTCTTGGCCTTGCTCTCATGAGGTATGCAGGGGTACAATTTGTTGAGCTCACTGGGATGTTGTTGTAAATGTCAACAAGATCTGGTAACTTCTATGGCCATCTGTTTCGTTCTTCTAGTGGAAACGTTTTTAACAATTCTATCACTATGTTATTCTTTTTCTCACACATTCCATTGGTTTGAGGTTGGTAAGGCGTAGTACGAATCTTCTTGCATCCGTACAAGTTAGGCTGGCTTCACACTGCAGTTTTTTCACTGATCAGTGTCCATCAGTGTTTGGGTGCCAAAACCAGGAGTGTCTCCAAAACTCAGAACAGGTGTCAATCTTTCAATTATAGTTTTTCTCTGCAAGTTCCTTTCCTGGTTCCTCTCCTGGTTTTGGCACCCAAACACTGATGGACACTGATCAGTGAAAAACTGCAGTGTGAAGCCAGCCTTACAGAACTCTTGAAACAGTTCAGCTTCAAAGTTAGGCTTTGATCTGTCAATACCTGTTCTGGATACCCGAATGGTCTGCAGAAACAAGCTTGAAAGGTTCTTGCTGCTGTCTGAACTGTTAAGTCTTTCACAGGAGCTACCATTAGGAATCTGGAATAGTGGTCCACCATCGTAAGAGCATAGGTATAGCCTGATCTGCTGTGTGTGAGCTTGACATGATCTAAGGGTGCTTTCACATCTGCGTTTTTCGTAATTCGCGGCAGATGCGGTGAAAAAAACGCATCTGCCGCGTTTGCCGCATAACGGTTCCACTTGCGGCACGGTTGCGGTTTTTTCCATAGGTAGTATAGGGGGACTTGCGGCAGATGCGGCAAGTGCGGTATTGCACTTGCGGCAGGTGCGGCAGAGAAAAAAACCGCGGTCAGCCGCGGTTTTTTTCTCTGCCGCACCTGCCGCAAGTGCAATACCGCACTTGCCGCATCTGCCGCAAGTCCCCCTATACTTCCTATGGAAAAAACCGCAACCGTGCCGCAAGTGGAACCGTTATGCGGCAAACGCGGCAGATGCGGTTTTTTCACCGCATCTGCCGCGAATTACGAAAAACGCAGATGTGAAAGGGCCCTAAGACTACTAATTCCAATGGCTGTTAGGGTCTTTTCTTCTCAATGAGCATGGTCCACAATCTTTACACCATTTTTCTATGGTAGATCTCATGCCAATCCAATAGAATCTTTTACGTAATAGAATTTCCAGCTTTTTCCATCCAAAGTGTCCTGCTCCATTATGGTATGCTTCTAACACCATTTGGATGTCTCTTTTTGGAACCAAAATTTGCTATACCATTTTGTGTGTTCTGGGTTGATATACCATCTGCCCAATTTATCTTGATAGAAGAATAACCTGCTTCTTTCCTTCCACAAATGTTGGGCCTCAAGTTGAGCATTCTCATCAAGATGGGAATCCGGTTGGGTTCCCAGCCTCTCCACTAGGCTCATTGCAAGATCACTGTCTTGTGTCTCTTTCCATACATAATGAGGTAACGGGATCAATGCTACATTCTGACGGTTTTGATAAATATGGGTTTCTGTCATTTCCCATTTTCTGTTTTTATGAAAAGCTGGGAGTTCTACTTCCTCCAAGTCATCCACCTCTTCTTCTGGTCTAGCAGATGTACTTGAGGGTTTCTAGAAAAAGCATCAGCATTGGCATTTTAACAGCCTGCTCTGTACTTGATGGTAAAGTCATAATTTCATAGCTGAGCCATCCAGCGTTGTTCTTACGCACCAAGCTTTGCGGTCCAGGTGTGTTAATGGATTATTGTCTGTGTAGATGATAAATTTTGAAGCTGCCAGGTAATGCTTAAACCGCTCTGTCATAGCCCAAACCAAGGCCAAGAACTCCAACTTAAAGGAACTGTAGTTTTCTGGGTTCCTCTCTGTGGGTCAAAGTTTTCTGCTGGCATAGGCAATTACTCTTTCCTTGCCACCTTGTACTTGGGATAGTACTGCTCCCAAGCCTACATTACTTGCTTCAGTGTACAAGACAAATGGTAAGTTATAGTCAGGATAAGCCAGTATTTCCTCACCGGTCAAAGCCCGCTTCAACTTCTGAAAAGAGTCTTCTTGCTCCTTTCCCCATTAAAATGGTGGTTCAGAGGACCTCCTCTTCTTAGTTGGCCTACTAGGAGATCTTGCAGTGGCGCTGCCATCTTTGTGTAGCCCTTTATGAATCTTCTGTAGTATCCCACTAAACCTAGGAATTGACGTACCTCTCTGACGGTGGTTGGCCTCTGCCAGTCCTCAATAGCTGTCACTTTTTCCGGATCTGGTGCTACTCCATCTGCGCTGACCACATGCCTAAGGTATTGGACTTTTGGTTTCAGCAGGTGACATTTAGATGGTTTAAGTTTCATCCCGTACTTTGCTAGGGCTACAAATACCTCTGCCAGGTGTTCCAGGTGATACTCATAGGTCTTGGAATACAAGATGACATCGTCCAGGTATAAGAGCACTGTCTCAAAGTTCCTGTGTCCCAAGCAACATTCTATGAGTCTTTGTAACATTCCCAATGCATTGCATAACCCAAAAAGCATGTTATTGAATTCACATAGGCTCATTGGTGTCTTCTCCCGGACTTCTTCTGCAATGGAGACCTGCCAATACCCACTAGTAAGATCTAATGTGGAGAAATAATTAGCAGTCTTTAATGCAGCAAGAGACTCTTCTATATGGGTAAGCATCTTTGTGAGTGATCTTATTGATTTCCCTGTAATCTACCCACATCCTCATTGTGCCATCTTTCTTTCTGACTAGGACTAAGGAGGCTGCCCAGGGACTACAACTATCTCTTATAACCCCTGCCTCATTCATGTCCTGCAGCATTTCATTAGCACACTGGTAGTGATTTGGTGGAACGTGTCTGTATCTCACTTTAATTGGGGGATGATCTTTCGTGGGTATATGATGGTTTACCCCTCTAATTCTCCCAAAATCTAATGGATGCATACTTAATACATGTTCAAACTCTTGTGCTACCTAATAGACTCCATTCTTCTGGTAAGAAGGGGTGGTATCAGTTCCTACGTGCAACTGCTGGCACCACTCCTCCAGCTGTCCCTTAGAGTTGTTGTCCTCTGCCTGGTTTGACGGCGGCAAGGGGTCTACTGCCTGTATATGACTGTCTCAGACAGTGTAAAGCTTTGCTACAGTAGCATACCTGGGTAGTTTTACTCCTCCTTCCCCACAGTTTAATACACGGATTTGTACTCTTCCCCTGCCTCTACCACCCCTCTGGCTGTCAGTAGTGTAGGTCTGTGTTCTGAATATACTGGCTCTACAACTGCCTGGTATGCCTTTCCTCTGATACCTATAGCTGCTCGACACCATATCATCATTTCACTCTTTGGTGGTAACAGAATAGGGAATGGGTCTGTTACCTGTACACTGCCAATCTCTCCTCCAGACAGATTTACCTGTTGCTTGTGCATAAGGGCTCGGATTTTTCTCTGGAGAACCCTCTTCTGTTCATCATCAGCAGTCATAGCAATCTGCCGGAGTAAAAACAACACTTTTCCAAGGCAGTTTTCAATCACATTAGTACCAATTACCATGTAGGGGCATATGCTATTAGGGTCACTTCTTCTACCACACATAACCATTGGCCTTTTAACTCTACCCTCCCCAGACTTATTGTAACCTCTCTAAACCCCACCTGGTTTAGTGGTTGTCCATTAGCTGCAAGTATAACAAAGCTAGAGTCTGGAGGTTTAAGATAGGTATCAGACCATATAAAGGATATGTGGGATGGTGGTAACCTGTGAACTGGTGTCCAGAAGGGCTGAAGTGGGGATTCCTTATAGTGTAATGTTGAGGTACGGACGACCTCCCACGTACCGACTACGCCAGTCATATGGGGCCAAGCATCTTACTCCTGAGACTTGGCCCCCGACCTCTGGGATCACTGGTCTAAGCGACATTCTCTTCCGAAGTGGCCTGGTTTGT
Source organism: Allobates femoralis (assembly GCA_033576535.1). NCBI lineage: Eukaryota > Metazoa > Chordata > Amphibia > Anura > Aromobatidae > Allobates > Allobates femoralis. Next base: position 182,787,485 of record JARQOC010000004.1, on the reverse strand, counting down.
TACAGCGAAGACAGACGGGTTGTCCTGAAGAATCCATGTAGTCAATGGCTCTGCGTCGGAATGGTGCATGGGTTTCCTGAAGGGCGACTTGTTGGTCCCCTCCATGGGTGACATGGGCTTCTTCTTCATCCACGGGACATCCACAGGGCAATCAGTTAGCTGTATCTTGCTTGGTGGCTGTGAGCCCTGGCGGTCTTGCAAGAGTGTCAGCACATAGTCCAAATTTTTGGTTAGCTGCAGCACCTGGTTACGTACGTCATCATAAGAATTTAGTGCTCCTGCTTGCCTTACAATCTTTGCAGGGTCTTTAGAATTAGGTTCAAAGTCTGTGGGAGAGGTATCAACTTGCCAAATGAAGTTGCAAGTTCTGCAGACAATGGGTCTTGTAATACAGTTATAGCACGTCTTTTTGAGTATTAAAGTTCACATCAGGATGATCTAAAACCCACATATGTACCTGCTTGTGGTGAAAGGCTGACCTCAATCCAGCCATAAACTGTTCTGTAAGCATTTCATTTTCATCTTCTATACTTGCCGGGTCTTCCTGTTTTAAAGACCAGAGTGCCCCTTGTAAACACAGGGCATAGTCTCTGATGGTATCTTGTGGTCTCTGTTTACATTGGTAGAATAACATCCTTAGCTCAGCCCGTGTGCATTTTTTAAAAGCAGCTTTGAGCTTGCCAAAAACATTTTCTACTGAGTCTCTGTCAGTATTCTCCAAGATTCGACCTCTAGCTCTGCTTTGCCTATTAATTGTCTCAGGACAACGGCGGCTTGCTGTTTTCCTGCCGTTGCATACATGTCCAGCACTGACATATTTTACGTTTGAAGGCTGCTAAGGTACCGGGTTTACCTTAATAGGTCGGTAACAATTTTGCTCCCGGTATGTACGGCAAGGCTATTGGCATTATTGGGGCCACCGCACCAGGTGCTGCGGCTCCTACACCGGCTAAGGGACCGAGCGGTGCTGCATCCTGGACATCCCCTTCTGCGGGGACTCAGACTTCGTTGCTTCACTCATGGCAGTGCCCCCCTAGTTTACCGCTGCCATCTCCTAAGGTAAACTTTGAGGTTGTCTCCAGCATCAGCCACTAGGTACGCAGTTCAGCTCATCAGTCCTTGGGCCCCTCCAGAACCAGCCACTGCACTTCGGCAATCCTCGGCAGAGAGAAGAGGCGGAGCCTATTTTCATGCTACTTTTTCAACCGCTCTGTAACACAGCTTAATTTCTGTGGCAATGGAGGTTCGGTTCACAGTTTAATAGTTAATAAAGTCAATAGGCACACTTTACCCAGTATTCAGGCTGGTTGAATCCTGTTTGTGATGCCATAAATGAGTCGGTCGACAGGGTAGGGAGTACTTGGTACCGGGTTAGGTTGCTACTTCGGTGGGGATCATGGCTGGTTGGGTCCCGGTCCCGTGCCCTGGACACTCAATGGCTGAGGGAAAAACTATTTCGGATGGGGATTACTATACGTGACGCCATCTCTGTGCCTGGTAATGTAGTTACCAGCGCTGCAGCCGGCCCTGAGGTGATGGTGATGCAGCTTTGGGTAGTACAGCTCCTCACAGGCGGAGCTTTACCTCAGGGAAGCGGCTGGATGAGGGGAGTAGTAGTCCTTGGCTCTGTGTAAGTTCTCCAGGCGGCGGTGAATCAGGCACACACACACAATTGTCTCTGTTTCAGTACCTTTTTTACTGATGGCGGGTAGGAGGTATGGTCCAGGAGGGTAAACAGGTGGCTTGTGCAGTTTGGGACATCCACCTTTGAAAGTTATGAAGCCTCCTCTATTTGTGTGTGTGGTGATTTGGGAAAGTTCTGCCTCAAGATGAACCTGCCACTCTTCTTCTCTCTCTCTCTCTCTCTCTCTCTCAGGATTATACTCCACAACTGACAATGATAACCTTTCTGTGGGGATCCCTACCCTTTCCTTGGGTCCCTGGTCCTATGTTTAGTCAAGTTATGGGGTCTTGATTTCCTGAGCTCCAATCCTCTTGTCTGTCCGGGTTTCTCTGCTATGACTGGATCAACAGTAGCTTCGGACTCCGGTGTCCGAGTGGGCTAAAGGGCAATTCTTTCTATTCCCCTCTTTCTAGAATTTTCTAACTTTCCACTTGCCTCCGTCCCTTTCTAGGGTACTACACAGCTTCCGGGTCAGTCTTTTCTGTTTCTGGCCTGACTTGGTCCCAGCAACCAGCTGTTCCTCCTTCTTGACTCCTCAGCTGTCACTCCTTGACTCCCACTGTCTGACAGACTGACTAACTGGCTCCTCCCCCCAGGCCTGGATCTTTATAGGGAATCTTGCTTAAGGCAGCAAGTGGAGCTCCCCCTTCAGGCATGGGGTGGAAAGTGTTGTGTGCTGTGTTTGTCAAGGTGTACATCCTTCCCTGCACTGGTGTGTCCTGTGGGAATCCCTGCAGGGGTGCCACATATCTATCTATCTATCTATCTATCTATCTATCTATCTATCTATCTGTCTGTCTGTCTGTCTATCTATCCATCAAAGGCGGCTGTCACACGCATCAATTTCTTGAACGATATCGCTTAAGCAATCTGGTTTTTGATCGCTTAAGCGATATCGTTTGTGCGTCGCTGCGTATAATCAAGCGATTTTACAATGTAAAATCGCTTGATTGTTTGATCGCAGATTTGTGAGCCGGAGCTTAAATCAAGCGATAATCGCTTGATCAATCTGCATCATCGTGGTGTGCGACACCACGATGAACGATCTCCCAGCGGCAGAGCCTATGCTGGAGATGGTATCTATGGTAAACATCGGGTTACTAAGCGCCGTGCGGCGCCTAGTAACCCGATGTGTACCATAGTTACCAGCGATCTCGCTGGTCCACATCGCTGGTGAGTCTGTCTGTGTGACAGCTCACCAGCGATGTGAGCGATATTGTTAGCGATCGCGCGTGCCTGTGATCGCTAACAATATCGCTCACAAGATTGAAGCGTGTGACGGCCGCCTAACAAACTAAAACCACGCAGCACTATCAGAATTAAACCACGGGTGCAAACCTGGAAGGGCAGTGTTCAAACCCCAAACAATATCAAAAATTGAAAAAAATAGGCACCACTCCCAAATGTCTCAAGCTCTTGAGAAAGACAGAGCAATCTGTTAAAAATGTTGCTATAGACTAGTAAAGTATCCACTTTTCGTCACTGAATTTGTGAGTGCTGCCTGTTTTTGTCAATTTTCTATCTATCTATCTATCTATCTATCTATCTATCTATCTATCTATCTATCTATCTATCTATCTATCTACAGTATCTATCTAACCTGTCTATCTACAGTATCTATCTATCTATCTATCTATCTATCTATCTATCTATCTATCTATCTATCTAATCTATCCATTTATCTATCTACAGTATCTATCTAAGGCGGCCGTCACACGCAACGATTTCTTGCCCGATATCGTTTAAGCGATCTCCTTTTTGATCGCTTAAGCGATATCGGGCAAGAAATCGTTGCATGTAATCAAGCGATTTACGATGTGAAATCGCTTGATCGTGACATCGCTGATCTGAGCTCCGGAGCTCAGATCTAGCGATGAACGATGCCACGATCTGCTTCATCGTGGTGTATAACACCACGATGAACGATCTCCCAGCGCAGAGCCTATGCTGGGAGATGGTAACTATGGTACACGTCGGGTAACTAAGCGACGCGCGGCGCCTAGTTACCCGATGTGTACCATAGTTACCAGCGAGATCGCGGATCCACATCGCTGGTGAGTCTGTCTGTGTGACAGCTCACCAGCGATGTGAGCGATATTGTAAGCGATTGCGCGTGCACGTGATCGCTTACAATATCGCTAGAGATATCTCAGCGTGTGACGGCCGCCTAACCTGTCTATCTATCTATCTATCTATCTAAAAAAAATTGCAAAAAAGGCTGCAACACTCCAATTTCAGTTGTATATTCTGCCTTTAATGGCCTTCAGGTATAAAGATGGCAACGTTTCGGTCAATGATGACCTTCTTCCAGGGCTGGAAGAAGGTCATCATTGACCGAAACGTTGCCATCTTTATACCTGAAGGCCATTAAAGGCAGAATATACAACTGAAATTGGAGTGCTGCAGCCTTTTTTGCAATTTTGGTCTAGGATCAGGTGGCTGGACACCACCTCAAGGACTGATAAAGCACCTAACTTTAAGTTAATAAGAAGCGCTGCTCAAATAACCTTTTTTTCTCTATCTATCTATCTATCTATCTATCTATCTATCTATCTATCTATCTATCCAAAAAAAAGGAAAAAGCAGCACCAAATAGATATCAAGTGAACCTTTATTGCCAATGGCGTGGCGACGTTTCGCCATTGGCAATAAAGGTTCACTTGATATCTATTTGGTGCTGCTTTTTCCTTTTTTATGGATTGTTTACATGGACACTTGACCGGTGTTGAAAAAGCGCTGCACAAGTCTGGTAATATCTGGTGCTGTTCCGTTTTTTTCATCTATCTATCTATCTATCTATCTATCTATCTATCTATCTATCTATCTATCTATCCATTTATCTATCTACAGTATCTATCTAACCTGTCTATCTACAGTATCTATCTATCTATCTATCTATCTATCTGTCTGTCTGTCTGTCTGTCTGTCTGTCTATCTATCCATCAAAGGCGGCTGTCACACGCATCAATTTCTTGAACGATATCGCTTAAGCGATCTGACTGCTTGAGAAAGGCTTGGAGCCGAAACGTTGCAGTACTAGGACAAATAAAATCCACATGGGCATTTTGATGGAAGTGCTGCCTTTCATTTTTTCATCTCTATCTATCTATCTATCTATCTATCTATCTATCTATCTATCTATCTATCTATCTATCTATCTATCTATCTATCCATCTTAGGGGGCCGTCACACGCTGCGACATCTTTAGCGATATTGTAAGCGATCACGTGCACGCGCAATCGCTTACAATATCGCTCACATCGCTGGTGAGATGTCACACAGACAGACTCACCAGCGATGCGGAGCCGCGATCTCGCTCGTTACTATGGTACACAATCGGGTAACTAGGCGCCGCGCGTCGCTTAGTTACCCGACGTGTACCATAGTTACCATCTCCCAGCATAGGCGCGGTCGCTGGGAGATGGATCATAGTGGTGTCACACACCACGATGATGCAGATCGTTGCATCGTTCATCGCTAGATCTGAGAACCGAACCTCAGATCAGCGATGTCACGATCAAGCGATTTACCATCGTAAATCGCTTGATTACATGCAACGATATCTTGCCCGATATCGCTTAAGCGATCAAAAAGGAGATCGCTTAAACGATATCGGGCAAGATATCGTTCCGTGTGACGGCCCCCTTAGGCGGGGCGTCACACGCTACGACATATGTAAAGATATCGCTGGAAAGTGCCTGATTTGGCATCGCTCCTATGACATCGTTGCGTGTGACAGCACGATGTGACTAGCGATAAGTGGTCAGATCGTTATATACAGATATGGGAACCGGACCCCATATCAGACGATGTTGATCATCCAATCTGCTGCATTGTTCTGTGTGACCCCGCCATAACCGATCTCCTGACCGATTTTGCCTATTCACAACATTGACAAGATCGTTCGCTGGTTGTGTGAACGATCCCTGCACGTAACATCGCTGCTGCGTCCTGAACGTTATCTATACATGTGACACCTCACTAACATGTTGAGCACGAGCGCACACTACTGACATCGCTATTGAGTTCCCTCACAAAATCGTAGTGTGTGACGCCCGCCTTACTCATGTTTTCATTTTTAAATTTTTTTTAAATGTAATACCCTTACATTGTAGCACTGTAACAATGTATATGGCTGTATAATTAATTTGTTTTTTATTGTATAAACATGATGGTCTTCTGACTAGAAACTTTGCAGAAGTTGTCATTGATGGATGTTTTATTCCAATTAGAAATTTCTGTTTAGATTGTATTCACATACACTATTTTTGTGTGAATAAGGCTGCCTTCAGATTTGCAGATGCCTCCGCAGCGTTTGCAGATGCTTGCAGACCGCCGTGCGCTCCCATTGCCCGCCACGAGTGATCTGTGTGCAGGCGGATGCCTGCGCACAAATCACACGCTCTCGCCCGCGCCAGGGACGCGACATGTCGGGCAATGGGAGCGCACGGCGGTCTGCAAGCATCTGCAGACCGCTGTGCGCTCCATTATAAACATAGGGGCTGCGGTCTGCATGCAGATGCTTGCAGATGCCTCCACAGAACGCTGCGGAGGCATCTGCAAATCTGAAGGCAGACTAATGCAGGTTTTATTTTTATATATATTTTTAATGGTAATTAAGAAAAATGGCAAAACAGCAACAACAGCAAAAATCTCTCATGTGGATGCATCCTTAGAGCACATAGTATATGGGCTGTGGGTCTCCTTGGTCGTTTATCCATAATGTATGTGTTCAATATTATAAGGTTCATAAGAGCATACTTGGTGGAAAACATTTCCAACTGAAAATCCATCCTGCTGATCTGAAGTAGAATCTTTCTGCAGTTTGTTCCTGGATTTTACAAACTTTATTCGTGTCAAAAAGTAGTTTCAGAAATCTGACCAGTGTGAAGATTTTTTAAGGCATTGAGCTAATATGTTAATTATTAGCTATATTATTTTGATTTTCATGTGTCTACAGCTAATAATTAACTGGTATTTATTCATTTGGAAAAGTTCACAAGGCAACTACAGCCAAGACTATGCAACTGTATGCCATAGACTGCCATTAAAGTGGCAAAGGTATTTTTATACAAATGCATATAATACATCACCCCTGCTAATCAAATCCTCGACTCCACCCCATTCCAGGCTACACCCCAACACCCAACTGCATTCTACTCTCGGCCACATCATACCCTGTACCGTGCGCCACCCTTGACTGCACCCCGTTCTCCGTTACCTCTTAGCCCTGTCTGCGCCCCTTCCCCATCGACGACCCCCCCTCCCTCACTCTCCGCCACCCGACCCTCTGGCAACATACCCCAACTCGACCCTGTCCCCAAGCCCACCTTGCTCCCGCTTGGTCCACGCACCTCCCCTGCCCCATCCTACCCCCGCGATACCTTACCGCCAAAATCTGCACACTTAACTGCTACCCACAATGTTTCCCCTCCTTTTCACCCTCACCCCCATCCTACTTCACTTCCTTCTAACCCCGAACACCCCTCCACAAACCAAGGCCGTAGTGATCTCTCCCTCCTTCCTACCCATCCATCTCACCGCCTACTCCGAACTGTTCCTCCACACCCAGTCCCTCTTCTCCACACACGCATGGCCACCATGGAAACTCTCCTGCTCCCACCTTCTAACCTTCTCGCTGCTTCTCCTACTCGCAGGCGACATATCCCCCAAGCCTGGACCCCGCCACCACTTCCCTCTGCCCACCCCCAACTCACGCCCATCCCCCATCACAAACTTTCGCAAACCCCACAACCTTATACCCATTCACCCAACCGCTGTCCCCCTGCCTGGAGCACTCTGGAATGCCCGCTCTTTGTGCAACAAACTCTCTTACATCCACGACTTCTTCATCACCAATAAACTCAAATTCCTCGGCATCACCGAAACTAGGCTCATCCCCACCGACACAGCCTCCCCTGCTACCCTCTCCTACTCACTCTTTCCCACACACCACACCCAAATAACACTCCTGGCAGTGGCGTGGGCATACTCTTGTCCCACAACTGCTCCTTCAACCCAACTACAACCGCCTCCCTCCACCTCCTTTCCCTCCTTCGAACTGCACTCAGTCCGAATTTTCTCCCCCTGCAACCTCCAGCTCGCGGTCATCTACTGACCCCCGGGAGCCACCGCCTCTTTCCTTCACCACTTCAACATTTGGCTCCTTCACTTCCTTTCCACCGACATCCCCACCATCATCATGGGTGACTTCAACATCCCCATCAACACCACCGACCCGGCTGCCTCCCGAATCCTATTACTGACCACCTCCTTTGGCCTCTCCCAATGGTCCTCCTCAGCCACTTACAATGACGGCCACACGCTTGACCTTATCTTCTCCCGCCTCTGTTCCCTCACCGACCTCTCACACTCACCCCTCTTCCTATCCGACCACAACCTGTTGACCTTCTCCTCCCTCTTTCCCTCTATCTCCCCCCCCCTCTGGAAACTCAGTCACCCACGCAGAAACCTTAAACTTATCAATTTCAACTCACTCTCTCACTCCCTCCTCCCCCTCACAGACCTCGTCTCCTCACCCGACGTTAACACTGCTACCACTCTCTACAACTCTACACTAACTGCGGCTCTCGACCAGGCCGCCCCCCTCACACACACCAAAACCCGCACACACAGGCAACCCTAGCTCACCTCTCTTACAAAAGAACTACATCGAGCGTCCAGGGTAGCTGAACGGAGATAGAAGTAATCCCACTTAACGGCCCACCTCACCACGTACAAACAATCCCTCTCCAACTTCAAAGACGCACTCACCGCCGCAAAGCAAACCTATTTCTCTTCTCTGCATAACATAGACAAGGAGTATAGACTTGAAATATATCATGAAAAATATCAATTTTATTTAGTATGACAAACAAGGACAAGGAGGGAAGATCACAAAGTGCTCCATGCAGGTAGCCACAGTACGGTTTACATATATTGCACTGTATCAGACACACAGACCATGTCTGTCCATATATATAAAAACTGGCGTCTGCGCAGAGACCCATATACAATAAGCCACTTGTGTGGGCACCTAATACATCATCACTTACACAACCATATGGATAAAGGTTTATACTGACATTAAAACATGTTCCATACATATATCCCTTGTGGTATTGCGGGTCAGGATAGAAGAGGCATACCCATATAACATACCCAGTCTACGGGAACAGAGCGCTACACCTAGGAGTATTGCTGACAGGCAGAATCAGTGTGTCTCTTCTCTGAACAACACACTGTCCCGAAACCCCAAGCAATTATTCAAAACCTTCAACTCCCTACTCCGTCCCCCGGCACCTCCTCCTTCCCCCGTCATCTTCGCCGATGACTTCGCCACCTTCTTCAAACAAAAGATTGATAAAATTAGAGAAAGGTTTGGCCCAACGTCCCCCCGACCCACCCCCATTACTGCCTAACCCTCTTTAACCAAAGGATGCTTCTCCAATGTGACTGAAGCCCAGCTCTCCTCCCTCTTGTCACGATCTCACCTCACCACTTGCGCCCTTGGCCCACTTCCCACCCATCTCATCCCAAACCTCACTGCAGTCCTCTTTCCTGCCCTAACCCACCTCTTCAAAATATCACTCACTACCGGCATCTTTCCCTCATCCTTCAAACACACCTTGATCTCATCCATTCTCAAAAAACCCTCCCTCGACCCATCATCTGTCGCTATCTACTGACCCATATCTCTTCTCCCCTTCGCATCCAAACTACTTGAACAACACGTCCATTCTGAACTGTCCTCCTACCTATCCTCCTGCTCCCTCTTCGACCGCCTACAATCCGGTTTCCGAAGTCACCACTCCACTGAAACAGCCTTAACCAAAGTCACCAACGACCTACTGACCGCGAAGAGTAAACACCACTACTCCGTCCTTCTCCTCCTCAACCTATCTGCCGCCTTTGACACAGTTGACTACTCCCTCCTATTTCAAATCCTAAAATCCCTTGGTATCAACGACCTCGCCCTCCCGTGGATCTCCTCATACCTTACAGACCGCTCCTTTAGCGTCACCCACTACTACACCTCTTCCTCGTCCTACCCTCTCACTGTCGGCGTCCCTCAGGATTCGGTTCTGGGACTGCTACTCTTCTCCATCTACACCCTCAGCCTAGGTCAGCTCATTGAGTCCCATGGCCTCCAGTACTATCTCTACGCCGACGACACCCAGATCTACCTCTCCGGCCTGATATGACCTCCCTTCTGTCTAAAATCCCCCAATGCCTGTCCGCCATCTTATCTTTCTTCTCTGCTCGCTTCCTCAAGCTGAACATGGACAAAACAGAGTTCATCATCTTCCCCCCCCCAGCCGCCCTGCCCCACTACCAGACCTGTCAATCCTAGTTATCGACTGCTCCCTCTCCTCAGTCCCCCCACGCCAAGTGCCTCGGGGTCACTCTTGACTCCTCCCTCTCCTTGAAGCCCCACATCCAAGCCCTCACCACCTCCTTCCGACTCCAGCTGAAGAACATTTCCAAGATCCGCTCGTTCCTTAATCATGACACCGCAAAAACTCTCGTCCACGCCCTCATCATCTCCCGCCTTGACTACTGCAACCTACTGTTCACCGGTCTCCCTGCTTCCTCTCTTGCACCCCTCCGCTCTATCCTAAACTCAGCTGCCCACCTAATCCTCCTGCCTCCTCGCTATTGCCCTGTCTCTCCCCTCCACCAGGCCCGTCACTAGCTCCTCACCCCCTAAAGATCTCGATTTAAAATCCTAACCCTGACTTACAAAGCCATCCACAACCTGTCCCCTCCTTACATCTCCGACATGGTCTCCCGATACCTACCCACACGCAACCTGCGCTCCTCACAAGAACTCCTCCTCTCCTTCCTTATCTCATCCTCCCACAACCGCATACAAGACTTCTCCTGCGCCTCTGCCATACTCTGGAACTCTCTCGCCTAGCACGTCAGACACTCGACTACCCTTAAGAGTTTCAAAAAGAACCTGAAAACTCACCTATTCCTACAAGCCTATAACCTACGATGAGACCCAGCGCCGCACCACCACACGCTTGGAGCTTCCCCTCCCACTATCTCCTCTCCCAACCCTGTAGACTGTGAGCCCTTGTGGACAGGGTCCTCTTCCGTCATGTACCAGCAAGCCTTGATTGTTCGTATGTACTGTACCTGTCCTTGTTACCCCCACTTCTTATGTAAAGCGCCATGGAACCAATGGCGCTATATCAATAAATAATCATAATAATAATAATAATAATATGTATTTGACAATGTTTTAATTCAATTGAGTTTGGGATCAGCCAAAAGGACACTTAAATACAATTAAATCTACCGTATGGGTCATGGAATGTCAAAGTAAGGCTGGGGTTCCACATAAGCCCTCAGTCCGTTTTTGGCTTCAGTTTTCTCATTTTTTTTTTCTAAGTCCAAAAACTGACAGAAAACGGATTGGATGTAATAAACACCCTGTCCGTTTTTCTCTGGAGCTCCAAACATTGCCCTGTCCGTTTTTGAGTCAAAAACGTTGCTAGCAACGTTTTTGGCATCAGTTAAAAAACGCATGCGTTTTCATGCGTTTTTTTTAACATGGGGCCCTATGGGAAACGCATGCGCGAACGCATGGCATATGCGCACTTGCGTTTGCGCATGCGTTCGCGCATGCGTTTTTTTAATGAAAAGTCCAAAAACGTTCAGGAGTGCAGGAGGCTCAAAAAGCACCCAGAAAAAAACGGATTGGTGATGAAAATCACTTCCAAAAACGGATTTCTATGTGTGACCACAGCCTAAACCTCAGGAAATTTTCTCTGAACATGCACAGCCGGAGCAGAGACAAGATGTGGATTTACCCGAACTCTATTTTTCCTGTAAATTCTAATAGCAGAAAAACATGTAGCTATCAGGTCTAATACCCACACTGCATATTTTGATGCATTTTTTGACAAATGTGCATCCAAATCTACATACATACACTGAAGCCAGCAAAGTCTATGACATTTCAGAAATGCTGGGCCAATCTTACATTTTCTTCCTTGCATATTTGGTTCAGAAAAAATCTGTAGCATTTCCATTGTTGGTGCATATTCCCCTGCATTTTTCAGCCCTCCAGTCATATTGACATCATTAAAAAAATGCATGGCAAAAAAATATGCACCAAAAACACGTAAAATATGTGAGGTCACCTGAGGACACAGCCGAGGTACCATGGTAACCTCACTTACTGTACCATCAGCATGGCTGTAGCTCTCGGGACACTCATTGTCTGCGCAGACGCTGCGCTGATAGGATGATTCTTCTTCAGCACGACTTCCGATGCATCATTGCTTCAAGGCACATTGTTGTGGACTAACATCAGAGGGTATGTTAGGGGATAATAAATGAGAATATAAGGGTTGCCTTGTCTTCTAATAAATTATTTTTTTCTGTTTGTGTTCATTTCTTTACCCTGGGTTGGTAATGGGCAGGTCTCATAGATTCCTGAACATTACTAATTTGGGCTTAATGACAGCTGTCAATAGTCAGTTTTCATTAACCCCGTCTATCACCCCAATGCCACCGCACCAGGGCATCGGGAAGAGCCACCAGGATTTGGCGATTCTAATGAATGTGCTATATTCTGAGGTGGCTGCAGACTGCTATTCTTACCCTGGGAGTGCAAGAACTATGTGTCTCCTCAGGGTAAGAGGTTATGGTGTCATATCTTTAAACTTGTAAAGAGCTGGATATTGGCTAGGTCCTTCCCTGGAGGGATATTTGGCTAGTCCTGTGTTGAGACTCCTAAACGAGGCTCCATGGACTCTATTTGCATATTCGCAATAGGTTTTGTCAGGACTAGTTTTTTGATGTTTGGTGATTAATCAATGAAATACATTTTTCTACTGAAATAGAAATACAGAACTCAAAGTGCACCTGAGTAAATAAATGTAGATTCTAGTATTTTGGAGCTGATCTTACTGTTGTGAGAACAGCAGCATACTTGTTTGTTAGCTACTAAAACCCGAGCCTGCATATTTTTTTTTTAAATCATCACATAAAACCTGTACATCGGTAAAGAGAGTCCCTATGGTGCCATACCACAAGGCAGCAGCATAATGCCTCGCTTCTAGAAGACAATATCTCTAATAAGACATTTAACAGAGAATACCAAGTTTTTCTTGTGTCTGATTCTGTGTATATATGAAAAAACCTTTTCTAGGCCTATGATATACTGTAGAAGGCATTCTGAGATACAGTAGGACCATACAGATTTCTATAGGTGGCATACATAGATATGTGACTCTCTCAACAATTGTATTTCTGTCACATGAACACAAGGGGTTAACTACCAACTCCAGGGGAAGTGACAACTAATCTGTCCCTTAATACTGATACCCTGCGCTGTCCCTTATGTCAGAGGTACACCTTAAGGTGGAAAAGTCTGAGGTGCCAGCGTACCCCTATCTCCTTAGTTACCCTGGAATAAAACCCCCTTTCCCGACCCAAAGGAGTAGGGAGAACCCAAAAGATACACTGCTTAGAATCTGCCGCTTTACTCATACAGTATAGGAGAAAAAGAGCCGGGGTTTGTCCGCGCTAGACCACAGGGAAAACCGAGGATGCAAGCAAACCTTTATTTACACTCAAGCCAACGCGTTTCATGGCCCCCTGGCCACTTCATCAGGGCAGCATGCCCTGATGAAGTGGCCAGGTGGCCATGAAACGCGTTGGCTTGAGTGTAAATAAAGGTTTGCTTGCATCCTCGGTTTTCCCTGTGGTCTAGCGCGGACAAACCCCGGCTCTTTTTCTCCTATACTGTATGTATCTGCACCCCGGGATCTGCAGCTGCCAAAACTTCTACAGGTGGTTGTGACTCCCACAACCATACCAGGTGAGTGGATTACCTTTGTTAATAACACGCTGGTGTCCCTCATTTACCGCCTTAGTGCGCTCCCCCTCTCTCTAATTTTTTGCCGCTTTACTCATGACAGAAGCAGAGGGAACAGCAGCAGGTCGGCCAATCTTCACTGCAGTGGCTCACACACATCCACGCTCCAGGCTGGTAGAGGTAAGAATGAGCTATCACCGACAACAGCTGAGGGAACACATGACTACTTAAGGAGAAGTGGGAGTGGACACACACTGCAGCAAGCCTTCCTAGCGAAACAACAATTACCCTCACTGGTACTACATAAATAAACACCCATAGTAAAACAACACATTGTTGTTCTTTTGTGTCTGTAAGAACATGTTCACATGTTGCATAAATACTGTGGTTCTTGTTTTCTGCAGGTATCCACACCAAACTACACAATAACAACATATACTAATCATTGAATCTCTACAGCATCTTGTATGCCTTTCCCCCTCCATATTTGATGCATTTGTGGTCGGTTTGCCTACAACATGCTGTTCTCAGATGAGGAAGCAAAAATCGGCTGACAGATCCTTTAAGAACATATTCGAAGCCACTGAATCCTTATTGTTCATAGTGATAACTTTGTAAATAACAGATTTATGATCTCCAAACCAAAATGGAAATATTTCCAGTACTATGTATCCAAAGACTTTTTTTTAAATATTCAATTATAGTTCTAATTATCTACAATTATATAAAATTATATTAAAACTACCACTGATTGTATAATTTTTATCATTGTTAGGCTTTGTGCCTATGCTGCGGATTTATTGCAGATTTTGTCACATCTTTGGTGCCTATATGCAGCAGATTTACAATAAATCTAAATCACAGTGTAGGGTAAGCAAAGTGTATTGGAACTTGGATGATCTATGCCAAGCCCTTGAATTTTTCTGCGACAGAATTGTTGCATTTTTCAGTGCTAGAAAATCTGCAGCACGTGAATTATTGCTGCAGATTTTTCCACCAAAACGTAGCACTTACCAATGCATAATGTACCATTACATTTCTGTCCTCTCTCATCCCCTAAAAAGTGATATGAATCCCACAATGTCTGTCCGCTATTTTATCTTTCTTTCCTGCTCAATTTCTAAAACTGAACATGGACAAAACAGAATTCATCATCTTCCCCCACTTCACTCGACCACACCACCAGGCCTATCTATCAAAATCAATGCCTACTCACTCGCCCCAGCCCCACATGCTCGCTGCATGACCCTGAACTCTCCTTCAAACCACATATTCAAGCCATTGCCACCTCCTGCCAACTCCAACTCAAAAATATTTCCCAGATCCATACATTCCTTGACCAATAAACTGTAAAAACACTTGTGTGTGCCCTCATCATCTCTCATGTCAACTACTGCAACCTCCTACTCTCTGGCCTCCCCTCTAGCATTCTTGCACCCCTCCAATCTGCTCTAATCGCTGCTGCCTGACTAAACCACCTATCTTCCTGCTATTTCACAGTCTCTTCACTCTGCTGAACCCTTCACTGGCTTCCCATTGTCCAGAGACTCCGGTTCAAAACCCTTCTATGCCATACAAAGCCATCCACAACCTGTCCCCCCATACATCTGTAACATGGTCTCCTGGTACTTACCTACATGCAACCTGCGATCCTCTCAAGATTTGCTTCTATATTCCCCTCTTATCTTTTCTTCCCACAATCGCATACAAGATTTCTCCTGTGCATCACCCATACTCTGGAACTCTTTGCCGCAACACATCACACTCGTGCCTACCGTGGAAACCTTCAAAAGGAACCTGAGGACCCATCTCTTCCGACAAGCCTACAACCTGCAGTGATCCCTAGTTCTCTAAATTGCCTCATGACCAGCCCTACCCTCACCTACTATATCCTCACCCATCCCTTGTAAACTGTGAGGCCTCGTGGGCAGGGTCCTCTCTCCACACCTGCTGTTCACTGGCTTCCCATTGTCCAGAGAGTCCAGTTCAAAACCCTTACTATGATATACAAAGCCATCCACAACCTGTCCCCCCATACATCTGTAACATGGTCTCCTGGTACTTACCTACACGCAACATGCTATCCTCTCAAGATCTGCTTCTCTATTCCCCTCTTATCTTTTCTTCCCACAATCGCATACAAGATTTCTCCTGTGCATCCCCCATACTCTGGAACTCTTTGCCGCAACACATCACACTCGTGCCTACCGTGGAAACCTTCAAAAGGAACCTGAGGACCCATCTCTTCTGACAAGCCTACAACCTGCAGTGATCCCTAGTTCTCTAAACCGCCGTATGACCAGCCCTACCCTCACCTACTATATCCTCACCCATCCTTTGTAAACTGTGAGGCCTCGCAGGCAGGGTCCTCTCTCCACACCTGCTGTATCCTCATCCATCCCTTGTAGACTGTGAGCCCTCGTGGGCAGGGTCCTCTCTCCTCACCTGCTGTATCCTCACCTATCCCTTGTAGAGTGTGAGCCCTCGCAGGCAGGGTCCTCTCTCCACACCTGCTGTATCCTCACCCATCCCTTGTAGACTGTGAGCCCTCGTAGGCAGGGTCTTCTCTCCTCACCTACTGTATTCTCACCCATCCCTTGTAAACTGTGAGGCCTCGCAGGCAGGGTCCTCTCTCCACACCTGCTGTATCCTCACCCATTCCTTGTAGAGTGTGAGCCCTCGCAGGCAGGGTCGTCTCTCCTTCTGTACTTTTCTGTGCCTTGTATTGCTCATAATTATTATACTTATCTATGTATGCCCTTTTCACATGTATAGTCTCATGGAATAAACAGCGCTATAATAATAAATAAAAAAAAAATAATAATAAAAATAAATTGCTAGATTCTGGAACATAAGTTAAAAAAACACACCTTATCCAAAGCAAAAAAATGTACCATTGGCACGAACACTTTTCTGCTGCGTATTTTTCTGCATGCGCAGGTTCCTGACAGCACCACTATTTGCTAGTCGGCACAGAGCTTTACAGTCAATACTGGTGAACACCAGCTAACCAGACTGCCTGTTAACATACAGTTTTTCCCTCTTTATTAGATAAAGCTGTGAATGCAAAGAAAGATAATTGTTTTTGACTGTACAACCAGAATAGATAGAGCTCGGTGCTGGAATTATGTAGTGATGCTATAAAACTTTATTTTTAAAGGAAGTAAACTACCTTTTTATAGTGGGTCAAATATTCTATGGAACAATTGTATGGATTTCTGCATTAGCGCTGATAGGAATATATTTAGGAAATCAAAGGCACCTAGTACAGTGAGTAAGCAATTTGTTATCCTCTTTAAAAGCTGTACACGATAGGGGAGCAGAGAGCCATTAATACAGTAAATTGAATAGCTGTAGAATGGACTCGTTTGTAGGCATAGAGTGTGCTCTAGGAAGATAGAGTGTTCACTCTCATCCCTGGCAATAAATTGTAATGGTACAGTGGCAGATAGCATCCACAGCAAAATTGTGTTTTTGTTTTCTTTAGATTTCAGCATCTTTATATTTTCCGCTGTCATATAGCGCTTTTTGTCATTGTGGCTAAAAGTGACAAGATAGAACACCAGGCTCATCAAGATGCTATTGTGATGTTTTATGTGCTAAATAGCATAATAAAACAAGAAATCTCTTAGCACTGTGTAGGCGGTTTTCTATCTATGGATGGCGGTAACCCTTGCATTGCAGGATCAATGGTACAGCTCCTGACAGACTTCAAAAACTGTAAATACCGGATGTGGAATTTTACATGTGCAAGTTGTAATTTGTATCAACCAGAAAGGGCAAAAATTGACATTTGTTTGGTACTTGCTTTATTTCTTATTTTAGCCTAAGTTCCCACCATGAGTTTTTGATGCTGTGTATTTTCACCATGCAAAAAACACATCACGTTACTGTTCCAGAGAAGTGGATACAAATGTCATGACCACCCTGTTTTTTTTGTTTTCTTTTTTATGCTCTGTAGATTGACCTACAATGTGTGTTTGAAATCCGCTTTATCTCAATTTTTCTTGCGGTTAGGCTGATTTTTTTTTGTGTAAATCTTGCCCATTGACTTGCATTAGATTCAAAAACTCCACAAGTACAAAAATGTATATGTGTTTTTAGTGCAATTCCGCAGCAGAAAGGCACAAACAATGCATGCAATTCTTACACAACTGAATACACATACTTGTGTAAAAGCCAAATATTATAAAGGATTAAAAACAACTTAACTTAAAACATGACACACCAAGAGCAGACGAAAAGCGCAACCTAATTGTGCATGCACACGATCAGTGTTTGCAGCGTTTTGGACGCAGCGTCTTGCCGCTGCGTCCAAAATGCTGCGTAGTACAGTACTAGTATAGTGGATGGGATTTCAAGAAATCCCATCCTCACTATGCGTAACCCGCCCACAGCGTCTTTGGAGCTGCGGTGTGGGTTGCCGGGAGTCTGCTCCTCTGCAACATGTTCATTTCATGCTGCGGAGTCGGAAGCAGCTCCCATCGAGTGACTGCGGAGAGAAGCCGCCCTGCACCCGCCGCACACGGTGAGTACAGGGCGGCTGCGGTCTCCCTGTGGCCACCCGTGGCTTCCCTCAGGTCCGGAGGAGCTGTGTCCAACACGCAGCTCCTCCGGACCGTGTGCACGCACCCTTAAAATCATGTTAAAAATGCGTGTAATGTGCTAAAAATACCAGTCACCTAATTTACGTAAAGGCGTCCGGAAGAGTACAACAGAAAATCTGCAACATCAAAAACTCAACACACACACATCTTGAGAACGTAGCCTTAAAGAGAATATCAACTGGTCAGATACTGATTACATAATCATGATTGTTCATTAATATCAATTTAGAGCGACACCCTCACTAATCAGCTGTTGGCACTCAAAAATACCAGTCACCTAATTTACCTATAGGAGGGGGTGGAAACTACAGAAAATCGGCAACATCAAGAACTCAACACATAGTCATGGGAATGTATCCTTAAAGGGATTATCAACTAGTCAGATACTAATTGGTCATCACTATCAGTTCAGAGTGGCACCCTCACTAAACAGCTGTTGGCAGTTTTGAGGACATCTAGATGTAGATATAGATGCAGGTGGGACAATGCAGTTCTTTTCACTGTTTTGTGGCCATTCCCATGTTCTGCAGCTCAGCTACTATTAAATTGTAAAACAGCTGTGCTGCAGTACACAAGAAAAGTCATGGAGTACTTGAGAATTAGAGCTGTAAAAATCTGATTCATGAGGGTGCCTGGTGCTGGACTCCCAATTCTAAGAATATGTCTTCAAAATCTAAGCAATGGACAGTTCCTTCAATAAAATCATTGTCTATTTCACTACATGTTATCATCCATTCATGAAATGTGACATGCAGACAATTGAGTTTCTATTGCAGTTTCTGCTCCAATTGATGTTCATGGGGAAGTGTTCATATTAACACCACCCCACCCAGTTCTCCTCTTTAAGAAAACGCTATGAAAATCAAAAATGCAATGTACTATACCGTATATACTCGAGTATAAGCCGACCTGAGTATAAGCTGAGGCCCCTAATTTTACCCTCCAAAACTAGGGAAACTTATTGAGTTGAGTATAAGCTTAGTGGGGAAAATGAAGCAGACTCTCATCACGGTATACAGCCCCTCTCATCATGATAAATGGCCCCCGATTACTGGTATGTAATCCCCCATCACTGGTATATAGGACCTCCATCACTGGTATACAGTTCCCACCATCAGAGGTTACAACCCCAATCAGTGGAATACAGTGTCCCCCCAGTGGTATATACAGGCCCGCCATTAGTGGTATATACAGGCCCCCCATCAGAGGAACAGCCTCCATCAGTGGTATATAAAGGCCCCCCATCAGAGGTTACAGCCCCCCTCAGTGGTATATACAGGCCCCCCTCAGTGGTATATACAGGCCCCCCATCAGTGGTATATACTGTCCCCTCCATCAGTGATATACACAGAACCCCCATCAGTGCTATATACAGGCCCCCCATCAGTGGTATATACAGGCCTCCCATCAGTGGTATATACATGCCTCCCATCAGTGGTATATACAGGCCCCCCTCTGTGGTATATACAGGCTCCTCCATCAGTGATATATACAGGCCTCCCATCAGAGGTTACAGCCCCCATCAGTGGTATATACAGGCCCCCCATCAGTGGCATATACAGGCCCCTCATCAGAGATTACAACCCCCCTCAGTGGTATATACAGTCATGGCCAAAAGTTTTGAGAATGACACCAAAATGATATTTTCACATGATCTGCTGCCCTCTGGTTTTTATTTGTGTTTGTCTGATGCTTATATCATAATATGATTGCAATTATATTTCTGTATGTGAGTACGAAAAGGTTATATTGACAGTTAGAATGAGTTAATGCAGCAAGTCAATATTTGCAGTGTTGACCCTTCTTCTTCAGGACCTCTGCAATTCTCCCTGGCATGCTCTCAATCAACTTCTGGACCAAATCCTGAGTGATAAGCAGTCCATTCGTGCAAACTCAATGCTTGCATTTTGGCAGAATTTGTTGGTTTTTGCTTGTCCACCCGTCTCTCGATGATTGACCACAAGTTCTCAATGGGATTAAGATCTGGGGAGTTTCCAGGCCGTGGACCCAAAATCTCTATGTTTTGTTCCCTGAGCCATTTAGTTATCACCTTTGCTTTATGGCAAGGTGCTCCATCATGCTGGAAAAGGCATTGTTGGGCGCCAAACTGCTCTTAGACGGTTGGGAGAAGTTGCTCTTGGAGGACATTCTGGTACCATTCTTTATTCATGGCTGTGTTTTTAGGCAAGACTGTGAGTGAGCCGATTCCCTTGGTTGAGGAG
The DNA here is from genome assembly GCA_033576535.1 of Allobates femoralis. Taxonomy (NCBI): domain Eukaryota; kingdom Metazoa; phylum Chordata; class Amphibia; order Anura; family Aromobatidae; genus Allobates; species Allobates femoralis. The sequence continues at coordinate 182,767,136 of JARQOC010000004.1, read as the reverse complement.
CAACCCCACACATGAATGGTTTCAGGATACTTAACATTTGGCATGAAACAAGACTTGTGGTAGCGCTCACCTGTTCTTCTCTGAATAAGCTGTTTTCCAGATGTCCCAAACAATCGAAAAGGGGATTCATCAGAGAAAATGACTTTACCCCAGTCCTCAGCAGTCCACTCCCTGTACCTTTTGCAGAATATCAGTCGGTCCCTGATGTTTTTTCTGGAGAAAAGTGGCTTCTTTGCCTCCCTCCTTGAAACCAGGCCTTGCTCAAAGAGTCTCCGCCTCACAGTGCGTGCAGAAGCACTCACACCAGCCTGCTGCCATTCCTGAGCAAGCTCGGCACTGCTTGTAGTCCGCTCCCGCAGCTGAAACAGTTTTAAGATACGGTCCTGGTGCTTGCTGGTCTTTCTTGGGCGCCCTGGAGCCTTTTTGACAACAATGGAAGCTCTCTCCTTGTTCTTGATGATGCGATAGATTGTTGACTGAGGTGCAATCTTTCGAGCTGCGATACTCTTCCCTGTTAGGTCATTTTTGTGCAGTGCAATGATGGCTGCACGTGTTTCTTTAGATTTAACCATGGTTAACTGAAGAGAAACAATGATACCAAGCACCAGCCTCCTTTTAAAGTGTCCAGTGGTGTCATTCTTACTTAATCATGACTGATTGATCGCCAGCCCTGCAATGATGTTGAAATGTGTTTTGGGGGCTAAAGTTCATTTTCTAGGCAAATATTGACTTTGCAAGTAATTGCTGTTAAGCTGATCACTCTTTATGACATTATGGAGTATATGCAAAGTGCCATTAGAAAAACTGAAGCAGTAGACTTTGTTAAAATTAATATTTGTATCATTCTCAAAACTTTTGGCCATGACTGTACAGGCCCCCTTCAGTGGTATATACAGGCCTCCCATCAGTGGTATATATAGGCCTCCCATCAGTGGTATATACAGGCCCCCCTCAGTGGTATATACAGGCCCCTCCATCAGTGCTATATACAGGCCCCCCATCAGAGGTTACAGCCCAATTCAGTGGTATATACAGGCCTCCCATCAGTGGTATATACAGGCCCCCCAGTGGTATGGTATATACAGGCCCCCTTCAGTGGTATATACAGGCCCCCGAGTGGTATATACAGGCTCCCCCAGTGGTATATACAGGCCCCCAGTGGTATATACAGGCTCCCCCAGTGGCATATACAGGCCCCATTATTGATATATACAGGCCCCCTCAGTGGTATATACAGGCCCTCATTAGTGGTATATACAGGCCCCCCCAATGGTATATACAAGCCCCATCAGTGATAATACAGGCCCCTCAGTGGTATATACAGGCCCACCAGTGGTATTTACAGGCCCCCCAGTGGTATTTACAGGCCCCCCAGTGGTATTTACAGGCCCCCCAGTAGTATATACAGGCCCCCCAGTGGTATATACAGGCTCCCCCAAGTTGTATATACAGGCGCCCCCTTCCCCCTCAGTGGCATATACAGGCCCCCCATTGCTGCCGCACACCTGTAAAAGAATAGCTTTCATACTTATCCTCCTCGCTTTCACCGCGCGTCCTCCAATCTTCTTCCTGCTTCTACCCGGCGTCATGTGATCGGCGCAGAAGCAATGAAGTCATTGCGGCTGCGCCGGCCGGGTAGAAGCAGGAAGGAGACCGGAGGACCGCAGTGACAGCGAGCAGGATAAGTATGAAAGCGCTATTCTTTTACAGGTGTGCAGCAGCAACAGGGGGCCTGTATATACCACTGGGGGGGACCTGTATATACCACTGGGGGGGATCGCTGGCAGTGCAATGTAATATGCACCTCTCCCCTGCCGCTGATGGACAGGGGGATGCAGTGCATATTGCATTGCACTAATGAGCAGCCCCACATGACCGGCCGCTCCTTTTAGAGCCGCCCCCACCTCCTCCAGCCCCCGGACACACCACTTCCCCCCACTCTTAGCCGTCACTGACTCGAGTATAAGCCGAGGGGGGCACTTTTCAGCACAATTTTTGTGCTGAAAAACTCGGCTTATACTTGAGTATATACGGTATGTTGAAACCTTTTTTGTTGGAACCCAATGGCCTAAGGTTCCAAGTAATACAGCACAAAACAGCAAGTTTGAGACTGACAGCTGTTAAACTACCAACCTTCTGAGAATCCTTCATTGGTCTGATATTATTAAAGCAGCTGTAGAAGAATTTATTTAAATGCCCATAATGCAAGGCGATGCATTACAATAATAAAATAGCTTGTAAATCATCTATCACTGCAATACTGTTACTCCAGAAGTTTCACTGGTCCTAGTTATAACTGCCATCAGATGACTGCTGCAGCCAATCACTGACCACAGCCTGTCACATGCTGATCATGCTATAATGACTGCAGGGTAGATGCTAGAATGTATGAATTCCTTCCAAGTATGATGTAAATCACCATCATGTGATAGGGGCATATCACAAATGCAACCCAGCATTTCCAGGCAGACTAAACATAATTTTCTTAAGTCATGGAGTTGTATGTAATAGAAGCGAAGATCATCTCAGGGTAAGAATACCAGGCGGGGGTGTGTGCAGGGGGTGAAGCCCCTTTTGCATAATTATAGTAGACGGGAGGAAATATAACCATGCCCACCAATTAAGCCGCCAATGGCCACTAACCTGAAAGCAGTCCCTAGATTCTAGGCTCAACTATGACTGCAGAGATTAATGATCAACTGCAATGAGGACTTAAGGCCACTTTACACACACAACTTATCTGTCCAACCTTTGACCAACTTACTGGTTGCAGTGAAATCATGGACACATTGTTCCATTTGTACAGAGTCACAAAATGGAGCAATGTGTCCATGATTTCACTGCAACCAGCAAGTTGGTCAGAAGTTGGACAGATAAGTTGGTGTGTGTAAAGTGGCCCTTAGTTGTAGCATCATCACTAGAGGACAGGTAATAAAGATGAGTGGGCCGCACAGAGAAGCGGTGGTGGAATGGTGAGTTATAACAGATAGGCAATGCATACTTTTTTTGGTGTTTTTTTATTTCCATCCTACTTTCTGGCCAACTCCCTTAATAAAGCTCCTTAAATTTTACTATACAAAGAGCAGTTGTCTCATTAGAGACAATCACCTTCACGTAGAAGCCACAATGGCTAATAAGGACAAAATATATGTGAAGACCAGTCCACTGAATGGTGCAGACACCTAAAACTGACAACTACATCCTAAGGTTGAATTCAGACAGAGGATTTGTGCTCCGTTTTTTGTTGATCCATTGTTGGTGCTGTTTCTGCACCAAAAACGGATCCTTTTTTTGCAAAAAAACAGCACATATGTATCATCCAATTGTGCTACTTTTTTGCTCCATTTTTGGGGGGACATAGACAGACAGTCAGTCACACAAGACACACAGACAAAAACAGACACTTTATTACCCTCACCCACAGTGAGAACTAATGATGTCTTCCTTCTGGGCAACAGCAGGACCTGTCTGTGAGTAGTATGAGTACTTACAGAACCTGTGCACCATGTGATTCTCAGCCTGAGCTACATGTGTAGGTTCTGGAAGTGCCACAGAGACTACCCAAAGTTCCTGCGATGCCTGGGAGGAAGACATCAATGGAGCTCACCAGGGAGGGTAAGCAATTGGATGTTAGTGGTGCAAAAAGTGCTTCAGAAAAATGGAGCAATAATTGACATGTTCATTATTTTCTGGATGCACTTTCTGCACCACTAAGGGTGTCTTCACACTGCAGCCTGATCCGATCTAGGGTTGTCTGGGATGACCCTGACAGCCGCGGACTGGATCAGCACACAGGACTGGAGGGCTAATATGCCCTCCAGTCCGGTGTGCAGCTGCACACAGTTCCCGCTGCTGCACACCGGACCGGAGGGCATGTTAGCCCTCCAGTCCTGTGTGCTGATCCCTGTCCGCAGCTGTCAGGGTCATCCTGGACAGCCCCGAACCGGATCGTGCCACTGTGTGAAGGCACCCTAACGCAGCAGTCAAAAATGTTGATGTCTGCACAGCAGATTAAAAATCCCATTCCCTTTGCTGGGAGATGTTTTGATTGATCCATTTTTGATGCAGTTTAAAAAAAATGCAGCACCAAAAATGGATCAGAAATGCCCAGTGTGAACATAGCCTTGTAGGACAAAATTACGACATACTGTATTTGTACTGTATGTCTATTTGAGGGAAACAGTTAAATGCAGTGTACAATGATTAAATTGCATTCTTCATCCATATTTTCATATTGCATTGACTTTTGTTGATAAAATAAATATTATGGGGCAGGTCATCAAATCTTTTATGACAGAATATTAGTGCAAAATGTTTGCACATTTGCAACATTTTTACACATTACGCCAGAATTGTGTGACTTTTGGTGTAGCTGAGAAGAAATAGGACAAAACAGGGCATAGCTACATCCACTAGTCAAAGTCTGCAAACGTGTCAGTGTTTTTATGCCAGGAATGGCGCGTGACTCTTAGGCTGGCTTCACACTGCAGTTTTTCACTGATCAGTGTCCATCCAGTTTGTGTGCCAAAACCAGAAGTGTCTCCAAAACTCAGAACAGGTGTCAATCTTTCAATTATACTTTTTCTCTGCAAGTTCCCCTGCTGGTTTCTCTCTGGGTTTTGGCACACAAACTGGATGGACACTGATCAGTGAAAAAACTGCAGTGTGAAGCCAACCTTAATGGATTTGGTGCATCACTCTGCAGTAAGGCTGGAGTCACATTTGGAAAGGTAATTGCGGTTACCACATACAGATCTGGATGCGGTAACCGGATTGCTCTGGATGTGTAATTCAGAGCAATCTGTTTACCGTATGCTTTGTTCATCCGTGCTGCTGCAGGGATGAACAAAGGGTTAACTCTTAATAATAGCTGTGGGCAACATGTCTCTAGGGGGTGCCCACCCCCCTAGAGACATGCTGTCCACTCAGGTGGACATGAGAGGGGTTCATGTAGTCAGTATAGTATTGCTGGCTATTGTCGGCTTTGTGAATTTTATGAATGAATGCGGCGGTTTCTTACTGTAAAGGAGATACTGTACGTAATGTATGTACTGTATGAGCCCCTGTCCTTGGTCCTGAAAGTTGTAACATTAGGTCTATGGGCAGCACACCGCCATAGACCTAATGTTACAACTTTCAGGACCAAGGACAGGGGCTCATACAGTACATACGTTACGTACAGTATCTCCTCTACTGTGAGGAGCCGCAGCATTCATTCAAAAAATTCACAAAGCCGACAATAGTCGTCAATACTATACTGACTACATTAACCCCTCTCATGCCCACCTGAGTGGACAGCATGTCTCTAGGGGGGGTGGGCACCCCCTAGAGACATGTTGCCCACAGCTATTATTAACAGTTAACCCTTTGTTCATCCCTGCGGCAGCAGGGATGAACAAATCATATGGCTGCCGCAGGCATTCACATATGCCTTGAAGCAGCAGCATGAGCTCCCATGGGAACCCATTATAGCAATCCCCGCTGCGGTTTCCTCACCGCTGCGAAAACTGCAGCCTGCATGATTTTTACCGCAGGCTGCGGATCCGCAAGTGGTAACCGGATTACATGTAGTGCAATCCGGTTACTATAATGGGCTCCTATGGGGAGCTGTTCCTGATCCGGTTTTGAGCTTTTTAACAGCTCAAAACCGCATCAGGATTTCAAAATTGTGCCGCAAGTGTGACCCCAGCCTAAGTCCTTTATTAAGATTGCCGTGGGCGACACCATTACTAACAAAGAAGAGGCCTCTATGTATTTTGCCAGTTGTTTATTTGCTGATCAGGAAATTCAGGTCTTAAAATTGCTGATTCTTCCCTGCAATTAATTTTTATCGTTTTGCAAGCTAATGATGGTAAGAACTTGGAATAGGTATCATCATTAAATCTTTATTCTGGTTTTCAAATTCATGTGATGTGTTTACGTATGGATTTGTTTGTGAGAATGGTACCAGGAAACTATTATACAGCCTTGTAAGTGTTATGTATATTGAATATTCATTATGTGGCAGCCAGCTAACTAAAGCATTTAATAAGCCATCCTTTAACATTGGTCAACTGATTGTTAAGAAATGTTGGATTAGGGGCAGCAACTACCTTTCTTTTCTACATTAATGCAAGTTTTATCTCAATTTCCAAGCTGTGATAATCTTTAGTAATTATATAGTCACTAATTACATGAGATTTCACTAGTCAAGTGGACAATTAATGGGATAAAATGTCAAAATAGTTGGAATTAGAGATGAACAAAGTGGAAATCGCATTTTACCAAATTCTGCATTAATCAAAAATCAGATTTCTTTGTAATTTGTTTTGTGAAGATTCAGCATAATGTTACCCGTAGGCCACCATTTTTCTGAATCTTAAAGCGAACCTGTCACCCCCCCCGGGCATCAAAAGCTCTAATAGCCACCTTCTGCAGCACTAAGGCTGCATTCAGGGAAGGTGACTATAGGCTTTTGATGCCCTTTGTAGTCTGAAATATGAAGTTAGGTAAATGCTTACTCTTAGAAAGAGCAGAGACCGGGAAGCGGGGTTTCACGCTGCTCCGGCCCGCCCCCTCTTGTCAGTCATGGTGCTCGGCTGCTGCTGCCTCCCATGACTGTGTAAAATGAACGCGCGTCTCCGTTCTCATACACGGAGCCGCGCATGCGCTGTGCGCCCGGTGTCCAGGAAGTCATCGACACCGGGCACACAGCGCATGCGCGGCTCCGTGCATGAGAACGGAGACGCGCGTTCATTTTACACAGTCATGGGAGGCAGCAGCAGCCGAGCACCATGACTGACAAGAGGGGGCGGGCCGGAGCAGCGTGAAACCCCGCCTCCCGGTCTCTGCTCTTTCTAAGAGTAAGCATTTACCTAACTTCATATTTCAGACTACAAAGGGCATCAAAAGGCTATAGTCACCTTCCCTGAATGCAGCCTTAGTGCTGCAGAAGGTGGCTATTAGAGCTTTTGATGCCCGGGGGGGGTGACAGGTTCGCTTTAAACAACCTAGAAAAGTTTACATAAAAGTAAAATAAATAAATATAAAAAAAGATCAAATAAAAGGTTTTAGACAGGTGTGGGAGAAAAGCTGCAAAAATAATGCCTTCAATAATAATAGTGTCAAATAACAGAATGCAAAGTGAGTGATAAAGAGAAATCTAAATTAAATTAATATTTGGTTTGGGCAACCTTTGCATCAATTCTTCTAGGTATACTTGTGCACAATTTTTGAAGGTACTTGAAAAACAGGTTGTTCCAGACATCTTGGGTGGATGTAGGCTTGCACAAATCCTTCTATGTCTTCATGTCATCCAACACATACGATGATGATGAGATAAGGGTTGATATTATCATTTCCAGAACTCCTTTATGTTGAAGGTAATTTTTAATGACATTATCTGCATTCTTGGGGGTTGTTCAGCTCACCAGCGATCAGTTCACAATATCCCAGTGATCCCTGCCAGGTGGGATCGTTGGTGGGATCGCTGGGACATTGAAGCTTGTAATGATGCCTTTAGTACAGCACATGACACATCTAGCTTACATACCTTCTAATTTAGAAGATGTCCAGCAGTTTCATCAGCTGAGAACTATCAGCCACCATTGGGACTCAGCTACACCCATCTATTGTTCAGAGAAGTCTAGCCAGAATTTGATTTGCAGCCCAAAAATATACTAATAAATAAGGGCATGTGACTGACCTGTGCACAAAAGCATAGGAACCAAAATGCAGATGCACCGCACTTCATAAGTAGTGATGGGCGAACATTTTATAAGTCCAGGTTTGGGGCCGATTGTGACTCGAACTTTAAAGTTATGAGATGGGGGTGGGGGGCTGTAAAAGAAAACAAAGAGCTTTTCATTATATTTATCAGTATCTCACTGTCCCATTGTCCCATCTCCCTCCATCCCGCCGCTTGTACTTCTGGGGCCACTCATTAACTTCCAGGATTCACTGCAGAGGACAGAACAGCCAATCACCAATACTGTCCCACAGAATGAACATCTGTAATTGGCTGATGGAATAATCTGTACTCAGCCCATACATTTTAGTATGTTAGAATGGAAGGGGTAGTTTCAGGTTAATCCAGCAGCCAATCACAGATGCCTACTCTTTGTGACAGAACCTGTGATTGACTGTTGGGCCCCTCACACATATTGTAGTTTAAAAATAAATAATAAAAAAAATTATTTAGCGCTCCGCAGTATTTTTGATTCTCAGCACAGATAAAGCGGATAGCTACGGGTTGCAACCCCCAGCTGCCTGGTTTTACCTTGGCTGTCAATCAAAATAGAGGGAAGTCAATTAAAAAATAATAATTATTTAAATAAATAATTAAAAAAAAATGGCTCCTACCATATTGTGATTGCCAGTAAAGGTAAAACCAGGCAGCTGTGGGCTGTGATTCTCAGCATAGTACGGCCTAAGCATTCTAGGCCCCCCCATGCTGAAAATCACAGACTACAACTGCCCTGAAAGTGGTGCTTTCATCGTAGCACCATTTCTAGGTTCTTTACTCGGCTCTTTTAGTGGCCCTGGTATGAGTGGCATGTGGGTAATAAGGGGTTAATAACTGCTTTGTATTGTCAGCTGGTACTAAGCATGATATTCCTATTGTCAGCATGAATTTCTAGTATATAGCCCACGTGAAATTTTTCTGAAAAATCCATAAAACAATCCTAAAAAAGGGACTGCCTCTTTATTAACCCCTCCACCATGGTCGAGGGGTTAGTAAAGATGCAATCCTTTTTTAGGATTGTTTTATAGATTTTTCAAAAAAAAAAATTACGTGGGCTTCGCCGTATTTTTGTAACCAGCTGGATCCAGCAGGCAGCGACGGGCTGCCCCCAACCCCCAGGTGCCTATTTGTACCTGGCCGGACACAAGAATATAGGCGAGCCCTTTTTTTTATTATTTCATGAATTTCATGAAATAATAAAAAAAAAAAATGCGTGGGGCTCCGCGCAATTTCTATGTCTAGCCAGGTACAGCTAAGCAGCTGGGGGCTGGAATCCGCAGCGCAGGGATGCCCAAGCTTTCTGGGCACCCCCCGCTGCAAATTGCAGCCCGCAGCCGCCCCAGAAGATGGCGCATTCATTGAAGCGCCATCTTCTGGCGCTGAACCCCACTCTTCCAGCGGCCCTGGTGGCATTGGCACGCTGGGTAATAAAGAGGTTAGGGCCAGCTTTGTATTATCAGCTGGCCCTAAGCCCGAAATTTATTGCGGTCACGCCAATATTAGACATGACCGCCATGAATTTCCAGTACTCAATATAAAAAAAAAACACAACACAGAGAAATTTTTTTTATTAAAAATAAAACAAAAAAGACATTAGAGACTCCATCTTTACTCCAAAAATCCTCTTCCGTCCGACGTAGTCCAAAAACGACATCTTCACTGCCACAACCCTGTGCATACATATACATATCTATGCACAGGGAGTGAGCAGGCTGAGAACTATCTCAGCTCTGCTACAACTCTGTGTAGGCGGGCTCTAGGACCCTGGAGCTGCCGCAGCCCGCAAGTCCCAGAGCCCAGCACACAGCACATAGCAGAAGCCGGAAGAGAGGTAAGGAGCATTTCTCCCCCCTCTCTTCCTTCGCTCCCTGCGGACTCGTTACTGACTGCGAGTAATCCCTGAGATTACTCGCAGTGTAACGAGTCGGGCGAATCCCTTACTACTCGGCGAGTACCGAGTAGTAACGAGTAGATTCGCCCATCCCTACTCACATTATCATTCATCTTTTTTGCACTTTTTTATCTTTATGTAGGATGCAGCCAAGCCCATTTGGGGCGTCAGTCCTGTATGATACATGTATATAATGATGGGCAACCCACCTGATTCAATAGTGTGGGTGTGATCAATAGATTGCAAACATACAGTCTTCATCATACTTACCTGTTTGATTGATGCCCTATGGAAACCTCATCAGTGTGCATATAAATACCACCAATCACCTCCCCCATGTCCTGGCAGGTTAAGAGTGGCAAATTGAATGTTATGTGAAACATTGCCTCTGAAAAATATACTTAATAATTTAGTTAGCTGTTACAAGTCAGCGCCACACTTTCACTGTGCTGTTTATCTGTAGTTTCACTTTGTGGATAAGCATAATTACAGAAATAGGCTTATGTGCTTACAAATGTTAAATCTTTGTCCCAGACCACCCCTGATCCTAGGAGATCTCATATGGTCCAATCACACGCATCAATCTGGCCTGCGATGTCGGAAGCGATGTGCGGGTGCGCGCTCGCTTCCGACATCGCAGGCCAGCTGTCACACGGCAGGATTTTGCTGGTGACGCGGCGGCGATGTGGGCGGAGCCATCGCTCGCTGGGCTGGGCTCAGCCCAGTGAGCAATCCTCAGCAACGCTGAGATATAGGCTGGATCACTGCCAACATCGCTATTGCGGTGTCAGACGGCGCAATCCAGTCTAATAGCTGGTTGCAGATTGACAGGTTTATGAACATGTTCATAAACCTGTCAACCTACGACCAGCGATAAATTGCAGTTGCGTCGCGCTGTCACACAGCACGACGCACTTGCGATATCGCTAGGGACATCGCTGATGCGTCATTTTTTGGCGATGTCGCGGGCGACATCGACACGTGTGACAGTACCAATAGGGTTATTCACATTTCTTCAGAGCAATTAGATTACCTTCAATTTGTTTTACTGTATGTACATCAACCCTGCAAATACTGCAATCAGAACTCGACTTAAATATCTGATATATAAAGCTGAATGTGTGTATGTATGTGTGTGTGTATATCCGGGATTGGCATCTACACCGTCGCAACTACAGCCACAAAATTTTGCACAGTCATACATCTGGACCCCGAGAGCATCATAGGCTATGTTGTGAGGCAAAATTTTAACCCTGCGCGTTCCAGTTTACCAAACAATTTTGCCCCTATCTACATAATGGGGAAAAAGTGACAGTTACCCGTTGACAGTTGTGAATGAGAGGGGCTTAATGATAGCGCCAAAGACTAACAGCACATACCAGCATATAGTCACTAAGGTGGGGCCCCGACATGAGATATTCACCACGCACGGGGACATGTATACACACCACACGCACACAAAGAGTAACAGCAAGTTTATAGTCGCTAAGGTGCAGCCCCAAAATTGGATACTCTCCACGCACCCGAACAAACACACACACACCACAAAGAGACACACACAACATAGAGACATACACACACCCCCCAAGGGGACACACACGCACCCTATAGCGACACATGCACTCACCCCACTGGGACACATACACCACAAAGAGACACACACAATACAGACACACACACCGCACAGACCTCCCCACAAGGACACACACACATAGCCACCCTATAGGGACACATGCACTCACCTCACAGGGACACACACACACCACACAGACCCCCCCCTTCACAGGGACACACACATATACACACCCTATAGGGACCCATGCACTCACCACACAGGGACACACACACCACAAAGAGACACACAACACAGACACACACACCCCACACAGACACCCCCCCCACAGGGACACACACACATACACACCCTATAGGGACACATGCACTCACCCCACAGGGACACACACATACACACACCCCAGGGACACACACACCACACAGACAGACACAGATGTGCACAAATCACACCACTCGCCTCATACATGTGCTATCTTTAATTTCCAAACATAAACATCTGATTAAAAACAGCCAATGTGCAACACATGTGCCATATAGGGAATTAAGGCAGATGTCAGTCACATGAGCTGTCTATTATGTGTATATGTTAGGTAACATATACTGCCCGGCCAGGGGGAGGGTTTACCATTGGCTGGAGATTTATTAGGCTGCCTATAGCAATCAATCACAGCTCAGCTTCTATTTTCTTCATTAATATGACATATTCAAATTCTATTTTGTTATAGATAACATCAGATATTTATTAACCCGGGCGTAGCCGGGTACTACAGCTAGTATATTCATATAATCAAAGCAAATACATTTAGCTTTACATCTAGTTATACATTTAAAATGTGTTTATAGTGAATCTGTAGCCACCTTTGAGATACCTGCAGATGATACCATGTTTTGTTAAGATGTTGTCCTTGGTGATATAATTTGCATAATTTAGAAATCTATAAAGCAATACAAAGTAGATTTAAAAAGTCCCCACATTGTCATGTAGACAATTATTAAGACAAGTTCTGCAGTTGGTTCTGTTGTTGGAATTGTTTTTGATTGTAACATCAAATTAAAGAATTAGGTAGATTTCATTGAATTGCAAAGTATACATGTAATAATGGGCATTGCTTATATAGACAGAGTTACCTCTTATGAGTGAGAGTAATTTTGTTAATAGAGGAGAGAAGCCGTGGGGAAATTCGTCTCTTTTCTGTACAGTATTGTATAATGTAGATGTCAGGGGTATTGGTGTGACTTGTTTGTAAGTGAATGACAGACAGCTCGCAGAGTAAATGCTGGGAGGGAAGAGTCGGGTACTGCCGGAGTACTGACCAGGGAGTAAGTCTAAATCTTCTTTTCCTCATCGTAATTGGCATTGGAGCCCTGCCACTAATCAATACTGTGCATAGCAAATCACCGCTTGAGTTTGAATCCATTTGACAGAAAACTGTTCATGTTTAACAAACTACTTTATAACATAGCGGCTCACGGACTGTGGTAAGCCAGAAGCACAACTAAAAAAAGGGCCACAGAGATGTAAAATGCAGATTACAGGGTCAAGGGAATGCGGCTAGTTTACATCACTCCCACGGGCTAATGCTATGATATTACTAGAATACATTATCCCTCCACTCCAAAGGCAATTAGTTTCTATGTTTAAAAAATATATTCAAGTTTTTAAAGGCACAAAGCAGACAAGCCTAATACCCTTATGTTTTGCCCCAGGCTCTGTTCACACCTGTGTTCCTGAGTCCCAAGTAGCTGTTCTGTTCTAAAGATAAAGTAATGGAATTGTGGGGCAATATGTGGTGTAAGGATCTGTTACATTATGGATGGAAATAGAAAGTTCCGCTCTGCCCCACAACTCGGCAATCAGGCAGAGGGGTCACCTGAGTTCACTGACAGCGGCAAGGAGCCCAAAGTAATGTCACTGTTCCTCCCCCCCCAAGCCTTCAGTGTGATTCCAGAGACTGAAGCGATAGCTTGTTCCATTGCTGCAGCCTCTGGATGTAACAGAGCCAGGAACCATTGAGGGACGTAGTATGTTGAACTGCTGTTTACCTGGGTTTTTTGAGGGGTTAATTAAGTGATGAAAAACAGTTTGTGTGGTTTTTATTTCAAATAAAGGATTTCTCTATGTCTGTGTTTTATTAACTACCGTATTATTTGCTTTATAAAATGCATCGGATTATAAAATGCACCCTAAATTGGGTGACGGAAAAGAGAAAAAAATATTTTTTTACTGTTAAATGGGGTCTGTCTTATAATGCCAGTGTCCATCTTACAATCAGTATATATGTTACCCCACCATGCTATATATGTCCTCCATCCTGGTATCCTAGTAAATATATATATATACCACCCATCCTGGTATATATATCCCTCATCCTGGCAGATATGTCCCTCATCTTAGCATACATGTCCCCATCCTGAATAATTGCCCCATCCTGAATATATGCCCCCCCCATCCTAGCATATATCCCAGAAAAAGACCAGAGAGAGATCGTGCTTTAGTGATCCGCGCTGCTGTCCCACCGTACCCGAATAAATGCCAGGGAAGCCAAGAGTATGCAAGCTGCTTCTTTATTCCATTAGTATTTCCATCCAACATGTTTGGGTACAAACCTTGTACTTTCCTCAGGGATATGCTCTGGTCTGTACCGAAACGCGTTGGATGGAAATAGTGATGGAATAAAGAAGCAGCTTGCATACTCTTGGCTTCCCTGGCATTTATTCAGGTACGGTAGGACGGCAGCGCGGATCACTAAAGCACTGTCTCTCTGGTCTTTTTCTTGGATACATCACCATTGTTACGTGGGAGTGCGGATCCAGCAGCAGCTGTCTGAGTTAAATTACCAGTTGTGGGGAAACACAACTGGATCAGGTGAGCACATACACCTATGACGGTACTACCTTATCCATAAAATGATAAGACCCATTTGCGCCTCTTTGTCTCCCCTTTTTTCTTTGTATCCTGGTATATATGTCCTCCCATCCTGTATATGTCCCCCCATCCTGTATATATGTCCCCTTCCTGGCATATATGTCCCCCCATTCTGTATATAAGCTCCTATCCTGGCATATACAATTCCTTGTGAATTTATTTTGCCCCCTTGAACTTTTCAACCTTTTGCCACATTTCAGGCTTCAAACATAAAGATATAAATTCTAATTTTTTTGTGAAGAATCAAAATCGTTAAGTGGAATGAAATTTATTGCATATTTTAAACTTTTTTAACAAATATAAAACTGAAAAGTGGGGCGTGCAACATTATTTGGCCCCCTTGAGTTAATACAGGTTTTCTTCCAGAATGGTCCTGTATATGGCTCCTTCCATCTTCCCATCAATTTTAACCATCTTCCCTGTCGCTGCTGAAAAAAAGCAAGTCCAAATCATGATGCTGCCACCATCATGTTTGACAGTGGGGGTGGTGTTTTGAGGGTGATGAGCTGTGTTGCTTTTACGCCAAACATATAATTTTGCATTGTGACCAAAAAGTTCGATTTTGGTTTCATCTGAGCAGAGCCCCTTATTCCACGTTTGGTGTCTCCCAGGTGACTTTTGGCAAACTTCAAACGAGATTTTTTATGGATATCTTTGAGAAATGGCTTTCTTCTTGCCACTCTTCCATGAAGGCCAGATTTGTGCAGTGTACGACTGATTGTTGTCCTATGGACAGACTCTCCCACCTCAGCTGTTGATCTCTTTAGTTCATCCAGAGTGATCATGGGCCTTTTGACTGCATCTCTGATCTGTCTTCTCCTTGTTCAAGATGAAACAGTAGATTTGCAGTGGTCTGATACGCCTTCCATTTCAATATGATTGCTTGCACAGTGCTCTTTGAGATGTTTAAAACTTGGGAAATCTTTTTGTATCCAAACCACACCTGGCCTGCCTGGTGTGTTCCTTTGTCTTCATGATGCTCTTTGCACTGGAAACCAAACCCTGAGACTATCACAGAGCAGGTGCATTTATACGGAGACTTGATTACACACAGGTGGATTCTATTTATCATTACCAGTCATTTAGGACAGCATTGGATCATTCAGAGATCCTCACTGAACTTTGACGTGAGTTTGCTGCACTGAAAGTAAAGGGGCTGAATAATATTGCACGCCCCACTTTTCAGCTTTTTATTTGTTAAAAAAGTTTAAAATATGCAATAAATTTCGTTCCACTTCACAATTGTGTCTCACTTGTGATTCTTCGCAAATAATTATTATGACCTCTCATTCCATCGCGTAAGGAAGTTGAATCTGAGATCAATGATATCTGCGGAATGGAAGATCTCGTTATTCAATCTCTGGCGGAGAATCCAGGCATGGATAGACATTTCGTCACCTGGACCCCATGGATTCTTTTCAGAGACTCCCCTGTGCTTGTCAGTGAGCTCATAGGTATAACCATCCCTTCCTTCTCGACTGTATACCGCGACATCCCTCCGGGAATTTCTCACTCTTCTTCCTTTCACCCACCTTCTATCTCTACTTATTCTTTCCCCCTCCCTCTATTCACTGATTTTTCATGTTTCTATCTTATCATTTCATTTATGCTAGAATTCCCCTTACCAACCCCGTATTCTGCTTGAAATTACTTCAGTCCACTATGATACATGGATTTTTTTCTTATCTGATAATTTCTTATGGACCGCCGAGCCTGGTTCTCACTCCTGGGCTTCCATCATCCAATCACTGCTCGGCATTAGTAGGGATTTCTATTTCTATTATTTCATTCACATGTTAAAACCTGTCATGCTTTTCTGACTGTATAGTTGGATATTGTTTTGGATTTTTGACACTTTGAATAACATCTGTTTTAACAGTAAATTAGAATTGATATCTTTATTTGAAGCCTGAAATGTGGCAAAAGATTGAAAAGTTCAAGGGGGCCAAATACTTTCACAACGCACGGTATGACCCTCCATCCTGGTGTAAATGTCCCTCCATCCTGTATATATGTCCCCCCATCCTGGTGTAAATGAACCCCCATCCTGTATATATGTCCCCCCATCCTGTACATATGTCCCCAATCCTGTATATATGCCCCCATCCTGTATATATGTCCCCCATCCTGGTATATATGTCCCCCATCCTGGTATATATGGTCTTTCATCCTGTATATATGCCCCCATCCTGGTATATATGTCCCCCATCCTGTATGTATGGTCCTCCATCTTGTATATATGTCTCCATCCTGTGTATATGTCCCCCATCCTGTATATATGTCCTCCCATCCTGTATATGGGTCCCCCATTCTGGTATACATGTCCCCCATCATGTATATATGGTCCCCCATCCTGAATATATAGTCCCCCATCCTTTGTACATGGCCTCCATCTTCCCCAGGCACCCATGGGGGGCTGCGGCCGTGGAGCAGGGGTGCCTGAGGCAGGTTTTGGAGGGTGGGGGTACAGCTGTGGGACTGGAGCTGCGGGTGATTAGTGGCAACGCCATGCGGTGGGCGCTGCCATATTCTATATCCCTGGCTGCATTCACTAACAGTGTGCAGCTGGTTGCTAGAGGTTGAGACTTCTTCAAAATTGCCATTGATGGAGAACTGCAGCCATTTTCTAGAAGTCATAACCTTCAGCATCCAGCTGCACACTGTTAGTGAATGCAGCCAGGCACACAAAACAAGGTGGCGCCCATTGCATGAGGCTGCCACTTATTGCCTACAGCTCCGGTACTGAAACTGTGCCCCCACCTTCTGAAACCTGCCTCCAGAACCCTCGCTTCACGGTCGTAGTCTCCCCTCAGTAATATTTTTTTTATTTTTTAGATTCATATTTGAAGACACAATTTGGGGGAAACAAAAATGCATCTTGAAATCTGAAAAATATGGTAGTTCCTTATGTGGTTGGTAATGGGTGGGTCTCATAGACGCCTGACATTGCCAATCAGAGCTTTATGACACCTGTCAATGCTAAGCTGTCATTAACCCCTTGTATAACGCCAATGCCAGCACACCAGGGTTTAGAGGAAGAGCGGGTAAAGTGCCAGGAATTGTCAATTCTAATGAATGCCAATAACTGTGTGACTCACCATGTTGAGAATACCAACCCACAGCTGTGTGGTTTTACCTTGTCTGGCAATCAAAAATAGGACACACCCCCACACATTTATTTTTATTATTTTATTCATTTATTTAATTAAATAATAATAAAAAAAAGATAATGGGTTTTCCTGTGTTCTTGATTGCCAGCCATGGTAAGGCTAGGCAGCTGGCTGTTTAATCTGCGCTTTGAATAAAAAATACAGTGAAGCCCTATTCATTTATTTTTATTTATTTATTTTAACACCCCTATGACAGTATAGTGGTGTAAGGCTAATAGTTGCCAATGAATGCCAATGGTAACCAATCACAGACACCGGCACAATGGGTGGGGGTGTAACAGTCAAATCACAGACACTGTCACAGAGAGTGGGCATCTGTGATTGGCTGTTGGAGGCAGAGTTCAGTGAATAAACACTAGGTTAATGGCCCGGAAGTAGTGTTACAACAAGCATGTAGCCCTTAGAATGTATAATGCTGATGATTAAATTACTGTTATGGTTTCTTTTTACAGCCCTACAGCCCCCGATTTTATAACTGTAAAGTCCAGTTTCGGGGTTCGGGCTTAAGTTTGGGTCAAGTTCAATCCCGAACCTGGACTTTAAAAAAAGTCTGTCCACTTCGCTAAACCTAAATATCTGCAAGTTTGCCCATCTTTAGTCATAATACCATTATTCTTCCCAAACTATTTTAGCCTTTCCTGTGTTATATGACTAAAGAAATCCTGATTTTTATTGTAGTTACATATTCATCAATATTTCTGTCTTTTGCTATTAGTTACATATTTGATCAGAGAGTTATTGCAAATATATTTTAATATGACTCACACTTGGCAGGAATGCCAGTAAATTTGTCTGCATTGGCCAAACATGGTAATTTTTTTCTAGTTTAGTGGAATATTCATAAACATGAAATCACACATGTCAAATTACTTTACTTTAAAAAAACAAGTAAACCTGGGGCCAACTTTGGTAACTTTGCATCTGCAGCAGTATAAAAGTAATATAATGACAATAGAAATGTAGAATATAATATGTGTCTGTAATTACTTTCCCTGTCCAATTTTGGAAAAGGTTTGACTTATGGAGTTTTTTAATAATGGGTGAATCATGAAAACACAAAAAGCGTGATGATGACACCCAGTTGTCAATGTATTCTTGCATTTCCACTGCGAATATTGTAGGCATGGCACAATGACTGGTTACAAAAAAGGTGCTCATTATTTATTAATTCATAAGAAATTCAAGTAACTACTAAAAGCGAAATGTCTTAAGAAATGGGCAGGTCCTCTATAATAGGGTCGTTCACTTTCAAATAAAAATTGAGCAAATCTAAAAATTTTTGAATTTCTTACCTACTGAAGTCCATGCCTCTGCTGAACTGGTCTTTCTATTCACTTATAGGAAAAGGAGTTTTAGGATTGCTACATCCAAAAGATGGTGGTACCTGAGTTCCTGCTCTCTTTATAGAGCCTATTTGTATATTTAATTCCCCGGGGGATCATCTAATGGTCTATAAGTCTCAAAACACTAAATTGTCATTCTCTACATAGAGAAATTTACCCTATAAGACTAACCCCAGTGAACTAGTTGAGGGACAAAGATCTTGGTTCAGGTCATGTGGCATATGTTGAGTTTTAGGTTATGTGCACATGGTCCGGAGGCACTGCGTGTTGGATGCAGTGTTGGATGCAGTGCCTCCGGGCCTGTGGGAACCCATGGGTGGATGCAGGGTGACTGCAGCCACCCTGTACTCATGATCTGCAGTGGGTTCAGGGCGGCTTCTCCATGCATTCACCCACAGGAGATTGCTCTCGACAGTGGGAGCACGGCAATCCACACCGCAGCTAAAATAACACTGTGGTCAGGAGAAGTATAGTGGGCATGAGACTTCTTCAAATCTTATTTACTATGTTGGTACTGTACAACGCAGCATTTTGGACATAGCAACAATACACTGTGTCCAATACGATGCATTTCCTGATCATGAGTATGCATCCTACCTCCAATAGGTGGCACTAGAATCCCTGTTCTCTTCCTCACTGAAGAGTCAGTTTACTTACTGCATAAATTAACACTGATATTTTGTGCAAAAAATGCTACATCCTTAATAACTTTGGTGCATTTTATCGATTACCTCTAGGAATCACCTCTCTTATTGAACACCACATTATAAGGATGGAAGTTTAAGGCATTTAAAATGCATATTAAATTTGATGTATTGTGTTGACTCCATCTTTTTTGTTATAACTTAACTTCTTGGCGGATAGGTAGACTGTTCCACCAAAAGCCAAAGCCCTGAGCCAAATACTTTTATCTCTTCATGGGAGCACAATTGCACTATAATTTCTAATCTTCTTTGTTTTATCGTATTCTTGATTCAGAATTGTAAGCTTTTTATACAAGTGTTCTTATTGTAGGTCAAGCTCATGATGAAGAGCACTACCCAAGCAGTGGCGTTATGGGGAAATCGGGCTCCGGCTCACAGTGTAACAGCCATGATGATAACGGATGATCAGAAAACAATTGTCACTGGAAGTCTGGAGGGGCAGATATGTCTTTGGCATTTATCAATGGACATGAAGGTTTGTAATGAAATTATTTTAAGTAGTTTGTGCCTACAAATATGTATAGTACTATGGGAACATTTTAGGGGTTTTCCCAAAACCCATAAGATCCATTTGATAGGAATAACTTACTGAGCAATTTTTTGGATCCCCAGTGATCCTGAGAATGGGGCTCTAGATCTAGAGCAACAGGCTTTGTAGAGCCTCGTCTTGAATGGAGTGGATGTGAACATGCTCAGCCTACACTTTAAAAAGCTAAAATATGCAAACATTGAATGAGAGAATACTATACTGCATTATGTCTATAGGATCTATGTTTAAAATGAGACACTGAGCTTATCTATTGGCCATCCATGTATGCCCTATAGCCATGACAAGGCGTATAACTTTATAGGGACCTTAACCTGAAATGTCTCTATCAGTATTAAAGTATATACAAGGTCTTGGCAGGTAGGATCCAGCTAAAATGTAAATGAAATTGCCCTGGTTAAAGGGCAGAGTGCTAAAATATATAAAAAAGACTGACCAGCTCCTCCAATAGGTGTGAACAGCTGCAAGCTGAAGACACAATATAATTACAAAAATATATACATCAGCACTTTAAAATGCTAAAATATGCAAACATTGAATGACGGAATTCTGGTACTGTATTTCTGCTAAAGGAATTCTATTTTAATAAATAATCAGGCTCACATGCATTGGCCATAGCATTCCTATAGCAGTAATGCAATACCAGAATACCTATATTCAATGTTTGCATATTTTAGCATTTTAGTGTGCTGCTCTATATACAGTATATGTTCTATTTTAATTATATTGTTATATTATATTGTTTTTAGCTTGCACCTGTTCACACCTATTGGAGGTGCTGGTCAGTCTTTTTATATATCAGCCTTTTACTTTAAAAGTTGTCTTTTGGATTGTCAGACGTAGTCGAGGACTATACTCAGTGTTTTCCAGCAGCTTTATAGGCTATGAATGGTGGAAAGGCTGAGTATGCAAACTATTCACTATTGGGCAGTATCTTGGCTCAGTGGTTAGCACTGCAGCATTGCAGCATTGCGGTCCAGGGTTCAATTCCCACCAAGTTCAACATCTACAAGAAGTTTGTATGTCCTCTGTGTGTTTGTGTGGGATTCCTCCCACATTGTAAAGACATACTGATAGGATGTTTCTATTAAGAGCCTCAGTGGGGACAGCATTACTGATGTATGTAGAGTGCTATGGAATTAATTGTGCTGTATAAATGAATAAATATTATTATTATGCACAATGGGGCTCTGCAAGATCCTGTTCTTGTAATGCTTTAGTCCCATTGTCAGGATAACTAGTAATCTAGGCACTATGACTCTACTAATAATGGAAAACAATTGCAATTTTGGGGGAACCCCTATAAGCACAAATACAGTTTATAATGTTTAGATACAATATATGTTGTACTGTACATTTTACGATTAATAAATGATGTTTTTAAGGAAATGCCATCAAATTATTTAAAGGGGTTTTCCCACGAATACAATATCCTTTTATATAATTACAATTGTCATAACTTTACTTTTTGTAATTTGGTTTATTTAAAAAAAAAAAAAAAGTCTAGTTTTTCATCAATCTCCCCATGTATGTGGAGCTGCAGAGCTGCCTCTGAGTCACGTGACAGCTTTGTCCGACCTGTCTGTGCCTCCTAGTAATGGTCGCGCATGCAATGTGCTGAGCTCAGACTACAATCATGGCCGCTCCTCACATGACCGCGCATTGCTGCTCATGCGCACTGACAGTTTGTGACAGACTGCCTAATAAGCTGTGGAAGAGAGCTAGAATCTGGAGCTCTGTGCTTGGCAGCTTATCAAGGAGTCTGTGTGACAAAGAGCGTGTCCTGACACAGGGAGACTCTCACCTGTCCTGCACACAGCAATGCCCTCCCATCTAGGACCACATATCACGGGCGGGAAGGCTGCAGGGGAGCGGGGAGGGCACATCAGGGAGCGGAGGGTCAGGCAGGGAGGTGGCGGGGGAGTGAGTATCGGGCTGAGTGATTGTTTAACAGCCGGCAGCTTTTTACTGCCGGCTTTTACACAATCATGTGGGGCATTTCAGCCTTTTCCTCAGACCCCTAACCGCTGTGTAGGGTCCAGCAGAGAAATTAATCTCAATACTCGCTTTTCCAATCGACTTACATTGGACTCGCTACTCGCAACGAGTAGCCGAGTATTAGGACCTACTCGTTACGAGTATAGCGAGTCTGAATATTTCACTACTAGCTCATCCCTAGTCACTGCCTGTCTCTTTTCTGTCCCTGCCTGTCTCTTGTCACTGTCTCATGTCACTGCCTGCCTTTTTTCTGTCCCTGCCTGTCTCATGTCACTGCCTGTCTCTTTTCTGTCCCTGCCTGTCTCATGTCACTGCCTGTCTCTTTTCTGTCCCTGCCTGTCTCATGTCACTGCCTGTGTCTTTTCTGTCTCTTTCCTGTATCATGTCACTGCCTGTCTCTTCTTTGTCACTGCCTGTCTCATGTCCCCACCTGTCTCTTTTCTGACACAGCCTGTCTCATGTCCCTGCTTGTCTCATGTCACTGCCTGTCTCATGTCACTTGCCTGTCTCTTTTCTGTCCCTGCCTGTCTCATGTCACTACCTGTCTTTTTTCTGTCCCTGCCTGTCTCATCTCTGCCTCAGCTGTCTCTCTCCTTGCCTGTCTCATCTCTGCCTCAACTGTTTCTCTCCTTGCCTGTCTCATCTCTGCCTCAGCTGTCTCTCTCTGTCTGTCTCATCTCTGCCTTAGCTGTCTCTCTCCCTGCCTGTCTCATCCCTGCCTCAACTGTCTCTCTTCCTGCCTGTCTCATCTCTGCCTCAGCTGTCTCTCTCCCTGCCTGTCTCATCTCTGCCTCAGCTGTCTCTCTCCCTGCCTGTCTCATCTCTGCCTCAACTGTCTCTCTCCCTGCTTGTACATCACCTCTTCTGTGTTCAGCAGTCTTCTTTCTTTCTTATGCTGCTCTGGGTCCGCCCCCTCCAGTTGGCCCTGCCCCCACCATTGAACTTCAGTGTTGGCTCAGCAACTTTGGTTCTGCCCTCCGGTAGGCCCCGCTCCTCCATGACACTTTGTAAACTGGCAGTGATGCTGCTGGAGGGGGCAGATTTCCGTGGTCCTAGATGGGAGGGCATCGCTGTCTGCAGGACAGGTGAGAGTCTCCCTGTGTCAGGATGCTCCCTGTCACACAGACTGCTTGATGAGCTGCAGAGCACAGAGCTCCAGTTTGTAGCTCTCCTCCACTGCTTATTAGGCAGTCTGTCACAAGCTGTCAGTGCACATGAGCAGCAATGCGTGTTCATGTGAGGAGCGGCCATGATTGTAGTCTGAGCTCAGCACATTGCATGCGCAACCGTTACTAGGAGGCACAGACAGGTTGGACAGAGCTATCACGTGACTCAGAGGCAGCTCTGCAGCACCACATACATGGGGAGATTGATGAAAAACTAGACTTTTTTTTTTAAATAAACCAAATTTCAAAAAGTAAAGTTATGACAATTGTAATTATATAAAAGGATATTGTATTCATTTGAAAATCCCTTTAAATTTAACTATACATGACAATGGTGCTGTCAACACATCTGGGGCACCCCCTCCCTCCTGCCCTAACTCCCATGAACCTGGAATTATTCATGCATTCTAGGCTGCAGGACAGGTTGTTTGTAGGCTCTGGATATGTTATTTGCACGTTTGCCTTGCATAGTTGCAATTAAATTTTTCTGTGGGCGCCTTAAACTGATGAAAGCTGATACAATCAATGCTAACAAGTGGGCCAGACCAGATTAGAAATGGAAACAGATTTGCATTATCTATCCAGCTTTGTATCACCATATACTTTATATCTTACTACGCAATATACGGTACTTTGTTATAACTTTCCATTGATATATTTGTATGATACCATAGCAGCAAATTGGTAAATATATGTAATTGAGTAGAAGAACCTCGTCATTGTATCTTATGTAATGCTGAGCTTGGCTAGAATATACCAAAACAAAAACAGATACTCTTTTACATCAATGCTATCCTAAAAAGTTTCATTTGATTAAATATCTTACATAATGTGTTGCTCAGTCAAAAAGCAGCGACCTTTAGTCCAAGCAGAACATTTCCTATACACTCATATAAAACAGAGATGTTTGCTGTATAGTTGCCTTATTGATTTGTCCGAATACATAGAATGATTTGATTCTTTTTTTGGATGCTGTTTGCAATTTTGGAAAATTCATATTAATAAATAATAGTTTCCTATTAGAAGTATGTCTGGCATCAGTGATCTGGAATTCTGAGTTATTAATGCCTTAGTTTGACCAGCAGAATTATAATCATATGAGAATACTGACTGACTCTGGCTGGAATGAGGGAAGCAGCCATTGAAGAGAATAATTTTATGGTTCACATCTCTTAAATCAGAAGTATCTGGCCCAATGGGCTTCAAAGTCCTAAAGTGTGTCTTATTTTAGATGATGGTAACACTGGTAATAATATACGGAATAACCAATCAATCAATTCCGCATCCTCAATGTGTGCAGCTTGTGTTATATACTTTTTCTTAATTTATTTAGGTAACATCCAAAGCAATTCTGTTCGGCCATACTGCTGCTATCACATGCTTTGCGAAAGCTCGAGATTTTGAAAAACAACCTTATGTGGTTAGTGGATCAGAAAATGGGTAAGTACAAGGCTATTTCATGTCCCCACATACTTTAGGATTATTATAATTTATTTATATAGCACCATTAATTCCATGGTGCTGTACATGAGAAGGGGTTACATACAAAATTATAGATAGAGTTTACAGTAAACAAATTAACAATGATGGACTGTACAGAGGGGAGAGGACCCTGCCCTTGTGGACTTACATTCTATAGGAAAATGGGGAGGAGAAGTAGGTTGGGGGTGTAGCAGATCTGGTGGTGGTGAGGCGGCTGCTCCAGTGTTGAAAAGGCAGGAGTAGTAGTGTGAGGCGGCTGCTCAGTGTGATAGAGTGTCAGGGTGGGGGCGAGCTCTGGTGGTGGTGGGGCACTAGATCTGGTGGTTGTGAGATGGCAGCTCCGTGGTGGTGGGGCAGCAGATCCAATAGTGGTGAGCCAGCAAATCCGTGGTGGTAAGGCAGCAGCTCTAGTGATGGTGAAGCGGCAACTCGGTGGTGGTGGGATAGCAAATTCAGTTGTGAGTCGGCAGCTTGGTGTGTTGGGCTGCAGTTCAGGTGGTAGGCAGCAGCTCGGTGATGGGTGGGGCACAATCGATTAGCAGCTGTGCTATCTGAAGGTACTTTACCGCTGGCTACGTTTTGGGGCTACAGTAACTCTGTTGCAGTGATCAAGGAGTTATTCCATTGTAGACAGCACAATAGAACCTTGTCTCCTGATTACGCAACAGTAAGTTTCCTGTAGCCCCGAACTGTAGCGCGTTAAAGTACCGAAGAGATGGGTTTTCTGGTTCCATTAGTTAATGGAAAAAATCGGAAAAGTAATAATTTAGTCACACATATTATAGATTATATAACTGTAAAAAAAGGAGTTTTTGAGAAATCATTTTTTTTCTGATTTGCCAAAATATTCATGGCTTCGTATCACTTAGTCATGTATAATTTAGCAGTTAGCAGGGGTTGTCCCCTTTCTGAAAAGCTATGTTCCCAGCTTCAGTTTGTTATAAAAAACACTTAACTGCATTTTAATTACTGTCCTCAGTCCAATACTAAGTCTCTGGTGTTGATCCCCGTGTCTGGTATTGGGTTTGGTGCTGATGTCTCTTCAACATCGCGACTTCCAACCAGTGAGGTCAAAAGCTCTTAGGGGCACATTTTGTCTACATGGCTGCTGAGCTTACTATATGGCAACAGCACTATCAACGTGACATCAGTACGGCAGCCAGTACTGGACATTAGGAAGAGTGGCAGTGATACAGGATTGGACCCAGGAACTGTGAACAAAAATATATTTTTTTCTGCAACAAACTGCAATCAGGGACCAAGATTTTCTGAGAGGGGACAACCCCTTTAAATCTTTAAAGACTATGGTGGAAAAGTAAAATAGCAAAGTGGAGATCATGGCGTGCATCAAATTTATTAGCAATATAAGCTGATGTAGTTTTATAAATGAAGGAATATGAACAGGAATTCAAGTATATCTTAACTTAATCCTATAATGACTTAGGGATCATTTTATCAAGTTTGTCTTGATGAGGTGGTGTGCTGGAGTCAGACGCTCCTGATTCATGATGAGGTGCACATCTCTTTATGAATCTGGAGCATCTGATGAGTGACTTGTTCCTTTGTACCCTATGCCAGCAATCTCACTGCACTCAGGTACTGGAGTTAAATTTCCGGTATAAAGAACTTCAAGACCCTGCTGTGCCCTGTCCCACCTCAGCGCCATTCATTTTGGCGGAGCTTGTAGAAACTGGCGTTAAGGTAGCAAAAGTCACAAAAATTAGGCATCTAAATTTTGCAACTTATGAAAACTTCGAACTCTGGCATGGATGCTTTTATTAATCTAATCCTTAGAAACTTATTTTGGACTATAACTTTTATTAAGGATTCCACAGTATCTTATTAACTTGCCAGAAGCTATGATAAAGCATGAACTTTCTTTATATTACACATTGTTCAAATATACAGTAAATTTAAAATGCAGCATACCAATGCTATCTGGAATCTGTCATGTATTATAGATACTGATTTAAAGAGAAACCTGTCAGCACATTCATACTGGCCCAAATCACAGGAAGCCTAAATCAGAGACCATCTCAATTATTGTAGCCATTTATATTTAGCAGCTTAGGATGATACAAATAGGATGAATAGTCCAAGAGACAGGTCTCCCAGCCCATTCCCTGCAGGTCTCTTCCTATATATACACATTAGGAGAGACCTGTCAGTCTATGGAATGAGGACAGGGAGAAGCTGCAAGAGATCTGCCTCTTGGACTAGTCATGTTAGTTATATCATACCATTGCCAATGTTTTAAGATATATTTATTCTGAAAAGCTGCAAACGGCATGGCTTACATAACCTAGGTGCCACCCATGCCACCCATGATTGAAGCAGAATGGATCAGCTGACAGGTTCGTTTTAATAGAATTTCATTGTTTAGATTTTTTCTTCAGTTATAACCAGTATTATAAAGCATTTGTCCGAAGAAAATTTGGTACAGCAGTTATTGAGTTAAGAACAATTTTCTAATAAAAATCTCAAAGAGCAAAAATTAATTTAAGCATTTTCTAAGGGCGACCACTATTTTAGCTTTAAAAGTTACAATTATAATCTTCAATCTGCAAAGACGTAAAGCTAACATAAAATAACCCTCATGGTGGCGCTGTTTCATCTTGGGAGTAAATAATGGTCTTGAAAAATAACCGGCACGGCACAAGATGTGTACGGCTGAGGTTCTGTGAAATGACCCATTTTCAGCAGGATGTAGTTCTGAAGAATGATACTTCTAGTGACACATTGATGAGACATAATGGCAGTATACCTTCAATTCATTTTATTCCAGGCATGGCCTTAAAGTTAGTTTGATGCAGGGCAGCAGGGTGTAATTACCTAAACAAAAGGGAATACGTTCTGTATGCCATCTATTCTTAATGACCGCAACGTTTTCTTCTTCAGTAATCGGCAACAAAAACACTACGTAGATGATAAGTGTTCACTTAAATACAGTTTTTAAACTTAAAAATCCGTGTCACAGACTTGCTCCGACCAACTAAGTAAAAATGACAATGGATAACCCGAGGTTATGTCTTACAGGGAAATGTGTGTATGGAATGTCAACACCGGCCACTGCGTAGAGAATGCAAAGCTGCCATATAGGCACACCGCAATTTGCGTAAGTATTATGGATTTGTCACAACATTGTGCTATGGAAAAGCTTATTGAAGACCTTTAACCCTTATTTCTAATGCTACAAGCAGAATCCTGGCAAATTCAGATTACAAGTCTTTAGTGACAGAGAAAGCTAAGCTATGTGGTTACATTCTCTGTGAAATTGTATATAGATTACAATGTTATAGACTTTCTGTTCTTCATTGAAACTGTTTTCATAGATACAATAGATAGACAGGCAGATAAAGTCATAAAAAGAGGCAGCACTCCATAGAGAGTGCAAAAAGTCCAAATTTTGTGCACTATCTATGGAGTGCTGCCTACTTTTTATGACTTTATTATAATGGACAATTATACATTTTAGGTGCAACTCCACTACACTGTTAGATAGACAAGATAGATAGATAGATAGATAGATAGATAGATAGATAGATAGATAGATAGATAGATAAAGTAAAAAAGAATGCGGCACCCTCTATGCAAAAAATATGATGGACTTTTCTTAGCTCATCTGACGTGCTCAAGTTTCGGTTGCAAAACCACTTTTTTCAATCAAAACATCGCCATGCCGCATG
This sequence comes from Allobates femoralis, assembly GCA_033576535.1. Lineage (NCBI taxonomy): Eukaryota > Metazoa > Chordata > Amphibia > Anura > Aromobatidae > Allobates > Allobates femoralis. Next base: position 182,738,925 of record JARQOC010000004.1, on the reverse strand, counting down.
GGCTTATACAAGTCTTTTTTTTTTGCATATTTCAGAGAGCTGCCTTTTCTTTTTTTTAACTTGATATTGGTCATCTAGAGGACTCTGCACCCAAAATGTGATATTTTTTTGTGCTGTACTAATTTTTTTCATAGATAGATAGATAGGTAATAGAGAGATATAGGTATCTACAAAGCAAGCAACACTCTACAAAATAGATTTAGGGTGCAAGCCTCAGAGTACTTACCAAATATGTTGTATATACACCAAGAAATAACATCATTCCAGCAGAATTGGGTAATTTTAAAATGGCGGTCTTTGTTGTATACAATAAGCTCCCGCTGCTTTTTCTGTGTCCGGATACTGGACCGGACACAGAAATGGCATCTGAAGGTGCCAATCTGGTGCTGTCCGTTCCTGTTTGCTGGATTTTGCAATAAACAGGATCCAACAAACAGGAACAAAACCGTAGTGTGAAGCCAGCCATACCTAGTTGTTGAATCAGGTTCCTGGAAATCTATTTGCTCAACTATCTACATAGATATGACATTGAGAGGCATATATAATATTTGATTGCACACCTTTTGGAATGGATAACTGCAATTAATCACTTCCTATAACTATCAGCAAGCTTCTTGTACGTTTCAATTGGAATTTTGGACCACTCTTCTTTTGAAAACTGCTCCAGGTCTCTCATATATTAGGGATGCCTTCTCCCAACAGCAATTTTAAAATCTCTTCACAGATGTTCTACGGATTTAGGCTAGGGTCACACTTTAATAGAGAATTGCGTTCACCGCATCCAGATCCGAATTCGGTGAATGCAATTAGCTTCAGACACATTTTGCATGCAAAATGTGTTGCTGAAGCCGCAGTCCGGTAACCGGATTGCTCTGGATGTGTAATTCAGAGCAATCCGGTTACCGTACAGTTTGCTACCACAGGGATGAGCAAACTGTAAGATCTTTAAGAAAAGCTTTAATATTCCTAATAATTGTGCCCATCATGTCTGTAGGGGGTGCCCACCCCCCCTAGAGACATGTTACCTACTCAGGTGGTGAGCATGTAATAGGTTAATTACTCATGTACAGTAAGCCGACTCCTGTCGGCTTTGTACATTTTTATGAATGAAGCCGCCTGCTCCTCTGTCAGCTGTGCGCATACTATACGTAATGTACGTATAGTATGTGCGCTGTCCAGGGTCCTGAAGGCTTTTACAATAGATCTATGGGCTGTGCACTGCCATAGATCTACTGTAAAAGCCTTCAGAACCTCGAACAGCGCACATACTATACGTACATTACGTATAGTATGCGCACAGCTGTCAGTGGAGCCGTGGCTTCATTCACAAAATTGTACAGAGCCGACACGAGTCAGCTTACTGTACAAGTAATATTAACACATGATATGCCCACCTGAGTAGGTAGAATGTCTCTAGGGAGGTGGGCACCCCCTAGAGACATGATGGGCACAATTATTAGGAATATTAAAGCTTTTTTTACAACATTAAACACTTTGCTTAAGCAAAGTATACGGGAACCGCATTGCTCAGGAATACACATCTTGAGCAATGGGCTCCTGTGAGGAGCGTTTCCTGATGCGGTTTTTGAGCTTTTTAAAAGCTCAAAACTGGATCAGGATTTGAAAAATCAAATGCAGATGTGACCCCAGCCTTAGATCCAGACACATTGCTTGCAACTTCAGAACTCTCCAGCGCTTTATTTCCCTCCAGTTCTGGGGCTTCTTGAAGTATGTTTGGGATCATCGTCCTGCTGGAAGACCACGACCCAGGGCACAAACCAAACTGTCTGATATTGGGCATTACACTGCTACCCAAATTACTTTTCATCCAATTGTATTGCTCTAATTGTGTAGCTCTAATATTAATATTGCATTCAATAATATAGCGTTTTTTTCTATTTCGCAGTACTACCATTGCTCATTCCGAATGGCAGGGGAAGGCTGGCTGCTCTGCTGTGGTCACTATCAAGACATCCTTATTGTTGATGCAAAGACCTTACAGGTTCTTCATACTTTCAAGTCCCAGTGTTCAGACTGGATTAGTTGCATGTGCATTGTGCACTCCACCAGAATTCAAGGTACTGCAAAGACAGCGTGATCCAGTGTAAGAATTATCAGTAATTCACTCAAGTCTAATAGTACAAGTATTACAACTGTATGAGCAATTCTAATTTTAGGCAAAGTTGGGCCCTGGGCAAAAGTATGTTACTGCAGACTTGTGAATCCTCACATTACACACACTATGTGCTGTGAGGATTGTCCTGTGTCAGAGCCGGGAACAGTGGCCGGGTGGCTGCCAGTATCAGATATGCATGCTCCCAGCCAGAATCTGACTAGATGGGCACTGCCTTTGTAATGCAATTGTATTTTGCAAGGCTTCGGGCATCTTGCCTCTTTGTACAACACAATCATGGGACTCTGATGTGTTGACATGACAATGAGGAGTCAGATAAGATTCCCTGTCACTGTCATGACTTCACTTCCTGGGGATGAATGCTGAGTGTCAACATTTACAGGAGGTGATCTTTTTTGCAGTACAGAGACGTGCATCAGCATGGCTGTAAACTGCAGAAGCAAACAGACACTGTAGTGCTGAGGTGCCCTAAGGGGCCAAGTAAAAGAAAGAAAAAATGTTTTTAAAAATATGAAAAAAATATAAAAGTTCAAATCACCTCCCTTTTGCCCCATTCAAAACATACATTTAAATAATACACATACGGTATTTGGTATCACTGTGTTCAGAAATGCCTAATCTACCAAAATCTAAAGTCAATTAATTTGATTGGATTGGTAAAGTATATAATGGGAAAAAAAGGCAAAATTATATTTTTTTGGTCACCGCAACATTGTAATAAAATGCAATAACAGGTGATCACAACATCACATCTACTCAAAAATGATAAATTTAAAAACATCAGCTCAAGACACATAAAAAAAAAATCACACAGCCCCAAAAAATAATAAGGCTACAGGTCACAGAAAATGGTGACAAAAGTGCAATTCTTTTTCTTTTAAAATGTTTGATTTTTTTTTCACCACTTTGCTAAAAGTAAAACTATACATGTTTGTTATCTACAAACTTATACCGACCTGAGGCATCATGCTAATAGGTCAGTTTTACAATACAGTAAACGGGGTAAATAAACAAGCCCTCAAAATTGTGGAATTTCACTTTTTTTGCAATTTAACGGCACTAGAGAATTTTTTTTCCTATTTTCCAGTAAACTATATGGTAAAATAAATGATGACATTGAAAAGTGCAACTCACCCCACAAAAAACAAGCCCTCTTATGTCTATAGTGATTCCAAATTCAAAAATGTATAGCTCTTGGAATTAGGGGAGGAAAAAAAGGAAAGCAAAAAACGGAAAATTGCCCGGAGTTAAGGGGTTAAATACATTTTACTTGTCCAGTATAAATAGTAAAATTTTGCTAACCATGGTAAACCTTGCCAGATTGAATATGATACCAGAGTTTTGCTCTACATTTTGTCAAAAGCTAGTTATACATATTTCTTAAAATTTTACATTCCTACGCCATGCAAATATTAAAATTTGAGTAGCAAAGTGTTGAGTGGGTTGAAAAATACTATTCATTCTGATGTAAATTGTTTATAAATATAGTCATGGCTGAAAGTGTTGGTACCCTTCAAATTGTTCCAAAAAAAGAAGTACTGTATTTCTTGAAAATCATCGCAATTACAACATTTTGTTAGGTCCAGCTTCACACCATGGTGAAATCCAATCTGGGGCTGTCGGATGAACCTGACAGCCGACGATTTGCAAACAGAACCGGAGGGAAAATATGCCCACCGGTCCGGTGTAAGCGGATGCCGCTAATTGCAGCCGCAGCTGCTGATAATCAAGATCCCTGTAGCCGCGGTCCTGAAATTACAGCAGCGATGCAGCCACCGGTGTCCGGTTGCCGATCCTCCTGGATCAGGCAATTCCGGCCCCATGGACCCCACGTTAGGGAGTACCGGATTGCCCGGATCTGGTAGGATCCGATTTTGGGACATTTTTCTCCCTGGAACAAAATACTGCATGCTTCGATTTTGTGTCCGGGAGAAAAATTGATTCCTTCCCGGATTCTCCCGGACACAGGGAAACCGGATGGCAGAGAGCTGCCATCCGGCTCCATCCAGCCCCATAGGATGTTATGGGGCCAAAATCCAGTTTTGGGCTGTCCGGTTTACACAGGACAGCCCCGGATTGGATTAAACCGTGGTGTGAAGCTGGCCTTATACACGGTTTATTTCATTTGTGTGTATTGGAACAGAAAAAATATAGAGAAAAAAAGGCAAGTTGGACATAATTTCATACAAAACTCCCAAAATGGGTTTACAAAATTGTTGGCACCTTTCTAAAATTGTGGGTAAATAACTTTGTTTCAACTGTGTGATGCTTTTTCAAACTCCATTGTGGCAAGTAAAAAGGTGTGGGCAATAGGAAAATCACATCTTAAACCAGATAAAAAAAAGGGAGAAGTTGACTCAATCTTTCCATTTTGTATCTGTAAGGCGGGTTTTCACACTGCAGTTATTTTCCCTGATCAGGTTGATCTGGTTTTGTGTCAAAACCAGGAGTGTCTCAATAACTCAGAACAGATGTCAATCTTTCAATTATAGTTTTTCTCTGCAAGTTCCTCTCCTGGTTCCTCTGCTAGTTTTGGCACACAAACCTGATCGGACCTGATCAGGGAAAAAACTGCAGTGTGACACTAAGCATGGAGAACAGAAAAGGCGAAGACAACTGTTGAGGACTTAAAGCGTAGCGTCATGTTAATTTTTATTTCATAAATAAATAGAGCACATGAAAATAATTAACTTGGTAATATTTTTATTACACATTTAAAACCAAGGAACACCTTAGAAGCAAAAATATTTAAAAAGATCAACAATTCAAGCTAACAAGTCCATCTCCAGAGATCTTGATGTTTTTTTGTTCACTGTGCACAACATAATCAAGACGTTTACAAGCCATGGCAATGTAGCTAATCTCCCTGGACATGGACGGCAGAGAAAAATCCCTCAATACAAGTGAGGCTAAGCACATCTAGTTGGAATGAGGGTAGAAATATGCAAATCATATATTTGCAATCAATGACCACCAGTTCCTGCAGCAATAGCTCACAATGTGTAGTGCATGATCTGTAAGGTTTTAAAAGTCTGTAGTCGCATAAAGTGATTGCAGACATTTAGCAGAAGAATGGACAACCCCATTTAAGAATTGTCTTCAGCATAAAGAACAAGAGTCCTGGAAGTAATGATATGGCTCCCACAGAGCACTGATCTCAATATCATCAAGTCTTGGTGCGATCACATAAAAAGTATTCAGATTTGTGCAATATTTGATCCATAGAGGATCTGTGTATAGATCTAGGAAATGTTTGGAACAACCTCCTTGCCTTTAAAAACTAGGCACAAGTGTGTTAAAACCTAAAAGGTGGTCACAACAAATATTGATTTGATGTAGTTTTCTCTTTTGTTCATTTACTTTGCATTGTTTTGTTTAATATAAATAAACTATAAACACTTTTATTTTGCACAGTACTGTAGCTTTGTTTACACACCAATTACAACACACTGTCTTGTGGTGTCCCCCGCTACACTCACTTGGTGTCATGGCAACTTCTGACCATGTTCACACTATGGATTCTGACAAACTTTCTCAGAGAAGACATCCTTAAATTCTGAAAATGACTCCAGAATGCTAGGGGTTACAGTAAAAACACAGGTTCCAGAAAGTATTCCATACAGTAAGAGCTCCACTTAATACTATTCTGGGTTTCCAGTCAATTACCCAGTTATGTACAGTGAACCAAGGGAACCCAAACACCACTTGTACAGTTAGGTCTTTGAACACTTGACAGGTAACACACTCAGAATGGAGAACCCCAATGGTGAGGTCCAAGCCCTGTACACATGACTTGAAGACCCCTTGAGAAAAAGGTGACGAGTCGATAACAACAATCCGTATAGGACTGGAAAGCTCCTCCACTCTTAACCCAGAAAAGGTATGCAAACCGTTCATCAATCATATTAGCCCCTGAGCCACTATCCAGAAATACCTTGATGGAGATCTCTTGGCATACAATTTTTACCTTGGCAGGTAAAATACACTGAGAAACCACTGTGGAGGAGATGCATAGGCCTAGGCCCAACAGTTTTTCGACAGCTTACCTCTCTTAGGTACCAAAGGAAAAGCACTGATAAAGAAATCCCTCTTTGCTGCAATAAAAACATGCCCCACCTTTTTAGGAGTAATGGACTCACTCTTCACCTTAGAGGTCCAACTCAATTGCACTGGGGTCACCGGTGGTAAAACTGGGATGGCTCTCTCCTCCCAGATAAATTTGGTATCCAGAAATCTCTGTTGAAAATGGTGGTCCAAGTGGAGTAATAGAGCCATAGCACATTCCAGAGAGGCAGGGGTCTCATCACCAAGGCCTCTTTAATCCTCTCAGAAATGCCCTGAAAGAAATGGCTTTTGAGAGCAAGGTCATTTCACTGTGTGTCCACAGACCAGCACCAGAATTCAGCACAGTAATCCTCTGCCGACCGATTCCCCTGTTGAAGTGAACGGATATTGCCCCTGGCCAATGGCACATTATCTGGGTCATCATAGATGAGACCTAGGGCACAAAAAAAGTCCACTGACTCAAACACGGGGGAATCAGAAGAAAATGCCCACAACTGTGGGTCAACACTAAGCAGAGAGAATACTATATCCACGTGCTGTAACTCGCTCCCAGAGGAAAGAGGGCACAGACGGAAATATAACTTGCAAGCCTCCCAGAAGGAGACAAACTTACTGTGATCACCAGAAAACCGTGCCGGGTGAGGCAGCTTAGGTTCAGGAGCACTGGCCATTAATCCAGACCGCACCGAGGAAGCTGACTGAGCTTGTAACTGAACCACCCCTTTAAGCTCTGCTATCTGGAGTGACAATGCCTGCATCTGGTTGGAAAGAGAAGTAACCGGATCCATGGGAAACTAATATTGTGGGTCGATTATAATGAGTGTAAAACATATAATTCTTGGTTTGTCCAGATAAGAGGTGGTGCTAGAGAGAAGAAGTCAGGGAGTCCGATACAATTACTAGAAGTAGGGAAGCTTGATCTGGTTCTCCGACTAGGAGATCCTACACTGTACCTTATACCAGAGATACGCTTGATGGTGCCGAGGTCTGGACCACCAGTGTAGCTCTGACTCCTGAGTAATCCTGGTTAACACTCCCTCTTCCCCACCAGAGATAAGGGCCGGGACTGGAGAAAGAATCCCATACAAAAGAGACAAGCATGGAAGAACTAAAGCTCAAACTCGTAGCGCATCCACACTAGGGCAAAACACAACAGCAAACAGGGAGAAACAAGGTACAGGGTGGAGATACACAAACAACAAGGGGAAATCCACACACACACGAGAAAACATACAGCAGTTCACCAATAAGACCAGTATTGCTGAAGCAACGCAAGAGCTGTAATTGGCATGGGAGACACATTTCTACCATTACTTAAAGGACAGGGTTGCGATGCCCCCTGTGAGTCCTACAGCAAATCACCAGCCAGATGGGAATTAACTCCTGCAAGACCGAAGACCAGTCAGCTTAATAACATTCGATGCCCAAAGACTGAGCAACTAAGAGGCACATTAAGTTTGTCAGAATCCATAGTGTAAACACAGTCATAAGTTGCCATTACACCAAGTGAGTGTAGTGGAACACCGCATGAAATGCACACTCACTGTGTCTACACTTTGTCATTCAGTTTACAGTAAGTTACTACTTGTACATATTCCAATACAGCTGTGAAAAAAATATTATTTTTTGCAGAAGATTCATTGGTTGCAATATCTACCGCTGGAGATCTAAAAGTATGGGATCTCTCATCATCTGTCAACAGCATCCAGGTCAGTAGTAAACATTCATGAACAATATACACATATAATAATAAAAATAATTTTATTTATATAGCGCCAAAATATTTCACAGCACTTTACAAATCAGAGGTTCGTATACAAACAACCAACAAATTACGGTAGATATTTCTGGGGATTAAGGTCAAGTGTTTAACATGATTTACTGTAAATTCCTATAGTATACTAACTGTGTTATCTGATATAATATTATTACTCTGGTAATAATGGAATTCAATAGAAGTTCACTGTGCGGCTCTGATCTACGGAGGAGAGCACAGTTCTCAACAGGCGGATCATGGACGGACCCCCACAATGAAATCTTAGCTCGAAACAAAAATAATACTGTATAAAAAGCTCTATTGATTAATCAGACACATATTTATTCAATACAATATTAATTATTTTAATAAAAACATAACAGAACGTTCGCATCAGAATATTTGAACGCATAACAAATCTGACTAATCTTTAAATTGTATTACCGTATATACTCGTGTATAAGCCGACCCATGTATAAGCCGACCCCCCTACTTTTGCCCCAAAAATCTGGAAAAACCTATTGACTCGTGTATAAGCCGAGGGTGGACCCCAGCACAGGTATACAGCCCCCAGCAGTGTGGTATACAGGCCCCCCCAGTGGTATACAGGCCTCCCCAGTGGTAGTATACAGCAGCCCCAGTGGTAGTATACAGCAGCCCCAGTGGTAGTATATAGCAGCCCCAGTGGTATATAGCAGCCCCAGTGGTAGTATACAGCAGCCCCAGTGGTAGTATATAGCAGCCCCAGTGGTAGTATATAGCAGCCCCAGTGGTAGTATACAGCAGCCCCAGTGGTAGTATACAGCAGCCCCAGTGGTAGTATATAGCAGCCCCAGTGGTAGTATACAGCAGCCCCAGTGGTATACAGCAGGCCCCCAGGGGTACATATAGCAGCCCCCTGGGGGTCCCCAGCAGCCCCCAGGGGGTCCCCAGCAGCCCCCTGGGGGTCCCCAGCAGCCCCCAGGGGGTCCCCAGCAGCCCCAGGGGGTACACAGCAGCCCCCAGGGGGTCCCCAGCAGCCCCCAAATGCTGCCACTCGCCCCCCCCATTGCAAGGGCCCCCCCGCTTCTCTTACCATCCCAGTCTTCTGATCAGCGCTGCTCCTCGGCGCTCCGTCCTCTCTGCCAGTGGTAGTATACAGCAGCCCCAGTGGTATACAGCAGGCCCCCAGGGGTACATATAGCAGCCCCCTGGGGGTCCCCAGCAGCCCCCTGGGGGTCCCCAGCAGCCCCCATTGGGTACACAGCAGCCCCCAGAGGGTCCCCAGCAGCCCCCAGGGGGTACACAGCAGCCCCCAGGGGGTCCCCAGCAGCCCCCAGGGGGTCCCCAGCAGCCCCCTGGGGGTCCCCAGCAGCCCCCAAATGCTGGCACTCGCCCCCCCATTGCAAGGGCCCCCCGCTTCTCTTACCATCCCGGTCTTCTGATCAGCGCTGCTCCTCGGCGCTCCGTCCTCTCTGCTCCCGTCCTGCTACATCCGGGATCCCCGGCCGTCGCGCGATGACGTCACATGCCTGCGACGGCCAGAGATCCCGGATGCAGCAGGACGGACGGAGCACCGAGGAGCACCGAGGAGCGGCGCTGATCAGAAGACCGGGATGGTAATATAACCAGCGGGGGGGGGCCCTTACAAGGGGGGGCGAGTGCCAGCATTTGGGGGCTATATGCACTGCTTCCCCCTGCCGCTGATTGACAGGGGGAAGCAGTGCATATTTAATGAGCGGCCCCACGTGACGGGGCCGCTCATACAGCAGCCCCCCCCCGCCTCCTGCAACCTCCACAGCCCCGGACACAGCCCCCACCCATATTGACTCGTGTATAAGCCGAGGGGGAGACTTTTCAGCCCAAATTTTGGGCTGAAAAACACGGCTTATACACGAGTATATAAGGTAATTGTTTAACGTATAATATTACCCAATATCTGTGGCCTAAACTTCTACATTCATCTAATTGCTCCATAACAACGGTGTCATAGCTCGGCTACGGCACTCGATTCGGTGACTTCTGGTTCTGTGGTTCATTCCCCTCTCCGTTGGACCATAGCATGTTTTGTGTAGGTCTAACTGCTGTTAGTTCTCTTTCCTTTTCCTTGGCTTTCTGTTTTATTTCTATTTAGATGTGCTCACTTACTTGTTTGTTTGCCCTATCACATCTTGGGATGAGCTATTTATATGCGCCATGCACATGCCTCAGTGCTGGCTATATTCCAAGGTGGATGGATATTTGGAGTCCAAGCTCTTCAGTTCTGGATAATCTTGCTGAATTATCACATTTGCTTTTCCTTGCAATTTGTTTGTGTGTTTCCTTTTGTAGCATTCTCCATTCTATTTCATTTAGGATTTGCAGGGATAACACCCAAACCATAAATCCTTTTGAGTTTCTTTCAGCTTCTTCCGTCTTCCCTGTACAACTGTGTTAACATGTCTCTAGCCCTTTGTCTCACCCCTGCCTCTATGCATCTTTTTATGTTTATTTGTGTTTTGTGTTATACTTGGTTCATAGTTTAGGGTGCAATTAATTACACTCCGGATGAGCCGCTGCTGAGTTAGTCAGGGAAAAACAGGGTCTGATTTAGGGTTCTCACAGACTCTATAAGGACCTGTGGGTAATATCTCCCCTGATTTGTTCGGGACTGTGTAAGTGGAAGGGATCAGTCGTAACACATGAACACATGGATTGGCATAGCTAACAAATTTTTGTAATTGGTCAAAAGGAAGTAAACCCCTACCTCTCTGACACAAAAATTAAAAAAGGGTTAAACTCCAAACTGTCCAACCTTCCTTCTCTCCCAAAAGAGCAATTTTGGTACATTTTAGATTTAGGTAATGATTTTACATTTATATTTGTGGATATTCCCTATTATTATTAAAGATGACTGTTGTTGTGGATCTTGATGCCAACCAGCAAGAGGAAATCCTCTAATATAAAACAATTTCTTATGGGTGAGTATGCTCGCCAGTACTCGGTGTTCGCCCAAGCAACTCTGTACTCGGGATGCTCGGAGCTCGCCGGGTACCGGCGAGATGCTTGGGCAAATGCTCGGCTCCCCCCTCCCTGCATGTTGGCACTCTTTACTGAGCCAGCCCACATGCAAGGATTGGTTGCCAGTGCCTGCCACACACTGTAATGCCACAGCCAATGGACAGATTTGTGTGTGTTTTAGGTAGTGTAGGGTACACAATTCATCTACCAAACAGTACTGCAGAGTGCAGTGTGTGTAACAGGAGGCTCCATTCCTGTCACGTCTGGGGTTGGTGTAGCCTGTTACACATACTATCCATCAAAAAAAAAAATCCAGCTGTATGCAGGTAGGGTATATAGTCCTCTGTTTAAAATGTGCAAGGCAGGTGGCAGGGGACAAGGTACTGGATGTGTTGGTGATGGTGCAGGCCGAGGCCGTGGGCAAGCTAAAATTGTGCCACAACAAGCTCCCTCATCTTCTCGCCAGACCTTCCTGTCCCAATTCCTACAGGACTGCAGCACGCCACTATTAAACCAAGAGCAGTGTGAAAAGGTTGTTGATTGGATAGTGGATAATGCTTACAGTCAGTTTGTCACCACCACAACCACCCTGTCTTCCCAACGGTCAAGTCTCAGTAGCCGTGAGTCTGGACCACATATTCCTCACCCTGATCCTGCTTCCTCCTAGCATGCCAAGTGGGATCCCACACTTGGACACTCTGAAGAGCTGTTCACTTTTCCATTTATACATTCTGGTCTCTCGCCCTCTCCACTTGAGGGGGGTGAGAGATCGTATGTAGCGATACCCCAATATTTGAGCAGCCACAGTTGCACGAAGATGATGGTGGGAAAGTATGACAAGAGGTGGATGATGATGAGACACAATTGCCAGGAAGTCAGGAGGAGGAGCAGGGTGGGGAAATGGTAGACAACGTGGTGGATGATATAGTAACTGACCCAACCTGGCAGGAGGATATGCAGAGTGAGGATAGCAGTGCACAGGGGGAGGGAGGCATAGACACCCAACAGGCAGGAAGAAGCAATGTGGTGTCCGCAGACAGAAGGCAGGAAACCATTCCCTGTAACACCAACACTATGGAAGTTGCCAGTACAGCTGTTAGGTATTCTCGAGTGTGGCTGTTTTTAAGGACTCTGCCGATAATTCCAATGCCAGCATCAGCAGGAGTTACAAAACTACCAACCTATCCACTACCATGATCAGGTACATGGCAGCAAAGCACCCAACTTTGTGAGCCAAACCCCAGGGTCCCAGTACAGTGTCTGCGGGTGATACCACTGGTTCTTCCACTGTTGTGAGTGCAAGGCAATCCCCTATCCAAAGTGCATGCGAAGATGTCTTCTGTCCTACACCTGTTGTTGCACCATGTGAAATAGCAACATCAGAAAACACATCCACATCCTTGCCCAGTGCAGCAATCAGTTGTCCATACCCCAGTCCTTGGAACGTTAACGCAAATACGCAGCCAATGCCCCACAAGCCAGACTACTCAATTTGCACATTTCGCAACAGCTTGCACTCGAAATCTTGCCTTTCGGGCTAGTGAAGATGGAAGCATTCCGCAACCTGATGGCAGCGGCTGTCCCTCGTTACTCGGTTCCAGCCGCCACTATTTCTCCCGGTGTGCCGACACAAGCATGTGTCCCAAAACATTAGCTGTGCCCTCAACAATGCAGTTAGTGGGAAAATCCACCTAACCACAGACACGTGGACAAGTGCTTGTGGGCAGGGACGGTACATCTTGCTGATGGCACACTGGCTTAACATAGTGGATGTCGGGACCCAGTCAGACCTTGGGACTCCAAGGACCTTCCGACACCAAGGATTGCGGGCCCTAACTCAATCAGAGTTGCTCCCACAGTCTAAAGGTCCTGCACGTCATCATCCTCAGCTGCCTCCTCCTCCTCTTCAGCCTCCACATCAGTCACAAGCTGGAAGCACTGCAGCACTGCCTTGGCTAAGCGGCAACAGGCTGTGCTGAAGCTAATATGTGTAGGTGACAAACCGCACAATGCTGAATAGTTGTAGACAGCTCTGAAAGAGAAGGTAGATCTGTGACTCACACTGCTGAACCTACAGCCAGGCATGGTCATGTGTGACCATGGCCGTAACCTGGTGGAGGCTTTGAGACGATGCGAGCTCACACATGTACAATGTGTGGACCATGTGCTCAACCTTTTGGTTCAGCGGTTTCTTAAATCCTACCCGGAGCTGTCGGATCCGCTCGTCAAAGTACGCCGCCTATGTGCCCATTTTAGAAAGTCACCTACTGCTTCTGCCGCCCTTGCCGGGTTACAGCATTGTTTGCAGCTTTCGGCTCACAGACTGGTATGTGATGTCCCCACGAGTTGGAATTCCACACTGCAGATGTTGATCAGGATTTGTGAGCAGAATAGGGCAGTTGTTGACTACCAGCATCAAAAAGGCCGTTGGTATTGGGTTCAGACTCCACACATAAGTCCTCAGAAGTGGACATGGATGTCTGATATATGTACCATCCTCCAAAACTTTGGGGACTCCACCAAGATGGTGAGCGGCGATGACGCCATCATTAGTATTACCATCCTTCTTCTCTGTCTTCTAAAACGGTCTCTGCTCAAAATCAAAGACGATGCAATGCAGGCGGAGCATGATGAGATGGAGCAAGAAACCATACAGGGTGATTACACACAGCCCAGCTTCATCTCATCCCAACGTGGCTTGGGGGACAATGAGAAGGAAGAGGCGGAGGGAGAACAGGAGCTAGTTTCATGCGTTATAGACGGTACTACCTGCACAACTGTCATACCGTCTGTTCAGCGTGGATGGACAGAGGACAAGGAGGAGGAGAGCATGGTCAGTCATCCTCTTGGTGAGGACACGGAAGTCTTGACTGTTACCAGTCTGGCGCGCATGCCTGACTTTATGTTACGCTGCCTGTCCTGTGACCCTTGCGTTATCAAAATTTTAGGTGACAGTCGTTACTGGTTGGTGACACTTTTAGACCCACGCTACAACGAGAACTTTATATCTCTTATTCCCGAGGCGGAGAGGTCAACAAAAATGGGGCAATCATATAATAAGGCTTCAGGGCACTAAGTGGCAATATCAACCGTCATGCTCCGGGCGGATTGCTCTGTAGGCAGATTATTCCCCTGGTGGTGCTAATCCACAGCACTAGCAGTAACAGATATATAAAGAAATAGGCAGCACTCACCAGGATTTTGCAGCAGTGGTCTCTTTAATCCATCATGTTATGGAATCATGACAGGGTGCAGGGAGGTGACCACGGAGGGCGGATGACGACGCCGTTTCACAAAAAATTGCTTCTACGGGTCCGTAGTGAGTGCTGTCCGTAGTGATCCTGGTGAGTGCTGCCTATTTCTTTATAAAAATGGGGCAATAACAAAAGGCCCTTGTTGCGGAGTTATTAAAAAATTCCCATCGGAAAACGCTGGCGACAGAGGTCAGAGTTCGGTGGACAACCAAGGAGTACAGGCGAGAGAAACAGAACTCCAATCCAGCAGAGGCAGGGGAACACTGTCAAAGTTCTAGGACACTTTTCTCAGCCCCTCCAATGGCACAGGCCCTGAGGTGCGGGGTACTTTCACAAGGAGTGGAAAGATTTGGAAGATGCTGAAGGAGTACCTTGCTGACCATACCAAAGTCCTCCGTGATTCCTCTGTGTCTTATAATTATTGGATATCCAAGCTGAACACGTGACATGAACTGGCTCTCTACGGCTTAGAAGTCCTGGCCTGCCCTGCCGCTAGCGTTTTGTCAGAGCGGGTTTTTAGTGCCGCAGGGGGAATTATTACTGATATGTGCACCAGCCTATCAACTGAAAATGATGACAAGTTGACTCTTGTCAAAATGATCAAGGGCTGGATTGGGCCATACTTCTCAACACCACTAAATGATAGTAGCGTAATATAAACTCTAAGACAGGCTGCCTAGTTGTACATGACTGGACACAAAAATTGGTTGAAGCCTACATCGTTTTTATTTAATTATTTCATGAAATTCATGAAATAATTAAAAAAGGGGCTTCCCTATATTTTTTGTCCCAGCCCGGTACAAATAGGCAGCTGGGGGTTGGGATCAGCCCGTACCTGCCTGCTGTGCCTGGCTGGCATACAAAAATATGGTAAAGCCCATGTCGATTTTTTTTTTTTACATTCATTTAAATAAATAAATAAATAAAACCCCAAACACATAACCCTAACCCTAGGGTTAGGGGTTAAAAAATGCATGGGCTCCCTCTGCATTTTCTATTGCTAGCTAAGGGTAACCCAAGCAGCTACTGACTGCTATCCCTTCCTCCCCTTCACAGCTTGGTGTTACCTTCACTGGCAATGAAAAATCCAGGGAAGCCCTTTTTTAAAAGTATTTTTTACAAAAAAAAAAATGACATGGGCTTCACCATATTTTTGTATGCTAGCCAGGTACAGCAGGAAGATACGGGCTGCGCCCAACTCCCAGCTGTCTATTTGTACCCGGCTTGGAACCAAAAATATAGGGAAGCCCTGTTTTTTAATTATTTCATGAATTTCATGAAATAATTAAAAAAACCGATGTGGGCTTCACCCTATTTTTGTGTCTAGCCAGGTACAACTAGGCATCTGGGGGCTGGAATCCACATCGCACGGTGGCCCAAGCTTTTAGGGCCCCCCACCCACTGCAAATTGCAGTCGCAGCTGCCTCAGAAAATGGCGTGTTCATAGAAGCACCATCTTCAGGCGCTGTATCCAACTCTTCCAGCGGCCCTGGTGACGGGTGGCTCGCTGAGTAATAATGGGGTTAGGGCCAGCTTTGCATTATCAGCTGGTCCTAAGCCCGAAATTCATGGGGTTACGCCAATATTAGATATGACCACCATGAATTTCTAGTAAAGAGTTAAAAAACAACATAGAAAAAATGTTTTATTAGCAAAAAAAGCACAACACAATTAGGGACTCCATCTTTTTTGAACAAAAGAACCCCCCTCCTCCGACATAGTCCTAGGTCAAGGGTCCCGCGATGTCTAATCCGGATCCAATATCATCTTATCGGTTTGCCCGGCCGGCAAACCAATCAAATGAGCAATATCAGGTTCAAGGACTTGAATCAGATGATGCATCAGCTGACTGTTTAAATACTGGTTAAAACAATCAGCTGATGTATCTTTGAAAAAAAAAAAAACACGTCCTCCAGGATCTGATGGTAATCAGCTGATTCTGTCACCTTTTTACCGCTTTTTACCGGGAATTAGACGATCCGCTGATGCTGTCAGCTGATCGTTTAAACCGGCCGGGTGGTAGAAAGCCGGCTTTTTATTGCCAGCCATTTTAAATGATCAACTGATCATTTAAACAGGCCGGGTGGGAAAAAGCCGCAGCAGTTCCCGATCAGCTGATGCTGTCAGGTGACAGCATCAGCTGATTGCTGACAGGTCCTGGCAGTGATCGGGCATGTCGCGGGAGTCTGCGGACAGGTGAGTATGATTTTTTTTGTCATTTTGATTTCACTTTAGCAGCGAATATACAGGCAGCCAGAAGCTGCCGCACATATGCTGCTAAAGTGAAAGTTTTAGGCTTTCTGCAGAGCGCCGGAGGTGCCGCCTGCAAAGTGCTCAGGTTTCCCCATAGGTTAACATTGGGCTCGGTGCTCGGGTCGAGCACCCGAGCGTGTCGATATACTCGACCCGAGCATCGAGCACCCAAGCATTTTACTGCTCGCCAATCAATAAAACCAAATTGTGCTCAAGTCCTGTGATGCTTCTATGGTGAGGTTTCCCTTGTCCACCAACTTGTCTAGGTTTCCAGTGATGTGTCATGTCAGCTTGTGAGTGCTGAAGCCAATCACAGACTTCCATAGTCACAAATCTCAACACATCCTAACTAGAGACAAAATGACGGGAACACTAATGGTACCTTTACACGCCGCCACAGAGGGTAGCAACAGGAGGCAATGCACGTGCATGCACGCGTTTTTAACTGTTGCTAACGGTTGTCGATGTCGCATATACACGCCGCCACAACGTGCTTCACTGAAGGTCTTTGCGTTCCCCAGAAGTGCCGACGGGTGCCGCAGGTTACCTTCTGTGGAGTACCTTCCCTGATTTACATGCCACTACCACAAGGGAATATGGGGCGTACATCTTTCGTGCTGCAAGTACATAGGCGTGACAGAGTTGTGTATTACGTGACGCTCGGACGGTGATTGGACAATGCAATAGCATCATGATTCGCCAGCCAGCGCAGGAAGGCTGGCTAATACATGACGCTATTGCAAATGTGTAGTGTGACTGGTCAGCTCGTTAAATATGGCGCCCTGTGCAGGGACAGCCAATGGTTACACAGTAGCCTCCATCAATGATAGCTGATGGCGCGTGTATCCATGACACTGTGGCACGCCCCGGGGATTTCACTAGGCCACGCAAATACCTTGCCTGTGCCCCGATTACACGCCGCCACCATAGGGATTGTGCCTTCCTGTTTTTGAGCACGGCTCAGATACAGGTATCTGAAGGAACTGCAAGACACATGAAGGAAAATCCGGAATTACACGCTGCCACTTCGTGGTGTTTTCATGGCAACAGGCACAATTGTGTCCGATGCCTGGTGGTTTCTGCATTTCTGTGGTGGCATGTAAAGGTACCATAAGAGGTTTTTATACTTATTTGTATTTTCTTTTTCAGATGTTCTGTTGGAAACAGCTCAAAGCCCCTGTCACACCTTGTGAGATTGCTAGTGAGATCGCCGTTTCGTCACAGGTTTTGTGATGCTACAGCGACCTTGCCAGCGATCTCGCTATGTTTGACACGCAGCGGCGACCAGGCTCCCGCTGTGAGATCGCCGATCGTGTTGAAATGGCCTGGACCGTTTTTGATCGTCGGGCTCCCGCTGGCCAGCATGCATCGGTGTGTTTGACGCCTTAACAACGACCTCCTTGGCGACTCAGAACTCAGCCACATAGGTCTGAGTCGTCAGACTAGCTGCTGTGTGACAGGGTCCCAATGACTGCCGAGGTCGTTATACGAGTTGCCGTATCGTTGCTGCGTTGTTCAGTAGATCTAACTGACATCTCACCACCAGCGACCACGTAGCGATGTTCCAGCGATCCTTACCAGGTCGTATCGTTGTCGGGATCGCTGGAACATCGCCAAGTTTAACGGGACCCTAAGACACACTATACCTCAAAACCACACAAAAAGTAGCCAAGAATAGTTCAGATTTTCTGGAGAATTTCTTTTTGAAATTTGCAGATATTTGAACACAAAATGTATCATTATTACTCTGCAGATACCTTAGCAATGTTATAAATACATAGCATCAAACACCGTGAACCTAAATCTATAGGCTCAATAATATATACTTCACATAAGTAACTATTTTGAATTGGCTTGATACTGTACCTTGGCTGATTTCCACTAGGGTTTGATTGAGTGAAATCATTACTATTCGCTACTTGCACGGCCAGTACAGTATTCGTGATACTCGTTACTCGGCGAGTATCGCAGGTGCTTGTGAGTAATGTGTCCATCGTTACTATGTGCTACTTGCATGGATAGTACGGTTCTCGTGATACTCGTTACTCGGTGGGTATCGCTGGTATTCATGAGTGACATCTTGATCGTTATTGATCTGACACAAATTGCCAGCTCTCTTCAGTAAACAAAGGGAGTCGGTACCCTAGGGAGAGCAGATTGAATGTTAGGGTCTCTCTGGTGGGCACAGCAAGGTGTTTATGCTGTGAAAATGCAAAAAAACCCACCCTCCTGCCCTGTCCCGGAAAGACTCGTTTTATGGCTGGATGTGGATGGGCGGAGCCTATAACTACCGTAATTGACTAACATTAGACTTGCTATTCGGATAAATACGCGAGTATTAAAAACTACTATTTTACCTACTGAGTGAAGTGCCTTTTTGCAATGCAGTGGTGAAAATATAGGCATGTGCCAATTAAGTAGATGTTATTTGGATGCCTAATCATATCCTTTGGGAAACTACCGTATGTTGCTTACTTTAAAGACACGTCATGCGTTTTTACATTGCCTATCAATTTGTAAGAATAAACAATAATTGTTAAGTGTATATTATTATTTTCTTCATTATAGGAAAAGCTAAATGTGTATGAAACCGAAACAAAATGTTTGGAAATGGCGAATTACTGCGCGGTGCGATTCTGCATGTACACAGAGAGGTTACTGCTAGTGATTTCCTCCAAGTCCTGGAAGGTGCTGATCTTATTATTATATTGTATGTTTGTCTCACTGTAACAGCATGAGCAGCCTTTAAAATAACTTCTTCAGTTGATATCCATATTTTTCTCACTGTATGGCGATGTTCAATGTGTAAAGTGTCGCTTCTGATCTTCATGAAATTATATGGTGAGATATGAAATGTTTTATTCTCTGTAAAGCTTGATAACAAAGAACATTCTTCTATCTAACACATTGCCTGCAAAACTATTTTCTTATATCGATGTACAATACAATGCGCATACAATAATCAGTAAGATTTAACCCCTTCATGATGTGGCCAATTTTTGGGGGTTTGTTTGCATTTTCTTTTTTTTTTTGCCCTTCTTCACAAAGACATTTTTTTTATTTTTCTGTCCACATGGACATGTCTGATCTTTTGTTATTTGCGGGACAAGATGTACTTTTGAGTGACACCAATCATTTTACCACATTAGGGTATTGCAAAACAAAGTTAAATGAGGAGAAATTGTAAAAAAAACCAATTCTGACATTTTTGGGGGGAATAGTTTATATACTGTATATTTTGTGATAAAAATGACCTCGCAATATAATTTTCCTCCTCAGTACAATTATGGTATTACCAAATATGTCCTGTTTTTTTAATTATTTTAGTAGTAAAAAATCAGAAGTTTACAAAAAAAATTGACACTTGTCTCAATTTTCCAAAGACCTGTAAGGGCCACTTTACACACACCAACTTCTGTGTCTAACTTCTGAACAACTTACTGGTTGCAGTGAAATCATGGACACATTGCTCCATTTTGTGGTTGTGTACAAATGGAACAATGTGTCCATGATTTCACTGCAACCAGTAAGTTATTCAGAAGTTGGACAGATAAGTTGGTGTGTGTAAAGTGGCCATAATATTTTCATTTCTTAGTCAATGCAGCCGTTAAGGTACCTTTACACGCCGCCACAACAGGATGGATACCAACTGCTACTTCACGTGCACGAGCACGGCCAAACGGTTACAAACGGGAAACGCACCCTCTTTACACGCCGCCACAAGGTACGCTACGCTACGCTAGATCTACAGCTGGCTACATCGCCAGGTGTCTCAAGTAGCCATCTGTAGCTCAGCGTACCTCCTTTACACACCGCTACAACAAGCTAATATGGGCGGAACTGCTGCAGCAGGGACAGCACATAGGCGTGCCACAATTGTGGATTACGAGACGTCCGTACGCTGATAGGACAAAGCAAGAAACCCATGATTGGCCAGGCATCGTAGGAGGCTGTTTAATACATGACGCTCGAGCAATTGTGACTGGTCAGCTCCTTAAATATGCCACCCTATGCAGCGACTACCAATCGTAACGCAGCATCTTCCACCAATGATCGCAGATGGGGCGCGGAAACACGGAGCCTGGGTCACGCCTTAGCTACATTGCAGCTACATCGCCGGGTGTCCACAGTTCCCTTCTGTGGGTTCTTTACACGCCGATACAGCTCGCTACAATCGGCGATGTAGCCATCTGTTTATGGGCAGTGCACGGATACAGATGTATCTGTAGCCGGCTGTGTCGTCCCGTCTTCAGACGCCGCTACTACGGGCGATATTGGCGCCACAAGCTACATTTGTAGCCTGTAGCGGGTTGTATGCATCCTGTTGTGGCGGCGTGTAAAGGTACCTTTAGATGGACTAATTTTTTTGGGGTGAGACAATGTTTTTATTGATACCATTTTGGGATAGATATGAAGTTTGACTTGTTTTAGCATTTTTTGTGGTATCCCAGTAACGAAGAAAAAATCAATCTTGTCATTCTTGAATTTTTTTTGCAGTGTTTACCAATCATGTTATTTTTAATATTAATATTTAATTTTTATATTTCGATAGATCGGATTTTTCTTAATATGGCGATACAACATGGATATATTTTTAATTATTATTTTTAAAGATGCAAAAGGGGGGTTTTGAACCTTAATGATTACTTTTGTCATGTATTTAGTTAGTAGCTAGTTCCCTTAGGGGATTTGAAGCTTTGATCCTCAGATTGCTTGTGCTATATACAGAATTGCCATAGCATTTCTGCATATTGTAAAGATCACAGTCTTTTTTGGAGCCCAGCCATGGGAAGGGTATTAAAGAAGAGCTGTAAAGACAAGCACGGCGGTCTTCAGCAGACCTCCTGCTGTCACATCAACCTATTGGTAAACCATGATCAAGTCACGGGTAATTGCGTGGGGCTCCGCGCAATTTCTATGTCTAGCCAGGTACAGCTAAGCAGCTGGGGGCTGGAATCCGCAGCGCAGGGAGGCCCAAGCTTTCTGGGCACCCCCCGCTGCAAATTGCAGCCCGCAGCCGCCCCAGAAGATGGCCCTTCCAGCGGCCCTGGTGGCGGTGGCATCCTGGGTAATAAAGGGGTTAATACCAGCTTTGTTATACAAGCTGGTATTAAGCCCGGGATTCTTAATGTCAGGCCAGGTTTGACCCGGCCACTAAGAATCTCCAATAAAGGGTTAAAAAAACACAACACAGAGAAAATTTTTTATTAGAGATAAAAAACAAAAGCCATTAGGGACTCCATCTTTAATTAAAAAAATCCTCTTCCGTCCGACGTAGTCCAAAACGCGATGTCCTCTCTGCTACATCCCCTGTGCATAGATATAGATGTCTATGCACAGGGAATGAGCAGACTGAGAACAATCTCAGCTCTGCTACATCATCTCTGTGCACAGGGAGAGCAGGTGGGCTCTAGGTCCCTGGAGCTGAGGCAGCCTGCAGGCTGAGAGCAGACACAGAGCAGACATCTGGACTCCTTACTGTGCGAGTTTCCCTGCGATTACTTGAACAGTAACGAGTCCAATGCAAGTCAATGGCAATCCTAGTTATGTCAGAGTCTCTGACAAAACTAGGATTGCCATTGATTTGCATTGGACTCGTTACTGTGCGAGTAATCGTTGGGAAACTCGCAGAGTACCGAGTCCTGCGAGTCCCTTACTACTCGCAGAGTAACGAGTCCTAGCGAGTAGATTCGCCCATCCCTAGTCACGGGTGTCTGTTAAATCCCACTGTCAGAGTTTGACAGCAGGATTTAAGAGGTTAACAATATGGATGGGCGAATCTACTCGCTAGGACTCGTTACTCGGCGAGTAGTAAGGGACTCGCAGGACTCGGTACTCTGCGAGTTTCCCAGTAATTACTCGAACGAGTCCAATGCAAATCAATATCAATCCTAGTTTTGTCAGAAACGCTGACAAAACTCGGATTGCCATTGTTTGCATTAGACTCGGCTACTGTGCCAGTGATAGCAGGGAAACTCGCAAATAACTGCTGTTTCTTTGCGAGCCAAGTCCAGCTGTCATCTCTGTGCAGCTCCAGGGTCCTAGAGCCCGCCTGCTCACAGACATGATGTAGCAGTGCTGAGATTGTTCTCAGTCTGCTCATTCCCTGTGCATAGACATCTATCTATGCACAGGGGATGTAGCAGAGAGGACATCGCGTTTTGGACTACGTCGGACGGAAGAGGATTTTTTTTAATTAAAGATGGAGTCTCTAATGGCTTTTTTTTAAATTTCAAATAAAATTTTTTCTCTGTGTTGTGTTTTTTTAACCCTTTATTGGAGATTCTTAGTGGCTGGGTCAAACGTGGCCTGACATTAAGAATCTCAGGCTTAATACCAGCTTGTATAACAAAGCTGGTATTAACCCCTTTATTACCCAGCGTGCTACCGCCACCAGGGCCGCTGGAAGAGCGGGGTTCAGCGCCAGAGGATGGCGCTTCAATGAACGCGCCATCTTCTGGGGCGGCTGCGGGCTGCAATTTGCAGCGGGGGGTGCCCAGAAAGCTTGGGCATCCCTGCGCTGCGGATTCCAGCCCCCAGCTGCTTAGCTGTACCTGGCTAGACATAGAAATTGCGCGGAGCCCCACGCATTTTTTTTTTATTATTTCATGAATTTCTGAGTCAGAGTCTCAGAGTCAGAGTCTCAGAGTCAGAATCTCAGAATTTCATGAAATAATAAAAAAAAAATGCGTGGGGCTCCGCGCAATTTCTATGTCTAGCCAGGTACAGCTAAGCAGCTGGGGGCTGGAATCCACAGCGCAGGGATGCCCAAGCTTTCTGGGCACCCCCCCGCTGCAAATTGCAGCCCGCAGCCGCCCCAGAAGATGGCGCGTTCATTGAAGCGCCATCCTCTGGCGCTGAACCCCGCTCTTCCAGCGGCCCTGGTAGCGGTGGCATGCTGGGTAATAAAGAGGTTAGGGCCAGCTTTGTATTATCAGCTGGCCCTAAGCCCGAAATTTATGGCGGTCACGCCAATATTAGACATGACCGCCATGAATTTCTATTAAATTGTTTTAAAAAAAACACAACACAAAGAAAATTTTTTATTAGAAATAAAAAAAAAAGCCATTAGGGACTCCATCTTTAATTAAAAAATCCTCTTCCGTCCGACGCAGTCCAAAACGCGATGTCCTCTCTGCTACATCCCCTGTGCATAGATATAGATGTCTCTGCACAGGGAATGAGCAGACTGAGAACAATCTCAGCTCTGCTACATCATCTCTGTGCACAGACATTCATGTCTGTACACAGGGAATGAGCAGACTGAGAACAATCTCAGCACTGCTACATCAGGCAGCAGACAGGCTCTAGGACCCTGGAGCTGGCAGCCAGCACACAGAGAAGACAGGACTCTTATCTGTGCGAGTTTCCCAGCAATTACTTACAAAGTAAACGAGTCCAATGCAAATAAATGACAAAACTAGGATTGCTTCAGGCTGAAGCTTCCGAGACACATCTGCGATTTGTAAATCTCACACTACTCGCTATTACTCGCTTCCCCATTCATTAACATTGGACTCGCTAGACTCGCAACGAGTAGCGAGTCCTGTGCTCGGACTCGCTAGAGTCAAGCGATTCCGAGTAATTTAGGATTCGCCCATCACTAGTTAACAATTGCAGCTGGAGCTGCACTACATCTTCAATAATTAATAGAAGGTCCTGGCTGTAACCTACAGCCAATACCTGCATAGTATGGGGAGAGATCATGCTATGAGCCGGCTCCATTAACCCACTTCGAACTTGCGCTGCATGTGTGTAACAGATGTTATGAAGTGGAAAAAAGACTAGTAAAAATGTAATCTCATTCTGGCTACATACTTAACTAGTTCAATTGACCCAAGTATGAATAAGGATTAGAGATGAGTGGACCTGTTGAAGTTGGAATAGTGGGATTGGACTTTTAAAAACGGATTGTTCATGGTCAAAACATGACCTGAACCTCATTTGAAGACACTGATTGCGCTGTTCTGCTCTCTGCTCACATATGGTCAGCCAGACGCAAACTACTTCCAGGGAGGAGGGCAGGAATTTGTCATTTTTTTTAATTTCCAACCACACCTCAGCCAAAAACTCTGCTTTTACCCCCGTGCAGTCAATCAAACACTGCAAGCAACTTGCACTGGGCTGAGCACCGAGTGTACCCAAGCACAACAATGCTCCCTCCAGTGATTTGGATACCTGAACATCTCAAACTCCTACTCTGAACATGTTCTCTCATCTCTATTATGGGTGTATCATAACCATTATATTATAGCTATGCACAGGATAAGTCATAGATATTTGATCATTGGGAGTCTGTCTGCTAAGACACTCACTGATCATAAGAATGGGGGTTACAAGGATGATTTGTCTGAATTAAGTTTTAGTGAAGGCACAGGCCTTCAGTTTGTGATTGATTGGTTTCTGATCCCTGTTACCCCAAAACTGTGCCAAAACCATGTGGTCACATGAAGATTTGATCACGGAGTCATCTTTACTACAGCATTCAACATGGATTTAAAATGAAAGCTATTTCCTGTGCACTGTAAGTTGCTACTAGACACAGCTACAAGGACATAGATGATACTGAAGTGGAGGAACAGCAGCACTATAGCAATCACTACAACACCATTATTCTGGTGATTGAATGGGGCTCTTAAGGAAAATTTCCACTAATCATACACTGTATCCCAAATGGAAGTGTTGAGAATGACGTCATCTTACCAAAAAGTCTGCAGAGTTTTTGTAATGAAGCTGCCTATTTATCAGTTTTATTTTTTATTTAATGTAACTGCTACTAATGAGCAGATCATTTGGGATTCAATTCCTTGGCTTTGCTGAATTTTCCTCCAATGAATTGAAAGTTTCTGATTAGCGCTCTAGGATCTCTCCAGACAGCAGATCATAATAACTGTAAAAATATAAAATGTAATAAATGTAAGATCTTAAAAAAAACACTTGCCATTACCTCCCTGGCCATCCACCATCCGATCTTCTTCCTGTTGTTATACACTGAATCTCCATCCCCTTCACTATAGGTCAGGACATCCGGTCCGGGTTAATGAGCGATGTAATGTCGTGGCTCATGTTGCGATCTTATGACGAAATGTCACCCTCAAGGCCTTATGGCAGCTGGAAGTCCTGGCCTATAGTGAAGGGGAGCAGTAAGTTGAATACAAGTTTTTTTTCTCATTTCTGGTGCGTCACCAAAATTGAGGCCTTTTTTTCTGCGAAGTATTCAGGCTCGTGTGAAAATTCAACACAAACCTGATTTTCCGCAGATTAATCTGCCAATTTCTAAAAACTGAATATAAATGAATATAGCAAAAGCTTAGGTACATGTACAGATATTATTACTCCAAAATATTCCTCCATTACTCTAGTAGCTAAACGCTAAATGAATATTAATGCATACCATACTGTAATTAAAAGGTTTCTGCTATATCTTGCACTGTCCTTAACGTATTAACCTTCAGTATTGCCATTCTCTTTGTTTCCAGGTTTATGATTACTGTGATTTTTCGCTCCTCTGCACTGATGTTTGTAAAAGTGGCCAGGTTTTTGCTGGGGGTGAGTTCCTAGCTGCTAATCGACTTATCATCTGGACGCAGGATGGGCACAGCTATATCTACCAGCTGCTGAACAGGTGGGCTCACACAGAAATGGAGTATGATAAGTCCAGGTACAAAGTAAGCAGTTTGCAAGAGCATTGTACAAAATCCCTGCTTGTCACACTTGATGAAAACCCATAACAAAACCCCTTTGACATTAGAACATTTGGCTTGAGTTTGGCACTCTTCAGTCTTTATGTGAAGCAGCAGGAGATGAAGAAATAAGATTACCCATGTAGAACTTGATTGGGCAGATGGTGCAATGATTTCCAAGAACACAAAAGTAATTAGTTACAATCTTTGCAACTTTTCTTTTGGTGCTAAGAATTTTAACCCCATCAGTCACCTTATGTTTGATGTCATTTTAAAGCCTTATGTTGCTTTTTTTTTTCTTTTGCAGTGGCCTTTCTAAAAGTGTATATCCGGTGGATGGAGGATTACTAAAAGAAACAATCACCCCTCACTTGCTGTGCTCCACAAGGGTGATAGAGGAGGTATTGTTTTTATCTTCAAAAAGACCTCTAAATATTTTCCTTCAATTAGGATAATCCTAATGTGTACTAGGGTTAAAATCCTATGTATTATGCTGATTATTTTGGATGTTTGCTTAAGGAGGCTATAGCAGAAGGCTGGTTTTCATAACGCAAACACTTAGCAGATGACCTATAGTAACATGTGGCCAAACCGTCCGCCCATAGGATGGAAAAAAGAAAAATACAGGGTTATACACAAAGAAAAATGGATGAGCTGAAAATGTGATCACTATGACAAAGTAATTGCATGCTTTCATTATGTAACTGTTCGGGAAGATTGGAATAGGAAGACGATAGGGGGTTTGATATCTGAATGACACAAACATTTTTAGTGATAATAGAGCTTTTACATCTTCTATGGTGTACAATGTGGTGCACCCTTTATACCTAAGTCAGATGCAAATGTCCTCATATAGCATGATCCTCCCTTATAATGGACATGTTTAATATCAGCCAATATATATCTAGAATAGGAAAGAAGTCAATAAAGCTTTAACAACCAATCAGTAGGCTATAGTACTGTTATTTACACACATACTGTAATTTTGCTCACATCCATGTTCAAAGATCCATTTTGAGGCTCTTCCTGCAGCTCTATGACTTTTAACAGAAAAAATAGCAATATACTATATATGAAGTCAGAATGATAGAAGCCGCATGGACCCTAATGTTAACTTCTAACGATTCAGCACAGCTCTATGACTTTTAACAAAAAAAATAGTAACATACTATATATGAAGTCAAAATGATAGAAGCCCTATGGACCCTAATGTTAACTTTTACCGATTCAGCACAGCTCTATGCTTATGGTTATAATCTGAGCCCAAACTCATTAGTCATTGAAAGAAGTGTTATTTTATTCATTAAATGGAAAAATCAACATGGCTGTGGCATCAGTGCCAGAATGGTATTCAGAGCTAGAAATTATTATGGCCTGGATCAAAAAATAGATGGCTGTTACTGTAAAGGTCGCACAGTGAAGGTGCAGTGCTGTGATCGCAGACATCATTTATCAGGTTCATCTGAGTGCATATGGTGGTGTTTGGTGTAAAAACATCATACTCACGTAGCCTGATCCCAGATTACTCGGAAACCTCAGATGAAACTTGTAGACAAGGAAGGAAACAGTCCACTTTACAAAAATAGAATGAATTTTGCCGTTGGAGCTGAAATAACACTTATGGAAAAGCCAGTGGATGCAATGCTTTTTGTTCTCAACTTTTGTGTAATACAGGCCATGCTTTAGACAGTGGGAGAAAATGGACTAAAGTTAACAATTTACATTTATATAACACTAGCTGGGTGCCCGATGCAGATGCATCGGGATTCTAGCAGAGCGAGTCTCTGACTCGCAATGGCCGCTTCGCGGCCAATGCTTCGCGCTGCTAAGGCGACTCGCCATGCCCGCTGCGCGGGCATAGCGAGTCGCCTAAGAACTGCTCGCAATGGCCGCTGCGCGGCCATTGCTTCGGTCGTATCCACATGACGACACTGACTCGCAGCGCAAGCGGACTCAAAAGGGGCAAAAAACCCATTCGTGATTATATAATAGATGGCCCAATATGTTTGAGCTTTCCATCTTCCACTCTTCCTAAGCTCATGTTCTTTTCACAGTTCACTTCCTATAGTAGTACCCATTGCCACTTCAGCCATCTCCTCTCTAGTTATCCTAGGTCCATAAACAACATCAATGTATTCTGGCCCTTGGCTGTTACTCACTTTAGATGAATGGACTCCCTTCAATCCGTCTTGTCACCAAGGCAGCAAAGTTGTTTAGATGCCACTATGTGGTTTTAGTTATTTTATAGGACTTGCTATCTGTCTTTCTTTTCCATGGTGAACACTCTGTTACACAGGTGACCTTTCCCATTCTACTGAAACTCACTATAGACTCTCCATAACTAACTGAACCCAGAAACTCCCTCCCTCCTAGTTCCCACACAACAAATCCCACCATCAGGGCTGGTCGGCTGCTAACCCTTTCTTTCACAGTGGCCTAATCTTCACATCCCAAATCAAGGGAATAGTATTAAATCACCTAACTATATTGTACAAACAACAACATATTAGAAACACAGTTTAAAAGTCTTTAAGGAGAGTCAGACATCTTCTCCCTCTTAAAGGGCTCATTCAGACATACGACTGCTTTTTGTATTTTTCTTGGAGAGCACTCATACCCTTGATAGTCTATGATTGCAGTCACGTGTCCATGATTTTGTTTTGCGGAAAATCACAGAGACATGTCCAATTTTGATCTGAGAGTGTGAACTCAATCAGCAATGCAAGTCTATGGGTAGGTGAAATAATCGTACTAAAGTCGGATGACATCTGAGTTTGGTATGATTTTCATGGACAGAAGAGAAAATGGAGAAACTTGTTTTTCTTCCATGTACAAGAAAGCTAATGACACTCACACTCACACAGTCACACTCTGATCAGGCATTGTCTGATACAAAACATGGTCCATTTTTCTTTTAAATTGAAAAACAAATGGTTGTCTGAAGAAGTCCTAACATTACCAGTGTCCCCCAAAAGATAAATAGATGTTGCTGTTATACATGAATTAGATATTAGATTACAAACTCCAGGTCTGAGATTTCATCAAATTTGACATGTTTAACTGGATACATGATATAGTGGCTGAGGTTTATCTAGGAAAATGTGTGAAATGCATGATACTGCACAATATGAAGCGGGTATAAACTAATGTCTGCAGAAGGTACAATTTCTGAATTATAAAAAGATTATTGCTTATTAACGTGCTGCTATATTCGTACAGAGCTCTTCATGTACTATGGGATTTGTGAATGAAAGAAAGGAGCCATTTTTTAAAATATTATATTCTGGTGACTCTACTGGGCAGCTCTGCTTCTGGCATATCCCCGATGTTCCAGTAACACAGTATGATGGCTCTCCATTAGGTAAGATATACCTTTTGCTACTTCCATATTAAAAGCATTTATCAAACATCTTAATGTTAACGCTTGTCAATTTTTTTTTATTGTAGCAAAAATGCTTTCATTATGCCAGTCTAAGATATGTTTTAACTGTGTAAGAGCAATGAAAATGATTAATACCTTCCTTCGCCTCCTTTGACGTACCTGTATGTTAAAGGTAGTATCTCTGCCTTTCATGCTGGCTCGAATACTGAGTCTGCATCATTCCCCACACATGACAGTTGCTTTAATCAACCATCATGTGGGGCACTCAATCCATGGTTGTTAACTTGTAAAATGGCGCTGTGAATTTCGGACAGCGACATCTAACACGCGCCTGTAGAAAGCGTGTCATTTCTTCTGCCCATTGGCATGTATGTGAATGATTGCTGGACCCTGGTGGGTTGTCATGAATAGAGATAGGTGAACCTGTTCATTGACTGTTCAAGGCTGGCATTTGGGGAATTCCCATTTTCACAGTACTGGAGCCTGGATTTCTGTGTTCCAGTATGCTGTGTAGTTAGGCCAGTGCGAGCTGCTCTCTGTGTATGATCAGCTCTCATGGGTCATATGGTCCTAAAAGCCAAGTAATCCTCCATAATGTATTTTACAAATTGAAAAAAACAAAATCCCCACCCTCCTGCTCCCGGAAGTGTTATGTTTATGGCTGTCTGGATGTGGATGGAGAGCCGCCAGCCAATCACTGACGAGCAATGACATAAAGAGTCATGTTTGGGTCCCAAAGATGCAACCCCTTTACCCAAACCACGAGGAGTTTGCTCATCTCTAGTCATGAAAGCTGATAACTCCTCTGTTTGTCATTATGATACTTCTTTAAACACCAGCCCGTGGCCAACATTCATCGGAGATCAAAATTTCCACTATAAATGGCACTGCTATTTGTGGATCAAGTGATTAGAAAATCACAGGTTCAAGACCCCTTAGGGCAGGGGTCTCAAACACGCGGCCCCCGGGCCGCATGCGGCCCGCCAGGCTGATTGATGTGGCCCGGGGACACACGGCCCGGGGACACACTGTGCAGCCCTCTATTAGCGGCCGCCGGCTGCACTTTCACTTTGCTCCCGCCGGCGGCCGCACTTTTGTACTGCCCCGCATGCACTGTTGCAATGCCCCCTCACGCGCACCTTCACTTAGCCCCCGCCGCCTCCGGCCACAGTGCTTCTGCCGCCGGCCTAATTTCTGCATTACAGACGCCGCCTTTGATTGCTTCTCCCTGACCACCTCCAGGGAGAAGCAATCGATGGCTGCATTCATCCCTAGCTCAGCAGCGGTGACGTCAGCTGCTTTGCCGGCAGGTGCAGCCGAGGGCACAAGACAGAGCATAGGCCAGGTCAGAGTATGTGAGTGTATATGTATGTATGTATGTATGTGTGTGTGTGAATGTGTGTGTGTGTTTGATGATGATGATGATGGCTATGTATGTGTGCGTGTGACTGATGATCATGGCTGTGTATGTGTGCGTGTGACTGATGATCATGGCTGTGTATGTGTGCGTGTGACTGATGATCATGGCTGTGTATGTGTGCGTGTGACTGATGATCATGGCTGTGTATGTGTGCGTGTGACTGATGATCATGGCTGTGTATGTGTGCGTGTGACTGAGGATGATCATGGCTGTGTATGTGTGCGTGTGACTGAGGATGATCATGGCTGTGTATGTGTGCGTGTGACTGATGATCATGGCTGTGTATGTGTGCGTGTGACTGATGATCATGGCTGTGTATGTGTGCGTGTGACTGATGATCATGGCTGTGTATGTGTGCGTGTGACTGAGGATGATCATGGCTGTGTATGTGTGCGTG
Organism: Allobates femoralis; assembly: GCA_033576535.1. Taxonomy (NCBI): domain Eukaryota; kingdom Metazoa; phylum Chordata; class Amphibia; order Anura; family Aromobatidae; genus Allobates; species Allobates femoralis. Next base: position 182,707,602 of record JARQOC010000004.1, on the reverse strand, counting down.
TGACTGAGGATGATCATGGCTGTGTATGTGTGCGTGTGACTGAGGATGATCATGGCTGTGTATGTGTGCGTGTGACTGAGGATGATCATGGCTGTGTATGTGTGCGTGTGACTGATCATGATCATGGCTGTGTATGTGTGCGTGTGACTGATGATCATGGCTGTGTATGTGTGCGTGTGACTGAGGATGATCATGGCTGTGTATGTGTGCGTGTGACTGAGGATGATCATGGCTGTGTATGTGTGCGTGTGACTGAGGATGATCATGGCTGTGTATGTGTGCGTGTGACTGATGATGATCATGGCTGTGTATGTGTGCGTGTGACTGATGATCATGGCTGTGTATGTGTGCGTGTGACTGATGATCATGGCTGTGTATGTGTGCATGTGACTGATGATCATGGCTGTGTATGTGTGCGTGTGACTGAGGATGATCATGGCTGTGTATGTGTGCGTGTGACTGATGATCATGGCTGTGTATGTGTGCGTGTGACTGATGATCATGGCTGTGTATGTGTGCGTGTGACTGATGATCATGGCTGTGTATGTGTGCGTGTGACTGAGGATGATCATGGCTGTGTATGTGTGCGTGTGACTGAGGATGATCATGGCTGTGTATGTGTGCGTGTGACTGATGATGATCGTGGCTGTGTATGTGTGTGTGTGACTGAGGATGATCATGGCTGTGTATGTGTGCGTGTGACAGGATGATCATGGCTGTGTATGTGTGCGTGTGACTGATGATGATCATGGCTGTGTATGTGTGCGTGTGACTGATGATCATGGCTGTGTATGTGTGCGTGTGACTGAGGATGATCATGGCTGTGTATGTGTGCGTGTGACTGAGGATGATCATGGCTGTGTATGTGTGCGTGTGACTGATGATCATGGCTGTGTATGTGTGCGTGTGACTGATGATCATGGCTGTGTATGTGTGCGTGTGACTGATGATCATGGCTGTGTATGTGTGCGTGTGACTGAGGATGATCATGGCTGTGTATGTGTGCGTGTGAATGAGGATGATCATGGCTGTGTATGTGTGCATGTGACTGATGATGATCATGGCTGTGTATGTGTGCGTGTGACTGATGATCATGGCTGTGTATGCGTGCGTGTGACTGAGGATGATCATGGCTGTGTATGTGTGCGTGTGACTGATGATGATCCTGGCTGTGTATGTGCGCGTGTGACTGAGGATGATCATGGCTGTGTATGTGTGCGTGTGACTGAGGATGATCATGGCTGTGTATGTGTGCGTGTGACTGAGGATGATCATGGCTGTGTATGTGTGCGTGTGACTGAGGATGATCATGGCTGTGTATGTGTGCGTGTGACAGGATGATCATGGCTGTGTATGTGTGCGTGTGACAGGATGATCATGGCTGTGTATGCTTGCGTGTGACAGGATGATCATGGCTGTGTATGAGTGCGTGTGACTGTGAGGATGATCATGGCTGTGTATGTGTGCATGTGACTGATGATGATCATGGCTGTGTATGTGTGCGTGTGACTGATTATGATCATGGCTGTGTATTTGTGTGTGTGTTTGTGTGAATGATGATGATGGCTGTGCATGTCTGTGACTTTTGATGGTCATGCCAGTGGTGGCTGTGTGAGTGATGATGATAATTGGCGGCGATGATGGCTGTGAGTGACTGATGATGATGATGATGATGATGGTGGTGGCAGCAGTGGTGGTTGTGTGTGACTGATGATGATGATGGTTGCGGTAATGGTTGTGTGTGACTGATGATGATGATGGTTGCGGTAGTGGTTGTGTGTGACTGATGATGATGGCAGCAGTGGTGGCTGTGTGTGACTGATGATGATGATGGCAGCAGTGGTGGCTGTGTGTGACTGGTGATGATGATGGTTGCGGTAGTGGTTGTGTGTGACTGATGATGATGATGGTTGCGGTAGTGGTTGTGTGTGACTGATGATGATGATGGTTGCGGTAGTGGTTGTGTGTGACTGATGATGATGATGGCAGCAGTGGTGGCTGTGTGTGACTGATGATGGTGGCGGTAGTGGTTGTGTGTGACTGATGATGATGATTGCGGCTGTGGTGGCTGTGGTGATGATGGTAGTGGTTGTGTGTGACTGATGATGATGATTGTGGCGGTGGTTGCTGTGTGTTACTGATGATGATTGTGGTGGTGGCTGTGTGATACTGATGGTAATGATGGCGGTGGTGGCTTTGTGTGACTGATGATGATGGTGATGGTGGCTGTGTGTTACTGATGATGATCGTGGTGGTGGCTGTGTGTGATTGATGATGATCGTGGTGGTGTTGACTGATTATGATGATGGCTGTGGTGACTGTGTGTGACTGATGATGACGGCGGTGGTAGCTGTGTGTGTATGATGATGGTGGTGGCTGTGTGTGTGTATGATGATGGTGGCTGTGTGTGCTTGTATGATGATGGTGCCTGTGTGTGTATGATGATGATAAATGATTTTGATGATGATGGTGACTGAAAGACAGACTCTTTCGCCCACCCACCTCAGCACCTTCCTCCCACCCACCTCAGCACCTTCCTCCCACCCACCTCAGCATCTCTCGCCCATCGACCTCAGCATCTCTCGCCCACCGACCTCAGTCTTCCGACTGCTACAGGTAGCCTGAGGGTGTCTCAGAATCCCGCCCTGTCACTGCTGTGGAGGGCAAGCGAGGCCCTGAGAGCAGTGAGGAGTTGCTACCGGATGTCATCAGGGGAAGAACCCGCGGCGGAGGACCAGGCAGGTCATCGCTGGCGCCGGTATGGTACTGTAATTTAAGTGGCAATTACTGGGCCCAGCAGGGGCACAGCAGCACAGACAGTGAGGCAGGGTCCAGGCACTGAGGGTGTGCACTGGGCTCTGTGTGCGCTGTGTGCGCTGTGGGCGCTGTGCTCACAGTCCCATGGGCTCTGTGACCAGGATGGGGGCATTACTACAAGAAGAGGACCAGGATTGGGACATTACTTCAAGAAGAGGACCAGGATGGGGACAATAGTACAAGATGAGGGTCAGAATGGTTGACATTAATATATGATGGGGACCAGTATGCGGACATTACTTCAAGATGAGGACCAGGATGGGGACATTAGTACAAGATGAGGACCAGGATGGGGACATTAGTACAAAAAGAGGACCAGGATGGGGACATTAGTACAAGAAGAGGGTCAGAATGGTTGACATTAATATACGATGGGGACCAGTATGGGGACATTACTACAAGAAGAGGACCAGGATGGATGACATTAATATTCGATGGGGACAGTCCTACAAGAAGGGGACCAGGATGGGGACATTCCTACATAAAGGAGATTAGGGTGGGGACATTCCTACAAGAAGATCAGGATTTGGGCATTACTACAGTGAGCAAAAAATTCTGGTGTTGCTACAATGAATGCGGCCCCCCTATATAAATTTTTTTCTATGTGCGGCCCACCAGCCCAGCCGAGTTTGAGACCCTGCCTTAGGGCATTAATAATTGCAGTGAAAAAGAAAAGAAAAAAAGTTTTTAAAAATCTGAAAAAAACAAACATTTACATCACCCCCTTTTTTGTGCCATTAAAAATAAAACAATTAAAAAATCAATATAGAAGAAAAAGCTGGGCGGCACTCACCATAATTCAATGATCCTTTATTCAAATGTCATATGGAGATGAAAGGTTCAGTGGGGAGAGGGAGTGAGGATCTCCAGCCAAGCGGAAGGTGCCCGGTACCTCTACTGAACAAAAACAATTAAAAAAATACACATTTGTTATTGCTGCGTTCATAAATGTCTGATCTATCAAAATATAAAATTAATTAATCCGATTATTAAACAAAGTATCAGGAAAAAATATGTGAATTAAATATTTTGGTTGCTGCAACATTATAATATCATGCGATGAAAGGCAATCAAAATGTTATATTTACCATCAAAAAGTATCAATAAAAATGATAGCTGAAGGCACAAGATATAGTCCCTCACACAGCCCAGAACCCAAAAAATGAAACTGTTACAAGTCTGAGGCTGGGGTCACATTTGGACAGGTAATTGTGGCTACCGCATTCAGATCCGGATGCGGTAACCGCAATTGTCTGCAGACACATTTTTGGTAAAAAATGTGTTCTGCAAACCGGAGTGCGGTAACCGGATTGCTTCGGATGTGTAATCCAGAGCAATCCGGTTACCGTATGCTTTGTTCATCCCTGCTGCCGCAGGGATGAAGGAAGGGTTAATGTTAATAATAGCTGTAGGCAACATGTCTCTAGGGGGTGCCCACCCTCCCTAGAGACATGCTGTCCACTCAAGAGGGCATGAGAGGGGTTAATCTTGTCAGTAGAGTATTGCCGGCTATTGTCGGCTTTGTCAATTTTATGAATGAATGCGGCGGCTCCTCACTGTAGAGGAGATACTGTACATAATGTACGTACTGTATGAGCCCCTGTCCTTGGTCCTGAAAGTTGTAACATTAGGTCTATGGCGGTGCGCTACCCATAGACCTAATGTTACAACTTTCAGGACCAAGGACAGAGGCTCATACAGTACATACATTACGAACAGTATCTCCTTACAGTGAGGAGCCGCCGCATTCATTCATAAAATTGACAAAGCCAACAATAGCCGACAATACTCTACTGATAAGATTAACCCCTCTCTTGCCCACTTGAGTGGACAGCATGTCTCTAGGGAGGGTGAGCACCCCTAGAGACATGTTGCCCACAGCTTTTATTAACATTTAACCCTTTGTTCATCCTGCGGCAGGAGGGATGAACAAAGCATACAGCTGCCGCAGGCATTCATATATGCCTTGCGACAGCCGCATTGGCTCCCATAGGAGCCCATTATAACAATCCCCCGCTGCGGTTTCCTAACCGCTGCGAAAGAACATTGCAGCCTGCATGATTTTATCGCAGGCTGCAGATCCGCAAGCGGTAACCGGATTGCATATAGTGCAATCTGGTTACTATAATGGGCTCCTATGGGGAGCTGTTCCTGATCCGGTTTTGAGCTATTTTCAACACTCAAAAACCGGAATCAGGATCTTCATAAGTTTACGCAAATGTGACCCTAGCCTAAGAAAATTCAGCCAAACTTTTTTTTAATACAAATGTACATTTTTTTTTTCATGACTTAAATAAAATAAACTATACACTAGATATTTTCGTACTCATACTAACCAAGAGATGTGTATTGCAGAGTCAGTTTTATTGTATAGGGAACATGGTAAATTCACCCCCCCAAAAAAAAAAAAATTGAGCCATTTCACTCATTTTGCAATTTCACTGCACTTGGAATATTCTCCCACTTTTTCGTTCATCACATGAATGGTGTTATTCAAAAGTACAACTCGTCTCACAAAACACAAGCCCATATGGATATAGGGACAGAAAAATAAAGTGGTTATGACTCTTTGAATAAGGGCAAAAAAATCAAGAGTGCAGAAAGTCGCAAAGTTGTGGAGGGGTTAAAGTCTTTCTATATTCCACCATAGACTATATGATTGCATTAGTTATTTTTTGTACATACAGTATGTGAATTGCTTATGTATTACGTATATTGAACATGTAGCATTTACCTACAAATAATCTATAAGTTCATTTATCACTAGTTATTACTATTTAAAATAGCAGTCCTATAACAGTCTTTATGCCCTAAACCTGTCTAAATGTGTATATAATGCTAGGACCACATTAGCATTGTGGCCTTCGTCATGAGGGGCTTGCCAAAGACGTGAATTCCCGCAGTATTAACGCAGAATTACCATAGTGTAACGCTGCCTTAACGCTGCCAATATAGTCCTATGGATGATGAACTCCATAGCTCATGCAAACGTCGGCATGTAAGTGCCGGAGTTTGAAATCTCATGCTATTTCGTAATGCACAGGAAAACGCGACAAGGAGCGTTTTCTTGTGCGCTACGAAATAACATGAGATTTCACACTCTGGCACCTATGTGCCAGCATTTGCATGCGCTATGGAGTCCGTCATCCATAGGACTATATTGGCAGCGTTAAGGCAGCTTTACACTACGGTAAAGCTGCGTTAATACTGTATGAATTCAGATCTTTAGCAAGGCCCCCATGATGGAGGCCACAACGCTAATATGGCCCTAGCCTAATATACTTTAGTGTAAGTGCTGTAATGTCAGGGAAGTTGTTTACTAAGGCTCTAGCTACACTGTACCCTTAAAAAAAACTTTGCAAACTTTATAGTCAAGAGGTCCCGTGGGTCGGGTCTGATTAACAGGTCCTCGCCACAGGCACTGACTTCCCTGCCTCCTCCTTGTATGTTCCGTCCCCTCTATGTGTCTGCTGCCACCTCCTCTTCTTCTAGGTCTGCCCTCTTCTGCTCCTGCTCCTTCTCACGTCACCCAGACGCACAGCACTTGGGTGAGTGGGGCCCGGTGGCTGTAAGGCGCATGCTCATGACTTCACACCAGAGGCCGCCCTGCTAATCCTTATGCTGCATACAGCCGTCGAGCCAGCTCATCCAAGCACTGTTCACCTGCGTGATGTCACAAGAAGCAGGAGCAGAAGAGGAGGGCAGACCCAGAAGAAAAGGAGGCGGCAATAGACACATAGAGGGGCCGGAACACACAAGGAGGAGGCAGGGAGGATTGTGCCAGCAGCAAGGACCCCTTAATCAGACCTGACCCATGAGACCTCTTGACTGTAAAGTATGCAAAGTGTTTTTTCAGGGTACAGGGAGGCTAGAGCCTTAATACACAGCTTCTATGAATGCAGCAGACAGGCTGCATTCAGTGGTGCTGTCACTTTTGAAAGCCCCAGCGGGGAGACAGTTCCTCTTTAAATCAGAAACAGCACACTTTGAACTTTCGGCAACATTTCAGTTTTAGATTTTTTCAAAGTGTAAACTGTATGAAACATTAATTTTTATTTGCTACTTTCTGGGAAAAAGTGAAAATTGTAGTTGCATAGAAACATTTATATAACAATAGACCATCTTACTGACAACAGAGTTGAACATTTTTTTTTAAAAATTGATGCTTGAAAATTATTTAGTAAATCGCTAACTAATCAGTGTGGATTATCTCTACATGCCCCACCATTATCCAATAACATTTTTGGACTGTGGAGACACATACCCTATTCATCTCAAAAGGAATAGTAGAGTCCAATTCTTAATGTATTCAAGATTTTTGGTGGAATTTCAGGTAGAATTACAGTGGGAGAGCACAATGCTACATTCTGAGAAAATATGTTCAGAATTGAAGCTTGATAGAGATTCAAGTATTTGCTAAAAAGACATTTCAAAGAAGGTGACAGATATTCTTTAAAGGCTTCTTGTCCACAGATCCTTTGATAGTTTATTACTTTGTGTATTGAATAGCATGGATTGCTTCTTGGAGATAGCAAGCAACGTGTTATGAGCATCTTGCTCTCTTCCAGGCAGCTGGTCAGTTTGCCAGCAGAGACATTCAGAGAAGTTGCTACCCTTGATTGAGCGTAACTCATAAAGGGAAGCCCCTGCTTGCCCAGAATAGAGCAATATGCTCAAGGCATATTGATTGCTTTCTAGGAACCCTCTTTTTTGTCTGGTGTACAAGACATAATTAATCCATGCCAAAAGTGATAGAGGACCAGATGTCATGACCTCTTTTATTATAGTAGTTAAAACTGATTAACATTTTCCAACATTTTCAGTAAACAATAAATTGGAACCTTAGACTAAAACAAAATGAGGAATATCCTATACAAAGTGATTAAACAAATAGTGCATGTAAAAATCATAGGGCACTTAGATGACACTATTTTGATTTTAAAAACCACCGTAAAAGCCATCTCACCATGGTAAGATGTACTCAATTGACACAAACTTTAACTCTTGTAGTTTACCTCACTATTTGCCAGCAGACCTCAATAAAGATGAGCGCAGAGCATGACCCAGACCACTTAAAATGCAATACAATTTTCACGTTAATAAACAATAATGTAGTAGAGACTTGATATAATTAATTTAATTCACTGTGAATCACTTCAGAGCTGATTTTCCTGAAATTTTCAGGTCCTGGCAAGTTAAAGCAACATGCAATTCTATTCACAAGATTTGCAAAAAGAAATGTCAAGTTTCATTTCACACATTGCTGATAATTGAGCGGGCTTGCATGAAATCATGAGTACCCATGTGGGTTTCCCTATATTTCCTTACAGCTGCCATATCAACACCATAGTGGAGCCAACCATGGGGACCATCACAGACCTTATTAAAGATGTGGGCAGGGAAAGTAGAAATTATTTAAGGGTTTATAGTTTAGGGATAAGTGTTCAGAGAGCTTATCATTACAGACAGAGATAGAAAGGACTAAAGCCGGCGTCACACACGTCAATGTCGTCAGCGATCTGATTGCTGGCGACATTGACGGCTGATCGCTGGTGAGCTGTCACACAGGCAGACTCACCAGCGATCATTAGACCATCGTGGAAATTATTTAAATATCGTTTCCACGATGTCTGCATGATGGCATCCAGAGTAAACTGCGGGTAACTAAGCAGCAGTTACCCGCTGTGTACCTTGGATACCAGCAGTGAGTGGAGAAGGCTGGTAACCAAGGTATACATCAGGTATTTAGGCAGCGCTGCCTAGTTACCCGCAGTTTACCCTGGATACCAGCTCCCAGCGCTTGCTTAGAGGCGCTGGGAGCTGGCTGATCGCGTCTCCCGGTGTCACACGCAGCGATGCTGAGTGTCCACCGGGCAACAATCGCCAAGTTTTCGATCCAGTCCGAAAACCTGGCGACCATCAACCAGCGATTTATCGCTGGTTGATGTGCCCTGTCACACGCATCAATATCGCTGCAACGTCACGTGCAGCAGTGATATTGACATCGATATTGACGCGTTTGAAGGCCCCTTAAATCTGATTGTGGCGTACTATTGACCATCCACCTAAATTGACATCCTAAGCAAGGAAAGCACTAATTAGAAATGCAGCCAAGAGGCCCATTGTTATTTTGGAGGAGCTGAAGAGATCCACAGCTCAAGTGTGTGAATCTGTCCTCAGGAAAACTATTTATCATATTCTCCACAAATCTGGTCTTTATGAGAGAATGGTGAGAAGAAACACAAGCCAAAAAAAGTCTTGTTTGCAGTTTGCAAAAAGCAATGTAGGAGACACAGAAAGAAGGTGCTCTGGTCAGATGAGTACAAAGTAGAATTTAGCAAAATTCTATGTGTGGAGGAAAACTAATGCTACACATTATCTTGAAAATTCCATTCCATTGTCAAATATTGGCGTGCAGCATCATGCTGTGAGGATGCTTTTCTCCTGCAGCTACAGGGAAGCTGGTCAGAGTTGATGGGAAGATCGATGGAGCTAAATACAGGGCTATCCTGAAGGAATACATAATAAATAATAATAATACCTGGTAGGGGCTGCAAAAAACTTAAATATACTGCCAAAGCTGAAATGGTATGGCTTGGACCAAAGTATATAGATGTGTTTGAATGGCCCAGTCAAAATCCAGACCAAAGTCCTATTGAAAATCTGTGACAAGGCTAGAAAATTGCTGTTCACATACACAATCCATCCAATCTTACTGGGCTCGAACTATTTTACCAAGAAGAATGTGAAAAATTTAACCATCTATGTTATGTACTCATACTAAGTCACGTGGGAAACTTGGGTCTATCTGAGAACAAACACAGCTCACCCAATCAGTTTCTGCACAGTCTAAGGCTGCTTTCACATAACGATTTTATCATTTCCGATGCTGTCCGATAAAAATCGGACAGCATCGGACCGATTTTGGGCCCTATGCAGCCCTATGGGCATCGGACCGAATCGGATGTGCACTAAATGCCATCCAATTTGGTCCGATCCGATTCTGTCCGATTTTATTATCGGTGCAAAAATCGGAGCTTGCTCCAATTTTTGCACCGTAAACAAAATCTGACAGATTCGGATCGGACCAAATCGGATGGCATTTAGTGCACATCCGATTAGGTCCGATCCCTATAACATGGGGCCCTATGGAGAAGGGTCCGAGGAAACATCTGATGTCTCCTCGGACCCCGTTTTACTGTACTGAGCATGCTCAGTACAGTAAAACTGCTCCTAACTAGGAGCACAAGGGTTAAAAAAAAAAAAAAAAAGGTTATTCTCACCTCCCCCCGAGCCCCCGCCGTCTTCCGCCATCTTCTTGGAGGCTCCCGGTGGATCCCGCAGGCTGCCGGTGTCAGCAGAGGGCTTCCTCTGCTGTATAGGACCTGCGGTGATGTCACAGTCATGTGACCGCGGGTTACCATGGTGAACCCGCGGTCACATGACTGTGACATCACCGCAGGTCCTGAACAGCAGAGGGAGCCCTCTGCTGACACCGGCAGCCTGCGGGAGCCACCGGGAGCCTAGAGGAAGATGGCGGAAGACGGCGGGGGCTCGTGGAGAGGTGAGAATAACCTTTTTTTTTTTTTCTTTTTTTTACCCCGCAGGGAGCGATTTTATGCCGGAATCGGGTGCCTATTTGGCACCCGATTCCAGGCATCAGAAGGGAGCCGATGCTGTCCGATTTATATCGGACAGCATCGGCTCCCTACAAATCGTAATGTGAAGGTAGCCTAAGGTTCCTATCTGTGTAGTCCTCCATGCACAGGCTAGAATAACCTTATCCACAGGACTAGGAGATGACAACTCGGACCTGGTTTCCTAATTAGCCATGGAATGTTCCTTGTATCTTCTTATAAACCGGAGGAAAGGGGCATTAGAAAGAAAAAGCACTATAACCATGAATCAGGAAGGTGTGCAGAGATAGAAAGGATCCCTGATTGAGTAAACATAACACCATGAAAACAAAGTGAAAGTGCAGTACCATGACTAGAAAGATATGCTTCCCACCTCCCAAGTAAAAAAAGCAGAATAGAGTAGAACAGACAGACAGAAGAAACAGAATAGATTAATAACCTAGCTGATCTCTATCTGACTGGCAGAAATCCAAAGGCAGCATTGCTGTAACTCCAAGTTAAATTCACAGAGAATATCACCAGCAGGAAAGATCAGCCAGGGAAAGGTTTGAATAGTTGCACCCAAAAGGTGATAGGGCAGAGTAAATTAGCCAATGGAAACAATTCTTGTCCAGAGAAAAGAAGCAAGGACAACAGATACTATGAACCCACAAAGAAGCAGCACCCCCTGTGTCTCAGACGAAAGAAGCGAATCAGACAACATTGGCTGGCTGGTTCAAATCCCAAGGGATTACAGTACCTCTCCCTTTTGCAATTGGCCACTGGATCCGATGAGATCCTTATCCTCTGATGACACTTAAGGTACTATTACAGGCTGCAAAGTTTAAACAATATCCTTTATGATCTCATGAGCGCGCAGTTGTTAGGACATCGTTTTGACATCGTTGGTGAGATGCCACATGTGTATATATTGTGGACGACACACCAATGATGTAGCGAACAGCTATCATTCGCACAATCCAGCGAACGATACTTGTTCACTGATGTGAATGGGCAAAGTCGTGAACAACATTTTTTTTGTGGTGTCACACAAAACGAAGCTTAGGTTGGCTGATCGTGGATCGTTTGATTTGAGAACATGTTCTCAAATCTGCGATCAACGATCCAACGATTTATCGTAGTTGTATCTCGGTGTTACATGAAACGACATCCTAACGATGTCGTTTCAATGACTGCAAAGCCGTTACGTTTCAGTGATATCGATATCGTACCGTGTAACTGGGCCTTTACAAAACTCTCTTATCAGGCAATCCACATGCAGATCCTCCGCAATAACCCAGGAGTTGTCCCCTAGACTGTAACCTTGCCACTTAAACAGGTATTGCAGTTGGTGTCAATACATTTCCAATCCACAACTTGCTCTACGTTGCACTCCAAATCCACCTCTATTATGTCCTGAGTTTCAGGCATCCCATTAAACTTTTTAAGAAGAGAGGAACGGAAGGAATTATTGATTTTCTATTGGGAGTTGAACTTTCAACGTTACGGGATTAAGAATTTTAATTACCTTGTTCGGGCCAGCAAATTTAGGAGGAAATTTTCTAGACAGCAATTTGAGACATATATTTTTTATGGACAACCACACTTCTACCTCAAAGGCAGGGGTCCTTCTATGTCTGCAGTTCGTAGTTCTCCCGGCCCAGTCATAAATATCAGAAATAATATTTATTGCAAAACCAAGTCATTTACCGTTGTGGGATTTGAACAATATAGCTAAACTCTTGGCCATAGGAAATTTTTAAAGAGGACTAAATAAACCATCTTGCTGAAATGGTCCACCATCAACCACACTACAGTATTACCAACAGAATTAGGCAAGTTAGGGACGAAGTCCACGGAAGTCCAAGACTGAAATGGAGCCCCATAGACTTGCCGATTCGAATCCTGAGGCATGACAATTTAGAGTGCAAGGTGGGTAGAGACTTTTTCAAGGCACTATTTAATAACAATTTATCAACTACAAATGGCGCAACAATAATACTGTTTTTTCAATTGTTTCATCTTTTTCTCTTTGCGTCTTTTTTGCATCTTTTTTTCTGCCCATGTCTATACCTAACAATATGGCTTTTTAGGGTTAACTAAAAAAAAATGCCCCCAACAAAAATATAAAATAGTGCAAAAACCTTTTGGATAAATGTTTTACTAATCTTTTTGGCAACTGTACAGTTTACACCAATACTGTTGGCTGTTGCCACATTAGACAGCTGTGTATTTACTTCTTGGTATTTGTTGTTACATCCTCCTTTTTGGGAAATGGAAATGAATTGGCATTACCAAAAGTGTGAAAATAATTATTACACTAAATTAAAACATTTAACTGTGCAGATCTGTTGTGATACACCTCTTTAAGTTGTCAAATAGGAAACACATACTGGCTATACTATTATCACTAGCAAGCTAGTGTTGCAATAGCTATTCTGGCAATCACATGTAGTCTACTTAACATTTCTAGTTGATTCTTATTTTCCATGGTTTATAAGTGTACTAAACAATTTTGGTAAATGTTATATTCATGTTAAAAATTTATGGGAAATGAAAAAGTAACACTAGCAATTGGAAGCGTGAGAGAAAAAATCCCCTATACCATCGCAAAAAATGTGGGAGGCGCTATCCGCAGCAGCATTACTAACACTGCTGGTGCCAGCTATCAGTTCAGTAGCAGTGCTAAACATAGGTGACACTTGCCCTTCTTTGCCTCTGTCAAGCATATCAGTGGGGAGGAATCCGAGGTAAAATGGATCATATGTGACATTACTCATCTCAGTCACAGCAGGATGATGTTACCTCTGACATTGACACCATAGCTTGAGTTCTGATCAGTCCTCGTCTTCCACTACTAAAGCTCTTAATATTTATGTAAGGAAATCCAGTTCACCATATGTGAAGACAACTTGCTCTCTGGGGTTTGGATAAAGGCCCTGCCATAGGCTAGGGTCACACATGCCAATCCTTTTTTCAGAGAGTTTCCCATGACAAATCCATTTTTTTGCGTGCTTTTTGAGCCTCCTGTGCTCCTGAAAGTTTTTTGGACTTAGTCATTTTCTGCCAAAAAATGCTAGGAAAAACGGATCTGTTTTTTTAAGGCACCAAAAAAACATCCGTTTTCCCATAGGGCCCTATGTGAAAAAAAAAACGGATCTGTTTTTAAACCGCACCCACAAACGTTCCTACCAACGTTTTTGGGTAAAAAACACTCCTAGCAACGTTTTTGGGTGCAGTAAAAATGGATAGGGTATTTATTACATATAATCCGTTTTTGCATCAGTTTTTGGACTTAGAAAAAAAAAGTACAAAAACTGATGCCAAACACGGACCAAGGGCTTATGTCTGACCCTAGCCATAGCCCGAATTCAGCAATACATAGAACCATGACTCTTTCTATGTAACATTTAATATTGTCAATAGAGGAGTTTAAAATTCTGTTAACTACAACTGCATTTATTCTGCTGCTTAGTCCCCTGACCTAAAACACAACATGTCAGGGGCTAAGGAAGATACGCTAGCAGAACAATTTTTTCCAGTTGATCTATTGAAAAAGATGAGCCATTGTATATGGATGACATGGGGCAGGAGTCATGTTTGTGCGTCAACTAACCTGAACCTGGTCAAGATGTTGGTGGTGCAGTCACTACAATACTAATAGAGAATTAAAAAAAAAAAATAATGAGTAAGCATCACTTGTTGTGAAACACGTAACATTGTTACGTTTTTTAACATGTTTGTCCTAAAACATTTTTTAATATTGAATAAAGAAGTTCTTTTAAAATTCATTCCGGACTGGTTTTCCCTCCATGAACTATCATACTAAGCATGCACCCAGCCTCACTGGGAGATAACTAGCCACAAGTATTTCTCCCAGGACGGTGCCCCCTCAGTGTTCTTTCAAAATGTCTTTGATATTCAAAGTGTGCTGCACCATAGACACCTGGAGCAGCAACTAAGGTCAGGAACAATGAAACTTTTGAGTTTCAAGGCACATTGTATGAATGTTTTAAGTGGTAGCGATGCACCACTGCAATCATGACAGGTGATGAATCTTCCCCAATTGGGAGCTATGCCAGTTTTCATCATCAGGCAGCAGATGTGCTATCTAAACTGCGAACTGTCATAGAGTTTTCAATGTGGATGCTTTTTCCCCCGTTTGGAAACCTTACCTTTGTCAAAATGAATAAGACATTTCATTTACCCATGTCTGATGAGATTGACCTTTCCATCTACCTACCTGCTCATTGTTTTCTACACTGTTCGACCAATGTATATACATACATTGCGGAAGTGAACTTTAGTAATAGAAAGGGTTAAAAATAAAAAAAATATATCACCTTTCCAGCGATGCCCCGACGCCTCCAGCAAGCTCCGGAGGCTTACAGGACCTGCGGTTACATCACAACCCGATCAGCTGACCAGGTCACATGACTGGTTACCGCGGTAACTGCGGTCATGTGACCCGATGACGCGGCCGGGTTGTGACGTAACCGCAGGTCATATAAGCATCTGGAGCTTGCTGGAGGCATCGGGGGACTCGCTGGACAGGTGAGCATACATTTTTTTTTATCTTTAAGCCTTTCTTTTACTAAATTTCACTTCAGCAATGTATGTATATACATTGCGGAAGTGAAAGTGCCCCGCTGTCTCCTGTCATCTCTTTCTGTGTCCGGATCAGTGATAATCACCGCCCCGGACACAGAAATAGGTCACCTCCTGTGGTGTCCGTTCCTGTCCATGGGGTCCTGCAAAAAGTAGGATTCCACGGACAGGAAAAAATATGCTATGTGAAACCAGCCTTACAGGTGTCTTCCCCATGCTATTCCCATGTCATTTGACCACTGTTCTTATACATTTGTGACATTTTTAGGGTTTATGTAGACTGCCAGGGGTGCTGCCAGAAAAGTGCACATGTTTACCATAGGTTAACATTGGGCTTGGAGCTTGGGTCGAGCACCCGAGCATCGAGCACCCGAGCATTTTACTGCTCACTCAACAGTAATCATTAAACATTTTTTTGTCTACCTTATCATAATTTTATACTTTGTGGCTTCAGCCACTGCTACCTCCATTGCAGAACCACTCCAACCTTATCTAGCTGTGAACTGTGTTTTATAAGGCTGTACCATACTGCTGCTGCTAAGGCTGATATTGCTATTCCTAAACTGCAGACATCTTGTTACCTGACCTGTCATTCTTTTACGTTGCGCAACTAACGCTACTGATGTTAGACGCCCACATACATCTTCTGCACTTGTTTAGTGTGATGTATAGCTAAACTGTACTGCTACTGGGAAGCTTATCCTCTTCAGGGTTCAAAAACATGAAACAGTTTCCAAAATAATGATAATTTTTGTCATGGCTTGTTGATATGCCATCTTTTTCACTGTGAAAATAGCTTGGCTATTCTTGCTTTTCTAAAAATGGGGATACTTTTTTGGACAACTTAATAAAAAAGAATATACTAATTCTAATGATTTTCAGAATAGTAAATATGTAGGGGATACCTAAACGGGATATTTTTTGGACAGTTTTTACAGTTTAAGTAGCCTAAAAAGTTTGTAGTGCAGTTTGTTGTTAAATAGGACAGTTGGTTATGACCAGTTACCATCCATTTACCCCTAGCTGGTTAGATTCAGGTCATTTTGACATTTCTAGGCCTGTGTTTGCATTAGCTATCAAGGGACTTAGTAAAGTCCTAGGAGATGCCTGAGTTATATATATATTTTCTGGTGAATTTTAGGATTAGTAACATCTGCTTTTTCTTTTTAATTCATCAAACCTGATGAATTAGAATTTCAAAATAATTGATGGTCACTAGATAGATACTGTGCTCTCTTACTGACACTGTAGTCAATCTGAGAGAACATACTCCAGCTTTCTACGTCTAGGATGTACTTAATCTTTTAAAAAGTTTTGTAAAATATCTGCTCATTCCTTTCCAATACTGAATTTTTGATGATGCCATCATTTGTCGGTGATAATGGTGGCAGTCAGATGCTATCACGAGTTTATCTACAATGGTCACTGGGTTCTGGCAGTATACTTTAGATGACTTTATGTGACTGAATAACAATAGAGTCTTGTCTAGGAGCTTCTTGTGTAACTAATAACATATTTCATTGATAGTTCTGTTTGAGAAAGCGACAGAGTTTGGCAAATATTGACTTGACATCTCCTCTGTAGATAAGTAGTTTCATAGATAAGGACTACAATTCATTATTATGTTTTAGATAGAAGGGATTTAATGTCTTTACAATAGTTACATTTTAATTTTGTGATCCTATTGATATGTTTTGTCTTTTTTAGAGATTCCAATAAAGGTAAAGTTGACTCTTCAGGAAATGTTTGACAGACATAAATCAATGTCTGAAGGAATCATAGATCACCTGTGTAACCCCAATGGTGTGGCATTTGCCACAGTTACAGCATCTCTTTACATTCCCAACCTTGATAAGTTGGTCTGTGGCTGTGAAGATGGGAACATTGTCATTACTTTTGCATTGCATGCTGCCAGAGCAAGGCTTCTACAAGACCATGCACTATTAAGAGGTAATGACATAGATACCATGACATTAAAGCAAATACCATAGAAGAAAGCACATGCATATAAAGTACTGGTTGTATAATCTTGGCACAGGAACATGATAAATACTTTAAAAGGAACCTGTCTGATAAATAATGTCTGAACTATAGAAAGGACATACTGTAGGTAGGCTCCCTATAGTGTCTATCTTTTAAAAATAGTTTGAAAAGGAGGCAAGAGATTGATAGGTCTGTCTTTTCCTAGCTGAACTGAATGGGAAGAAGCTATGGACTTACCTGACAAGATATCTGTAGAATGCATTATTTAGCAGTAATTAATCCATTTTTTTTACTACCCAATAAACCTACATGTTTTTCTATTAATGCCAAATAGTTTTCAAGATATCTACTTTCAGCCATTCATTGTTATCTTCCAGGGAATACAAGTGTCCTGGTCATATAACCAACACATATGCATGAATGATTACAGCAGAGTTGTCAGATCACATTTGTGATCTTCACATGACCAAAACAGATCCTTTTTTCATTGGTCATACATAATGAAGATTAATGTTAATGACTGCAGGCAGACACCTTGACAATGGTAAAGGAATTGATACAAGTGGAATATTAGCAATTGTATAATTTTTTCAAGTATGGCCTCCTTCTGTAATATCTTTTATAACTAATCATAGTTTAATAAATGCACACATGCAACCTTAAAGGGAACCTGACCTCTAAAAATCAGCCCCCTTCCTCTTTTAACCTGTCCCTGCACCATAATAATCCATTTCTATCCATCCCTTAGTGTCCACAAAGTGCTATTGTAAAGTTTATAAAAGTTATTTTTTTACCTGTGGATCTGCAGCTTCTCATTATATGAGAAGCCGCAAAATGCGGTCTTTTGTGCTTCTCCCAGCCGCCGGAGTGTTAATTATGCATATCCATATGGGCGTGCTATAGAGCAGAGACTGTGCTTGTGCTGCAAGGGGGCGGTAATATGACGCGATTTTTGTCATATCGCCTTTACCGCCCCCTTGCAGCACAAGCACAGTCTCTGCTCTATAGCACGCCCATATGGGTGTGCATAATTAACACGCTGCCGGCAAGGAGAAGCACAAAAGACCGCATTTTGCGGCTTCTCATATAATGAGAAGCTGCAGATCCACAGGTAAAAAAATAACTTTTATAAACTTTGCAATAGCGCTTTATGGACACTAAGGGATGGATAGAAATGGATTACCATGGTGCAGGGACAGGTTAAAAGAGCCTGGGGGCTCATTTTTAGAGGTCAGGTTCCCTTTAATCAATCCCTTGCTATTGCCATTAGAAGCAGCCACTTGGGGGTGGGGTACCGCGCATAGGATTTCTGTTGAGTCCATACACTACCCTGTGTGAGCTGTGAGCTTCAGAGCAATGTTTTGAATGATCAGTGGTAATCTAAGGACCAGGACCCTCTTTTGATTAACAGCAGTTTGTAGTCTGTATACTATATAAAAATTCAGTGAAATAATTATTTCTCTTTAAAGAGGATATTTCACCAGTTTGAGCATGTTAAACTGGCCACATATTCAAATATAGTTTTTATGTTTTAAATTTCTCATCTCAGTTTCTGAAATGTTAGTTCATAAAGTTTAGTCTCTAACTTCCACTAAAAGCAAAAAGGTATTGGAAGGATTCATCAGTAGGGTATTGATTTTGTTCCTCTGCATAACATTAACCAATCATAAGTAGAAGAAGTCATGCAGGGGAATAAAAAGAACACACCACCAAAAAAATCAGACCCGATTTGTGTGGATGAAACATGTATTAACAGATATCCCAGCTTTTTTTTGACTAATATTACTGCTGCTATCTGCTGTGATTACAAACAGGGGAAGGGGAGTAAAGCAAAGCTGTGATTACAAACATCTGCATTTGCAGCTGTCATCTCATGGCACTTACAGTGTGAGGGGAGAAGGAGTAGAGCAGAATTGACAGTAATGTGGGATGAGAGGTATTTGAAATGACACACAATTCTCAGCTCTACCCCCTCAACATTTTATAATCATAGTAGATGATAGCAGTAAGGTTAATGAGGAAAGCAGGGATGTTTTTCATTACATGTGTCACACAGAGAAAGACACATATGACATTTTCTGGGGCATGATTTTTCCCTGCATGATATACCCTGCATATGATTGGTCAATGTCATGCAGGGGAAGAAGTGAAAGCCAACAGAGATAATTCTCTGCTATGAACCCCCTTTATTAGTGGAAATTATAGTCTAAACTGTGCAAGCTAACATCTCCACAACAGATATAAGAAATTAAAAAATAAGAATTATACTTTATTCAGCTGTGTGACCTCTATTACATGATGTGGACAATTTAACCTGCTATAACTGGTGAAAGGTCCATTATAGTCCTTGAAGCATTATTGGATAGATTCACTCAATATTCATGTTGATGTGTATGCAGTCTGGAATAAGTGTACTAACCGTAGTGTACTAAACACATGTTATAATACTAGTGTTCTTTATATACTTTTTTCTAACTTGTCCCATCAGTGTTGAGGAATATGATGTATTCAAGTGAATAAGAAGAGCACAATTTACTAAACACAGCTGTTCAATTTTCTATACCTGTAATTAATCTTAAAGGGGTTGTTCACTACTTGGACAAATCTTTCTTTAATGCTGAAGTCTCCCTAGTAAATAAGAAAGGTTTATGCTCACCTCCCACACTGGTACCATTCCACATTCATGATGTGTGAGTTTATGTTTTTAAGGAGTTGTCCAAATAGTACTTTAACATGTAGATGTACAAGTTCTTTTGTACAAGTGTACACTGTTTTGACTGTTTTGAGAATATTTGAATAAATTTGTCTCACACTTTCCATTGCATATAGGTTCTTTGCCACATAAGATATTTGAAGGCCATGACAGCAGTGTGACAAGTTTACTTTACCCACATGGACGATCAGAAAAGTATGATCCAAGTTGGCTTATTTCTGGGGATCAGAATTCATCTATAATTTGGAGAGATGTGTTCACAGGGAAATATTTCACAAATTTGTGCTGCAGTCTGGCACAATCCAGAAGTTGCTTGTCTCGCCAAATGATTGCAAAGTAAGGAGAAGGTTATAGTTTAAGCACATATACTGTATACGTACTAAAATTTGCCATTATACTGTTATGTTCTAATGGACTATTGATCACAGTTGTACACTGCTGTTTCAGTATACCCAAAGCAGTGAGTGGAGTGGTGGTCAGCCATCTCCACTCCTGTAACAGGGAGTTTTGGAACCTCCGTCTTGTCATCGGTAGCATTCCAGCTATCAGATCCTGAACAATCACATACTTTTCACCTGTCATATGTATAAGGGCTAAACATTGTTTATTGGATAATCATTCCCTAAAGGGACTGTCCATGAGTACAATATCAATGACCTCTCTCTTGGAAAGGTCATCAAAAAGAGATCTTTGAGAATTTGACACTTGGTACTAGAATCAGACTTTGGAGCCTTCTATTGTGCTACCTGCAAATATTACATTACCCTCTGTCACAAATGTAACTGCTTTTTATAATAATCACTAATTAGTTTGATGAATGATTGATTGTCGAGCTCGCTGTGGCGCCAGCTTATCCACAGCTGGGAGACTAGCGCTTGTGGAGCACTCACCCTTCTGGTAGCCTCATGTCATGTGTACTTGTGGTGCCCCTGGGGGTCCAGTCATCACAAAAGTATTGCATCTCAGCCAGAGGTGTGGTACCCTACTCCTGGGTAAGTAGGGGGCACAACCTGGTACCCACACACTCGCATTCAACACCACTCTACTACAGGCCAGGGGATCTGAGAGGACCCTATTGAGGGACAGCCCCATCTCAGGCTGGAGGAGGAATTAGGTAGAGGGAATGGGTGGAAAAGGAGGAAGGTGAAGGGAGAGAGAACAAGAACGGAGAGTGAGCAAGAGTGAAGAGAGAGGAGAACAGACATCTTGGGGACTGGAGCCACTGAGAGACTCGTCCCAGGGAGAGAGTCGGAAGGAGCAGACAAGAGATAGAGAGGGTCCTGGGGGCACGGGAAGTGGGGAACCAACCTATGTCACCTAAATCCACTGCAGCTGGAGGTGCATGGAGGGACCAGATCGCAGAGGGGTCCCGCCCCAGACTAATTAAGAGACTGTAAGACTCAACTAGCAAACTGGAGACTGCGGTATCTTCATGTTCAACAGCCACATCCACACACACTTGCTAATTAGGTGGCTGCATAGGGTCAGGGGACAGAGAGGACGTCACCCGACAGGACCCGAGGCCGCTAGCTTGGGACACTGTGTGTGAGGCGCAGGGCAGGAGGGTGAGGGCCATCGCAGTGAGACAACTCAGAAAGGTACATGAGAAGGGGTCATGGTAAAGTGCATCCAATCTACTCGGAACTTGGCTGGATCCCCGAGCTGGAGGACACAGCACTCGGCTGGCTGTTGTAACCTCGAGAACTGTGAGTAAAGTCTGAAAACTGCATCCTGATGTGTCCTCAGATTATTTCCTGCGCCCTCAGGCCTGCACAGTCACTATCACCACCATCCAATAGGTTTCTACATCTGCCCTGGGGCCCCACTCCACCCGTGGGGAGCTGAACCATCTTTGCTGCGCCCCCAACTGCTCCAGTAATCCTGAATCGCAGCATCGGCCGTCAAATTGCCTAATACTGTGGGTGGCGTCACGACTCAATCCCATATACATTATTCCACATTTTATGACATGGCCAGGGCCACGGAGTCGGGTCATAGACCCGTGAGCTCCCCAAAGAACTGTCCGACCCGGTTGCGAGTACCCCACAGCCCTGGCAGAGCGTGTCAACTTGGCATCACGAGGATATACCGACCCGGTAAATTGGGTCTCGTGCGCCCGAAGACTATGTTATAAGACTGTATAATGGTGCCCGTCATAGAGAGCAAAAGCCATGTGCATGCAAAATGAAGTGGTGCCACCTCCCATCGTGGCTTGAGTTGCAAAATGGCACGAAAGACCTTACCCGCCCACTGCAAAAGACTACAATGTTAAAGGACTTGTCCATCGGGTAGGGGGATCCGCTTACTGGTGTGGCCGACAGCGAAACAGAGAGAAACCGCCCATGAAAGGGAGAGGGCAGAAGGAGTACAGAGAGAAGTGTGACAGCACGTGCTGCAGAAGAAGCAGCAAGAGGCCCATGTAGACGCCATGGAGAGAGGTGACCGGAGAGCTCCAGCACGTGAGCTAGAAGCAGAGGACTCCACCAGCAGTCCAGAAGTAGATCTGGACTAGTTGCTCCTGGTAGACCTGGAGTTTGTGCGGATGGAGATGAACAAGCTGAGTTGGCAGTTGAGACAAGCCCAGGTGGATGCTGTGGAATGATGGAAGGAGGCCCTGCTGGAGAAGATGTTGCAGCATTGGATGGCCTTATGACCCACATACCCAACCCCCAAGGAGGATGAGGGAAGACCCAGCACCGGAGAGGCAACAAGCAAAGGTACTGATACTGCCCTGGTAGCTTAGGACACCTTAGTTGGGCTTTTAAACCCCTCAACGGCCCTTGAACCCAGTCTGGTTTTCAAAAACCTGGATTGGGACCGAACCGTAGATGTTGGGGATAGGCTGGAGGCCCCATTACTGCCTGACCCAACAACCCGGCAAGCCCATGCGGAGACAGTCGGCTTCCAGTGGGGAGGAACTAATTGGGTTCCCTAAGGAAGCACAAGCAAGAGAGGCCGGGGTAAAGACCCTAAGCTGAGAGGACTACTGTGAACAGCAGCATACCCAGTGGAAGGCAGAGGAGAAGGAGCGGCAGGCCCAGTGGAGAGCAATGGAGGACTGAAACTAAAAGGCAAAAAGCCAAGCCCACAGAGCTAAGGCAACCAACCGGGTTCCACAGAGGCAGGGCACGGTGGTCAAGTTCAACCTAAAGAAAGGTTGGGACTTCATCAGAGAGTCTGGGGCAGTCACAGAACTGTTTGTTACCCGGCGGGATGTGGAGTCGCACCTGCCCAAAGGACACCTTGATCGTGATCTGTACCCGGGGGATTGCATAATTTATATCCGGCATGCAGGCAAGCAGGGGTTGGTAGTGCTCAGTGTGAAACAAGCGCGTGCAGAAACGCTACCCCCAGTGCCAGTAGTTGCTGAGCCAGACCAACCCCCAGTAGCGTCGACCCTGGCTGCAATATCAAGATAGGCAGCTTCAGACCTGGCTGCAGCATCGGGCCAGTTTTTGCCACCAAGCGTGGAACTTGAGACAGGACTCTCCCAGCAACGAGGAGGTGACCAAGGGTCCTATGTACTGCCCTGAAAGCAGAAGTAAAGAGTGGCTGCATTTATGCAAATTCTTAGATAACCTGGTTAGGTGCTAAATGTGTGATAATGTGTGTTTAGTTGATCGTTAGTAAGAGTGAGTACCTGGTAATAAATGGACAATATGATCATGGACGGTGAATGACCAAAACTTTCTATGTAAATAGTTAGCACTTAATGTACTCCTTGTTGGTTTTATAGCCAGAATTGTGGGTACTACCTGGACATCTTGCATTCATAAGTTGACCAAAGAACCAAAACCATCTGGCGTGGCTGAAATGTGGTCCAACGAGGTGACCAGTGATGTCCTGTAACCACGCCCAGGGCCAACATTGAGGTTTGAGACAGGTTCCCCCATATTGCACTTAGGATGGTGAGATGGCCACCCTGGTTGGGGATCTCACTGGGCCCTGCTGAACTTGGTTGAAAAAGTTTATTTAGTGTGATGTTATATATCATGTACTTTTATATCCCTGGTAATTATATGCAATGCTGAAGTGAAAAGTGCCTCCCATAAAGGGAAGAAAGATTTACTTGTGTTACTGTTATACCTATTGAAATGCATTTCAGAAATTTTTTTGCATGTTTAACACCTGATATACTCTGCTCCAGCCCATGAACATGCTGTGTTTTACTGCGGGAAGAGGGTGGGGGAAATGTGGTGCCCCTGGGGGTCCAGTCGCCACACAGGTACTGCATCTCAGCCAGAGGTGTGGTACCCCACTCTTGGGTACGGAGGAGGCACAACCCAGTACTCAGACACCTGCATTCAACAGCCGCATCCACGCACAGCCACATCCACACACACTCACTAAAAGGGTGGCCACATAGGGTCCGACCCGGTTCCGAGTACCTCACGGCCCTGGTGGGGCTTGTCATACTAGCCATACTAGTCATACTATCTCCTGCTTCCTGCTCCTGGGGCCTGCAAATCCCGCAAGTGTGACATGCTCTCTTTTCTTAAAATACAAGCATGCCCTACCCGGAAGTGGCTTTAAGCCTATGGCTGAGAAGCACAGAATATTTAAGGCACCTTTTCCTATAGGAAGTGAATGAGCAATGTAGTCCACTAGTTGTCAGGACCCCTTTATCCTTGCTGTTCTCATGTCCGAAACTTTACCCTACCATGACTGTTTCCTAGCCTTGCTACACCTGCAAGAACATGTCTGTACAAGTCCTGCTTCTGTACCATCAGTGCCAGCCTGAACCAGCCCTATTAACATGCTCGCTGCACCTACACTATCAGCCGTCCGGCAGCACCCATCTACACAGAGACTGCATCTTTCTGCATCCAGCCATCCAGGCTGCACCTACCTAGACGCTGTCCCTGCCTGCATCCAAGACTCCCAGAGTCAGCTGTTGAGGCACCCTGATCTCCTAGAGTTCCACCTGGTAGCTACCTGCAAGATCAAGCCTACATTCACCACCAGAAGCTCTAATGAAGACTAGGTAGTCGCTTCAGTTTGCCCCTCCAGGTCAAGTTCAGTGCCTTGCCACAGTGGGTTCATTCTCACCCACTCACCCCCACTCAAATTACAATGATTAGCAGCTGATTTTGTCTGCACATAGCTAAATAAAATGTGTTGGACCAACTACTTATTATGTTGTGTGGGGGACAGGACATTTACTTCTGCAAAGGGGCCCACCAGAGGATTCACTTGTCCTCCGTATGCTAGTGTAAGCCTGCTTGATACCGCTGAATGTATTCTAGGAATAAGTAGGAGCTGAGCTGTAGTACCTAAACAGTGAATGGTCCAGGGGTGTTCTTGATCGACACTATGTTTGCTTCTGGCAGACGTGGGACTTTCTAACAGCTCATTGATGGGTGTGCTGGGAATTAGACTCCAGTAATCTGATGCTGATGATATTCTTCATATAGGTCATCAATATTGTAGTCCTTGACAACCATTGAAAACTTGTATACTTGTATAATAAATACGTCTTATGTTTGGTGCGAAATAAAGGCGAATTGACAACAAAAGTCAATAGAACTAATTCATTCATTCTGAATGCATTACTATTCTGGCTCAAATTTCGGCATTTGGACTTTGGAGGCAAAAGAATTTTGAATGTTTTTTAGAAAATTGATACAAAACCAAATCTGTTCTCTTATCAACAATTTGTAATCCTAACAATTTGCTTGTTTCTGAAGAATATTTTAGATTTGTATTTGTTAGATTTGTTATGATTTTGTTATGTCATCCATAGTTTTAAAGGGATCCTGTCACCCCCAAAACACCTCCTAAGGTATTAAAAGCTGTCCCTAGAGCATATTAACACTTTCCCTACACTCCTTTTACCTCCTAAATGCACATAGTCAAAGTGAATAAAAACGTTATTATAGTACCTCATTACTGATGATAATGAGTGACTATGCTATTCATAGTCACTCATCCAGGCTGCCCCTCTTCTTCATATCACGCCTGAATAGGCGTGATCTACATCACAGATTCAAATTGCCGCCTCTCTGCGCGCCTCCCCGCTCTCCCATTGCGTCCGGGCTTCAGTGTGGGGCTGTATGACGCGATCCGCGTCATTCCCGGCGCCGGGTGACGTATTTATACCCGCGCCGCGCTGTCAGCTTCAAAATGCGCATCAGTAATGAGGTACTATAATTACGTTTTTATTCACTTTGACTATGTGCATTTAGGAGGTAAAAGGAGTGTAGGGTAAGTGTTAATATGCTCTAGGGACAGCTTTTAATACCTTAGGAGGTGTTTTGGGGGTGACAGGATCCCTTTAAGAGTATATATTTTCTGAAAACCCTCTCCTAAGAATCCCTACCATTTAAAAGAAATGAAGGTCCAGTTTTCTTCCTTTAAAGGGAACCTGTCAGCTTGTTTTAACCCCCTATCCTATCACTACCTGTCCCTGCACCTTGCTAGCTCATCCCTAACCATCCCTGTCTGAGCTAAAGCTGCAATATAATGCTTGATAAAAGTGATTTATTATCTTACATTTTACTATGGTAAGAGCCTTACAGTCTATGTCCGTAGACTGACATGAGCAGTCTCCGGGTCTCAATTCTCCCCCCCTCGCTGCTCTTATCACGCCCAGCTGGGCGTATTCCTTTTCCTGTGCTTTCCCTATTTTGAAATTCCTCCTCCTCATAGTATGACATGCAGCCGGAACGTCATTACAATGTCATTACAATACAATGTATTACTTAATTTGCAGAAGTTAAGAGAGACGCCATCAGAGTTTTTAGATGTTGCGTGCAGCAGAGCTCAGAGAGCTAACCCTGCCCATACAACAGTTCTCTGTGTATATTGTCTATTAACAGTAGGCTGCTTCTCAGGGAGGGGGCATGTCGGATGACATGGCATAAGGCGGCTAGTCACATGAATAATAATGTCCTAGTGATCAAACTATACTTCCAAACTTTTGAAGAATAGAAAGTGGTACAAATCATTTGGCGGGCATAGCCTGGTGTGGCAAATTTTGCAAATGCTCCTAGCCATGTGCAAGGCCACATGTATTTACCATTTCTCTATATCATGACAGGAGGAGGTTTCAGAGGGGTGTTGTCAGTAAAGGATTTTCAGCTGATGCCCCCTCCACACTAGAGATGGGCGAATCCTAAATTACTCGGACTCGCTAGACTGTAACGAGTCTGAGTCCAGGACTCGCTACTCGTTGCGAGTCTAGCGAGTCCAATGTAAATGAATGGGGAGGCGAGTATTGCAGCGATTCCTCTGCTGCCGGACCCTATAAGGGGTCTGGCAGCAGAGGAAAAACCTGCAAATCCCCATGTTATTCTTTTAAAGCCAGCAGCAAAAAGCCGCTGGCTTTTAAAGAATAATAAAAAATAAAAAAAAAGATTGAAGGGGGGAGGGGGGAAGGGGGGTCAGGGGGGGTGAGGGGGGAGAGGGGGGGTGCACCGGCCCGGCCGGCTACTTACCCCTGCCTCCGCCGCCGCTGCCGCCTCAGCCGCAGACTCGCTCCCCGAGTCTCTCTGCTTCTGTTTCCGGAGATTCCCGAATGGTGACAAGAGCAGTGAATAAATTAACTTGCGTCACTGCTCGGGAATCTCCGGAGCAGAGCGAGTCTGGCTGACAGCAGAGTTCAGCTCAGGTCCTAATGCCCTGAGCTGAACCCTGACTGTTTAGTCAGTTCTCAGCTCTGCTACATCCCTGTCTGTCTAAGCACAGACAGGGAAGTAGCAGAGCTGAGATTGCGTTTTGGACTACGTCGGACGGAAGAGGATTTTTAAAATAAAGATGGAGTCCCTAATGGCTTTTTTGTTTTATTTTTAATAAAAAATTTTCTCTGTGTTTTTTTTTTTATATTGATTACTGGAAATTCATGGCGGTCATGTCTAATATTGGCGTGACCGCCATAAATTTCGGGCTTAGGGCCAGCTGATAATACAAAGCTGGCCCTAACCCCTTAATTACCCAGTGAGCCATTGCCACCAGGGCCACTGGAAGAGCGGGGTTCAGCGCCAAAAGATGGCGCTTCAATGAACGCGCCATCTTCTGGGGCGGCTGCGGGCTGCAATTTGCAGCGGGGGGTGCCCAGACAGCTTGGGCCTCCCTGCGCTGCGGATTCCAACCCCCAGCTGCTTAGCTGTACCTGGCTAGACATAGAAATTGCGCGGAGCCCCACGCATTTTTTTTTAAATTATTTCATGAAATTCATGAAATAATAAGAAAAGGGGGCTCGCCTATATTCTTGTGTCTGGCCAGGTACAAATAGGCACCTGGGGGTTGGGGGCAGCCCGTCGCTGCCTGCTGGATCTGGCTGGTTCCAGAAATACGGCGAAGCCCACGTGAAATTTTTCTGAAAAATCCATAAAACAATCCTAAAAAAGGTACTGCCTCTTTATTAACCCCTCCACCATGGTCGAGGGGTTAGTAAAGATGCAATCCTTTTTTAGGATTGTTTTATAGATTTTTCAAAAAAAAAAATTACGTGGGCTTCGCCGTATTTTTGTAACCAGCCGGATCCAGCAGGCAGCGACGGGCTGCCCCCAACCCCCAGGTGCCTATTTGTACCTGGCCGGACACAAGAATATAGGCGAGCCCTTTTTTTTATTATTTCATGAATTTCATGAAATAATAAAAAAAAAAATGCGTGGGGCTCCGCGCAATTTCTATGTCTAGCCAGGTACAGCTAAGCAGCTGGGGGCTGGAATCCGCAGCGCAGGGATGCCCAAGCTTTCTGGGCACCCCCCGCTGAAAATTGCAGCCCGCAGCCGCCCCAGAAGATGGCGCATTCATTGAAGCGCCATCTTCTGGCGCTGAACCCCGCTCTTCCAGCGGCCCTGGTGGCATTGGCACGCTGGGTAATAAAGAGGTTAGGGCCAGCTTTGTATTATCAGCTGGCCCTAAGCCCGAAATTTATGGCGGTCACGCCAATATTAGACATGACCGCCATGAATTTCCAGTACTCAATATAAAAAAAAAAACACAACACAGAGAAAATTTTTTTATTAAAAATAAAACAAAAAAGACATTAGAGACTCCATCTTTACTCCAAAAATCCTCTTCCGTCCGACGTAGTCCAAAAACGACATCTTCACTGCCACAACCCTGTGCATACATATACATATCTATGCACAGGGAGTGAGCAGGCTGAGAACTATCTCAGCTCTGCTACATCTCTGTGTAGGCGGGCTCTAGGACCCTGGAGCTGCCGCAGCCCGCAAGTCCCAGAGCCCAGCACACAGCACATAGCAGAAGCCGGAAGAGAGGTAAGGAGCATTTCTCCCCCCTCTCTTCCTTCGCTCCCTGCGGACTCGTTACTGACTGCGAGTATTCCCTGAGATTACTCGCAGTGTAACGAGTCGGGCGAATCCCTTACTACTCGGCGAGTACCGAGTAGTAACGAGTAGATTCGCCCATCCCTACTCCACACTGCAAAGTGTAGACCCAAATCTGGGACTGTCCCACTGTATCTAGAAAGGAAGGCTTAAAAATGAGTGGATCGATTCACCTGACTCTGGTCCATCATCCAGTTCAGTGGTACCTGGTGGCTAAACGGGAGGTTTGTGAATCTCTCTCCTTTCGGCATTCCTGGTGTGGCTTTTTATTAGCCAAGGCTGGCACAACAACATATATGTGTCATGCTCAGCTGTAGTTGGAACCTATGGATTTATTTTTTTGTTCCTTTACTTATAGTTGTAGCAGTCAGAACTTCATCATTTTTATGTAAGCTTTATTACCGTATATACTCGCGTATAAGCTGAGTTTTTCAGCCCGAAAATTGGGCTGAAAATTCCCTTTCCTCAGCTTATACGCGAGTCAGTGCTGGAGGGGGCTGGAGGAGGCTGGGGAGGCTGACGAGGCTGACAATTATTCAGGTTCCCCTCACAGTATGGCGCCCCCCCCTCACAGGATGGCCCCCGCATGCAGCGCTGCGCACATACATTACCTGGCTATCAGCTGTCACCCTCCGGTGGCGGATCACTGCTCCTGGCTCCGGGCTGCATCTTCATCTGTGTCTTCCTACTTGTCACGTGACCACTCGGAGTCGCGATGATGTCATCGCGATGAGCCCCGGCCACAAGCAGGAAGACACAGATGAAGATGCAGCCCGGAGCCAGGAGCAGTGATCCGCCACCGGAGGGTGACAGCTGATAGCCAGGTAATGTATGTGCGCAGCGCTGCATGCGGGGGGCCATCCTGTGAGGGGGGGCGCCATACTGTGAGGAGGACGCCATACTGTGAGGGGGACCTGTATACCACACTGCTGGGGCTGTATACTATGCTGGGGACCTGCTGTATACCACACTGCTGGGGCTGTATACTATGCTGGGACCTGCTGTATACCACACTGCTGGGGCTGTATACTATGCTGGAGACCTGCTGTATACCACACTGCTGGGGCTGTATACTATGCTGGGGACCTGCTGTATACCACACTGCTGGGGCTGTATACTATGGTGGGGACCTGCTGTATACCACACTGCTGGGGCTGTATATTATGCTGGGGACCTGCTGTATACCACACTGCTGGGGCTGTATACTATGCTGGGGACCTGCTGTATACCACACTGCTGGGGGCTGTACACCTGTGCTGGGGTCCACCCTCGGCTTATACGCGAGTCAATACGTTTTCCCAGGTTTTGGGGGCAAAAGTAGGGGGGTCGGCTTATACATGAGTATATACGGTATATGACATCTGGCTTTCTTTGTGTCTGTAAGGCCATGTTCATACATAGCATAAATACTAAAGGAGTCTGCACCAAACTACATAATAACAATCTTCTCTGGTGTTTTCATTTTTGCATATTTATTAAGTGCCTTTTATGCATTTTTTATACAATATTTGGTATATTTGGTGCAAATATGAAGCTGTGTTTTTTTAATGTGTGTTTTTCTATACTACAGAAAAGCTTTGATTCTTCACTTGAAAGAGTACCTGCAATTCATTACATGTTTTTTTTTTTTTTTATGCTCCACATAGCGACCTCTAGAGAAAAAAAGCACCAAAACCGCACAGTTCAGCATTCTTTACTCATGTGGGCGTAGTTTTCTTGAAATCACTTTTGGACAGTTAAACACAGCAGAATTGTAAATGTACAAAAAGAAAAAACGTTGTATTTTAAGTGCAGAATCAAAGCTTTTCTGTACTATTAATATAGCACTTAAAACGCAGATTCACCTCTGCACCAAAAATGTATAAAATAAGGGGGAAAATGCATAAATAATGTAGCTAAAGTTACCGTTACACGGCACGATGTTGGAACGATGTCTGCAACGAACCTGTGGTTGCGCGGTCGATGCAGATATCGTTTAGACATCATTGGTGACATGTCACATATCTAGATATTGTGGACAAGTCACCAACAATGTTGTGAGCAGGTATCGTTCGCAAACCCCGCGAATGATCCTTGCTCATTGCTGTGAATGGGCGAAGCCATCCACGACATCGCGGTGTGACACAGAACGATGCAGCAGGTTGCTGGAGTTGAGATCGTCAGGTTTTCCAACATGTTGGTAAACCTGTCAACTCCCATCCAACGATTTATCGTAGCAACTTGCCAGAGTCACACGCAACGAGGTTGCTGGTATGCCTCCAAACCCGTGACGTATCAGCGATGTCGTTGACAATGTTGCGCCATGTAACGAGGCCTTTACAGAAGGAAGGAGAGAAATATAAATAAGAGAAATACATAAATAGGGAGAGTTTAGAGAAAGGAATTAGAAAATGATAGTAGTTACATATGGGTTTTTGACCTTACAATTTTCCTTTAATGCATCTTGTGGTGTGGACACCTGCAGAAAAAAGCAGTAGAGAAAACGCATCATTTACATTACATTTAATAGCATTACATTTTATTACATATTTTAATGGCATTAATAGGGAAAAAAATCACGCCAATTTATTTTATGCCATTTACTGATACCCATAAATAATCTGATTGCTGCTGTGTTGTGCAGACCAAAACAATTATGGCCACTTTACACACATCAACTTATCTGTCCAACTTCTGACCAACTTGCTGGTTGCAGTGAAATCATGGACACATTGTTACATTTGTACACAGCCACAAAATGGAGCAATGTGTCCATGATTTCACTGCAACCAGTAAGTTGGTCAGAAGTTGGACAGATAAGTTGGTGTGAGTAAAGTGGCCCTTAGGCGGCCGTCACACGCTTCAATGTCCTGCACGATATCGTTTAAGCGATCTGCTTTTTGATCGCTTAAGCGATATCGTTTGTGCGTCGCTGCGTACAATCAAGCGATTTTACAATGTAAAATCGCTTGATCGTGACATCGCAGATATGAGAGCCGGAGCTCATATCAAGCGATAATTGCTTGATCAATCTGCTTCATCGTGGTGTATGACACCACAATGAACGATCTCCCAGCGGCAGAGCCTATGCTGGGAGATGTTATCTATGGTAAACGTCGGGTTACTAAGCGCCGCGCGGCGCCTAGTAACCCGATGTGTACCATAGTTACCAGCGATCTCGCTGGTCCACATCGCTGGTGAGTCTGCCTGTGTGACAGCTCACCAGCGATGTGAGCGATATTGTTAGCGATCGCGCGTGCACGTGATCGCTTACAATATCGCTCACGATATTGTAGCGTGTGACGGCCGCCTTAGAGGGATATAAAATATGTCTGTTATTTGCTGATTTGTGATGTTTATTATTCTTTTAAAAGAGCATTACAATTACATTTATCTAATTGTTTTTGATAATTTTTTTTAGTAATTTTATAGGAAGTTTGTGTAACTGCAGACTTCTCAATATTCGCATGTCACATACTTGTGGTCACATGACTGCTCAGTCTCACCACCAGCATTGGAGAAAGTCTGTAGTTACATAGAGTGACTGCAGATTTTTGTGAAAAATCTGGACAACCCCTTTAAGTTTTGATTCTGGTAACAACCTCCTAAGGCTTGTTAACCAGGGAAATAATAGGGCAGACTATTGTTCCTGACCACTGCTTATCTGCTGATCACAGAACACAGGAGCAAGTGGTTATTGCATTATTATGGCATCTTTCATACATACATTTTTGTGTTTAAAGGGAATCTATCAGGTCAAAAATCCATATGTAACTGCTATCATTTTCTAATTCCCTTCTCTAAGCGCTCTCTATTCATGTATTTCTATTATATATACTTCCCTCCTATCCTCTGTAAACTTCAAAATAAAATATTAATTCCATCTGTCAATCACAGTGACCTCTCTGCTGCCCACTCCCCAAGGAATGAATATTCATGCATCACTACACTGCCCTGCTCTCTTCTCTGATCTGTCTGCTGTGTGACTTATTGCAGAACAGAAAGAAGAGGGAGAAGGTGTGTGCTATTGCTCTTAGCTGCAGCTCTTCATGTCATTGTGTATATCTGCCGCATGTGTGTAGTGTGTGCAGTCTGAGATATTTCTATGTGATTATAAGAACATTTGATCATTTGCTCAACAGATGCTCAACCTACATGTAGGTAGGAAAATCATAGTTCATATAAGCACAGAAATATCTTTCACAGTGTACACAGTGCAGGACAAAACACCTCCCCCTTCCCAGCACAGAGCACAGAGGGGAGGGAGGGACAGAACACCAGCTTGGATAGGCATGGATATTTAAATAAAACTTTATTCACCAGCCGGACTATTAGGCTGTGAATATAATGGAAAGGACTAATGCAGCAGCTACCTGCAGGGTGTGAAAATGCTTATAGAAAGGAAACTACAAATGGTACAATAATGATTTTACATGTTTTGAAAAGGTCTGCCCAAGCACTATTCAAGGGTAATATTAGTATCATAACTGAAAAATGACCCGACAGTGTCTCTTTAAAAGGTGCCTGCAATGCTCTGAACAGAAGCATGGCCAGCTTTTAAAAGGAAGCTATTACCAGAAAATGCTCTGATATGCCTGTAGGAACAGTCTAGCAGGCTTTGCATACAGGATATTCCTTATGGATGCCAAATAAATATGTAATTATTAATGACAATTGCAATAAAATCTTGAAATTATTATTTTTTTAAACTTATATTGGACTTTCCCCTTCACAGAGATCATTATTGCAACATACAGACAAAACCCCAAAGAGTTAATCTAGAAATTAGGCTCTGCTTCATCTGTTTCAATATTTCAGACACGTGTCAACTTCAGTAAAGTGATATTCTGTTTTAATTATTGATTGATGCACTTTTGTTTTGGTCCAGTTAAAAATAATTTAAAAAGACAGCTTTAGGTCAGCTAAACTTGACATTTAAAAAAATGCCTGACCTTTTGAATAAAATACATAGAACTTTGACAGACAGTCAGCATGCAACACAAAAGTCTCCATCCTGCAGTGGGGAAAAAAATCTACAATATGCACTTTTATGTCAAAGAAAAATGGAACTGTTGACTTCAATCCAAGCAACTAAATACATAATTGTGATATTAATGTATATACACAAGATTTAAAATTAGATCATCCACTATTGTGTATTAGTAGATAAATGTGTGTTGTATTTTGGAATATTAAGTACTGTAAATTTTAGTGTCAATTTATAAAAATTAAAATCATCAACTCACAGAAATAATGTTATTCCAGGAACACAGATTATTAACTTAAAGGGAACCTGTCAGGTCCTCGGTGCCCCTAGAACCACTAGCAGTTCTGTGCACATATCAAAATTCCCTACCTTACTGTCCGTTCATTGATTTGCACACATAAACTGATCTTTAGAAAAAGTATCTCTAAAGATGGTTAGTAGTGATGATGAGCAAGTAGTAAGACATTCGGGTTCAAATAGCTCTAACCGAAAGCTTTGAACTGTTTAAGTGTTAGGATCCGAGAGAGTTCTCCATTGACTTACATTGGATTCGTTACTTGTTACTCGTTCAAAGTTTTTGGTTAGAGCTATCCAAACATGAATATCTTAATACTTGCTCATCACTATTCGTTAGTTGATTAGTGCTCTGACTAGTCCGCATTACGCGTTAGTTCTCTTGACTAGTCAGCCCATTTAGCATATTATCACTCCCAAGTGGGTGTGATAACACGATTTACTATGCCCAGGATCATCTGCATTTCGATACAAAGACACGCCTACCTGTCACATTTATGCGTCCGGCTTCAGAGAGACTCACGACGCATGACTGGACATTGTCCGCACTTCCCGGCATGTGCATGTATGGTTGACTTTCGATCATGCACAGTCGGAGTGCATACACCATACATGCATGCATGGCTTTGTATAGTGACGCAGGTGATGCTGGCTACCTAAATCAAGAAAAATAAACTGCACACTCAAATAGCAGAGAAACTCACCGACAAATAGCCATGTAAGACATCCATTGAATCCTAGCAGGAGGCTGCCAGCTCCACTGAGAGGTAACACAGGTGTCTGAATACCGGTGCTCAATCAAAAGCAACCAACCAAGCATTGGGGGCGGTTGTAGCACCTGCGACCAGCCATGCTATGGGGGAGGTGATTGGTGGTATTTGTAGACACAAGGTTACTATTGGGCGTCAGTCACACATGCACATGTGACGCATAGTGTCAGATTGCAGCCTATTGGTCACGCCCATGGTATTAGATCAGGTGGGCTGCTACACACCATGGCTATTTTTCGGTAGGTTTTTCTGAGTTTTATGTCCTTTTGGTGATACACTCAAATAGCACTCATATGACATTTGGAATATCCAATGGATTTCACTCGTCTTAGTCTGCTGGATGAAACTCAGGAAAAAGTTTTGTATGCAAATAAAAGGTGAGCGACCCCTAAAAGCCAGTTCCAGGTAACATAGAGCGCAGTATTAACTAGATAATCTGAAGAGCGGTGACCTCACTGAGAAGACAAGCAGAACAGCGTTGAATACCAGAGAAGGCAGTGAATGGTGAGTATATTGACACACTAGACTAAATATATATACATATACACACAGATTTAGGGAAAAATTCCTTCATGGGAGTGTTACTTTATAGAAGCACTCTCATTAATGTATTTATTCATTTAATACAGTTATGGCTGAAGGTGTTGCCACCCTTGAAATTGTTACAGAAAATTAAGTATTATTATAATTGCACATGTTTTGTTGTACATTAGTTTATTTCCTTTGTATATTACAACAAAACAAAAAAAAGCAGAGCTAAAAAGGGAAATTGAACATCATTTCAAACAAAACCCCCAAAATGGGCTAGTCAAATTGTTGGCATGCTCAACTTAATATTTGTTTGCACACCCTTCGGAATAAATAACTGCAATCACTTCTAATAACCATGAATAAGCTTCATTATCTCTCAACGAGAATTTTGGACCATTCTTCTTTTGCAAACTGCTCTAGGTCTCTCATATTTGAAGGATGCCTTGTTCCAACAGCAATTGTAAGATCTCTGTAAAGGTGTTCAATGGGATGTAAATCCAGACTCATAGCTGGACATTTCAGAACTTTCCAGTGCTTTTTTTTCATTCAATTCTGGTTGCTTTTGAAGTATGTTTGAGGTCATTGTATTGCTGAAAGACCCATGATCTAGAGCACAAACCTGGTTTTATGACGCTGACACTATAATCTCACTAAGAATCCTTTGGTAATCTTCAGATTTCATTATGCCTTGCATGCAGTCATAGCAGCCAGTGCCAGAGGCTGCAAAACAACCCAAACACTTCTTGAACACCATCATATTTGACTGTATCTACTGTGTTGTTTTCTTTGTACAGTAGGCATCATTCCATTTTTATTAAATAGTAGAATGATGTGCTTTACCAAAAAACTCTATCTTGGCCTCACTGACTACAAGACCCTCTCTTGCCTTACTTACGTAAATTTTGGCAAATTGCAGTGTAGGCCTTAAAGGGATCCTGTCACCTCCAGAATGCCTCCTAAGCTACCAAAACATGTCCCAGCAGCATCCTATCACTAATCTCACACTCCTTTTGTCTCCTAAACGCATCCTGTGAAAGTGCATAAAAACATTTTAATACTTACTCATTAGTGATTATAATTAGCAGGGGCTATATTCTTTAGCCCTTAGGGTGTGTTGTTTTGCAGCTCCAGGATCCACCCTCTCTCATTGCCCTCCCCCCTCTCTATCACTCACAGAATCCAAATCATTAGTCCTGCCTTCAGCTTCACATCACAGCAGCACACAGGGCCGGATCCAGGTTTCTGTGGGCCCCGGGCGAAAAAGTCTCAGTGGGCCCCCTTTAGTACATATCATGGACTATAATATATATATTGCCGCACACTTACCGCAAGCCCCATAGACAATGCATGGGGCTTGCAGCAAATGAGAAGCAAGTGCAGCCGCTAGGCGGAAAATGCGGCAGATGCGGATTTTTTTACCGCAACTGCCACATTTGAAAAAAACGCCTATGTGAAGGCAGCCTTACAGGAACAGTGACTGCCGAAACCAGCAAGAGCTGTTTCTGACTGTGAATATATTACACGTTGTTAGGAGCGGGATAAAGTGCGTTTGCATTCCCTTGCGCTTTTTAAAAATACCCTTCAAATGCAAAATGTTGCATTTTTGTGCGTCTGAGGGTGCTTGGTATATACACAAGCATCCTCAAGCGCACAAATAATGCAAGCAGCTCAATGGAGCCGCACTGCCATATGGGTGGCACCGCAGCCAAGCGGAGTGTCTGGCCGTCCGGATCTCTCTTTCTCCTCACCTTTCTTCTCGCTGCTTCGGTCTCCTCCGGTCACTCTGCACATATCAGCACAGTGATGACATCGTGCCCCTCCATGCTGAGCTGCAGAATGCAGACAGCGGCAGAAGAGACTCTGGAGAAGAATGCTGCTGACAAAGGTGGCTGAGACTATAGGAGCGGAATCCGCAGGGG
Source organism: Allobates femoralis (assembly GCA_033576535.1). Taxonomy (NCBI): domain Eukaryota; kingdom Metazoa; phylum Chordata; class Amphibia; order Anura; family Aromobatidae; genus Allobates; species Allobates femoralis. Next base: position 182,670,086 of record JARQOC010000004.1, on the reverse strand, counting down.
GCTACCACTGGTACACATACCTCGTACGCACGCGGCTCTGCTCCGTACACCTTGTACGCACGCGGCTCTGCTCCGTACACCTCGTACACACGCGGCTCTACTCCGTACACCTCGTACACACGCGGCTCTGCTCCATACACCTCTTACGCACGCGGCTCTGCTCCATACACCTCGTACCCACGCGGCTCTGCTCCATACACCTCGTACCCACGCGGCTCTGCTCCCTACACCTCGTACCCACGCGGCTCTGCTCCATACACCTCGTACCCACGCGGCTCTGCTCCATACACCTCGTACCCACGCGGCTCTGCTCCATACACCTCGTACCCACGCGGCTCTGCTCCCTACACCTCGTACCCACGCGGCTCTGCTCCATACACCTCGTACCCACGCGGCCCTGCTCCATACACCTCGTACCCACGCAGCTCTGCTCCATACACCTCGTACCCACGCGGCTCTGCTCCTTACACCTCGTACCCACGTGGCTCTGCTCCGTACACTTTGTACCCACGCGGCTCCGCTCCGTACACCTTGTACCCACGCGGCTCCACTCCGTACACCTAGTACACACTCGGCTCTGCTCCGTACACCTCGTACACACACGGCTCTGCTCCGTACACCTCGTACACACACGGCTCCACTCCGTACACCTCGTACACACACGGCTCCACTCCGTACACCTAGTACACACTCGGCTCCGCTCCGTACACCTAGTACCCACTCAGCTCCGCTCCGTACACCTAGTACACACTCGGCTCCGCTCCGTACACCTAGTACCCACTCGGCTCCGTTCCGTACACCTAGTACACACTCGCCTCTGCTACATTCACACTGTAAATCCCTCCTGACCCCACACATAAACTTCACCAAATTGCTATACCCCTAGTACACACTCACCTCTGCTACATTCACACTGTAAATCCCTCCTGACCCCACACATAAGCTTCACCAAATTGCCATACCCCTAGTACACACTCACCTCTGCTACATTCACATTGTAAATCCCTCCTGACCCCACACATAAGCTTCACCAAATTGCCATACCCCTATTACACACTCACCTCTGCTACATTCACACTGTAAATCCCTCCTGACCCCACACATAAACTTCACCTAATTGCTATGCTGGCCATCATGATGCTCAGAGTCCTGCATACACTGAGGAGCTGGTCATGTGACCCCTGACTCCACCCTCCATTGACATCATCACAGGTCCTGTCAGCCCAGAGTGTGCAGCTCTGTCGGCTCCCACGGAGGGAGATCTCCGGAGCTGCAGGAGGCTAAGTGCGCCCTCCCTGCAAATGACCCCCAGCTGCCCCTGGATATGGCCCTGGCTGTGGGGGCAGTGTGCCCAGGGGTCCCTGAGGGCTAGGGTCACATTTGCATTGTGACCCTTGCCTAATGCAAGTATTTTCAGCTGCAGCACATAGCTTTTAATGCTATGTGCTGGAGCCCATAGAAACCCGATGTTTACCTTGGCAACCATTGGTTGTCAATGTAAATATCGGGTTTCTATGGGCTCCGTTGCTGGCAGCGCATAGCATTAAACGCTCTGCGCTGTATCAGACAATACTTGCGTCAGGCTAGGGTCACAATGCAAGTGTGACCCTAGCCCTCAGGGACCCGGTGGGCCCCCTCCAAGCAGTCGGGCCCCGGCACTTGCCCGGGTGCGCCGGGTGCTGACGCCGGGCCTGGCAGCACAGACAAAGAGAGGGTGGATTATTCGGGGCATGAAAATGAGCACCTAGGGAAGGCTTAGAGCAGTGATGGCGAACTCCAGGCCTCGAGTGCCGCACACAGTGCGGGTTTTCAGGATTTCCTTAGAGTTTGACAGTTGGTAATTTGATTGCCAACTGTCAAATGCAATGGAAATCCTGAAAACCTGGACTGTGTGTGGCACTCGAGGCCTGGAGTTCGCCATCACTGGCTTAGAGTCTCACAAGGGACGCCCTCTGAGACTTATTCAGAGACAAGAAGTCTCAGATTTCTAAGCGTATATTATTGATTATTCCAATGTTACAGAGCACTTTTTTACAGAAAAGGAGCACTAATACTGATATGTTAGGGTGCAGGGACAGGTATTAATAGGGTTGGGGGTGATTTGGAGGGGTCAGGTTCCCTTTAATGTCTCTATGTCATTCAGCAATGGGGTCCTACTGGGTCTTCTGCCATAGTGTTTCATTTCTTTCAAAAATTGACGGATAGTTTGCACTGACACTTGTGCACCTTGGATCTGAAAGACCACTTGAAGTTCTTTGGAACTTCATTTGGTCTGCTTATCCATCATTTGGTCTATCCTACATTGCAACCTTTCATCAATTTTTCTTTGCTCTCCACATTCAGAGAGATTAGCTACAGTGCCGTGGGTTGTAAACTTGGCTCATTCTACACTCTTTGTATGAACCTAAAGTCTACAATGAAAGCCTATGGAATCTCATTCTGATGCTTTATAGACTTACATTATAAAAGTCACTTCTGGGTCATGCAGACGTGGCCAGTTTGCAGAGGTGGTGACGTTACTGACAGGAGGAGAACATAGCTGTTTTTTTTCAAAGTGTTTTTGTAATATTAATAGTTGATGTAGTTGGAGATGACTGTTTACAATAGAGCAAATTACAAAGAAGAAGGATAAGCTGCACAGCATTATTCTTCTAAAGGGGTGCTACAACGTGTATGTAAAAGGATACAGAAAATGTCAATAAGCACATATCCATGGACCAGTGCACACCACAGTATTTGTGACAAAGTTTATTAAAAAATTAGCAAAGAAACTGGTGCAATGAACATATTAAAACCATTTAAAAACAAGATAGGTCCCATGACCCTGGTTGCATAATTCCTGTGTAATCATATATAATTCTATATCAAGAACCTTGGGGATGAAACATTAAGTGCGTTCACACCACCCTTGTAGCTTGGCATAATATAACACATCACTGTAGATGTATATCACCCATAATCTACAATATTGAAGCACAAATCAACAGGTTTTTTTCCTGTTATTTCAGCCTAAAGCACTAAGATAGTAGGGATGGGGGGAAAACCACACCACAACATACTACATCCACACATGTTGCCCAAATAATCGGCTGCAACCAGGTGGCCCGGGGCCCCACGCGTTCCGCTGCACTTGGCAGCTTCCTCAGGGGAATCTGAAGTGTGTGAACCTTTGCTTTCAGTGCCTGGTATATCAATAACTAATGTATCTAAACAGTGACGTAACTATCACAGGTGCAGGGGTTGAGATTGCACCCGGGCCCTGCAGCCTAGGAGGGCCCAAAAGTCTCTTTGACCCATAGAAAAAGACTAGTACTATTAAAGATTTGCAATAATTGGGGGCCCCGTTGGAACTTTCGCATCGGGGACCCAGAGCCTGAAGTTTCGCCACTGTATCTAAACATTTCCAGTAAGTGTTGATTAATCCTTGCCATTACTTTGGAAGAATTTTCCTCATCCCTTCCTACAAAGTGTTCTTGAGCACCATTTCAATCTGCGTTTCTCTAAAATGTGGCCAGGATCTGATTTATGCTGTATGTGGACAGGTTCCCTTTATAAGACAACATAGTATCTAAGTAGTAACTAATGCAATGAACTTCTTTACAACTCTCCCACAAACTTAACTGAAGTCTTGTAAGATAACTGCTGTTGAGATGTTCATACCCATCATTATTTTTCTCTTTTCCATTGACAGGTCAAATTGTTCCAGAGCATATATTGTATATGTAGTGATAATTCAGTGGCACTGCTGAATCTTCAGGAGAGGTCTTGCTTTTTCCATGCTAGGAAACACCTGTTTCCAGTAAAGTCTCTGAAATGGCATCCGGTGGAAGAAGTCTTAGTTGTTGGCTGTGAAGATGGCTCCATATACGTATGGGAGATTGAATCAGGTAACATTATTCTTTAGTGGTATACTAAAGGGTGATAGGAAAAACAAGGAATTGGAGCTCAAAATACATTACTTCTTCAGTTTCTACTTTTTTTACAGCACTCTAAGATTAGTGTAAGGCCCCTTTCACATCAGCGGTTTTCGCTGATCGCGGCAGTTGCGGTGAAAAAAATGCAACTGCCGCGATTACCGCATAACGACCGCACTTGTGGTTCACTTGCGGCAAGCCCCATACAATATCTATGGGGCTTGCGGTAGGTGTGCGGCAGGTGCGGTAAGTGCGGTTTCGGCACTTGCGGCAGGTGCGGCCGTGAAAAATCCGCGGTGTGACGCGTTTTTTTTCGCGGCCGCACCTGCTGCAAGTGCCGAAACTGCACTTGCCGCACTTTCCGCACCTGCCGCAAGCCCCATAGACAATGTATGGGGCTTGCCGCAAGTGCGGCCGTTATGCGGTAATCTCAGCAGTCGTGTTTCTTTCACCGCAACTGACCGGGATCAGTGAAAACTGCTGATGTGAAAGCAGCCTTAGTCAATGTATAATAAAATATTATATAGTGATACCTAGTTAGCCAAAAATATACATACAAACATTTATATGGCAAAAAAGTCAAATGTAGTCTAGAATTGATACATTCATTGGCTAACTAGAAAAATTATATTAGATTTCGAAGTACAGAAGAACCTTCATTCGTGAAGTTTACAAATGAATGACTGAGACAAGAGTATAACACATTCTTGATTCCCATGCTCCAGTTGCGGTGGTGGCGGGAGGCGGGTCTGACAACCTTGGAAGACTTTCTGAGAGATGGTCGTGTTCTCTCCTTTGAGTCCTTTTGCGACTCCCACCCCTCTTGTCGGCCTGCCTTCCTCCAATTCTGTCAGCTGGACCACTTACTCAGATCAGGACCACTCCTCAACAGCCGGGCCTCTGGCCCAGACCAATCAGCTTTGCTAAAATTTGTCCTATCTGACTCCACCAAGACCAAAGGCATGTCAAAAATCTACAAAGACTTGGTGGGGGGCGATTTGTTGATGAAACTCCCATATATGAGAATCTGGGAGAGAGACCTTGGGTTCTCCTCCCCGGTAGAGGATTGGCATGCTGCAGTATCGGAGTTGGGGCGGGCCACCAGATGTGTCAACCACACCGAAAACTTAAAGAAAATACACCTTAGGTGGTACATCCCCCCTACACGGGTGGCGCGCTTCTCTAAAAATCTGTCCCCGCTGTGTTGGAGGCAATGTGGAGGACGAGGAAGCTTGGTCCACATGTGGTGGTCTTGCCCTAAACTAGGCACATTTTGGTCTTCGGTCACGAGTCTGGTGTCCTCGGTTACGGGGATCCGTCAAAGTCTCCTGCCACAGCTTCTGATTTTAAACATAGGTCTACAAGACTTTCCCTCAACTGTCAGGGGAACAGTAGCCTACATACTCATAGCAGCCCGGCTTTGCCTGGCCGCAAGATGGAAGGCACTTCTCCCGCCCACCCTACAAGAGGTCATTGGAAAGGTCAACTGGATATTCCACCAGGAGTTCTTTCTAGCCTTGGACAAACCCACAAAGTCATCGGTTAAAAATAGATGGGAGATATGGGCCGCTCACCCGCAAGCCTCCCCAATCCCATTGGAGATGCTAGGGCTCTTCATACGCCTCTTCTTGGGATGGTGTCCCCTTATGAGCAGGGGGGCGATGAGATGATAGAACGGGATATCACCATCTCGCTGGGACAGCATGGAATAATCTGATGCGAAATCCGTTCGGGTCCCCTATAGGGACACATGCACTCACCCCACAGGGACACACACACCACAAAGAGACACACACAACACAGATACACACACACACCACAGACCCCCACACAGGGGCACACACACATACACACCGTATAGGGACACATGCACTCACCCCACAGGGACACACACACACACCACAAAGAGACACACACAACAGAGACACACACCACACAGACCCCCCCACAGGGACACACACATACACACCCTAAAGGGGCACATGCACTCACCCCACAGGGACACACACACACCACAAAGAGACACACACAACAGAGACACATACCACACAGACCCTATCCCACAGGGACACACACATACACACCCCAGGGACACACACACCACACAGACAGACACAGATGTGCACAAATCACCTCACACAACTCGCCTCATACGTGTGCTATCTTTATTTTCCAAACATAAACATCTGATTAAAAACAGCCAATGTGCAACACATGTGCCATATAGGGAATTAAAGGAAGTTCGAAGGCTAGCACTCAAATATGGCGATGGTCACGGTGCAATTGAAAGGGGCCAAGGGTCCCGTAGTCAATAGGCTATCGAGCATCAATGCACATGTACGATAGAAGTGTTTGCATCAAGTGAACAGTTTATTTACAATTTCAAGGTGAAGCGACAGGCTAACGTTTCGGCCAGGTAACTGGCCTTGTTCACAGAGTCGCTGAAAAACATTGAGAATATTTACAGTGAGTAACCAAGAGGTTGCTGTATTTACAAGATTACAGTATACGTATCTACATATATACAAGTGAAAAAATCTCATAGTTTCAAATGGTATACTGGTGATGACACAAGACTGTTAGGTCAGCGAGTTTTACAAGATCAAAGGAGAAAGAAAGGATCAACTGTACTAAGGGGTTTCATTGAGGTATTGCGATAGTGGTGGTATAGATATGTAAAAGTGGCTAGACATACCCTTAGTTGCTGAGGCTTGAGATATGGTTGTTCATGCTATAAGCATAGAGGGTAATCTTGTTTGAAGGTTTCCTGTAAAATTGAGTGCACTTAAATCAGGGCAGCAGTATAGGTAAATGGTGTAACAGTGAGGATAGCTATTGTGGTGTGTTAGTGGGCAAGAGCCCTGGAGGTATCAGACCCCTAGTTATATATACCATAAGTATAAAGCATGAGAGCTAAGTGGTTAAATGGTAATCAGGGTGATAGGGGAGGATATATTATGGTATCCTGCACTGGAATAAAGTGTGCACAACTGCTGTGTCTGTCTAAGGCCAACTCAAATGTGTCACAGGTGAGGTATATTAGTATATACATAGTTACCCAGGGGAAAGTTGTATTTTGTATCTCAGCCTGCAGTAGTAGCTGGTCACCTGTATGGAGGTATAGTAGAGCAGAGCTCTCTGAATACACAAGGGAAGAGACACAAAGCATAACATCAGTGAAATAGGGGAAGGATGAGATACTTAGCTTTGTGTGATGTAGGAGTCCGGTCTCACTTATATTGGTGGCGCAGTGTAGGCAGCTGACACAACTGTGCCCAAGCTAGTGGCTGGCAAGAGCTGAGGGGAGCGCGCTCCCTTATATCCTAACAGACCGGTGGCCAGGCCGGAAATGCCGCCTGACGCCGGCGCATGCGCACTAGATGCGGGTGACGTCACCGGAAGTGACGTTCCGCGCCTTGGAGCATTGTTGTGGAAATCCAAAGGGGATGTCAGGGGGCGTCACCGGAAGTGACGTATCGTTACCTGGGTTAGTTTGTTAACCCATGGAGTTAAGGGAGCTGTTATAGGAAAGCTGTGACTGCTACATACTGCTTAGGGACCCGGAGGCTGAAAGGACTAAGATAGTAGTTATAATGCTGTAGAGGAGGGGGGGAAAAGAAAAGGGGGGAATAAATTGAATGAATGAAGAGCCCCTAATCTTGTGGGGTGCAATAGGTGAAGAGCTGTAAAACCCGATTGTTAGTGGGTATGACGAAAATGTGGATGTGTAGGTCTATTGTACTGGAACATACCAAGCCATATAATAATTACATACATTGAAGATGTTGTAATCAGACACCATCTGCTTACGGTTATGATGATTGTAGAACATACGGATGAAAATGAAAACAATAAATGGGGAACCATCAAGTAACATTGATCAGGGTGGAGTCCAAATAATAAAGGGAGGAATAAAAAGGAAAAAGAACAAAAAAAGGGGAAAAGGGGGGGAGGGGGGGGGTTGAAACTGCAAGCTAAGTTATGCAAATTGTGGTCTCACCGCCCGGGAAGAGGAACACTGTGGAGGTGACTACAGGGAGGCTACTACGTATTTGTCTAGGAGAAAGGAGAAAAACCACATTCATATTAGCCAATCTATCTCGCGGTTGAGACCTTTAGGTGTCAGTGTGTCAAGAGTATAAATCCAATAGGTTTCCCTTTGGCGTAATAGTTGTACATGATTACCCCCTCGTTTAGGTCTGTGAACTTGTTCCAACACCTGAAAACGTAGTTGGGAGACGTTATGTTTGGCCTCATGGAAGTGTGCTGGTAGTGGTAACCAGTTTTTTTCAGTTCTTATCGTCGATTTGTGGCTGGAGATACGATCCCTCACAGCCTGAGTGGTTTCACCGACGTATAACAAGCCACAAGGACATTTGACTACGTAAACTACAAAATTAGTTTCGCAGGTGAAGTAACCTTTAATAGGATACGCCTTACCGGAGCGCGGATGTTGTACCTCATGTCCTCTGATGACGTTTGAACAGCATCGGCATGTACGTCCTAAGCAAGGGAATGTGCCTACTCTCCTATGTCCTGAAAGGGTAGTTTGATGTAGTTGTGATGTAGTGGGCATGTCAGCTCTGACCAGTCTGTCTCTGATATTAACTGGCCTTTTAGTACACATAATGGGTTGTTGTTGGAATTCTTGAATCAGAGGATATGCTTTGGTCAGGAGTGGCCAGTGGTTGCGTATAAGTTTGTGTACCCGTAGAATGGCGGGGTGATAGTTATGGACAAAGGGGAGTCTAGGAGTGTTCCGGTTTGTTCTGATGGTGGTTTGTTCTGTATCTGTTAGGGCTAGTGTCATCTCGCTATCCAGTAAGGGGGTAGGGTAATTACGTTCTTTGTACTTATCAGACACCTCTTTCAACCGATTGACTCTCTTGGTCTCATCAGTCACTATCCTGGTCACCCTGTTAAACTGTGACCGGGGGAGACTGTTTTTAGTGTATTTAGGGTGACAGCTGTCGAATCTCAGGAGACTGTTGCAGTCCGTGGGTTTGCAAAAAAGGTCGGTTGTCAATTTGCCCTGGGAATCTTTCAAAACTTTAGTGTCAAGGGACACATAGGGACACATGCACTCACCCCACAGGGACACACACACACACACACCACAAAGAGACACACACAACACAGATACACACACACACCACAGACCCCCACACAGGGGCACACACATACACACCGTATAGGGACACATGCACTCACCCCACAGGGACACACACACACACCACAAAGAGACACACACAACAGAGACACACACCACACAGACCCCTCCCACAGGGACACACACATACACACCCTATAGGGGCACATGCACTCACCCCACAGGGACACACACACACCACAAAGAGACACACACAACAGAGACACATACCACACAGACCCTATCCCACAGGGACACACACATACACACCCCAGGGACACACACACCACACAGACAGACACAGATGTGCACAAATCACCTCACACAACTCGCCTCATACGTGTGCTATCTTTATTTTCCAAACATAAACATCTGATTAAAAACAGCCAATGTGCAACACATGTGCCATATAGGGAATTAAGGCAGATGTCAGTCACATGAGCTGTCTATTATGTGTATGTGTGAGGTAACATATACTGCCTGGCCAGGGGGAGGGTTTACTGTTGGCTGGAGATTTATTAGGCTGCCTATAGCAACCAATCACAGCTCAGCTTCTATTTTCCTACAGGTCATTAATATGACATATTCAAATTCTATTTTGTTATAGCTAACAGCAGTTATTTATTAACCCGGGCGTAGCCGGGTACTACAGCTAGTATCATATATATTTAGTAGTAAAGATATACGGTAATTTTAGGGTATGTGCACATCAGTCGTTTTGTGGGCTGCTTTTGGACGTTTTCCGTTGGCGTTTTCCGCTCAGTTTTATGTTAATTTATGTTAATCCTACCCTCCGGTTGGATTAACATGCTAGTCAATGGACTTTAGAAAACTCTGTCTACATTACAACGTTTTTCTTCTGGTCGTTTTCAGTCAAAACTGAGTTTTTTCACCGGTTTCCAAAAATAGAGCAATTGACTTCTTTCCTCCGTTTTTCCACCGGTTTCAGCTGAACAAGTGCACTAAAAACTCAGTTTTAAAACCGCTCAGAAAAACCGCCGACAAAACGCAGTAAAACCGGGCGGAAAACGAGCAAAAAACGAGCAAAAAACTAGGACACTGCTGAGCACAGAAAACTCAGTTTCTGCCAGTGTCCACCGGTTCCCGGTCGGTCTGCAGAAATGCAGAACCGACTGATGTGCACATAGTCTTATATTTTTATAAACATTACAGTGCAAACGTTTTAGGCAAGTGTGGAAAAATGCTGCAAAATCAGAATTGTTTCAAAACATGAAGTTTATTTTTAGCAATGAACAAAATGCAAAGTGAATGAACAAAAAAGAACTCTAAATCAGATTAGTATTTGTTGCGTCTGGCCCTTACCTTTAAAAGAGCATCATATTTTCTAGTTACACTTGCACACAGTTTTGCAGGAACTCGAAAGGGACGTTCCAAACTTCTTGGAGAACTAATCCTTGACATTTGCCGTATATTTGGGGTCGTTGTCCTACTGTAGAAAACATTTGGAGCTAATCACACAACCCCCTGAAAGTGTTACATGATTGATAAGTATATGCCTGCATTTCTTGGCATTGAGGACACCATTATTCTTGATCAAGTCTATTTGCAAAAATGCTGTTAACTCCTTAAGCCCCCAGAAATTTTCCATTTTTCATTTTCACGTTTCCTCTTTTATTCCCAAGATCCATAAATTCTTTATTTTCCATAAATAAAGTAGTATGAGGGCTTGCTTTTTGTGGGACGAGGTGTAGTTGTGAATAACATCATTTATTTTACTATATAGTTTACTGGAAACCAGGAAAAAAATTCAAGTGTGGTGATATTGCAAAAAAGTGCAGTGTGAACATCCACTCTCTTTAAAGGGAGCCTGTCACCCTCTTTGGGTATTTTAAACAGTGCCCACCAGTTTACACATAATGTAAATGGGGTTCTAGTAACCCCTATATGTGCCCAGACATGCCCCTCATACCTGAGAAAATAACTTATTATGTCCACAAATCTCGTAAGACTTTACAAATCTCACAGTACTATGTTCAATGGAGCACGGACACCCGTTCCACTGCGCTGGCGTGAGTGCGGCTGTCACTTAAGCCCTGGCCACAGATGGGGGTGGCAGTTTTTAAAAATGCAGGGTGGGTTTTGCAGCCTGGGGGGCTGCGAGGACATGATCCACCAGGACCATATAGCAGCCTCCCGGACCTTTTAGGAGGCAGCGTGGACAGAATAAAAGTTATTTTCTCAGGTATGAAGGGCACGTCTGGTCACATACGGGGGTTACTAGAACCCCATTTACATTATGTGTAAATGGGTGGGCACAATTTAAAATGCCCAAAGGGGGGGACAGGTTCCCTTTAATAGCTGACACGCGTGATTGCTAGTGGCTGCAGAATTGGCTGGTGATCGTGTGTGCCACTATTTAAGAAAATTAAATAAGCGCCGCTCCCCATGCCCATCATCCCTCCTCTTGATGCCAGCTTCAGTGCTGAGAAATGATGAGCGGGGGGAGCAGTGCATATTACATTTTCTTAAACAGCAGGCACACATGGTAACTAGCAGATGCTGCTGCAGCCTGCTTGCATCTCCTGTGACCCACTCCACCACTGCCGCCCTCCCACAGACATAGCTAGGTAACATACATCTGGGTTATAAGATGCACCCCCACTTTTTCCAAGAATTTTTAATTTTTGGGAAGAAAAGTGCATCTTATAGTTCAAAAAATATGATATATAACAATCATCTTTAGCTTTCCAAACAATGTTACCCTTGTAGACGTGTGTGATTATTAACACCTGGTTGGTATAATTGGTTACTTATACACCTAACTATAATCCTACAAATTTTCTATGGGTATGTGCACATGATCCGGACGCACCTTGTGTTGGATGCAGCGCCTGTGGATCTGAGGGAAGCCACAGATGAATGCAGGGTGAATGCAGCCGCCCTGTAATCACGATCTGCGTTCGGTGCAGGGCAGCTTCTCCCTGCATTTAACCGCTGGGGATCGCTTCTGACTCTGCAGCATTAAATTAACATGCTGAAGTACAGCAACTGCGCTGCAAGTGAAATAACGCTGCGTAGGGAAGAAGCACAGTGAGTGTGCAATTTCTAGAAATCCCATCCAGTAAGCTTGTACTGTACATCATAGCATTTTGGACACAGCGGTAATAAGCTGAATCCAAAACACTGCTATTCCGGATATGCACACACCCTTAGTTTCTGCAAGTGTACGTAGATGAATTGATGTTGTATTGATGGCAAAGGGTAGAGTCAAAATATAGAGTGTATTTATATATTTATATACAGTGGCTATGAAATGCCTACACACCCCTATAAAAATGTCATTTTTTTTTGTCATGTAAAAAAATCATGCAGAACAGAATCAGGAGTTTATCCACCTTTAATTTCACCTGTAATCTGTACAATTCAATTAAAATAGCAACTGAAATCTACAGTATACAACAGAAAAGAGAAAAATAACTTGTATGGCCAGGTTCAGAGAGTTTTCAGAATGTATAAGGTTTATAAATAACAGTGATATGAATGTGCTCTTTACTAATAATTTGGGGAGCTACGTAAATGAATTCCCAGATGCAGATGTCAGTACCCTTGACACTATTCACACTAAAAAAGACCACAAACCATCACAAGCTGCCACCAATCCTCATCATGTGAAAACTCTTTACCATATTGGCAGTTTTTAAGACTTCTATACATTCATGATATCGAAGAGGAGTTTATGAAACAAGTCAATAATTTGAGGGATAGGTTAAATCAGCATGGATATTAGGATGGTTTGATGAATAGTGTTTACGTAATAGCACAAAATACAAATCATTATTACTGAATTCTTTTTGTGAAAAAAAGAAAAAATGTAAATTGTTTGTGTTTCTTTTAAACATGTTCCAATGGAAAAACTATCAAGTTTGCTAATAAGAATACATTGTTATGCATTAATGAAATATTTATTCTTGCTGAATTTGCATCTAAAGGCCCCCATACAAAATAGTCTATGTTGGCAGAACCTGCTGAACTAGTAACGTATTTGGCCGATGGTTAAGGTGTTTGCGGTGCCAACCGAATGATGGTCTGGGTAGACAACGATCGCTCATGTCCGATTTCGGACTGACAAATGCATCATTCTCTGCTGTGTAGAGCACATACGAGTGCTTGGCTGAACATACACATGTGTATTTGGGAGAGTCAGCTGAGATGGCTACTAGCTAAATGATTAGCAGTAGAGTCGTTTGCCGATAGCCATCTTAAATTTATGGACAGCTTTTCAAGCCAATACTGTCCTTCAGAAGACAAACTAATTTAAGGGATGCATAAGTAAAAGGTAGATTATTTTTCTTAAAGATACATATTGGTTAAACAAAACATTACTAAGAGAGAATCCTAAATGTGGTCCAATATAGATGTTGTAATTAGCTAATCTGTGGAGAGCATCACAAATTAGGAGGCTCACCAATTACTGTATTTTTTGGACTATAACATGCACTTTTTCCTCCAAATGTTGGAGGAAAGTGGGGGGGTGCATCTTATAGTCTGAATATAATTTATTTGGCTTGCTTGGGGAGAAACCAGTGGAGGAGTAGAGTCAGAAAAGTCAGGAAATGGTCCCCACTTTAGAATCCAGCAGTTGGTGCAATGAATATTCACTGCTTCCCCACGCCCACTTCTTGGCACTACAGGCAGCATGGAGAGGTGGGCATGGGGAGCAGAGAATACTCTATTACTTTAGTTGCCGACAGACATAATTGCTCCCTAGCTACATTTTACAATTATCTATTTATTTTCCCAGTAATTGACATTAGTTTGGTTGCCATACTGCAACTATCACAGATGCAGGCAGAGAGGGTAGGAGGGACTAATACTTACTTTAACCATTCAAAAGGGGGGAAGCAGTGATGTTTATGAGTAGGCCTGGAAGCATGGTGACAGAAGCGCTAAAGCTTGGTAAGTAATACATTAGGAAGCTAATGTCTATGCAAAAACACCGGGGCTCCACTTTACAACGGTTTGAGAAGTGTTGGGCAGCTTTTGGGCCCCTTTGAAACTGTTTTCTATGTGCTTTTGATTTTACCTCCTATTTATTTGAATGTGGTTTGGAAATGTGGTGAACTGTCAGCCAAACATTTTGTTAAACATATGCCTGCTCGGCGAACAGAGTTGATCCCAGCAAACAGAGCTGAACCAGGAGGAAAATCCACACCAAAACCCCGGGGTGGAGTGCTTCCTATATGTGGAGGGAGCACATCCTGGGAGACACATAATAGCAGTCATAGACAACCCCAGACACTGTCTCACATACCCCCATCCTCAGTTCAAGGGTTGAACTCCAGCCATCAAACACAGGCCGCAAGAAAAGGCATCAGCGTTGCCCTGCAACCTCTTGGCCCGGTGTTCCACCATAAACTGAAAGTTCTGCAGGGAAAGGAACCACTGGGTAACCCGGGCATTCCGTTCCTTGGCAGACCGTATCCAGACCAGTGGAGAGTGGTCCGTCACGAGCCGAAACTGCCGTCCCAACAGGTAATAGCGCAGGGACTCCAAGGCCCACTTGATGGCCAGGCACTCCTTCTCCACAACGCTATAGTTCCGCTCAGGTGGGGTGAGCTTCCTATTCAAGTAGGTGATGGGTGTCCTTCCCCCTGGACCACCTGGGACAGCACTGCCCCCAGCCCGACCTCCGAGGCATCCATCTGCACAATAAACTCTTTTACGAAAATCGGGGTTGACAAGAATGGGCTGTCCACACAGGACCTCCTTCAGGGCCCGGAAGGAGTCCACCGTCAGCCGAGTCCAGCGTACCATGACAGACTTCGTACCCTTGAGAAGGTCCGTCAAGGGGCCGACAGTCCAGCGAAATTGGGGACAAACCGTCTGTAGTATCCCACGATACCTAGGAAAGCCCTGACCTGCTTCATGGTCAGGGGTCGAGGCCACTTCTGGATTGCCTCAACTTTGTAGATTTGCGGCTTAATCACTCCTTGGCCTATCATATACCCCAAATAGCGGGCCTCCATGAGCCCCAAAGCAAAAATTCTTGGGATTGGCCGTCAACCCGGCTGTACGAAGCGCATCCACTATGGCCTGTACCTGAACCAGGTGGGTCTGCCACTCGGTGCTATAGATAATGATATCATCAAGGTATGCTGATTCATATGCCTGATGGGGTTCCAGCACCAGGTCCATCAACCTCTGGAACGTGGCTGGGGTGCCATGTAAACCAAAAGGCAAGACAACGTAGTGAAAGAGACCCTCAGGCGTAACAAAAGCGTTTTCTCCTTGGCTGACTCCGTCAGTGGCACCTGCCAGTACCCCTTGGTCAGATCGAGCGTAGTGAAATACCGCAGCCTGTCCCAGCCTGTCGATCAGCTCATCCACCTGCGGCATGGGGTAAAGATCAAATTTGGATACCTCATTGAGCTTCCTAAAGTCGTTACAGAATCGTAAGGAGCCATCCGGCTTGGGTATCAGTGCAATGGGACTGGCCCATTCACTCTAAGACTTTTCAATCACTTCCTAAGTGGAGCATCTTTTTCACCTCCTCCGAGATGGCTTGTCCCGAGCCTCCGGCACCCGGTAAGGCTTCAGGCGTACCTTCATGTGAGGCTCAGTGACTATATCATGCTGTATAAGGTTTGTCCTTCCGGGCAGATCTCAGAAGACATCCGGGTTCTGCTGAACCAACCTTCTGGCCTCTCGCCTCTGCTGTTTGGTGAGGCCGTCTCCTATCCTTACTTCTGGCTCGTTTTTCCCGGAGGTTGCTGGACCCGGGGATGAGCACCCTGAAGAGGAGAGACGGAGGAAGGTCAGCCATCATGCCTTCCCGTTCCTTCCATGGTTTTAACAGGTTAATATGGTATATCTGCTCTGGTTTCCTCCTTCCTGGCAGAAATACTTTATAGTTGACAACCCCGAACTTTTCCCGAATTTCATAGGGACCCTGCCACTTAGCTAGAAACTTGCTTTCTGCTGTGGGGACCGACACCAACACCTGATTCCCTGGGTTAAAGGACCGTACCGTAGCCTGTCTATTGTACCTGGGCTTTCAGCTGCCTGCACGTCCTGCAAATGCTCTTTTACTATTGGCATGACCGCCTATTCGGTTCTGCATCCCCAAAATGTGTTCAATCACGCTTTTATGGGAAGTTGGTGCCTGCTCCCATGTTTCCTTGGCCAGGTCCAACAATCCTCAGGGATGTCGCCCGTATAACAACTCGAATGACGAAAACCCCGTGGACGATTGGGGTACCTCCCGGACTACAAACATGAGATACGGGAGCAACATATCCCAGTCCTTCCCATCTTTGGAGACTTCTTTCTTTTTTAGTTTTAGCTTGTGCAGTCTAGATCTTTCCTACATCTAAGCATTGTCTTGCCGTTGTAGAGCATGATGGCGAACTCCAGCTCGATGCGCACCATCAGTTTTCAGATTCCTAAGTTGACAGTGTAGTGATGCAACTGTCAAATGATGGAAATCTGAACCTGGACTGTTGCGGCATCAGGCTGATTGCCATCACTGTTGTAGAGGTTAGAGTCTGACTGATTAATTGAGTGTGTGGGCAGAAGTCTTTTATACAGGTGACAATTTAAGAAGCTGTCTTTAATGCAATTAATGAGTTGACTGGGACATTTAATTGGTCAGTTGGAGCCAGAACTCCTAATAGTTAGTAGGGGATCAAATACTTAATTCTCTCTGCAAAATGCAAATACATTTATAGAATTTAGACAATGTGATTTTCTCTATTTTATTTTGATATTCTATCTCTCACTGATAAAATTAATGTACCCTTAAAATATAGACTGTTCATGTTTTTCAGTGGGCAAATATACAAAATAAGCAAGGTTCAAATATTTTTTTCCTTCACTCTATACTGGAGTGAGAACTGCTCTTTGTGACTCTTTTTCTGCTATGTCTATCAGAAAAAGCATATGGTCTCTAACCTCTGTGTATCTAATAATATAACTATATAGGTAATTATTGTTATAACCATGACTGAAGTAAAATTGATATACTACTTGAAAAGACAGATTGACATATAGAGATTGATTTCATATGTGGGACTTATTATATATATTGATTAGAAAATGTCTACATTCTAAGTGACTTTTCCGCACTTACTATTGAGCATGTAATGCATATTAGACACTCATCGTCTATTAGACAGATCTATATTTTCTTGTTTGTATTGTCTTCTAGTACTTCTTTTTATAAACTGTTAGCATCTGAAGAGCAAACTGACATAATGATGCAGGGTATGGGACGTAGCAAAATCCGTTTTCATATTACTGCATCTAACATTACAGATATACTAATGAATAGTGTTTCAGTACATGAGGAGAACATGGGACTTCTGCAGCTAGATAAATATTGATCTGTATTGTATATTCATATAGATATTCATTGCACTTTTGTTGAATATTCATTTTCACAGCTAGTGAGTATAGAAATAGTCATTGAATTTAAAGTATCAATGTTAGGATCAGATGAGAATGCATAAAAAATATTTTAATCGTTTTTATATTTTTCTTGGATCTTGGAGAACACGGTCTTGTTGTATAACGCTTGTCATAAGCGGTATCCGTCAGTTGCTCCGTATGACCTTTGCAGTTAGTGATTGTGTCTGTCTTTTGGTCTCGTGCTCTCTACCATACCTACTCTTTATGTAATTGTTTGTTTGTTCAGTGACAATGAGTGGCAGATGGAGTCAGTTAAGATGAGTACTGTATTTTCAAGAATGAGATAAAATCTGCTTTATTTCATTACACTGTGGGTATTCAAATTAATTAGTTTTGAGTTACATAGAGAAAAAATAAAACCAGACTTCCATCAGATGCATGTCTATTCTATGTCTATTCTACAGCTATTCAAATCATAGTAAATTACCTCCATCTCTACATGTCCATTTGTTGTGTGTGTATGTGGTCATTTACTTTTTGTTACCCCTTTATAAATTGGCTGGTTGTATTTCTATTTACTTAGTTACCTACAGGCATATTTATTATGAGATACACTGCATTATTTCCTGAGCAGTAAACTATTCACGCTTTTAATTTCATCTTCACCTCTAAAATTGTGGAACCCTTAATTGTGCGGTGTAAATGTACCTAAAACTATCATGAACATGTGCTAAGATTGCTTATTTCATAATAACTGTGTACAGAATAAAAAGCTGTAAAATGTTATTTCGTATGGTGAAATATAAACACAACTTGATTTCAGGCTTGGACTGGCCCACATGGAACCGGTGGATTCCCTAGTGGGCCCCTGTGTAAGAGTGGGCCCCTCATCATGTTATGTATGCAGTGTTTGGAATAACACTCTTGATTTATTTTGTTACGATAAAGGGAACATCACAACATTCATTTGATAAACTACCCAATGTATAAGTATGTAGAAGCATACAGTGGGTAAAAAAGTATTTAGTCAGTCACCAATTGTGCAAGTTCTCCCACTTAAAAAGATGAGAGAGGCCTGTAATTGACATCATAGGTAGACCTCATCTATGAGAGACAAAATAAGAAAACAAATCCTGAAAATCACATTGTCTGATTTGGAAAGAAATTTTTTTCACATTTTGACCTTGGAATTGTTGGAAGTAACAGCCAATACATCTGTGCTGTATGGGACAAAGGGTGTTCATTCAGCTGTGTATGTGTGGAGGATGGGAGTCAGGAGGACCTGGATCTAAATGTGGCCAGCTGAGCACCCTTCGCCGAAAGTAAAATTTGGTTGGATGCTGAGGAGGCCTTATTGTGCCTTTTGCACCAGTTGAACAGTTCTAAAATTTACAGAGTTTGTTTTACTCCCCTTTTCCAGTTTACTTGCACACATTGTGTACCCCCTTCTGGATTGAGTAACATTGCAACCCTGAGAGGGTTGCATTTCCTTTGCTGAGGATTGAGCGCAATCCAAAATGGACTTTGCCCCTAATGTGAAGGAAGGGGGAAAAGGAATGCCAGCTGCAACCACAATTATTCACAGAACTCCCATGCTTCCTGATATAGCGGTTTGGCTCCCACCTGATAGATGCAAAACAAAAAGGTTCCTGTTGTCACATCTCAATTCCAGAAAAATCCTTTTATTGGTGATGGTACATTAAAAACATCAGAGTGTCCCACGCAGGGGACCTGCATGGACCAGACGCATTTCAAGATGACCCCCTTAGTCAGGCCCACAATATCACATAAATACAAAAATTATGCTGCCACCTCCTATCTCTTACAGGTGGATCGGTAACCCGTATGATAGCGTAAAATAAACAGTGAGGTCGTGAGCTCATTCATAGAACAAGGAGATCGAGACTAGTAAATTATAATATTTTACTTCCAAGATGGCAGTGATTATATAAAAGATTTACAAGATATTAATAAGAGACAATTTACATGTATGCATAAACAGTTATAAAAATAAAAGGAATAAAAGAGAACTTGCCAGACCTAGCCACTCATGGAAAAACTTAGATCCGGTGGGGGGGGCCGCTCCCCAGAAAGGTATGATTCCTCCACACAGCTGGAAGTCTTGCTATGTCCGTGCCCCTGGGTGGAATCAGTCAAAAATGGCTTCTCTGTTTTTATTAAAGGGAAGAGAACCTATGGCCCCCCTCGTAGAGTTACCACTTCCCGGTAGGAGGGTCCTCTGAGACCTCCTCTTTCACCATGCTTAATAAATCTTCATTCTTCATATCTGGGGATGGGGTGGGCCCATATCCATGATATACATCTCATGTTTACGTCCATTTAATTCAGCGCATATTGATACCAAATATGACCTACGTATGATGTTCAGAAAGCCAGAACTCATTTCCCAGGTTACTGAGTGTTACATAGAAATACAAGACATATCATTAAATGTGCAAAACGGTGAATAATCTAAATATATGAATTATGTGTATGTGGCATGAACGGTGGCAGGCAGGGACAGAAAAGAGACAGGCAGTGACAGGGACAGGGACAGAAAAGAGATAGTGACATGAGACAGGCAGTGACATGAGACAGGCAGGGACAGAAAAGAGACAGGCAGTGACATGAGACAGGAAGGGACAGAAAAGAGACATCGGGCTGAGTGATTGTTTAAAAGCCAGCAGCTTTTTACTGCCGGTTTTGAAACAATCATGTGGGGCATTTCAGCCTTTTCCTCAGTCCTCAGACCGCTGTGTAGGGTCCAGCAGAGAAATTACCCACCATACTCGCTTTTCCAATTGACTTACATTGGACTCGCAACTCGTAACGAGTAGCCGAGTATTAGAACCTACTAGTTACGAGTATAGCGAGTCTGAATATTTCACTACTCGCTCATCCCTAATCACTGTCCTATCTCTTTTCTGTCCCTGCCTGTCTCATATCACTGTCTCTTCTCTGTCCCTGCCTGTCTCTTGTCACTGCTGTCTCTTTTCTCTCACTGCTGTCTCATGTTGCTGTCTCTTTCTGTCCCTGCCTGTCTCATTTCACTGTCTCTTTCTGTCCTGCCTGTCTCATATCACTGTCTCTTCTCTGTCCCTGCTGTCTCTTGTCACTGCCTGTCTCTTTTCTTCACTGCCTGTCTCATGTTGCTGTCTCTTTTCTGTCCCTGCCTGTGCTCATTCACTGCTCTCTTTTCTGTCCCTGCCTGTCTCATGTCACTGCCTGTTCTATGTCATGCCTGTCTCTTTCCTGTCCCTGATGGCTCATGTCACTTGCCTGTCTCTTTTCTGACCCTGCCGTGTGTCATGTCAATGCCTGTCTCTTTTCTGTCCCTGCCTGTTCATGTCACTGCCTGTCTCTTTTCTGTCTCTTTTCTGTCCCTGCCTGTCTCTTTTCTCTCCCTGCCTGTCTCATCTCTGCCTCAGCTGTCTCTCTCCCTGCTTGTACATCACCTCTTCTGTGTTCAGCAGTCTTCTTTCTTTTTTATGCCGCTCTGGGTCCGCCCCCTCCAGTTGCCTCCGCCCCCTCATTGAACTTCAGTGTTGGCTCCAGAGCTTTGGTTCCGCCCTTTCGTAGGCCCCTGCCCCTCCATGATGCTTTGTATACTGGCCGTGATGCTGCTGGAGGGGGCAGAGCTCGTTGTCCTAGATGGGAGGGCATCGCTGTCTGCAGGACAGGTGAGGGTCTCCCTGTGTCAGGACGCTCCATGTCAGACAGACTTCTTGATAAGTTGCGGAGCACAGAGCTCCAGTTTATAGCTCTCTTCCACAGCTTATCAGGCGGTCTGTCACAACCTGTCAGTGCGCATGAGCAGCAATGCGTGTTCATGTGAGGAGCAGCCATGATTGTAGGCTGAGCTCAGCACGTTGCATGCGGACCATTACTAGGAGGCACAGACACATTGGACAGAGCTATCACGTGACTCAGAGGCAGCTCTGCAGCACCACATACATGGGGAGATTGTTGAAAAACTACACATTATTTTTAAATAAACCAAATTACAAAAGTAAAGTTATGACAATTGTAATTATATAAAAGGATATTGTATTCATGGGAAAATCACTTTAATGAACAAAACAAGGCAAATTTAATTTTTGCTGGGTTAAAACAATGGACTTGATTGGTTGTGGTTCCTGGGTCCTAATTGAGTAGGACCAGGTTGGCACTATTCCAGAGAAGAAAAGACTTATAATGTTAGGTGTGGTGGGATGTTTTGGTATCTTATAGATTTTCCAGTTGTTTTAGGAGAACCACCATTAAAGTTGGGAGAAATGTAAGTAGATGTACATGCTGCCTCATTGCTCCATTAAGACACCAATATTATTTTTATAATAATTTAAAGTGTATTGTGTATTTTGTTATGTGTTAAAGTGTTTAATATGTTGTGCCAGACAATAGGGCAAGATAAGATTAATGTTTTTAACCTCCCCAGAGTGGGGGAGGCTAGTGCAGGGACAGAGAACAATTTCCTGTCTAAAGTTCAGATAGGGCTAAGCGTGTGACAGAGGCTGACCTAAAGTCTGGTTAGTAGCAAGCCACATAAAATGAGTGTCCCTGGACAGAGAGAGAACCGAGATGGGGATAGTGTGAGCCTAAGCAAGAGAAAACAGATACAGATGGAGACAGGTCAGAGGAGTAATTGTGTTGGGTCAAACAAAGATGGGTCCAAAATAGGACGCCCACGGGAGGTTACAACTCTAAAGGCCCCGTCACACCTGGCGACAGGGCTGGAGATGTCGGCGGTGACTGGCGGGTGCGCGCACGTTTTTGGCGCCCCGCAAGCTTTGCCGTCCCCCATTTACATGGGGCAACATCTCCAGCCCTGCGCTGGAGATCTGACAGGCGGCATCGCCGCCGAGGTGTCTGAAAACCCAGCGGGATGAAGGACAATGGGAGCCTATGGCTCCCATCGCTTGTCAGCTCGCCGGGGCCGGTTACATGGGGCGATGTGTGCACATCGCCCCAGATCGGTCGCCTGGTTTCAGAGCACTGCTCTAAAACCAGGTGACCTCCCAGCGCGCTGACATCGCCCCTTTACATGAGGCGACGTAGGGGCGATGTCGCCGTCGATAGGCCACATCCCCTACGTCGCCTATGTAATTGGCGGTGATGTCGCCCCGTGTGACGGGGCCTTTAGAGTTGACAAGTCAGGAAAGAACAGAACGTGAGCAAAGTAAGTGCCCAGGAGAGGAGCTCCCTGAATGTCAGCAAGCTGAAAGCTTGGCATGGCCATATTGATAAGTAATCCTTTTGAGAGGGAGAAGATATGGAACCGCAGGAGGAAAAAATTACTTTCATGGACTGAACTGAGTACTAGACTGGGATGTAGTGGAACAAATGAAACTAGTGCAGGTTGGAGCAGGTCAAGTGAAGGAAGTGAAGAGTGTGTCACAGGATGATCTGTGTTAATGAAAAGTACAAGAAGACATGTGCACACTATCTTATGTACACAGTGATTATCAAACTACGGTTGAGTAAAACTTTTTTTAAAGAACTGGTAGTGTCTCTTGATGGACTAGATAACACCTGGACTTGGCCATCTTGAGACAATGGCAACATGTAATCTGCTCAGGCATATCGCCTCTTTAGTACTAGGGCACACACCAGCCAAGGCCCTCTCTTTCATGTAGCATGCAAGGTGCAGAAGATGCAGGCCACCACCTGCCACGTTATATTCCAAAATAGCTTAGATTATGG
Source organism: Allobates femoralis (assembly GCA_033576535.1). Classification (NCBI taxonomy): domain Eukaryota; kingdom Metazoa; phylum Chordata; class Amphibia; order Anura; family Aromobatidae; genus Allobates; species Allobates femoralis. The sequence continues at coordinate 182,646,956 of JARQOC010000004.1, read as the reverse complement.
CGCAAAATAGATCGGGATTTAGATAGAAAATTAATTTGATTTCGGCCAACCTCTTTAAGATCACCTCACTCTTTTGATTTTGGCTGGGGTCACATATACGGTAAAATTTTGAGATCCTGATCCGGTTTTGAGCTGTTAAAAAGCTCAAAACCGGATCAGGAACTGCTCCCCATGGAGCCCATTATAGTAATCGGATTGCAATACATGCAATCTGGTTACCGCTTGTGGATCTGCAGCCAGCGGTAAAAGTCATGCAGGCTGTAGTTTTTGCAGCGGTTAGGCAACCACAGCAGGGATTGCTATAATGGACTCTTATGGGAGCCCATGCGGCTGCCGCAAGGCAGCAAGGCTAATGTGTATGTCTTCGGCAGCCGTATGCTTTGTTAATCCCTGCTACTGCAGGGATGAACAAAGGGTTAACTGTTAATAATAGCTGTGTGCAACATGTCTCCAGGGGGTGCCCACCCTCCCTAGAGACCTGCTGTCCAATTAAGTGGGCATGAGAGGGGTTAATGTAGTCAGTATAGTATTGCCGGCTATTGTCGGCTTTGTGTATTTTATGAATGAATGCGGCAGCTTCTTACTGTAAAGGAGATACTGTACGTAATGTACGTACTGTATGAGCCCCTGTCCTTGGTCCTGAAAGTTTTAACATTAGGTCTATGGGCAGCGCACCGCCATAGACCTAATGTACAACTTTCAGGACCAAGGACAGAGACTCATACTATGCATACATTATGTACAGTATCTCCTTTACAGTAAGAAGCTGCTGCGTTCATTCATAAAATATAAAATACATAAAGCCGACAATAGCTGGCAATACTATACTGACTACATTAACCCCTCTCATGCCCACCTGAGTGGACAGCATGTCTTCAGGGGGGGTGGGCACCCCCTAGAGTCATGTTGCCCACAGCTATTATTAACATCAACCCTTTGTTCATCCCTGCGGCAGCAGGGATGAACAAAGCATGCGGTAATTACACATCCGGAGCAATCCGGTTACCACATTCCGGTTTTAACCCCTTCCCGACCCAGGACGCAGCATATGCGTCCTCAAAACAAGTTCGTTCCCGACCTTGGACGCATATGCTGCGTCCTCGCCAGTTTCCCGTCCTGCGGCTCTATTAACCGCGGTCACTAAGGGGTTAATAGAGCCGCAGGTACGGAAGGACCTGCACTGTACCCCAGTGGGGTGGCTTAGCCCCCCCCCCCCTCGGGGCTAGGACCGCTCCGATTGGCAGTGAAATGAAAGTGAAACTGCCAATCGGAGTAATTGTAATATCGCACCAATGTAACTTGGTAAGATATTACCATAACAATACAGCCAATGCCTGATGCTGGACAGCATCAGGCACTGGCTGGAGAAGGGGTCCTGTGACTTCCCCCCCACCTCAGATCTGTGGGGGCGCCGCCGATCCCGGGCCCGCCGCCTTGCTCCTGGCCGCCGATGTGCCCCCTGCCCTCCGATCTCCCCCCTGTGTGATCTTCCCCGGGTGTGATCTCCCCCTGTGTGATCTCCCCTCAGTTTTCTCCTTCCCCTGTGATCTCCTTCCCCTGTGATCTTCCACCCCCGTGATCTCCTTCCCCTGTGATCTCCCCCGGCCCCCGCCATGCGATCCTTCCCCATGTCACCGCTGCCCGCGCCCGGTCTCCTCTTCCCGCTCCCTCTTCTTCCTCACCTGTCTTCTTTCTTCTCCTCTGTCCTCCGATCTTCTCCCTCTTTCCTCCGCTCTTCTTCCTCTGTCCTCCGGTCTGCTCTGTCTTCTCTGTTGCTGTCCTCTTCCTGCGCCGTCCTGCTTCTTCTGCCGGCTCCTCTGCACAGTTATCTCCCAGCATGGAAATGACTGTGCAGAGGAGCGGTGTCACAGCCAGGGCACAGCATCTGTGTGATTGCTGTGCCCTGGCTGTGTTAACCCTCTAAGTGCTGTGATCTCAGGGATCACAGCACTTAGAGGATCCAATCATCATGGAAACAATCACCAGAGGCTACAACAAGGGAACACTTGATCCCTTGTGTTGTAGTCTCTGGGATCAGCGTTATGGTGCATGGTATGACAGATCATTGCCATACCGTGCACCATGACGCTGATCCCAGAGACTACAAAAAGGGATCAAGTGTCCTCTTGTAGTCTCTGGGATCAGCGTCATTGTGCACGGTATGACCGATCATTGCAATCCCGTGCACAATGACGCTGATCCCAGAGACTACAAGAGGACACTTTATCCCTTGTAGTCTCTGGGGTCACAGTCATGAAGCACGGTACGGCAGATAATTGCCATACAATGCTTCATGACTGTGACCCCAGAGACTACAACAAGGAATCAAGTGTCCTCTTGTTGTAGTCACTGGGGTCAGTCATGGTGCACTGTATGGCAATGATCTGCCGTACCGTGCACCATGACTCTGACCTCAGAGACTACAACAAGAGGACTCTTGATCCCTTGTTGTAATCTCTGGGGTCAGAGTCATGAAGCACGGTACGGCAGATAATTGCCATACAGTACTTCATGACTGTGACCCCAGAGACTACAAGAAGGGATCAAGTGTCCTCTTGTTGTAGTCACTGGGGTCAGTCATGGTGCACTGTATGGCAATGATCTGCCGTACCGTGCACCATGACTCTGACCTCAGAGACTACAACAAGAGGACTCTTGATCCCTTGTTGTAATCTCTGGGGTCAGAGTCATGATGCACGGTACGGCAGATAATTGCCATACAGTACTTCATGACTGTGACCCCAGAGACTACAACAAGGGATCAAGTGTCCTCTTGTTGTAGTCACTGGGGTCAGTCATGGTGCACTGTATGGCAATGATCTGCCGTACCGTGCACCATGACTCTGACCTCAGAGACTACAACAAGAGGACTCTTGATCCCTTGTTGTAATCTCTGGGGTCAGAGTCATGAAGCACGGTACGGCAGATAATTGCCATACAGTACTTCATGACTGTGACCCCAGAGACTACAACAAGGGATCAAGTGTCCTCTTGTTGTAGTCACTGGGGTCAGCCATGGTGCACTGTATGGCAATGATCTGCCGTACTGTGCACCATGACTGACCATAGTGACTACAACAAGAGGACACTTGATCCCTTGCTGCAGTCTCTGGATGTAGCAGAGGCGATCAAGCGTCGTGGGACCTTCGTTGTGGACTACATCGGAGGCGATCGAGCATCGTGGGACCTTCATTATGGACTACGTCGGATCTTTATAATAAAGATGGAGTCCGAATTTTGTTTGTGTTTTTTTTCAAATAAAAAGATTTTTCTCTGTGTGTATTTTCTGACTATTTACCAGAGATTCCTAATGGCGGGTCTAACATTGGCCCTATATTATGAATCTCGGGCTTAGTTCCAGCTGCCAATAAAAAGCTGGCATTAACCCCTTTATTACCCAGTTAGCCACCGGCACCAGGGCAACTGGAAGAGCGTGGGTACAGCGCCAGAAAATGGCGCTTCAATGAATGCGCCATTTTCTGGGGCGGCTGCGGGCTGCAATTCTCAGCATGGGGGGCCCAGAACGCTTGGGCCTCTCTATGCTGAGGATTCCAGCCCCCAGCTGCCTAGTTGTACCTGGCTGGACCAAAAATATGGCGGAGCCCTATGTCATTTTTTTTCTAGAAATAATTCTAGAAATAAAAAAAAAATAGGCTTCGCTGTATTTTTGGTTCCAGCCAGGTATGACGAGGCAGCTGGGGGCTGGTGGCAGTCCGTAGGTGCCAAGTTGTACCTGGCTGGACCAAAAATATGGCGGAGCCCTATGTCATTTTTTTTCTAGAGATAATTCTAGAAATAAAAAAAAAATAGGCTTCGCTGTATTTTTGGTTCCAGCCAGGTATGACGAGGCAGCTGGGGGCTGGTGGCAGTCCGTAGCTGCCAAGTTGTACCTGGCTGGACCAAAAATATGGCGGAGCCCCATGCCATTTTTTTCCTTCTACCAATAAAATGACAAGGAGCTTTGCCTTATTTTTGGATGCCAGCCAGGTACAACTTGGCAGTTGGGGGGCTGCAATCCTCATCGTGGAGAGACCCAAATGTTGTGGCCCCCCACGCTGCAAATTGCAACCCACAGCCACCACAGAAAATAGCACATTAGAGGTGCCATTTTCTGGTGCTGTACCCCAACTCTTCCAGTTGCCCTTGTGCTGATGGCAATGCTAGTGGCACACAGGGGTTCTCCATACGCGACATGGAGTCCGCTAACAATTCCAATTGTTAGCGGACACCATGTCGCGTATGGAGAGCCCCTGTGTGCCTAAACATTGGAGCTCCCCCACAAGTGACCCCATTTTGGAAACTACACCCCCCAAGGAACGTATCTAGATGCATAGTGAGCACTTGAACCCCCAAGTAGTTCACAAATTGATCCATAAAAATAAAAAAGTACTTTTTTTTTTCCACAAATAAAGTATTTTTTCATTTTTACGGATCAATTTGTGAAGCACCTGGGGTTCAAAGTGCTCACTATGCATCTAGATACTTTCCTTGGGGGTCTAGTTTCCAAAATGGGGTCACTTGTGGGGGAGCTCTAATGTTTAGTCACACAGCGGCTCTCCATACGCAACATGGTGTCCGCTAACCGTTCCAATTGTTAGCGGACACCATGTCGCGTATGGAGAGCCCCTGTGTGCCTAAACATTGGAGCTCCCCCACAAGTGACCCCATTTTGGAAACTACACCCCCCAAGGAATGTATCTAAATGCATAGTGAGCACTTGAACCCCCTAGTAGTTCACAAATTGATCCATAAAAATAAAAAAGTACTTTTTTTTTCCCGCAAAAAAAGTATTTTTTCATTTTTACGGATCAATTTGTGAAGCACCTGGGGGTTCAAAGTGCTCACTATGCATCTAGATACGTTCCTTGGGGGGTCTAGTTTCCAAAATGTGGTCACTTGTGGGGGAGCTCTAATGTTTAGTCACACAGCGGCTCTCCATACGCAACATGGTGTCCGCTAACCGTTCCAATTGTTAGCAGACACCATGTCGCGTATGGAGAGCCCCTGTGTGCCTAAACATTGGAGCTCCCCCACAAGTGACCCCATTTTGGAAACTAGACCCCCCAAGGAACGTATCTAGATGCATAGTGAGCACTTTGAACCCCCAGGTGCTTCACAAATTGATCCGTAAAAATGAAAAAATACTTTTTTTGTGGAAACAAAGTACTTTTTCATTTTTACGGATCAATTTGTGAAGCACTTGAGGGTTCAAAGTGCTCACTATGCATCTAAATAAGTTCCTAAGGGGGTCTAGTTTCCAAAATGAGGTCACTTGTGGGGGAGCTCCAATGTTTAGGCACACAGGGGCTCTCTAAACGTGACATGGTGTCCGCTAACAATTTGAATGGAAAATCAACTCAAATTGTTAGCGGACACCATGTCACATTTGGAGAGCCCCTGTGTGCCTAAACATTGGAGCTCCCCTACAAGTGACCCCATTTTGGAAACTAGACCCCCCAGGGAACTTATTTAGATGGGTGGTGAGCATTTTGAACGCCCCAGTGCTTCACAAATTAATCTGTAAAAATGAAAAAAGAAAATTTTTGTGGAAATAAAAGTACTTTTTCATTTTTACGGATTAATTTGTGAAGCACCTGGGGGTTCAAAATGCTCACCACCCATCTAGATAAGTTGCCTGGGGGCTCTAGTTTCCAAAATGGGGTCACTTGTGGGGGAGCTTCAATGTTTAGGCACACAGGGGCTCTCCAAACGTGACATGGTGTCCGCTAACAATTTGAATGGAAAATCAGCTCAAATTGTTAGCGGACACCATGTCGCGTTTGGAGAGCCCCTGTGCGTCTCCACATTGGAGCTCCCCCACAAGTGACCCCATTTTGGAAACTAGACCCCCCAGGGAACATATCTAGATGGGTAGTGAGCATATTGAACCCCCAGGTGCTTCACAAATTAATGAAAAATAAAGATTTTTGCGGAAAAAAAGTACTTTTTCATTTTCACAGATTAATTTGTGAAGCACCTGGGGGTTGAAAGTGCTCACTATGCATCTAGATACGTTCCTTTGGGGGTCTAGTTTCCAAAATGGGGTCACTTGTGGAGGAGATCCTATGTGGAGACGCACAGGGGCTCTCCAAACGCAACATGGTGTACGCTAACAATTTGAGCTCGTTTTGCATTCAAATTGTTAGCGGACACCATGTCACGTTTGGAGAGCCCCTGTGCGTCTCCACATTGGAGCTCCCCCACAAGTGACCCCATTTTGGAAACTAGACCCCAAAGGAACATATCTAGATGGGTAGTGAGCATATTGAACCCCCAGGTGCTTCACAAATTGATCCATAATAATGAAAAAAGAAAATATTTGTGGAAAAAAAAGTGCTTTTTCATTTTTATGGATGAATTTGTGAAGCACCTTGGGGTTCAAAGTGCTTACTATGCATCTAGATACGTTCCTTGGGGGGTCTAGTTTCCAAAATGGGGTCACTTGTGGGGGAGCCCCAATGTTTAGGCACACAGGGGCTCACTAAACACAACATGGTTACAGCTAATAATTTGAGCTGATTTTTATTCAAATTGTTAGCGGACACCATGTCGCGTTTGGAGAGCCCCTGTGTGCCTAAACATTGGAGCTCCCCCACAAGTGACCCCATTTTGGAAACTAGACCCCCCAGGGAACATATCTAGATGGGTAGTGAGCATATTGAACCCCCAGGTGCTTTACAAATTGATGTGTGAAAATGAAATAGTACTTTTTTTTTCACAAAAATTTTTTTTAGCCTAATTTTTTTCGTTTTCACATGGCAACAGCATAAAATTCATCCTAAAATTTGTTGGGCAATTTCTCCTGAGTACCCCGATACCTCATATGTGGTCAAAAACCACTGTTTGGGCGCACGGCAGGGGTCAGAAGGGAAGGAGCGCAATTTCACTTTTTGAATGTAAAATTAGCTCCAAAATTCAAATTGTGCTCCTTCCATTCTGAGCCCTGCCGTGCGCCCAAACAGTGGTTTATGACCACATATGAGGTATCGATGTACTCGGGAGAATTTGCACAACACATTTTAAGATCCATTTTATCCTGTTGCCCATGTGAAAATGAAAGAATTGAGGCTAAAAGAACATTTTGATAAAAAAATTAAAATATCCATTTTTTGTTTCCACTTTGCTTTAGTTCCTGTGAAGCACCTGAAGGGTTAATAATCTTCTTGAATGTAGTTTTGAGTAGCTTGAGGGGTGCAGTTTTTGGAATAGTGTCACTTTTGGGTGTTTTCTGTCATGTACACCCCTCAAAAGGACTTCAAATGTGATGTGGTCACTAAAAAAAATGGTTTTGTAAATTTTGGTTGAAAAATGAAAAATTGCTCATGAACTTTGAACCCTTATAACGTCCTACCAAAAATTTTTTTTTTTTCCAAAATTGTGCTGATGTGAAGTAGACATGTGGGAAATATTATTTAATAACTTTTTTCTGTCACATATCTCTCTTGTGTATCAGAAAAAAAAATAAAAAATGTGAAAATTGTGAAATGTTCAAAATTTTTGCCATATTTTAGATTTTTTCACAAATAAACGCAAAAATTATCGACTTAAATTTAATACTAGCATGAAGCCCAATATGTCACGAAAACACAATCTCAGAATCGCTAGGATAGGTTGAAGCGTTCCCGAGTTATAACCTCATAAAGGGACACTGGTCAGAATTGCAAAAAAGGCCAAGGTCTTTAGGGTCAAAATAGGCTGGGTCCTGAAGGGGTTAAGAACAGATTTGGACACAAAAGTGTGTCTGAAGGCAATTGCGGTTACCGCATCTGGATCTGGATGCGGTAACCGCAATTACCTTTCCAAATGTGACCCCAGCCTTACTTTGATTTTTTTGAACACTTGCTCAATTTTTCATTTGCTGACTCTAAAGGGCCTGTCACACGCGTCAATATCGCCTGCACGATCTCGGCTGCACGTGACGTTGCAGCGATATTGACGCGTGTGACATACTGAATCAACCAGCGATAAATCGCTGGTTGATGATCGCCAGGTTTTAGAACCTGCTCTAAAACCTGGCGATTGTCGCCCGGTGGACACGCAGCATCGCTGCGTGTGACACCGGGAGTAGCGATATTCCAGCTCCCAGCGCCTGTCACAAGCGCTGGGCGCTGCCTAGATACCCGACGTGTACCTTAGTTACCAGCCTCCTCCGCTCCGCTGTCCCTGTGCCAGTGTGGCAGAGGAGAGGGGGTTAACCAGGGAAGCTTCCTGCTTCCCCCGGCTGAGCCCGCCCGTCCTCTCTCTGCTGCTGCTCCGGCTCACAGGGGCCCCGCTGGACGCAGGTTAGCCCTGCAGGGGGGTCCCCAGCCGCCCCCCATGTCCCTGTGCCAGTGTGGCAGAGGAGAGGGTGTTAACCAGGGAAGCTTCCTGCTTCCCCCTGCTGAGCCCGCCCCTCCTCTCTCTGCCGCTGGGCAGGCAAACCAGGGCCCCCCCTCAAAGGCTGCACCAGGGCCCCCGGGCAGCAAGGTCCGCCCCTGGCTCACCGGCTGGTATCTAAGGTACACAGCGGGTAACTAGGGTCCCTAGTTACCCGCTGTGTACCTTAGATACCAGCCGGTGAGCGGAGGAGGCTGGTAACTAAGGTACACGTCGGGTATCTAGGCAGCGCGCGCTGCCTAGATACCCGCAGTTTACCTTGGAGACCAGCCTGCTCCCGCTTCCAGCAGCCTGGCAGCGGGAGCAAGACATCGTGGAAACGATATTTAAATCGTTTCCACGATGTTTCTGGTCAATTAATCGCTGGTGAGTCTGCCTGTGTGACAGCTCACCAGCGATCAGCCGTCAATGTCGTCAGCGATCATCTCGCTGACGACATTGACGCGTGTGACAGGCCCTTTATATTTTTATTTTTTTATGCTTGTTTATATAGCAGGGTTTTACAGATCTTATCACCGCTTTCCCCACTGGGGATCACAATTTAAAAGTCCTATCAGTATGTCTTCAATCTTTGGGTTGAGTTCTTCTCCTTCTCTTATTTATACAGTGACTATTGGACAAATTATTTGTTGATTGCATTTTCAAATCACTCTCTTTGCCGTTGACCCTCACATACTTATTCCAATTACATCACTCTTTTACTATTATAAAACACAAGTGATTTCCATTTAAATGTATAGTACTCTTTTAACCAAGATAAGCAATATTAGGATATGTGCACTAGAATCTTTTTTGAAGCATCTTTTCTGATGATCTTTATGATATATTTTATGATGGCTTTTCTGTAGTATTATTTTTAAAAATGTATGTATTAATAGTGAGCTGACTGAAGATTGGTCAGGTCACTTCTTTTAACTACTTTCCTGCTTTGGAAACCTGATATCTTGAAGGGAAGTTCAAAAAGAATATATGCACATCAAGTTGTTATTATATCACAGTACAGATGTTCATTTTGCTTTTTGGGGGAGAGGGGGGGGGGTTGCCAATGTAGTCGTGTGCACATACTGTAAAAGTTATATTTAAGTCTAAACTGTAGTTTATTCCTTTTGCACATTTCAATTACCCCTAGCTCAAAAATGTTTGTGGTATGTGTCCTGTTCTTACTGTGAAAACAGCCAAAATTGTTTGTTTGATTCATTCCTGTCTGGAGTATTTTGTGTAATTGGTAGCCTCTCATCAAACTCTCCCCTTTTAAATCCATCCTGAATGCATTACACAGGCTCATCAGTATGTCTAGCCATTACACTAATATTTCTACACTGTTCCAGCAACTGTACTTGTTACCAATCCACTTTTCAATTCCTCCTAAATGTATTACTCTAATCCACAAATTTCTATATGAATTATAAATGATTTTTCATTTCCAGAACTGCAGCAAAAATCAAAATTTGGGAATGAAGGAACTTGCCATCACTTGAGCCTTTCATATGAATGATCATTGTTAGAATAAAGAAGGGGTAATGCCTGCCAAATCTCATAGGGTGTAGTAATTCTCGGGACAACTTAACAATATCTCCTTACTTACTCTAAGGGTGTGTGCTCACGGTCAGTATACGCAGCGTTTTGGATGCAGCGTCTTGCCGCTATGTCCAAAACGCTGCGTAGTACAGTATAAGCATAGTGGATGGGATTGTAAGAAATCCCATCCTCACGATGCTTTACCCGCCTGCAGCGTATTCGGAGCTGCGGTGCGGGTTGCGCCATTCCGTTCCTCCGCAGCATGTTCATTTCATGCTGTGGAGTCAGAAGCGGCTCCCATCGGGTGACTGCAGGGAGAAGCCGCCCCGCACCCGCCGCACATGGTGAGTACAGGGCGGCTGCGGTCTCCCTGCGGGCACCCGTGGCTTCACTCACGTGAGCACACAGCTTACACCATCTATGCAATACATGGATGACCTGACCCTAGGTATAGCCAATTTTCTACAATAGGTCGACCTTAAAAAAAAAAAAAAATTTGGATATTACTATTGAAATGAAATCCATCACAATTAACCATACAGTTCTAGGAAAAGGAAAACAAAACTGCACAATAAGCTAACCACTACCAAAATACAGCAACTTGTTAGAGCTGCGTAATGAGCCTACTCTCCATAGATATGACATACACTACACAAATTGGTCAATAAACGTATCTTGCTGTATCAGAGAAAAGAACCTTGCTGCCAACAGAAAGCAAGAAGAATTCAGTATAACTGGACTCTGCTAGTTAAGATATTAAAAAGAAAAGGCTAAATCAAACGTGCCATGGTATAAAACAATACTTTTCAAGTGGATCAGAGAAGTTGAGATTTAGTCTGAATTACATTCTTTGAACATCGTTTATTAGTATATTGTAACTTTCCACATAGCAACAGTATTCCCGTTGACCAGGCTTTTGTTTGTAGGCTATGTCTGTGCTATTCCTTTGTTTTCATCAGCCTTTGTCTTTCAGACAGCAATAGTCATCAGTCAGAATTATATCTGAGTGGGGATGTAGCCCTCAACTAATATATTCTGCAGGGGTTTTTCAGCTGCTGGAGGCTGGGACATTGCGGGGTCGGGGTCACGGTGGTCAGTAGCACGTATTTGAAATACACTGCGTTTACCCTTAAGGCTCATATGTGTGCAAAGCTTTTTTTTTACCAGCTTGTGAATGTGGCCTATAACTTTAACCCTTGCCATACGTCTATATTTACTGCACCGTCCTTTGTCCATGCGTAATTGAATCTTGGGCTTAGTACTCTGTGCTGCAATAGCAGGAGGAAATACATTTGCTTTCATATCCTGCTGTCAATAGGAACACATAATACAATACAATAGATTAGGTAACTCTCATTTATTTAATGCTTGTCTGATTGAAATGCATTGATTAATTTTCTATTTAAATGTCTCCTTATGGAATGATTAAATTGCACATGATAAATCCTTCCATATTTTTGAAATATATCCTTCGAATTATACACAAATAATCTGTTTATAGATGTCAATTGGAATGAGGAGCAAGGCTCCCTAATCAAGAATTGATCATTAGATCATTACTGTATAACAGTTTGTCGAAGAATCTCAGCTAAATTCACAGTACAATCTGCATTGTGAATCTATTCCATTCTATAAAAACCCTGCAGATTCTTTCACCTCCTCAACCTAGTATATGTGTAGATTTCAGGGCCATATACAAATATTGTATATAAATATACATATAAGGGGAACTGTGGATAAAATTAATGTGCAAATGGGTCTTATCCTGGTGATAATTGAAAGGAATAAATCATTGGTTTGCTCACCTAGCCAGGTGGAGTGACACACAACCAGTTGAAATTGTGTAACGGCCGCTTCACACTGCGGTATGATCTGGTCCGGGGCTATCCGGGATGACCCAGACAGCCACGGACCAGACTGGGGGGCTAATATGCTCTCCGGTTCGGTGTGCAGCGCATGCAGCTGTAGCCGCTGACAAGTCAAAAAAAAAAAACTGCTGCTAACGGGAGTTTTAAGACAAGCCGGAAGTGCCAAATTGCAATGAATGCTCAAGTTGCCGCACATATCTGGACCTCCTTTAACAATGTATGGCACAGAACGTAAGTGTCCCGCATACAGTTGTTGCAAAAAAAGGCGGAATTCTACCTGATTTGAAAAAATGCAGATGTGAAAGTACCCTAAGACAGCTTCTGCAGAAATCCACGTACCACGCGGAAATCAGAGACAATTGGATATAAAAAAGGTGGATGAAAGATCTGCCCTACTGTGAGATGAAGATCGAGACATGAATGAATCAAAGGTGGCTTAATGCAATGCGTTTCAAAGTGCTATCCTCACTTCTTCATCAGGAAACCAACCCTATATAGGGCCCCAAAATCAACCTGTTCCATCTTATTTTAAAAGGATTTATAATTTGACAAATATAGCTTATTTTTCTAGGAACAGTGAGAATCTCGACACTTGCCTATTCACAGGTATGTTACATCAAAGCTTTGATAAAGGGACATGTACTGATGTTACTTTTAGTGATGAGCAAATGTTTGCTGTACTTTTCGATATTCACACAAATATTAAGGTATTCGGGATGTTCGTTACTTGGCAAGTATCACTGGTGCTCGAGACTGATGTGTCAATTATGAATGATCTGACACAAATCACGGGCTCCCTTGAGTGAACAATGGGAGCTGGCAAACTAGTGAGAGGTGCTTAAATGGAAAGCTCTCACTACAGGTAGAGCAATGTGTTGTATGCTTTGATCACACAAAAAGACCACCTTGCCTTGTTTTAAGGCTGTGTTTGGGAAAGTCAATGATTAATTGACTTGCATAAGGCTAGGTAATAGTAATAATATTTATTCAATAGCACTTTATATACATCAGTAATACTGTCCCCCATGGGGCTCACAAACTAAACATCTTATCAGTACATCTTTGGAGTGTGTAAGGAAACTGGGGTACCTGAAGGAAACTCATGTAAACAAAATACAACCTTCTTGCAGATATTATTATTGGTGGGATTTGAACCCAGGACCCCAGGGCTGCAAGACTGCAGTGCTAACGATGTGCCACTCAAATAGTAAAAAGTATTTGGCTAGAATATTCTGAACCCAAATATTTCACTATTCGCTCATCACTAGTAACCTTCCTTCAAGAAGCACGCTCATCAAAGTTTGTATCCATTTTCTGTTTGAATTATTCTAAGCGAATATTTTTTTACTATTCGGGAATTCGTCTCGAATACAGAACCTAATGCAAGTCGATGGGAAAGTCAAATATTTTTCTGGAAGATTCTGCAGAAAAATATTTGAGTTTACCATCGACTTGCATTAGGTTCTGTATTCAAGACGAATTCCCGAATAGTAAAAAGTATATGGTTAAAAAAATCCAAACAGGAATATTTCATTATTCGCTCATCTTGCAATCATCATGTTATATTACACTGTGTTCTTACGATTGCTCATTTTGCCCTTCTACCCAGTTAATTCTTAAGTTTTCCATTAGTTCTATAACATCACATGATTAAAAACTGACTAGCTGAATCATTTTAAGCTCTATGTAGAACCAGGAAGTCTCTTTCACCTGCATAAGGCTGCTTTCACATTGGATCTGCATGGATCTGCCACAACAGGAAGCGACGGATCAGTTTTCGGCCCCATTGTCTTTTCAGTGGGTGCGGAAAACAGTTTAGTAGGTATCCTGGTGTCACCGTTTTCCTACGGATCTACAAGAATCCTGTTGCGTGGGATTTTCCTGTATACCCATGGATTCCAAAAGCGCCAATGTGAATGCAGCCTAAGTCTATGTATCACTGGAAAAGTCCTTGACAAGGGGGAGAAGGGAAGCTTGGTCAGGTGTAGAAAATGGGGATATTTATGCAGAGACAAGAGACTTCCTGTTTCTACATACAGCAGAGAAAAAAAGAATTTACTGGGTAGAAGGACAAAATGAGCCATTGTAAGTGCACAGGGCCATATAATTTAATGATTGCATTGTATTAAGAGGATAAAACCTTAGATGGTAGAACTTCTTTAAATATCTTGTGTGGAACTAACACATTGGTAACTGATCAGCATCAGGATAGGTAATCAATAAGAAATGGGTGAGGGTCCGGCGCCCAGCACCCTCAACCATTAGCTGATACAGCAGAAAACTTCAGTTCTGTGGATTAGACTTTACTTCCTATTACTGCAGTTAGCCTCCCATTCACTTAAATTATAAATAATCTAATAGTAAATGATGAACTAAAATAAAAAGTACACTTGTTGATTTCTACATTCATGATGAAGCAATGACAAGAAAAAACTTTTAAAAAAGGAATGCTTTTTCTGACATTATAAAAACAATGTGACTAATGGCAGTATCTAGGATATGTACATAGATGGGAATTATGATATTGATCCTTCCAATATGTCCTTTGGCAATCTCCTGACTAGCTGTCGCCTAGCATTAGAAATGTTATTTGGACCAGTTATGTTTTTTTTTCTTTTGAGTCTGGCCAAGTACATTGTGTATACAGACATGCTGTATAACAGTTCCAGTGCCCAAATTCCTTTTTTAAAAAAAACAGTTTTCCATGGTGAAGTCATGCAAATCAAAAACTTAAAGTGTAAATGAAAATAAAAAAAAGAATACTGCACTGGTTGTTAATAATGGGTCACATAGCAACTGACAATACTTTTTTGTGCCATATGACTTATTTTCTCACATTTTTCTGTGCTTTTTTAAAAACTGCATTTTATGGTTGTAAGGGCATGGCCAGCGTCTGTCGACGCTGTGTGTGTATTTCCGCAGCTTCTGAGAGCAGGCTGATATGGAGCAGTGTGACAGCAGAGAAGGGGTTAACAGAGATCCTGACTGAGCTGTGTGGAGCCAGATAACAGACCAGAAGCTTGAGCAAAGGAGTTTGCACTGATCCTGACATTCTGACATTGTTTAGCAAATGTGCAGTAATCTGAGGTAATCTGATACATTGTTTCCTCACCAGCTGCGGTCAGGAGTGTAGGCCACGCCCCTTTACCCTTATATGGTTACATGCCCTGTCTTCACTGAAGATGGATCTGAATGATAAAGAACATATGTCTGCTTCACACACAGTGTAGTGGGGACATCTTATGGAAGGTTTTCAACCAGAATTTTCTAATGAAGTATTTTTGAATGTTTATTAATATCACTTGCTCTACATTATTATGAAATAAAAATGTAAATGGCGGTTACACTTTAAGGCTTCAGGATTCCAAGGAAGTATAATATGTTTCCCTATACTTACATTGATATTTAGTTTATTTCATCATGCAGAGGCATTGTTATGGCAGGCAACAGGTTATTCTCAAGTAGTCATGTGTTTAGAGGTGAAGAAACACTGAAGGAACCAGACTTAAAAATCTTAGCTATGGGGCGGATACCGCACTGAGAGCACCACTGCAAGAAGGACATTACCTTTATTCTTCCTGGAAGCCTCAAGTCATAGAGGCGCAACCAGACCAGAAAAATCTGATTTTTCACACTGACCACTACACCTAATATCAGACTCCTATTTTCTGTAGCCACATAGACATTATCAACAATAGACTGTCTAAGATCCTAATGAATTGTATTAAAGTATTTAAACAACATGTTTTCATATAAACCATTGTAAATGGCGGAACCTGTGTTATCTACTTTATTTATTAAATGTATTATCTTTCATTTTAATCCTGTCTGTGATAATGAGACTGCTGAAAAATAATTTGAGAAATACAGGAAGGGTGAGTTTAGCATTATGCTTAGTGCCTGTTATAAAAATTGCAAGTTTTCAGATTTTTTTTCAATATAGATAGTTATATGGAGACTTGAAAAAAACATTATGAACACTTTTAATTATGTATGCACAGATACAGCTGATCTCTCCATAGAGCTGGCACAGACAATTTATTGCAGTCCCTACCTTCTATATTACTATATAACACTGACCCGGAGATGGGCTGCGTATACATTATTAGAAAGTGCTGCAATACACCCAGTGGGCTACATTTCCACTGTAATTGGAGCTAATCAACTAGACCCAGTAACAGGGGAAGTCAGATTAAAAATTTCTACAAATTTTGAAATAGCCCGCTGAGGTCTTTTATGACTTTATTGGGGGTAGGGTCAGAATATGTAAAATGAATAGAAAACAAACAAATAAATAAATAAGTAGATAAAATATAGCTATTTAAAAAATTACTGTCAAATCAAATAATTGTTATTAGCCCCATCTCCATCAAGAAAAAACATGTCCAATAAACAAAAATAATTAATACATAAATGGCACACATTTTAAAATGTATTTTAGCAATCCTTTGTAGCCATAAAAAAAAAAAGAAATGAAAAACAGAATACATATATCTTTTAACTTCCTAAATTACCCCATGTTAGCGAAAACAAAAATAGAATATGAAAGTGTACACAAAAACTAATAATAGTGGTAAATGGCTCATTCCTGAACTGTTTTAAAAAAAATAAATTTATCATGAAAACAAGAGTTTGGGTTGCCGAACTTTTGGTGAACTGTTCATGATCCTGAACTTGACCTGAACCTCAATGGAAGTCACTGATTGCCAGTTCAGTTTCTCGCTCACATACAGCTAGCCATGGGAGGGCAGGGTTTTTTTTAAACACACCCTACACCCAAAACCTGTGCTTTTAAGCCCATTTTGAGTCGATCAAACACTGCACACAGCTTGTATTCGGCCAAGCACCAACTGTACCCGACCACAGCGATCCTCGCTCTAGTGCTTTGGAAATGTAAAGCATCAGAACTCCAAATCTGAACAGGTTCACTCAACACTGGGAATTTTGGTGAACCAAACCTTCAATGGCTTGCTCATCTCTAATAAAAACCTGATTTAGGCCCCTTTCACATAAGCGGTATTAGAAAAATGCAGCAGTTGCAGTGAAAAAAACACATCTGCCACATCTGCCGCCTAACCGTCACACTTGCGGTTCACCTGCGGCAAGCCCCATGCAATGTCTATGGGGCTTGCCGAAACCGCACTTGCTGCACCTGCCACACACTTACCGCAAGCCCCATAGACAAGGCATGGGGCTTGCCGCAAGTGCAGCTGTTATGCGGTAAATGGGGCAGATGCGTTTTTTTTACCGCAACTGCCGCATTTTTCAAATAATGATGTGAAAGGGGCCTTAATAGAAAGACTGTTTTTAAATGACTCCTTCTCTTTAACACTTGCAAAGGTGCTTCCATCTTTGTAAAAGCCTAGCTATAGACTTTTTTTCCTTTGTTAATAAAACCCAACATGAAAACTATACCAATTTCTAGTTAATATTATATATTGTATTCACTCTACCCTTGTACATTTTCTCAAATATGCGAGTGACAGTTAACACAGCAGAAAGCCACTTCCCATACATGTATTCCTGCTCACAAATGCAGTTAGTGTGAAATAGCTTTGCTAGACAGGGGCACAAGGTTGATCTTTATGCCGTTCATGTGAGCGAGGCAATGAACTTCATCTGTAAGTGATGAGAAATGATACATCTTCAATTGCTCAAAGTTCCATGATAGATACTGCGCGATTCAGCTGTCACTCACTGGCTTCTTGAACTCTGACAGAAGGCTTAAAATAATAAGCAACCCTGTCAATGAAACACATTTTATTGTTTGACAAAAAGAAACCTTAGTTTGTCAAAGCAAACCGTAACACTTTCCACTAATGAAGCAATATTACTACTAAACATGTTCTACTGGAAAAGAAATGTTTTATAGGTATGTGTCATGTATGCA
Organism: Allobates femoralis; assembly: GCA_033576535.1. Taxonomy (NCBI): domain Eukaryota; kingdom Metazoa; phylum Chordata; class Amphibia; order Anura; family Aromobatidae; genus Allobates; species Allobates femoralis. The sequence goes on along the minus strand of JARQOC010000004.1, from coordinate 182,629,304 downwards.
TTCAGAACATATACTGTATACAGTGTACATCTGCGCTGTATTAGGCATCTTATCAATGGCTAATTAAATTATACAAAATATAAAATCAGTGAAATATTTGTTAACACTCCTGGAGTTTCAATGTCACAACAATATTAAACTTAGGATAACTAGGGATGAGCGAGTATACTCTCTACTATTCGGAATAGTAGTGGTATTTGGGTACTCGCTACTCTCCGAGTATCTTATAATTACTCGGGAGTAGCGAGTAGTCCGATTACTTTCGCAGTATATCTATAGATACACTGCGAAAGTACCCTAAAAGTGAATAAAAGTTGTTAAAAATAATAAAATTACATACTCACCTGTTCGACACCTGCATCGGGACCGTCCCAGAAGATCTTCGATCACCGGACAAGGACCTGTGACTTCCAGCTAATCAGATGGCTGGTAGCGATCTGGCCAATCCGATGGCAACAAGTCACAACCACGTGATCGCTAGCGGCCACCTGATTTGCCAGATTGCAAGGTCCTGGCAGTACACCTAGGACCTTGCAATCTGGCCAATCAGGTGGCCGCTAGTGATCACGTGGTTGTGACGTGTCGCCATCTGATTGGCCAGATCGCTACCAGCCATCTGATTGACTGGAAGTCACAGGTCCTTGTCCGGTGATCGCAAGTCTTCTGCGATGGTCCCGGTGCAGGTGTCGGACGGGTGAGTATGTAATTTTATTACTTTTAACAACTTTTATTCACTTTTAGGGTACTTTCGCAGTGTATCTATAGATACACTGCCAAAGTAATCGGACTTGCTATACTCGCAACGAGTACCGAGTACTCGTTGCGAGTATAGCGATTACGAATATTGCGGTACTCGCTCATGCCTAAGGATAACCATTAGTAGAGAAATGCATTATTCCAATTTCATAACTCACTCATGCAATATGTCACAGTGATCAGTGACATACATGGAAACCACAGTGTCCCAGAGTACAGTTTTAAATTGCCCCAGCCAAAAACTATAAAAATAACTATGTATCTACAGTATATACATATTTATATTTATACATTTGTATTTATTTGTGTATATAAATACTAGATGGCGGCCCGATTCTAAAGAATCGGGTATTCTAGCCTATGGTTATTAGGGTATACGGGGGCTCAGTGGTTAGCAGACTATACAGCGGCTGAGTGGTTAGCAGAGTATACGGAGGCTCAGTGGCTCATAGTCTGCTTTAGGGCAGAGTGCAGTGGTCAGGGCCAGAGTGCAGTGGTCAGGGCCAGAGTGCAGTGGTCGGGGGCAGAGTGCAGTGGTCGGGGGCAGAGTGCAGTGGTCGGGGGCAGAGTGCAGTGGTCGGGTCAGAGTGCAGTGGTCGGGCCAGAGTGCAGTGGTCAGGGGCCCGATGCAATTGCATCGGGAGCGCGGTGAAATGAATTATGTGTATACAGGCGGGTCAGTGGGTAGCAGAGTATACAGGCGGCTCTGTGGATAGCAGAGTATGATGTGGCGGGAGGCTGGAGGGGTGAGGATAAGTGGCGTTGGAGGGGTGAGGAGAGGTGAGGCAGGAGGGGTGAGGAGAGATGCGGCTGGAGGGGTGAGGAGAGAGGAGGCTGGAGCGGCGACATGACCGTTCGGCACACCTCTGTTCCTCCAGGCTGCACACATCACGGCGGTCATCTCCCGCCCGTGATGTGTGTTTTAGGCAGTGTAGGGGTGGGTGTAAGCGTGGGGGGGTTGCCTCAGTCCCGCTCCACTTAGGGCCGGCATGTTGGTCTACCGTGGACGGGTGTTAGCGCTGTGGTGACGTCACTTTGGCGATGACAAAGTGACGGAAGTGCTGGCTAAAGTGACGGAAGTGAGCGCTGGGGTTTTATATATTAGATATAGCAGCACTATGGTATATGGCGGTACAGTATAGCAGATGTATAGCAGCACTATAGTATATGGCAATATATTACAGTATATGTACAGGTGCACTATAGTATATGGGGGTATTTTATAGCACATGTATAGCCGCACTATGGTATATGGCAGTACATTACAGTACATGTATAGCAGCGCTATGGTATATGGTGGTATATTACATTACATGTATAGCAGTGCTATAGTATATGGCGATACATTACAGCAAATGTATAGCAGCACTATAGTATATGGCGATACATTAGAGTACATGTATAGCAGCACTATGGTATATGGCTATACTCAGCTCCCCCCTGCTCCTCCCTCCAAAAAATAAAAAAATCCTCAGTGAGGATACTCACCTGTCCGCCGGCTCGCTCTACCTTCGTCTTCTAGGTCCTACAGGGGTTTAGGACCCGTCGTTTCCTGGTAAACCGTTCAGCTGATCGGTCACATGACCGCTAACTGCCAGGGGGGCAGGATGGATTAGGGGGGCAGGATGGTGACGGGGGGTGGAGTGGTGGCAGGATGGAGCGAGCGGGGCAGGATGGAGGCGGCGGGGTACGATGAAGGCGGCGGGGCAGGATGGTGGCGGGGGGGCAGGATGGAGCGAGCGGGGCAGGATGGTGGCAGGGGGGCAGGATGAAGCGAGCAGGGCAGGATGGAGGGAGCAGGACAGGATGGTGGCGGGGGGGCAGGATGGAGCGAGCGGGGCAGGATGGAGGCGGCGGGGGGCAGGATGGAGCTGGTGTGGGGGGGTAGGATGGAGCCGGCGGGGGGGGCAGGATGCAGGCGGGAGGGGGGGGCAGGATGCTGCCGAGGGGGGAACAGGATGCAGCCGGGGAACAAGATGCAGGCAAAGGGGGGGTGGGGCTGGATGGAGGCGGTGTGGGGGCAGGATGTAGCTGGTGTGTGGGGGGGCAGGATGGAGCTGGTGTGGGGGGGGGCAGGATGCAGCCGAGGGGGGTGGGGCAGAATGGAGGCGGTGGGGGGGGCAGGATGGAGCTGGTGTGGGGGGGCAGGATTGAGGCGGTGGGGGGTAGGATGGAGCGGGCGGGGGGTGCAGGATGGAGTCGGTGGGGGGCAGGATGGAGCTGGTGTGGGGGGGGCAGGATGGAGTTGGCGGGGGGGTGCTATGGAGTGGAGGGGGGGGGTGGGCAGGTTGGAGCCAGTGGGGGGTGCAGGATGTAGCCGGCGGGGGAGGGTAGGATGGTGCTGGCGGGGGGGCAGGATGGAGGCGGTGGGGGGGCAGGATGGAGCTGGTGTGTGGGGGGGGGCAGGATGGAGCTGGAGTGGGGGGGGCAGGATGCAGCCGAGGGGGGGTGGGGCAGGATGGAGGCGGCGGGGGGCAGGATGGAGCCCTGAGGGGCAGGATGGTGCTGGGAGGGCAGGATGGAGGCTGCGGGAAGGCAGGATGGACCCGGTGGGGTGGCAGGATGGAGCTGGTGTGTGGGGGGGCAGAATGGAGCGGGCGGGGGGGTAGGATGGAGCAGGCGGTGGGGCAGGATGGAGGTGGCGTGGGGGGGACAGGATGGAGTCGGTGGTGGGGCAGGATGGAGCTGGTTTGGGGGGGGCAGGAAGGAGCCGGCGGGGGGGTTAGGATGGAGGTGGGGGGGGGCGGTAGGATAGAGGGGGGGCAGGATGGAGCTGGTGGGGGGGGGCAGGATGGAGCCAGCAGGGGGCAGGATGGAGCTGGTGTGGGGGGGGCAGGATGGAGGCGGTGGGGGGGATAGGATGGAGCCGGTGGGGGGGCAGGATGGAGCTGGTGTGGGGGGGCAGGATGGAGTCAGCGGGGGGGTGCTATGGAGCGGAGGGGGGGGCAGGTTGGAGCCGGTGGGGGGTGCAGGATGTTGGCAGCGGGGGAGGGCAGGATGGTGCTGGTGGGGGGGCAGGGTGGAGGCGGGTGGGGGGCAGGATGGAGCTGGTGTGTGGGGGGGGCAGGATGGAGCTGGTGTGGGGGGGCAGGATGCAGCCGAAGGGGGGGTGGGGCAGGATGGAGGCGGCGGGGGGGCAGGATGGAGCCGGGGGGGGCAGGATGGTGCTGTGGGGGGCAGGATGGAGGCGGCGGGGGGGCAGGATGAAGCTGGTATGGGGGGGGCAGGATGGAGGCAGTGGGGGGTAGGGTGGAGCGGGTGGAGGTGCAGGATGGAGCCAGTGGGGGGGCAGGATGGAGCTGGTGTGGGGGGGCAGGATGGAGTCGGGGGCGTGCTATGGAGCGGAGGGGGGGGTCAGGTTGGAGCGGTGGGGGGTAGGGGCAGAATGGTGGTGGCAGGGGGAGGGGCAAGATGGATGAGAGGATACTCACCCGTGTGCCGGTTTGCAGGACCTGTGGTTGCCTGGGAAACCAATCAGCTGATCTGTTTCTCAGGCAACCACAGGTCCTCAAGCCATGCAGCTAGAGGACGTAGATGGAGGGCGCCGGCGGACGGGTGAGTATCCTCTATGAGTTTTTTTTTTTTTTTTAGTAGAAGCAAGCGGGGGGCCCGCAGGAGCTGCGGGGGGCCGGAGCAGCGGCGGGGGGGGGGGTCAGGACGACCCGCAGGGGGCCCGCAGGAGCCGCGGGGGGGGCAGGAGCAACTGCGGGGGCAGGAGCAGTGGTGGAGGGCCTGCAGGAGCCGCGGCTGGGGGGGCAGGACGACCCGCGGGGGGCCAGCAGGAGCCGCAGGGGGCAGGAGTAGCAGGGTGGGCAGGAGCAGCGGTGGGGGACCCGCAGGAGCCGCGGGGGGCCCGCAGAAGCCGCGGGGGGGACCGCAGGAGCTGCGGGGGGTCAGGAGGACCCCCGGGGGGGCCGCAGGAGCGGGCGGAACTTCCGAGAGCGGAACGTTTCTCCGCCGTTGCCTGTAGCCGGCCGGCTAGCCCGCACTGGTGACGTCACCACCATGGTCCGGAGGCCATCACGGAGGTAACCTTCGGGTTTTCCGGAAGTGGCCTTCAGCTTTTATATATTAGATATACAGTTAGGGCCAGAAATATTTGGACAGTGACACAAGTTTTGTTATTTTAGCTGTTTACAAAAACATGTTCAGAAATACAATTATATATATAATATGGGCTGAAAGTGCACACTCCCAGCTGCAATATGAGAGTTTCCACATCCAAATCGGAGAAAGGGTTTAGGAATCATAGCTCTGTAATGCATAGCCTCCTCTTTTTCAAGGGACCAAAAGTAATTGGACAATGGACTCTTAGGGCTGCAATTAACTCTGAAGGCGTCTCCCTTGTTAACCTGTAATCAATGAAGTAGTGAAAAGGTCAGGGGTGGATTCCAGGTGTGTGGTTTTGCATTTGGAAGCTGTTGCTGTGACCAGACAACATGCGGTCAAAGGAACTCTCAATTGAGGTGAAGCAGAACATCCTGAGGCTGAAAAAAAAGAAAAAATCCATCAGAGAGATAGCAGACATGCTTGGAGTAGCAAAATCAACAGTTGGGTACATTCTGAGAAAAAAGGAATTGACTGGTGAGCTTGGGAACTCTAAAAGGCCTGGGCGTCCACGGATGACAACAGTGGTGGATGATCGCCGCATACTTTATTTGGTGAAGAAGAACCCGTTCACAACATCAACTGAAGTCCAGAACACTCTCAGTGAAGTAGGTGTATCTGTCTCTAAGTCAACAGTAAAGAGAAGACTCCATGACAGTAAATACAAAGGGTTCACATCTAGATGCAAACCATTCATCAATTCCAAAAATAGACAGGCCAGAGTTAAATTTGCTGAAAAACACCTCAAGAAGCCAGCTCAGTTCTGGAAAAGTATTCTATGGACAGACGAGACAAAGATCAACCTGTACCAGAATGATGGGAAGAAAAAAGATTGGAGAAGAAAGGGAACGGCACATGATCCAAGGCACACCACATCCTCTGTAAAACATGGTGGAGGCAACGTGATGGCATGGGCATGCATGGCTTTCAATGGCACTGGGTCACTTGTGTTTATTGATGACATAACAGCAGACAAGAGTAGCCGGATGAATCCTGAAGTGTACCAGGATATACTTTCAGCCCAGATTCAGCCAAATGCTGCAAAGTTGATTGGACGGCGCTTCATAGTACAGATGGACAATGACCCCAAGCATACAGCCAAAGCTACCCAGGAGTTCATGAGTGCAAAAAAGTTGAACATTCTGCAATGGCCAAGTCAATGACCAGATCTTAACCCAATTGAGCATGCATTTCACTTGCTCAAATCCAGACTTAAGACGGAAAGACCCACAAACAAGCAAGACCTGAAGGCTGCGGCTGTAAAGGCCTGGCAAAACATTAAGAAGGAGGAAACCCAGCGTTTGGTGATGTCCATGGGTTCCAGACTTAAGGCAGTGATTGCCTCCAAAGAATTCGCAACAAAATATTGAAAATAAAAATATTTTGTTTGGGTTATGTTTATTTGTCCAATTACTTTTGACCTCCTAAAATGTGGAGTGTTTGTAAAGAAATGTGTACAATTCCTACATTTTCTATCAGATATTTTTGTTCAACCCTTCAAATTAAACGTTACAATCTGCACTTGAATTCTGTTGTAGAGGTTTCATTTCAAATCCAATGTGGTGGCATGCAGAGCCCAACTCGCGAAAATTGTGTCACTGTCCAAATATTTCTGGCCCTAACTGTATATATATTACATATATATAAACACTACCGTTCAAAAGTTTGTGGTCACCCAGACAATTAAGTGTTTTCCATGCCAATTCATACTTTTATTTATCATATGTATAGAAAATATAGTCCAGACATTTACAAGGTTAGAAATAATGATTTGTATTTGAAATAATCATTTTCTCCTTCAAGCTTTGCTTTCGTCAAAGAATGCTCCTTTGCAGCAATTACAGCATTGCAGACCTTTGGCATTCTAGCTATTAATTTGCTGAGGTAATTTTGAAAAATTTCACCCCATGCTTCCTGAAACCCCTCCCACAACTTGGATTGGCTTGATGGGCACTTTTTGCACAGCATACGGTCAAGCTGCTCCCACAACAGCTTAATGGGGTTGAGATCTGGTGACTGCACTGGACACTCCATTACAGATAGAATACCAGCTGCCTGCTTCTTCCCTAAACAGCTCATGCATAATTTGGAGGTGTGCTTTGGGTCATTGTTCTGTTGTAGGATGAAATTGGCTCCAATTAAGCGCTATCCACAGAGTGTGGCATGGTGTTGCAAAATGGAGTGATAGCCTTCCTTATTCAAAATCCCTTTTACCTTGTACAAATCTCCCATTTTACCAGCACCAAGGCAACCCCAGACCATCACATTACCTCCACCATGCTTGACAGATGGCGTCAGGCATTCTTCCAGCGTCTTTTCAGTTGTTCTGCGTCTCACAAATATTCTTCTGTGTGATCCAAACACCTCAAAATTTGATTTGTATGTCCATCAAACTTTTTTCCAATCTTCCTCTGTCCAATGTCTGTGTTCTTTTGCCCATATTAATCTTTTCCTTTTATTAGCCAGTCTCAGATATGGCTTTTCCTTTGCCACTCTGCCCTGAAGGCCAGCATCCCGGGGTCGCCTCTTCACAGTAGACGTTGACACTGGCGTTTTGCGGGTACTATATAATGAAGCTGCCTGTTGAGGAGCTGTGAGGTGTCAATTTCTCAAACTAGAGACTCTTATGTACTTGTCTTGTTGCTTAGCTGTGCCTCCCACTTCTCTTTCTACTCTGTTTAGAGTCTTTTTGGGCTCTCCTCTAAAGGGAGTAGGACACACTTTTTAGGAAATCTTCAGTTTCTTGGCAACATTTTGCATGGAATAGCCTTCATTTCTAAGAACAAGAATAGACTGTCGAGTTTCAAATGAAAGTTCTCTTTCTGGCCATTTTGAGAGTTTCATAGAAAACACAAATGTAATGTTCCAGATTCTCAACTAGCTCAAAGGAAGGTCAATTTTATAGCTTCTCTAATCAGCCAAAACATTTTCAGCTGTGCTAACATACTTGTACAAGGGTTTTTTAGGGTTTTCTAAACATCCATTAGCCTTCTTAGGGCCATGTCACACACACAGATAATTGTGCAGATATTGTTCGCAGATCTCTGGTTGCAGGGAAATCATGGACACATTGATCCATTTGTACACAGCCACAAAATGGAACAATGTGTCCATGATTTCACTGCAACCAGAGATCTGCGAACAATATTTGCACAGATATCTGTGTGTGTGACGTGGCCCTTCCACAGTTAGCAAACACAATGTACCATTAAAACACTGGAGTGGTGGTTGATGGAAATGGGCCTCTATACACCTATGTAGATATTGCATTAAAAACCAGATGTTTGCAACTAGAATAGTCAGTTACCACGTTAACAATGTATAGAGTGTATTTCTGATTCATTTAATGTTAGCTTCATTGAAAAAATGCGCTTTTCTATCAAAAATAAGGACATTTTTAAATGACTCCAAACTTTTGAACGGTAGTGTATATTAATGAGAGGTCCTCCACAACCTCCCACACTAGTTAGAGGCCTCACACTTAATATGGGATGCTTCACAGCCTCCCACTTAGTATGGGGGCCCCCACTTATTATTGGACCCTACAACACGTACTCAGTATCATGACCCCTACAGCCCCCTGCACAGTTTAATGGCCCACAGACTCTCACAAAATATAATTTAGCCATCCACAACTCCCCACTTGGAATGAAGGTACCCAAAACCCCTTACATAGTGTTAGGGCCACCATAGACACCCTCCCGCACAGAGAATGAGGAGAACCACACTGAATGATCACTCCACACAAATTGAGAACCCTTATGGTCCCTTTACACGCGGCCACAGGAAGGTAGAAACAGGCAGGCATCGAACACAATTGTGCCTGTTGCCTTGAAAAGACCACGATGTGGCGGTGTGTGAACCAGGACTTTCCTTCCTGTGTCTTCCTTGAAGGAAGGAAAGTCCTGAATTACACGCCACCACATCGTGGTCTTTTCAAGGCAACAGGCACAATTGTGTCCGAGGCCTGCCTGTTTCTACCTTCCTTTGGCCGTGTGTAAAGGGACCATTACAGCACACCACTCAGTATGAGGGCCCCTACTAAGTATAATGGCATTTACAATCGCCAACTCAATGTGGGGGCCCTCACAGTTCCCTCTTTTCCTCTCACATAGTATTAAGTCTCTAAAGTCTCTACTCAGTATTATGGCCCCCACCAGCTGCCTGCTTAGTATCATGATCCATCAACAGTTCTCTCACTCAATATTATGGGCCCACTACCCCTTATTCACTGTTATGGTCCCTACCAGTCCCATTCAGTATGATGGCCCCCAATATACCACCATTCAGTATGATGGACCACATCAGCCCCCCTTCAGTATAATTGGCCCCCACCAGACCCCGATCAATATGATTGAGCCTCACCAGCACCCTGCTCAGTATTATTGCCCCCACTAGTCCCCATACTCAGTATTATGGCTACTACCACACCCATACTCAGTATTATAACTCCCCGACCCTGGAGACATATTTTTGTATGCTTCATGCTGTACCCTCATGTACTATTACTGTTAGTACTTTAAGAACATTAACATTAGCGATGAGTGAGCATTATAATGCTGTAGTGCTTGTCATTTGAATGGAGCAGGTCTGAACGTTGAGTAACAAGTATAATGGAAGTCTATAGGGAACTCAAGCATTTTTCCAGTAACCCCCACTAGATAGAGAAATGCATGAAATATCTAAAAACCGAGAGACAAAACGGTGCAATAGGGTCTTATCGCTATTATTAGTATTGGTGGTAATAATTATTAGTGCGCTCCTGAGCCAGTTGTGAGACCCGCAACCAGTTTATGCACTTAGTACAGCTGCCGCTGGATCCACACTCCACCTGCACAGTGGTAGAAAAACATAAATCCAAAATGACAGTGCTACTATGATCCGCACTATGCTGTAAATGGACAAGGACCACAAAGGAGCTGGAGACAATGGTGTTTTATTTTCCTACGCATTTCAGAGCAATCCTCGCTCCTTCCTCAGGAACACAACCATCATAGAGTGGATCAAGCACCATTTAAGAGAAATGCATGATAAGCTGCCTGGACTCATATCTGACTCCTAGGTCACTGTTGCAACTTAAAAAAATAAATTATTTTAAAAAAGCATGGTGCCCTCCCCCATTTTTGATAACCAGCAAATGTCAAGCTGGGATGGCCCATAATTATTTGTCCCTACCTAATCTAAATATACCAGTGCACAGCCATCGCAGAATTGGTGCATCCATTAGATGTACATATTATGGATCTTGCCCCCTACCCCATCTCTTCCTGATTGCCCTTGTGCAGTGGCAATCAGGGTAATAGGTTTATGCGGTTGATGTCATCCTTTTATGCAAGGCCCCATACGTTGGAGTACAGAGTTGGGGGTGGTCGTGTGACCACTACACAATGGATTACTTCAGATCTTTATGCCTTCCTTTTGTTACAATATAAATTGGTTAATGAGGGATAGAGTGGGAGAGTCTTTATTCAAAGAAATGTTTTTTTCCTGTGTGTTTATTTTAACTTGTTTAACGCTACACTTATTGCCTTAGTAATGGAGCTGTCTGATAGACGCTGTCACAATGGTCTCTCTTACTTTGGAGACTTGTGACTGCTTTGGAACGTCTGTCTCTTTTCTGTATTAAGACTTCATAGTAATCATGTTTTTTTTCCTTGGTAGTGTTGGAGTTAAAGGGGAACTCTAGTGAGAAATACTTTTTAGTATAGTTCCTGCCCTGCTACATGATGAAGCAGAGCTGTACACTGCAGTTCTAGGATCTATAAATCTCTTATGATTGGATAAAATCATACCTGCTCCTCTGCTCTGGCCCCCACCTCATGGAACCCTAGATTTCTTCATGTCAGCTTCATCTAGGAGCAGAGAAGAGGATCATGCTTATACTCGAGTGAGTAACGCATGTCCTGAGCACCCTGATGCTCAACTGAGTATCGAGCAATGCCTAGCATGCTTGCTCATCATTAGTTAATATATATCCCACTTCATCCTATTTTGATTGCTAAGTATAACCAAAAATTGTATTCCTTGGTGTCTCATCAATAGGTTATTTCCTATTATTTATTCAACAAAAATGTTTTCACATTAAAAGAGTGGTTTCACATTAGTGTTTTTTGTATTGTGTTTTAATCCGGCCAAACCTTGGAGCCATCTGATCAGGTTTGTGTCCCTATACTTAGAACAGTGCCACAGGGACATGAGTTGGTATCAATATTTTGGCAGATCCATCCCACTTCATCGTTTTGATCTCCTCCCCAAGTGCCCAAATGAGTTTCTCAAAAAACCTAATTTGTCCAAATGCGGCGGCAAATATAATGTATTTCAATGGTGAACAGATCTACACAGGGCAGGTATGTCCACCGGGATCCGTTGTAACACACTGAGCATGTCAATAGTAGTTCCTGCAACTCAGAAGCATGTACCCCTGCCTCAGAGAAAGCACTTGTGCCCTATATTATTGTTCAAAATATTAGTAACATTTGTTGTGGACATGCTAATATTTGGGCACCTGGTGAGGGGCTGCACAAGTGGTTTAAAACCACTATTTTATTACAATCAGTGTTTGAAATCCCGTTGGGTTTTGCTGGCAGGGCGTGGACTTCTACTCTCAGAACTGTCAAATGCGGCGTAGAAGCACGATCCACACCTATTCTGAAAGCTCTCTACACACAACTGCCAAATGCGGAGTAGAAGTGTGATCTACGCCTATTCTGAAAGTTCTCTACACACAGAACTGTCAAATGCGGAGTAGAAATGCGATCTACACCTATTCTGAAAGTTCTCTACGATCAGAACTGTCAAATGCGGAGTAGAAGCATGATCTATGCCTATTCTGAAAGTTCTGTACACACAGAACTGTCAAATGCGGAGTAGATCGCACTCCTACACCACATTTGACAGTTCTGTGACTAGAGAACTTTCAAAAAAGGTGTAGATAGCCTTTCTACTCCGCATTTGACAGTTCTGTGTGTAGAGAACTTTTAGAATAGGCATAGATTGCATTCTCTACCACATTTACAGTTCTGTATGTAAGACACTTTAGCAGTTCTGTATGTAGAGACTTTCAGAATAGTGCAGTCGTTTAGCTGCATTGACAGTTCTGTCCGTACAGAACTTTCAGAATAGGTGTAGATCATGCTTGTATTCGGCATTTGACAGTTGTGAGCGTAGAAGTCCCTGCTCTGCCAGCAAAAGCCAATGGGATTTCAAACACTGATTGTAATAAAGTAGTGGTTTTAAACCACCCATGCAGCCCTTCCCCAGTTGCCCATGCAACGCCCACAAGGGCCGTGGGGTACTTAGTAGCTGGGCCGGCAGCACTTGGGGAAGTCACGGTGGCTGTGACCCGGCTCCGTGGCCATGGCTGTGCAGTAAAGGGGGGGATATTTACAGGGGATTGTTCATGACGTCATCTATGGTACTTAGCCAGGGATAGCTGATGCTGCAGAATAGGGCCCCTGGGGCAGATGGTGATGCAGCCAGGATGGAATCGCTCCCCACAGATGGAGCGGGGCCCCAGGGATTGTGTGGACAGTCAATTTCAGAGATGGGGCTCTGGCAATATAGAGGGATGCAGGGGGGTAAAGGCATAGCACACAGTTCGTGCAGTTTTTTACCTTTTACTTGCTGATCAGGCAAGGTTATCCAGCCAGGTGCTGTACTCCTCCAAAGTGCAGCCAGGTTAGCTGCCAGGAGATCTGGACCACTGTGCCAAGACACCTTTCGTTTGCCTTCCCAGGTTGTTCTCTCCCTGCACTGGATACTCGCCTCACCTCCCCTGTGCCTTCGTGAACTGGGTCCCAAGCTGATGGGTGCAGGCCTTGTTGGGCGACCGAAACTTGTCCTGTGACCCTAGTTCTAGCTGCCATCCTTCGGAGTATCCACGGATTCTGGCCACTGCTCCTGCAGACACAGTGGCTTCCACTTTTCCTGGTAGATATGAAACAGAAAAAAACAGCACTGTTGCGCCACACCACTAAATTTCACCACAATGTGGTTCTATTAAATGAACACTAACCTTTCCAGGTTGTGCAAGAATCCGCACAACCAGATTAAACGTATAGGGAGATAGGGTCCATAAAGTTGATGATCATCAGACCTCTGTGTGAAGAGAGGATATTTTACACTCCTTGAGTTGGTAGAAATCACTTGCTTGTCTCCTCAGAGCCGGCTGATCATGTGATGAACACAGGTGGAGTTTGGATGATGCACTGCCAGTTCCTATGGACTTGCCCAAGCTGCTCGCTAAACCGCGCTCCCCGAAGGGAGAATAGGTATGAATGATAGAAGGAGCGGTGTTAGAATGCGGCGCTAGGTAACACAAGATCAAGCCTTCATAGAATTACCTTAAGTTTATTACACAAAGCTGCAGGGTGCAACCACAACGCGTTTCGACACACAAATCGGCGTCTTTCTCAAGTGGACCACTTGAGAAAGACGCCGATTTGTGTGTCGAAACGCATTGTGGTTGCACCCTGCAGCTTTGTGTAATAAACTTAAGGTAATTCTATGAAGGCTTGATCTTGTGTTACCTAGCGCCGCATTCTAACACCGCTCCTTCTATCATTCATACTTTTCCTGGTAGGGACTTGGAGTACCCACACCAGATCAGGGCCGGTTCCGTCTGGCAACCAGTCCCTCTGCCCGACTTGGGTCTGGATTCGGAGCACACGGGTGTATTCCACACTCCCGTGTCTCCTAGGTCTCCTTCCTTCCTGGGTCCTCTCTGGACGCCCTCCTCTTCCCGACTCCTCTCTCTCTTACTTTTCCTAACCTCCTGCTAATCCCTCCTCCTGGCCAGAAGATGGGGCCCTCCCTAAACAAGGTCCTCCCGAATGTCATAGCCCGGAATTGGGATCGTGTTGGATGCAAATGATGTTTTTCAGGTTTGCAACTCCTCTCAACTGAGAGCGATGACACCACACCTGTGGAGTAGGTGCAGCATCACTGTGGCGAGCAGTCCACAGGGGCGCCACACCCACATACTATTAGCATGTCCATCATAAATTATATGAAATTTATCCCACTTTCTTCCCGGCTGGATCAGGCATCTGGCAGCTACAGTGACATGCATTTGCGGATGCACAGCCGGATCAGGATGAACCAGTTTTCATCCTGATCTGGACGCGCCTCAAGTGTGAAACTAGCTTACACAGGATAAAATATTGAAATATTGATCCATTTACTTGTAGAATCCTCTGTTCTTTTTAAGGCTCAATTACACCTCAGTTTTAGGAAATGTGCTTATAGGATAAATGGAGTAACACATTTTCCAAGTTTCTATGGTCTGTATTTACAGCTATACATACGCAGACATGCATGTATCTGTGGCAAAGTATTTTATTTTTTTGCTCAATACTGTTTGAATGTGAAGAGCTCAGAGGTAAAAAGACTTGTGAAGTAGGATTGATGGTCTACAAGGGATTAAGAAGAATGTCTCATTGGGGAACAGATCATCATGCAATGAAGACCTGACAAACTCTAGCGATAGTGGGGGATTTTTCCTTTAAATTATAAATGCTAATCCTTAGATGTAAGGTCCAGAACAAGCAGGAGATCTATCAATTCTGCTTCACCTACAAAAAAAATAAAAAAAATAATAATTGTTATAAGAATAAGTACGGATACTGGTTCAATGAAATCAGAGAAAGCAGTTCTTGTGGATTTGATATGTTTAGGTCAGCAAAGAAGAATTTTTAATAAATGGATGAGCTTACAGAATGCTAACTGGGAGATCGGGGAATGAAAAGAAGTAGCTTTGAAATCAATGACTGAAGAATATCTATTTGTATTATTTGATATTATTTGAAAAAGAACTTTATATTGAAGAGAGATACACTGGACTCTACCTAGCAGGAGTAAATAGCATGGATAAAGTCTAATAAATATTGTATAGCTGAACTTTCAAGAACACAAAGGTCCCTTCTGCAAGGTTAACAGGGAGGATTTTCTTTTCAAGAGCCTGTTTGCTGGAATTTTATTAGAAAAAATACACCTACTTTGAGATTTTTTTCAGATACAACTATCTGTCTTTTTATCTGTTGGTTTCATTAATTGTCTTTAATTATTGTTGGACCTTTTTGTTTATTTTGGCCGTAACGTTGTAAATATGTAGTAGGTAGCATCGTCTGATTGATCTCTGTGCAGTGTCTAACGGTAACATATGAAGGGTACCTTTATGATACAAGATCAAAGCAATTGATCAGTCTAGCCTGAGAACAAATTCTCCTCCACAGGGGCGATCAGTAGCAGGGATTTGAGCATGATTCCTGCAAAGGGTTCTCCTTATTTCTAAAACCACAACTGGATTGATAAACATCAACATTAATTTCAGAGAATAAGAAGAATAAATAATGCAGGATGTTTGGGAGACGGTGATAATATATCAGCGGGCCAATGTGCTGCTTATGTGTAGATAATTCTGTAGGTGTAAGGAGAAAATAAACAAAATTATCTCTGGTAGAAATTCGTTCTGGACACAGGGGCCTTCATGACCCTTTTGAGAACCGCATGTGGCCTCCAGGCTGCTTGATGCCCATTACTTTTTTTTTTTTAAAGAAAGGCCAAAATCAATAATCTGTCCTCCCTCCTTCTTATGCCAGCTGGGACACGAGGCAGAAAAGCTGTTTTAAACCTGTGGAATAAAAGCTAACAGAAGCCGCAGGATTTCTCTAACCCTTAGATACATTGACATTAACAGAACTCTTATAGAAATGTTTTCTAATTGTGCTCCAGACCCATCATGGAGAAGGAACTCAATTGTAAATAAGCCTTTTTGCAAATGACAAATTTACTTGATTCTTCTGATGTGCACTGTAAGGCCTCATTCAGACATCCGTGATTGTGTCCTAGTTTCATCACTGCTTTGGATCCAATTTTCTTGAGTTTTTGTTCAGAGTGTTGATTTGCGATTCCCCCCCAAAAAAACAAAAAAAACAAATGCACAACCGCCATTTTGGTGAACCCTTTAATGCCAGCAAATGGTAAAAAAAATCTAACACTTAACATCACTGCTCACTTCTTCAGCCTTCATGCAACTTGCCTCTTCTTTCCATTACCACACACCCCATCTCTGGCCTCTTCACTATAGGTCACTCATGACTGTTGAGCATAATCAGGTCTTGAGAGTCAGTGCACGGTGGAAGGTTGTTACATCATGATGTGCATCGTGAACTTACTGGAAGTCCTGGCCTAAACTGAATAGGTTGGAGATGCAGGTTGTTTTACATCTTAAAGTGTAACTGTCATTGAATTGAAAAAAAACAACAACACAATACTGCACTGGTTGTTAATGATGGGTCACATAGTGGCTAAGATAATGCTTTTTTGTGCCATATGAGTTATTTTCTCACATTTTTATGTGCTCTTTTAAAAACTGCATTTTCTGGCTAAGTGGATGTGGCCAGAATCCCTCGGTGTCTACCAGCATCAGTGGCATAACTTCAGGCCCAGGGGCCCCGATGCGAAAGCTCCAATGGGGCCCCCAATTATTGCAAATCTTTAATATCAGTCTTTTTCTATGGGCCAAAGGGATCTTTGGGGCCCCTAGGCTGCAGGGCCCGGGTGCGATCGCAACCCCTGCACCTACTGTAGTTACACCCCTGACCAGCACTATGTGTGTATTTCCACAGCTTCCCTCAACTCCCATAATGCATTGCTGTCACTCGGGAGTGCACAGCAGTCACACCTCTTGAGAGCATGCTGATAGTGAGCAGTGTGATGTGCCAGCAGAGAAGGGGTTAACAGAGATCCTGACTGAGCTGTGTGGAGCCATCAGCTGATAGGGAGCAGTGTGACATACCAACAGAGAAGGAGTTAACAGATGGTGACTAAGCTGTGTAGAGCCAGATGACAAATCAGAAGCTTTTGCCAAGGACAGTGGAGTTTGCAGTCATCCTGACATTGCCCAGCACTGTGCTGTAGCCTGAGGTAATCTCATATATTGTTTCCTCACCAGCTGCAATCAGGAGCTCACACACTGTGTAGGCCCCGCCCTTTACCCCTTATATGGTTATGTGGCCGTATTCAGTGTGAAGACGGATCTGACTGAGAATGAACATATGTCTGCTTTAGATGCAGCCTAGTGGAAAGTTTTATGAATGGTTTTCAACCAGAATTTTCTAATGAAGTATATTTGAAAGTTTATTAAAATTACTTGCTCTACATTTTTATTAAATAAAAATGGAAACGGCTGTTACACTTTAAATTTATTTTGCTCTACTTGCTGTAGAGACCCCATAGCACAAGACGGAACATCCATATTGCAGCAAATTTACTTGTTGCAAATCTAAATTTTAGGCAAAACTTGATTAAGCAGGCAAATTCAAATCCCAAACTCTTCACTCTTCAATACTAAGCATCATTTCAATGGAAATGTTGTATGCCTTTTAGATTGATTGGTTCTGAGTTAGGGATGGGCGAATCTACTAGCTAGGACTCGTTACTCGGCGAGTAGTAAGGGACTCGCAGGACTCGGTACTCTGCGAGTTTCCCAGTGATTACTTGCACAGTAAACGAGTCCAATGCAAATCAATATCAATCCTAGTTTTGTCACAGACTCTGACAAAACTAGGATTGCCTTTGACTTGCATTGGTCTGATTACTGTGCAAGTAATCGCTGGGAAACTCGCAAAGTAACTGCTGTTACTTTGCGAGCGGAGTCCAGCTGTCTTCTCTGTGCAGGCTGCCGCAGCTCCAGGGTCCTAGAGCCCGCCTGCTCACAGAGATGATGTAGCAGAGCTGCGATTGTTCTCAGTCTGCTCATCCCTGTGTATAGACATCTATATCTATGTACAGGGGATGTAGCAGAGAGGACATCGCGTTTTGGACTACGTCGGACGGAAGAGGATTTTTTTAATTAAAGATGGAGTCCCTAATGGCTTTTTTTTTTTATTTCTAATAAAATTTTTTCTCTGTGTTGTGTTTTTTTAACCCTTTATTGGAGATTATTAGTGGCTGGGTCAAACGTGGCCTGACATTAAGAATCTCGGGCTTAATACCAGCTTGTATAACAAAGCTTGTATTAACCCCTTTATTACCCAGTGTGCCACCACCACCAGGGCCGCTGGAAGAGCGGGGTTCAGCGCCAGAGGATGGCGCTTCAATGAACACGCCATCTTCTGGGGCGGCTGCGGGCTGCAATTTGCTAAAAATTGAAATTCATGAAATAATTAAAAAAAAGGGCTCCCCTATATTCTTGTGTCCGGCCAGGTACAAATAGGCACCTGGGGGTTGGGGGCAGCCCGTCGCTGCCTGCTGGATCTGGCTGGTTCCAGAAATACGGCGAAGCCCACGTGAAATTTTTTTCTGACAAATCCTGGACCATGGGCGAGGGGTTAATAAAGATGCAGTCCCTTTTTTAGGATTGTTTTATTGATTTTTCAGAAAAAAAATGACATGGTCTTTCTGGAACCAGCGGATCCGCAGGTAGCAACGGGCTGCCCCCAACCCCCAGGTGCCTATTTGTACCTGGCCAGACACAAGAATATAGGGGAGCCCTTTTTTTTTTATTATTTCATGAATTTCATGAAATAATTTAAAAAAAATGCGTGGGGCTCCGCGCAATTTCTATGTCTAGCCAGGTACAGCTAAGCAGCTGGGGGCTGGAATCCGCAGCGCAGGGATGCCCAAGCTTTCTGGGCACCCCCCGCTGCAAATTGCAGCCCGCAGCCGCCCAGAAGATGGCGCGTTCATTGAAGCGCCATCCTCTGGCGCTGAACCCCGCTCTTCCAGCGGCCCTGGTGGTGGTGGCACGCTGGGTAATAAAGAGGTTAGGGCCAGCTTTGTATTATCAGCTGGCCCTAAGCCCGAAATTTATGGCGGTCACGCCAATATTAGACATGACCGCCATGAATTTCTATTAAATTGTTTTAAAAAAAACACAACACAGAGAAAATTTTTTATTAGAAATAAAAAAAAAGCCATTAGGGACTCCATCTTTAATTAAAAAAATCCTCTTCCGTCCGACGCAGTCCAAAACGCGATGTCCTCTCTGCTACATCCCTGTGCATAGATATAGATGTCTATGCACAGGGAATGAGCAGACTGAGAACAATCTCAGCTCTGCTACATCAGGCAGCAGGCGGGCTCTAGGACCCTGGAGCTGCGGCAGCCTGCACACAGAGCAGACAGCCGGACTCTTATCTGTGCGAGTTTCCCAGCGATTACTTGCACAGTAAACGAGTCCAATGCAAATCAATGGCAAAACTAGGATTGCTTCAGGCTGAAGCTTCCGAGACACATCTGTGATTTGTAAATCGCACACTACTCGCTATTACTCGCTTCCCCATTCATTGAACATTGGACTCGCTAGACTCGCAACGAGTAGCAGTCCCAGGCTCAGACTCGCTAGAGTCAAGCGATTCCGAGTAATTTAGGATTCGCCCATCACTATTCTGAGTCTGTTGTAATGACAAGTCTACTATGTACTGAAGATCCATGGGGTCATCTCTATAATGACTGCTGGACACTCAAGCAAGAAATAAAAAAATGAACAAACAGAATATGGAATTCCAAAATGTACTGTGAGTTTCAAGTAAAAAAATAAAATTGAAAAGTATTTACAGGATATGATTGTAGGCCTTTGTAAGTGCACCCCTACTTCCATGATCTGTAAGACTTCATATTCTGTTTAATATATAGTAGTGGTGAACAAAAATATAGGCCCAGTGGGTGCTTGTGGAGACTATCAAGGAGGAAAAAGTATCAAATAAGATTGTTCATTACACACAAAGCTCTGAACCTTTACCAGATACCAGTTCTATGTTGAAACTGGTTATGACCAGTGGTGTACCACTAATAACAGTGGACCATGGACCCAACACCTCCCCCACTGCTTTGTACTTTCAACTGCATCTGCACCCTGGACACAAATACAGTTGAAAGTAATGATGGAAAGGGGAGCTGTCTGCTCCCTATTTCATCATTCTCCATGTGGCTCTGACCTCTGATGTCTTAGTGCAGCGGTAGTGATGACATCACTATAGTGTGCCCACTCTGTAGAACTGAGCAGAGATGCAGATTACAAGATGCGGTGACAGGAAAGTAGGGAAATAAGAAGAGGTGAATATTTTATTAATTTATAAATCAATGATTGCCCTTATACAGTTTGGAGGGCTATGTGGGCGCCATTATACAGTTTACATGGCTATGTGGAAGTCATTATATTGTTTGCAGGACTATGTTGATGTCAATATATAGGTTGAAGAGCAATGTAGGGGCCATTACTCTATTTGCAGGGCTATGTGGGGGCCATTATACAATTTGCAGTTGTATGCGATGGCCATTATACTATTTAAACAGCTATGTGTAGACAATTATACAGTTTGCATGGCTTTTGGGGACCAGTATACAGTTTACAGGGCTATATGGGGGCTATTATACCACTCGCAGAGCTATATTGGGGCCATTATACTGTTTGCTGGGCTATCGGTGGAGCATTATACAGTTTGAAAGGATATGTGGGTTCATTATAATGTACAGTAGAAGGAACAACATAGCACTACAAACTGTATAATGGTCCCCACATAGCTCTCCTAATAGTATAATGGTCATTATACTGAGCCATTATACAGTTTGTAGGGTTATGGGAGGCCATTATGAAATTTGCAGGACTATATGGAGGCCATTTTATAGGACTGTAGATGGACCCCCACAAAGCCCTGCAAACTGAATAATGGTCCCCATAACCCTGAAAACTGTATAATAGCCCCTACATAGCCTTGCACACTGTATATTGGTTCCCACATAGCCCTCAAATAGTATAATGGACATTATACTAGGCCATTATACTGTGTGAGCGCTATGGGGAGCAATTGTACAGTTTGCAGGGCAATGTCAAGGCCATTAAACAGTACAGTTTAAAGACTCCCCATAGCCCTGCAAACAGCATAATGGCCTAGTATAATGGCCATTGTGCTATTTGGAGTGCAATGTGGAGACCATTATACAGTTTGCATACCTATGTGGGAGCCATTATATAGTTTTTAGGTCAATGCGGGGCCCTTACACATATTTCAGGGCTTTGTGGGAGACATTATACTGTTTGGAGGGCTATGTAAGGGTCAGTGTTACGTATTGACTGCCTTGCTGTATGGAAGTGCTGCTGCTGTGGTTTAAATGAAGCCTTTTTTTCCCCTGCTCTTAAAGTACCATGACATGTGGCAATATTGCTAGCAATTTCCTTGTTGCTGTGAAATCATGTACACATTGTTCCATTTGTACACAGCAACAAAATAGAACAATGTGTCCATGATTTCACTGCAACCAGCAAATTGCCAGTGAAATTGCAAGCAATGTTGCCGCGTGTGACGGTGTAGATAGAGGAACCTAATGAGCGGGAGCTGAGAGTGCAGGTGTGTGTGATGAATAAGACTCATGCTTAGGTGAGCTGAGGTGCGTGCCTGGGGTGGCTGCTCCCCACCCCTCGGCCATAAATGGGTCAGCTCACATCCACCTGATTTACTGATTCAGTTCACTTCTGGACTGTGATCTGTTGTGAGCAGACGCTGATCTGAAGCTGCTGTTTCTTCCTCCACTTGAAGCTGCTGGGTTCTGTGGTCCGTGGTAGAGGTAGGGGCTTATGCCTAGGGCTTCTCAGGAGTTTTAGGGTCTTAGGCTGGTGGCTGGGCCTCCTCACCTTCAGAGGTAGAGGACGAATCAGGGACCCCAGTATCAAGGCCAGAGCAGGCTCCCCTGACTCCCTACACCCAGCTCTGTCCTACTTCTGAGTACCCCGGCTCCCCCCCTGCGTGACATAATCAGCAACCCACTATTGTTTCCCCGAAGCCGCTATGTTGTCACGAGCTTTTGCGCACCTGGTGGAGGAACTCTCTCAGGAGGTGTCTACCCTGCAAAACCAGGTGGTGCATCAGCTTCGAGAAGTGGTTGGGTATCTGGCTGCAGTTCCCATGCTGGCTATACCAGAACCCAATACCTCCCTTCCTGACCAATTTTCAGAGGGAGAGATAAATTTTTCGTTTTTAGAGAAGCCAGCAAATTATATTTCAGGCTGCGTCCTCGTTCTTCAGGGAGTGAGGAACAGTGCATGGGGATTATACTCTCCCTTCTTAAAGGGGATCCCCAGGCCTGGGCCTTTTCTCTGCTGACTGATTGTCCATCTATGCGGTCAGTGGATGAGTTTTTTGCAGAGCTTGCCCTGGTGTATAGTGACCCTGATGCCGTCTGCCTTGCTGAGTCTAAACTACATAAGTTCAGGCAGGGTAATATAGGGTAATCAGTTGCATTGGGGATGGGGATGGTACTGTGTAGGAATTCCATGTGGGGGTATCATACTGTATGTAGGGGGCACTTTTTCTGGCATCACACTTAATGGAACCATGAGGGGTATCTTAATGTGTGGGAACACCAAGGAACCTCAATAGGAGGGAAATTACTTTGTTATGGCTACAAGGTTGTGAGAAGTGCTCTTGTATGATCCTGCTTTTATATATATATATATATACAGTTGTGGCCAAAAGTATTGACACCCCTGCAATTCTGTCAGATAATACTCAGTTTCTTCCTGAAAATGATTGCAATCACATTCTTTGGTATTATCTTCATTTAATTTGTCTTCAATTACAAAACACAAAAGAGAATGAAGCAAAAAGCAAAACATTGATCATTTCACACAAAACTCCAAAAATGGGCCAGACAAAAGTATTGGCACCCTCAGCCTAATACTTGGTTGCACAACCTTTAGTCAAAATAACTGCAATCAACCGCTTCCGGTAACCATCAATGAGTTTCTTACAATGCTCTGCTGGAATTTTAGACCATTCTTCATTGGCAAACTGCTCCAGGTCCCTGATATTTGAAGGGTGCCTTCTCCAAACTGCCATTTTTAGATCTCTCCACAGGTGTTCTATGGGATTCAGGTCTGGACTCATTGGTGGCACCTTAGAAGTCTCCAGTGCTTTCTCTCAAACCATTTTCTAGTGCTTTTTGAAGCGTGTTTTGGGTCATTGTCCTGCTGGAAGACCCATGATCTCTGAGGGAGACCCAGGCTGCAAAATTTGTTGGTAGTCTTCAGACTTGATAATGCCATGCACACGATCAAGCAGTCCAATGCCAGAGGCAGCAAAGCAACCCCAAAACATCAGGAAACCTCCACATGTTTGACTGTAGGGACTGTGTTCTTTTCTTTGAATGCCTCTTTGTTTCTCCTGTAAACTCTATCTTGATGCCTTTGCCTAAAAAGCTCTACTTTTGATTCATCTGACCACAAAACATTCTTCCAAAACGTTTTAGGCTTTCTCAGGTAAGTTTTGGCAAACTCCAGCCTGGCTTTTTTATGTCTCCGGGTAAGAAGTGGGGTCTTCCTGGGTATCCTACCATACAGTCCCTTTTCATTCAGACGCTGATGGATAGTAAGCGTTGACACTGTTGTACCCTAGGACTGCAGGGCAGCTTGAACTTGTTTGGATGTTAGTCAATGTTCTTTATCCACCATCCGCACAATCTTGCGTTGAAATCTCTGTCAATTTTTCTTTTCCGTCCACATCTAGGGAGGTTAGCCACATGCCATGGGCTTTAAACTTCTTGATGACACTGCGCACGTTAGACACAGGAACATTCAGGTCTTTAGGGGATGGACTTGTAACCTTGAGATTGCTCATGCTTCCTCACAATTTGGTTTCTCAAGTCCTCGGACAGTCCTTTGGTCTTCTTTCTTTTCTCCATGCTCAATGTGGTACACACAAGGACACAGGATAGACGTTGAGTCAACTTTAATCCATGTCAACTGGCTGCAAGTGTGATTTAGTTATTGCCAACACCTGTTAGGTGCCACAGGTAAGTTACAGGTGCTGTTAATTACACAAATTAGAGAAGCATCACATGATTTTTCTAACAGTGCAATACTTTTGTCCACCCCCTTTTTTATGTTTGGTGTGGAATTATATCCATTTGGCTTTAGGACAATTCTTTCTGTATTTCTTCATTGAAGACAAATTAAATGAAGATAATAATACCAAAGAATTTGTGATTGCAATCATTTTCAGGAAGAAACTGAGTATTATCTGACAGATTTGCAGGGGTGTCGATACTTTTGGCCACAACTGTATATATATATATATATATATATATATATATATATATATGTATATAAATTTAGGCTAGGGTCACACTTGGAAGGCACAATCCAGTAACCGGATCCATTACCGAATCTGGTATTGGACTGTGCCTTCATACTTATTTTAATCTGTAAAATTGCTACCCTCATTCCGAATCTGAATGCATTAGTGCATCCGGTTTTGGAATGAGGATTTTAGCAATTTTAAAAACCGCATCCGATCCAGATCCAGTACCACAAGGTACATTTATGTACCTTGCGGTACCCGATCCGGTTCCCATAGGGTCCCATGTTAAAACCACCGGATCTGGTTTTACAACCTCTCCGGAAATTGCAGCCTGCGGTAAAAATCATGCAGGCTGCATTTTTCGGATCCGATAACCGGATTGCAAATAGTGCAATCCGGTTTTACAATGGAAGCCCATGGGCTGCGAAATTCAGATCCGGTTTTGAGCATTTTTAATGCTCAACACCTGATCCGGATGGATAAAAAAAAATGCAGGCACGGTCCCTAGCCTAACATTGGTCCGACTACAATGCAATTTTGACTCGCACTACAGACATCCGGGTTTCACGCCTGTGTGTCCGAGCCCTAAAGTAAGAAAATCCATAAAATATAGCTCAAGAGACAAAACACAGATCAATATTCTGGTATCAACATATTAGAAAAGTCATAACCTCATTCCCCCCATACAACATTGGTGCAGATGATCTTTAACATAGGCTAGGGTCAGACTTGCATCATGCATTTGCTAAATGCAAGCGTTATTTTCATTTGCAAATCATGAAAAACGATGCATTAAAGCATCCATAGGCTCCCGTGTAAAAACACATTGCAAAAGTACAATGCAATTGACACTATGCGTTTTTGCAAGAGCCCAAAAAATGCGGTACGCAGCGTTTTTGCTGCTTTTGCAAAAATGCATTCATTTTTTTTAACATGGGAGTCTATGGGGAATGCATGCATTAACGCATGGTACATAAATGCATGGTACATATGTGATCCTTTAATGCATCCTTCCGACGAATGCAAGGTCCCAAATGTGACCATATTATATATATATATATATATATATATTATTATACAGTATATATATTTAAGATTCAAAGAAGCTTTATTGGCAGGAGTAAATAAACATTAGTTTTGCCAAAGCAAATGTACAAAAGGGAATAGGGATAAGGACTGTAGGGATTTTAGGTAGAGGCTGTAGGAAAAGTGGATGGGGGCAGATCCAGGGTGAGGTCTATGAGAACAATGGATGAGGGCAGATCCAAGGTGGGGGCTATGGAAGTTCATGGCATATCATAGTTCTTTTTGTCACACGCAGTCTATGACATTCGCTCACATACTGCGCTGCTATCTCCACTGTTCTCCCAACCAATGAGAAAATTGTATGCAAAACAGCCGCACACATTCAAAACTCGCACCAAGCTGTAACCTGGCGACGGCGATGCGTCGGCGTCGCTATCGCCGGGATACAAGCGTCCGGCTGCAGCTATCATATTTCCCGCCAAACTGTGCCACAGCCAGCGGCGACCAATCATCGAAGCAGCGCGGCTTGGCAGGAAATATGAATCCCGCAATGCTGATTGGTTGCCGCTGAGAGCAGCGACTAATCAGCTGCGCGGGATAAATCTTTGCCAAGCCGTGCTCAGCTTCGCTGATTGGTTGCCGCCAGCCGCAGCGACCAATCAGCAGCGCACTTGGCTCATGTTTTAAAACACGCTTCGCTGATTGGTCACTGCGGCCGGCGGCACAATCAGCGATGCTGCGCGGCTTGGCGGGAAATATGAATCCCATGTTGCTGATTAGTCGCCGCTCTCAGCGGCGACCAATCAGCTGCACGGTATTCAAACCCCTGCCAAGCCGTGCTCTGCTTTACTGATTGGTCGCTGCGGCCAGCGGTGACCAATCAGTGAATCGTATTTTAAAACACGCGCCAAGTGTGCTGATCAGCGAAGCGGAGCACGACTTGGTATATTGGCGCGCAATTTGAACTGCCGCTCAAAGTGTGGCGCACTTCGCTCCTGTCTACAAGGCCGCTCATAGTGTGACACATTTCACTCCTGTTTACAAGGCTGTCAGTCATAGTGTGACGCACTTCACTCCTGTTTACAAGGCTTTCAGTCAGTGTGACGCACTTCACTCCTGTTTACAAGGCTGTCAGTCATAGTGTGACGCACTTCACTCCTGTTTACAAGGCTGTCAGTCATAGTGTGACGCACTTCACTCCTGTTTACAAGGCTGTCAGTCATAGTGTGACGCACTTCACTCCTGTTACAGGCTGTTATAGTGTACGCCTCACTGCTGTTACAAGGTTCATCATAGTGTGACGCGCTTCACTCCTGTTTACAAGGTCTATCAGTCATAATGTGCTGTTCTTCAGTCACATTTACTTCACACATTGTGTCAGTGACAGTCTGAACTACTTCAGTCACGTTTATCGTTTATTCAATGGGTTTAGTTGGTCGTAAATGCAAATACGCCAATGACAATGACAGAAAAGCTGCAGAAGCAGCAAGGCAACAACAACGTCGACACCAAGAGACACCACAACAAACTGCCGTAAGACAAGCCCAGGATGCGGCATCTCACAGATGTTGTCGGCAAAAGGAAACACCACAAAAACTGCTGCCAGACAAACCCAAGATGCCGAATCTCATAAACAGTGTCGGCTGAATGAATCTCCAGAAGACAGGGCAAACAGACAACAACATGTTCACGCCATTCATACAATATGAATGCTCTACCAACTAAGGCAAGCCCAGGACAGTATTCTATAGACACGATAGACACATAGGTAGATGATAGATAGATATTGTGTATTCATTGTATTATTCTTAAATCTTCATAAATAAACTACATACATAGTCTAGAATACCTGATGCGTTAGAATCGGGCCACCATCCAGTATATATATATATATATATATATATATATATTATATATATATATATTGCTTGGTTTGTGGTGCAACCCAATTAGGACTTCTGCTATGGGGCCCCATAGTTTCTATGTTCGCTCCTGGGTGTGAACAATAAGGGATGTTTACAGTGTCATGTAAAAGTTAGGACAACCCTGGTCAAAATTACTGTTATTATGAACAGTTAAGCAAGTTGAAAATGAAATGATCTCTAAAAGGCATTAAGTTAAAGAGGACACAATTTCTTTGCATTTTAGGCAAAACAGAAATCTTTTACATTTTAAAAATTACACAAAGGAAAATGGGCTAATTCAAAAGTTTCGACACTCTGCATAGTTAGTACCTAGTAGCAACTCATTTTGCAAGTATCCCAGTGTCAGAGTCAGGGGGAACTAATAGCACACAGGCAAGTAGGGGATCTGAGAAGCTAGTCTGACCCTGTAAACTGGAGTTCCCTGGCTGACCCAGTTCCCAGATTTACCTCTAATGGTGAGGACATCCAGGCTGCCAACCTTGCCCTTCTTCTAGTCAGCCATGACTAAATCCCCTAAACTCCACCCAGGGAAGGAACAGCAACTCTCACAAGATAAATCCCAAAGAGGTTGCTTCAGGAAGGTTTCTGCACCACCACTCTGCGTCTTCACAGCATGAGGTCAGAGCAGAGACTGAACTCTATCAGCAACATCTGCAGGTGAAAGAGGGAACTATTTAAAAGTGAGGGGCATGGACAGCAGCGTAACCTGACAGACTCCCTCACCTGAAAAGCCGTAAACCAATAGACAGCAACAGCTTCTGACAGTAACATCGAATGTGCCAAAGGAAATTGATTCCCATTTAAACTACAGCAGAGCTTTTAACATGAACTGCAGAGAAGTCAACATGTGTCACACAACTTGTAAGTGCTTTTTGAAGCCAACAAAGAGTCTTTTAATTCTTGTTTGAGGGATTTTCATACTTTCTTTCTTGGAAAAGTGTTCCAGTTCTGTGAGATTCCTGGGTCATCTTGCATGTACTGCCCTTTTGCGGTCTAGGATACCGACCTCCTTTTCCTATATGATGTGAGGTTTATTGCAAGACTTTAAAGAAGGACACATTCCATTGGGCTAGCTAAACCTTGGTATACTACCGAGCTGCACAATTACAGCATATAAAAGAAATGTAGATAGAAGTAACACGTCATATGATTATGCAGGGTGCCAGGTGGCATTCCCTTATGAATCTGGTAGAGGTGTGTTAGCAACCACAAATGAAGACCCACAGTCTCCACTTTATTTGATCCATAAGACATGGGATAAGGAAAAGGGGTTAATAGAGATCAATGGTTGTAACATTCACAATTTGACACAATCTTTTCTTCTGGAATTACATATACTTTCCAAACTGGGAGGAGAGGTATCTGCCTAACTGCCCAATTATTCCAAAATGATGTTTTCAAGTGTTTTGAACAACTACAATTGGAGTTTAATTTACCTCCTAAGACATTCTATCAATATGTGCAGCTTAGACATGCTTGCTCTGAGCGAATGAAACAGACAACAATATTGTAGATCATAAGTATTTCCAACGTTAGGAAAAGGCTTATAACTGTTGTGTTCACATTTGGCTAAAAATCCAGTTACTGTGAAAGTCAAATAAATAGGAGCTTAATGTGGGACGATTTTTGATGAAAAGTAGAATAATATTCTCAAATTACCTCCTGGACTTTCGTTGTGTGAGTCTTGTCAGCTTTCTCAATTATACAGGCGTGGCCGAAAGTTTTGGCACACTTGAAATTGTTCCAGAAAATGAAGTATTTCACCCAGGAAAATACTGTAGTTATTTATTCATCGTCATTCTCATGTTTATTTTCTGTGTGTCTATTGGAACAACTCCAAAAAATAGAGAAAAAAAAGTAAATTGGACATACAGTAATTTCACACAAACTCCAAAAATGGGTCAGACAAAGTTTTTGCCTCCTTTCCACCATTGTGGGTAAATAACATTGTTTCAAGTATGTGACGCTCATTCAAACTCACCTGCGTAAGGGCCCCTTTACACGCTGAGACTTTCCAGCGATCCCACCAGCGATCCGACTTGGCCAGGGTCGCTGGAAAGTCTGTATGCAGTCGCTGGTGAGCTGTCAAACAGGCAGACTCACCAGTGACCAGTCAGCAATGACATTGCTGGTAACCAAGGTAAATATGGGGTAGCTATGCAGCGCACTCTGCTTAGTTACCCAGTGTTTACCCTGGTTACCAGCGTCCTCCTGCTTACAGGCTGGGCTAAGTGGGAGTACGCTGGTAACCAGGGAAAGCACCGGGTAACTAAGCAGAGCGCGCTGCTTAGCTACCCCATATTTACCCTGGTTACCAGTGCCCAGCATCTAATGTGCGGCGCTGGGCATTGGCTGGGAGGTCGCTGATCGTTGGTCTCTCGCTGTCACACACAGTGAAGCGTGTTGACCAGTGGGAGACCAAGGACCAAAAAATGGTCCTGAACGATTTGTAGCGATCAGCGACCTCACAGCAGGGGTCAGGTCGCTGATGCATGCATAGGCGCACCCAAGGGGGGGGACCTACGTGTCTGGACCCCCCCCCTTTGGACGGCCCTGAGAAGTGGTGCAGTACACAAGGAGCTGGGCCCCTATGTCAGGAGACAGGAATAATTACACAGCACCCAAGGGCCCACAAAAGAGGCTGCTTTTAGGGGGGCTTCGCTCCCCCAAACCCCCCACCAGGGGCTTTGCCCCTCGGAACCCCGCTGGGGGGTCACACCCCCCCTTTCAGGGCCGGTGTGTGTTTCTTGGACCCCTACCTTGGGAAATTTCTGGGTGCGCCACTGGATGCATGTCACACACTGCAACATTGCTGAAGAGGTCGCTGTTATGTAACAAAACCTGTGACGTTTCAGAGATATCACTAGTGATCCTGCAGTGTGTGAAGTACACTTTAAGTAACAGGTGTGGACAATATTAAAATCACACCTGAAACCAGATAAAAGGGGATACGTTGACTCAGTCTTTGCATTGTGTGTCTGTGTGTGACATACTAAACATGGAAAACAGAAAGAGGAGAAGACAACTGTCTTAGAACCAAAATTGTTGAAAAATATCAATAATCTCAAAATTATTAGTCCAACTTAATTTTTTATTGATGGTGTGCAACAAAATCAAGAAGATTATAACCCACAGCACTGAAGCCAATCACCCTGTACCTGTGCATCAGAGAAAAATAGATGAATGGTTGCAATGTAGGATAGTCTGGATGGTGGACAAGCAGCTCCAATCAAGTTCCAAAGAAATTAAAGGTGTCCGGCAAGCTCAGGGTGCATCAATATCTACGTGAACTATTCATAAGCATTTGAATGAAATTAAATGCAGTGGTAAGAGACACACGATGATCCAACTGCTGATATAGAGACATGAAAAAGGTAGACTCCAGGTTGCCAACAATGTATGTGAGTAAGCTAAAATCCTTCTGGGAAAGCATCTTGTGGACAGATGAGACCAAGAGAGAGTTTTTTGGTAAAATAAATCATTTCATTGCTTACCAAATATGGAATGTGGCCTACAAAGAAAAGAAAACATCTCACATGCATCTTGCATGACTCACCCAGAACGTTAGCATCTCTCTCAACGGGAGCATGTCAACTGCTTGTGTCTCTATGCAGCTCAACACTTTTGTCCAAAGAGACAAGGACTGTTCTTAATGAGTCATGTAAGATACATGTGAGATACTCGCATGTATCTCATATAAGTGTTTCCACTACTTGCACATTTCTCTTGTGAGGTTATGTATCATGTCTCCTGGTCTATTTGTAAGTGTGCACTTTGTTCATTTGTTTTAATTGTTTTCATATGTATTATAAATATGTTTTTATCCAGTATTTATTAACACTTCGCTGTTTACTGCGATATTTGTCTACATATGTGATGTAATTCCACTTTTGGCAGGTTTTTTATTTGTATATCTGATCAGGATTGATCACACTCCTTTTAAATATTATATTTAAAACCTCCTTTATATTATTAACCCTGCATATATGTAGAAAGCTTGAGAGCTAACTCAGACAAGGATGTTATTATTATTATTATTATTAGTATTTATAGCGCACCATTGATTCCATGGTGCTATACAAGAGAAGGGGTTACATACAAACAAGTTAAAAATACAAACTAACAGTGACAGACTGGTACAGAGGGGAGAGAGGACCCTGCCCTTGCGGGCTTACATTCTACAGGGCAGTGTGAAGGGGAACAGGAGGTTGAGTCTGCACCAGTGGCGGTGGAGTGCCGGGTCCAATGGTGGTAAAGCGCCGGATCCAATGGCGGTGGAACGCTGGGTCCAGTGGTGGTGAGGTGGCACTGTGTGGTCATTGCAGGCTGTAGGCTGTTCTGAAGAGATGGGTTTTCAGGTTCCGCTTGAAGGTTTTGAGTGTAGGGGATAGTCAGATGTTTTTGGGGTGCAGAATTCCAGAGGAAGGGGATGTTCGGGTGAGGTCTTGCAGGTGGGTAGATGAGGAACGTACATATGTACTCTACATATATGAATATACATATTGCTAGATGCTTTTAGGTGATTGGAAGATGGAGGATATAGGTGGTCTATAGAGATGGGTGTGAGTACAGTGAGTACTGCTTGGTCTTGGTGGGATTTCAAGTACTGAATATGTGTGAAAAGTATATCCATAGATACTAAGCCTTCTACTTCATATATTCAACATTGATGGATATCTTTTCCCTGCTATATTAAGATATCTGAGGCTGTGGTCTTGGCTAAACTGGAATATATGTGAAATCCTCGGGGATATAACATCAGTCGCAATATCCTCATAGACTGTGAGCCCTCGTGGACAGGGTCCCTGCCCCTCCTGTACCTGTACGTCCTGATCGCCTAGATTTAGTGTACTTGTTCTTGTCTCCCTCATCCTCATGTAAAGCGCCATGGAACCTAATGGCGCTATATAAATAAATAATAATAATAATATCCAGTACCATCACCTATATTACAATACCCAGATAGATTTTTCTATCTCTTATTTTCTTCCTTACTCCCAAACTACTGCATCTGTTGCATTTGAAATATAGGTATATATACTGTATTGACTCTGTGATATACATTGAATCAACTATAAGATATATTGCTTTGCTGTGTATACACCTGCCGTGTGGTTATCATGTATGCTCCCCAATTTTAACTTTGTCATACACATCTGATAAATAAAATAAACCTCACTTAATTGGACCCTTAGATCGCTTTTGTGCTCTTTGTTTGGTATCCGTAGATTCATGACAAATTGGACTAACATAAAAGGATAAAGCATGAGAGTGAGGAGCTGAAAGTGCATCATCACATCACAATGCACTTCCAGGCACACAGGTGCATCTCAATGAATTAGAATATCATCAAAAAGTTAATTTCAGTAAATCAATGATGTGAAACAGATATAATATATAGAGTCAATACAAAGAGAGTGATCTATTTCAATGTTGATGATTATGGCTTCCAGCCAAGGAAAACTCAAAGGCCATTATCTCAGAAAACAAAGTAGGGAAGATAAGGGATCTGAGAGATAAAATATTACCTAAATAGGTATCAGAGGCTTCCCCTTGTGTGGTTGTGAGAGTCACAACCACTATAAAAGCATATCACGGCTGCTGCAGTCTCCAGTGTGGTGCATATAGAGAAGGGAGGCTAAAGGGTTAAATATTACACTGCTGTATTCCACGAGACATCAAAGGGTGAATATAATATTGATTTATTAGTCACTGGACCCTTCCTCAGGACAAATCAGTATCATATTGCCATGTTTCATGGTGTTTTTGGGAGCCCTGAAACACATTGACTAATAAATCAAAATATTCAGCCTTTGATGTCTCGTGAGATACAGCAGCGCTTGTTTTAACCCTTCATCCCTCTACTTTAATTTCCTGAGATAATGACCTTTGGGTTTTCATTGGCTGTAAGCCATAATCATCAACATTAACAGAAATAAACCCTTGAAATAGATCACTCTGTTTGTAATGACCCTATATTATATATGGGTTTGTATTGAATTACTGAAATAAATTAACGTTTTGATGATTTTCTAATTCATTGAGATGCACCTGTATGTATCCAGAACTGGAAAGCCTGATTCCCTATTACTGGATCAATACGTTGGGGTCATAAAGGGATAGACTTGCTTATCTTTTATAGGACTACATAGTTCTGAAAATGGATTTTTTTTATTTGGGGGTAGAGGGAATTTGGGATGGATTCTATCCTATATAAAAATATATTTTTCCTATAAATGTGCTAGGTATTATGACTTTAGATTCAGGTTAGAAACTTCTGTTGTTTTTACAGCATGTTGATATGTGGAAAAGAAATAATATCTTTAATTGGACCACAGGGGGATTGTTGTATTTGAGAGCAGAGACCTCAAATGATTTTCAACTATTTAGGAGAGCGCATGAAAGATGGTGGCTGCTGTGCTATACTCTCCTGACACCTTTGACAGAATGGTCAAGAATATCTCTAGTTCAAGCCAGTGGGTTACCATTTCTTCTCCATCTAAATGAACCAGAATGTAAAGTTATGTGCTTTTATTTCATGCATTGAGTGCTGTTGCTGAGATATGGCTATAAGCTAGACGAGAACAAAGTAGGGTTAAAACACAGACATATTTTTAGTAGCTTTATCCTGCATAGGTGTCCCAGGCTTACAGTATAACGCTCGCTATCCAATAATACTACAACTCAGATGTTTGGAAAAAAATATAATTTTCCTCCAAAAATACCTCAAATGTTGTAAGTCATTCAATGTTTTAGAAGAAGGATGGAAATTACTGGCTCAGTCGCATTTGACCACTTTATCTCTGCATAGAGATAGGTATCCTGCTGGGAGAATGAGTGCTATCTACAGAGGAGACTGTAAATGCTTTCGAGCGGTACATATTGCCCCATAAAAATGTCTCTATTCATTGCATGCTTTTTGTTATTTATCTTTTTGAACACAGGAGGGCAGTGCTTATGCTCCATAATGGATATTTTGACAAGGGCAAGACATGTGTCTTCTGCTGTGAAAATGACATTTATACTTAAATGTGCCTGGGTTAATCCAGTGTGCATATACTTGAAATTGATAATGTGCATTAGGGCATATGTTTTTTTTCTCTAAAATGCAAGATACAGGTGGTTCAGCAACATGCCTGAATGTGTAAATCCGGAGCTAGTGTTAAGTGCAAGCTTTTGCCGTTCAGGATAATGTTGTGAGCAGAATGTTTTATTCTTACTTCCTTTAAAATCTATTTGTCTGGGTGCTTACAGTAGGTTAAAGTCTTATTAAAACGCATCTAAATGTTGTACAAAAAATCAATAACTACACAAACTTCAGTACAGTACTATACAGAAATAAAGTGCTATTTTGTTATAGGACAATCTAACAAAGAATAGGTCCCAAAAGTAAAGGCAAAAAACAATATATTCAGATATGTAACGCAATATGTTATAATGTCATACCTTAAGGGTTCATGCACATGCCAGGTTACATCAGATGTATGCTATCCATGGTTTTCACAGATAGCACTCTAACCCTTGATATTCTTGGGGCTGTACATATCTCCAATTTCTTACTTGGACTAAGGCTGGAAACACATGGTCCGAGTGACATACGAATTACTCACATGAGTCTCGCATGACTCACCCGGAACGGCCCCTTCCTCTCTAGATGGGAGCGTAGAGTTGAATAGAAACATAAGCAGCTGACACTATCCCATCCAGAGAGGCAGTGGCCGTCTTAGGTGAGTCATGCGAGACTAATGTGAGTAAAGGCCCCGTTACGCGGTATGATATCGTGAACGTCATGGGTTTGGAGTCATTCAAATGACATCATTAGGACGTCGTTGCGTGTGACACCAAGTTACGACTATGATAAATCGTTGGCTCGTTGATCGCAGATTTGAGAACATGTTCTCAAATCAGACGATCCTCGATCAGCCAACCTGCTGCATCGTTGTGTGTGTGACACCGCGATAATGGTGTCATTAACGACTTCCCCTATTAAAACAGTGAACATGTATCGTTCGCTGGGTTGTGTGAACGATAGCTGCTCGACGCATCATTGGTGCGTCGTTCAAGATATCTACACGTGTGACATCTCACGAACAATGTCAAAATTATGTCCTAACGACCGCACTCCCGTGAGATCGTTGGTGAGATCTCAACGACATTGAAGCGGTACCTTAACTCGCACGTCACTCGGACCATGTGTTTCCAACCTAAGTGTTTCAAGGAAAAATATTGATCCGAGTATCAGATCACAATCATCAATGCAAGTCTATGGGTCCAAGAAAAACATGGGGCTACACTCTGAAGATATCCGAGTGTGGTCTCATTTTCATGGATTGACATAATGGGGAAGGTGGAGAAACTTGTTTTTTCTCTCCCTCTGTCTGACTTTACTGGGACATGGTCTGATCATACCACATCTCCTGCTTCTATATTATTGTATTATTGATTATTTTCTTTTACACTGTTGCATCCTTTGTCAATTTTATTTTCTACCATACATTTTGGAAAATACTATAATTAATGTTTCACAATCTTTTCAACCCCAATTTTTCAACCATTCCCAAACAGGATGTAATAAAACAGTAGGTAGATACACGTAGGTAGGTACAAGTACCCTCAGTATAGGTGTGGCATGTACAGTTGTCAGATCATTTGGCCTGGTAAAACAGTTATGCAAAACAGACATGCATAGTTATAAGTCTATATTTTTAACATTTTTTTCTAAAATTAAACCCCTTTCCCAAAAATGACTTGTTAAGAAATGCTTGGCAAATACACATTCAAAAAGTCAGCACCTGCAAAGGGAAACTTTATAGGTGAGGCATGTGCAGAGGTACAATTTGACTCATAAAAAATAAAAATTATTTGCGATGCATACTTTCTGATTGTACTTAAATATCTGGATATTTTGGGGATTATCTTTGTAATCACAAAAGACTGCACAAGAAATGCAAAAATTCAAAAAAGATGCTTGTGACCAGCAAGCACACCATCTCCAACATTGATTTATTTTTTAATATACAAATATTGCTTCTTCATTTTAGTGCATTATGATTGACTAGATGGGAGACCGATGCTATCGCATTGGATGGCCAGTGACATCACAATGGGGGCAGGCTCAGGGGTGCTGACCCTCTCTCCACCTGTGCTGTCTCTCCCCTGTCCACTGTTTTTTCCCCCTCTCTCTCTGCCCCACCCTGTGCACGCTCTCTGACACCCTCCCGTGGTCACTTTCTGTGAACTAAGTGCTGAGTGTGTGGAGGCTGAGTGCTGGGTGTGTGGGGGCTGAGTGTAGGGGGAAAATATGGACTGAGTGCTGGGTGTGTGGGGGCCGAGTGCTGGGAGTGTGGGAGCTGAGTGTAAGGAGTGAGTGGTAGCTATGTGCTGGGTGAGTGAGGGCCGAGTTCTGGGAGTTTAGGGGCTAAGTGTAGGTGGTGAGTAGGGGCTGTGTGCTGGGTGAGTGGTGGCTGAGCTCTGGGAGAGTACTTGACTGCTCTATGCTGCATACAGGACCTTTGGTGATGTCACAGTCAGCATCACTGCAGGCCCTGTCAGGCCAGCGTCTGCAATGGTGGGTGTCCAGAGATGGTGCAGATGCATTGTTTGCAGTAGCAGTTGCGGGTGTATTCAGATGGAGGATGCTGCGGCGCCATATTTCCACACTCACCACTTGGGTGTGGAAATATGGCGCCATACTGGAAGTCGGATGTGCGTGAATTGGGGACATCTGGAAGGAACCAGGAACAGATAGGACATGAAGATTATGTAAGTAGAAGATAAAATGTGCAGTTATAATTAAAATGCAGCTGAATAAATGTCAGTTACACAATATTGCTGATAATCACATTCTTTCACTGCTGTTGCTAGCACCTCTCATATCTCTCCTCTTATTAATTGAATCTCTGCACTATTCATATAATGCTGCAATTAGCTTCTTTACTGCTGAGCTGCACAATAAATTCCATGTCTAGAGTAGTGTTCAATGTTTTAGATATTTCTCTTAAGGTACCGTCACACGCGGCAATATTGCTAGGCAATTTCACTGGCAATTTGCTGGTTGCAGTGAAATCATGGACACATTGTTCTATTTTGTTGCTGTGTACAAATGAAACAATGTGTCCATGATTTCACTGCAACCAGCAAATTGCCAGTGAAATTGCCTAGCAAAATTGCACGTGTGACGGCACCTTTACTCTATTGCTGAGCTCTGAGGTCCTGTCACTATCTCAATCATACTAAAATGGTTGCTTTGTTTCCTGCCTTAATTTTTATACAGGCTATGATAGTACCCCTTGATTGTCTGTGCTATACCATGTGATGTAATAACTGTAAAGGCCCCGTCACACGGGGAGATATCGCCGCCTATTACATAGGCAACGTAGGGGCGTGGCCTATTGGCGGCGTCATCGCCCCA
This sequence comes from Allobates femoralis, assembly GCA_033576535.1. Lineage (NCBI taxonomy): Eukaryota > Metazoa > Chordata > Amphibia > Anura > Aromobatidae > Allobates > Allobates femoralis. The sequence goes on along the minus strand of JARQOC010000004.1, from coordinate 182,592,003 downwards.
ACGTCGCCTCATGTAAAGGGGCGATGTTGGCGCCGCTGGGAGGTTGCCTGGTTTCACAGCAGCATTGTGAAACCAGGTGGCCGAACTGGGGCGATGTGCACGCATCGCCCCATGTAACCGGCCACCGGCGAGCTGACAGGCGATGGGAGCCATAGGTTCCCATTGTTCTGCATCGCCGCTGGGGTTTTCAGACACCCCGGCGGCGATGCGCCTGTCTGCTCGCCGTCGCGGGGCTGGAGGTGTCGCCCGTGCAAAAACGTGCGCGCACCCGCCAGTCGCCGGCGACATTCCAAGCCCCGTCGCCAGGTGTGACGGTGCCTTAAGGAATTATGGAGAAGCCCATAATTGGCTGTGTTATCCCATGTAATGTGATAGTTGGAAGGAATTATTGGGAAGCCCAAAAAAGACAGGGAGCATATTTTTGGCAATTTGTGTAATTGCAAATCGGACTTATTCACTGGGACCTGCAAATTTCATACATGTTTACTTGAAATAGATTTGCATTAAATCAATTATCTCCTTTTTAATAGGCATAGGTGTGAATTATTATTTCTTTTTTTCACAGGCACTTTAGAACGCCATGAAACAGGTGAGATGGCTAAAGCTATCCTTAGTGCTTGTGATGATCTTGCTATTGATATGAATGACTCCATGGTAACCACTTCTCACGAGACACAACGTCACAGTAGAACAACCTTCAAGTCATCAAGCTCCCACAAACTTGGAGCTCTATCCCATAATCTAATGCATCCGGAGAAGTCATCAAACAAAGTAAGGAACATTTTGTATGTTGAATGCACACTTTGAATTTGTGCTATGGATCTATAGGCCAAATGGAGCTCCTATTAAATGAAAATTCCAACCTTTGAAAATAATAATGATATAAATGTACTGTACATCCCTTTTTGCCTTTGCACAATGGTCCAATAATTCTCTGACCATCTTTGTTTACTTAGCTATATTGGTAATCATAGCACCAATTAATGTCGGATCACAGATCAAACCTGTCAACCTTTTACCTGTCTGTGAGAAAACCTGCTTCTTCGTGGTACCAGAAGAGGGGCTCCTTTACATTTAAATGGGGATGTCCACTATTTGCAAAACCCTATTTTAATGGTCTCAGGAAGGTCCAAAAATAAAAACCACACTGACCCACTGTATTGGCACTGCTACCTACTTCTGTCTCCGACATCGCCCCCAGTGATCATGGCTTTCTCTCTGGAAGATCCGTTGCTTTCAGTTTGTATTAAATGTAAAGGCTTCAGCAATCACGAGCCCACCAGCAGTCCAGATTTTCAGGATTTCCTTAGCATTTGACAGTTGGTAATTCAAATTCCTGCACAGGTGATGATTCCAGCTGTCAAATGCTAAGGAAATCAGTGTTCTGGAGAACTAATAAAAGTAAGAAGATTCATCCCTGGTGAGTGCAGCTATTTTTTTCTTTATTGAATAAGCTGGACAATTGACAGTATATGGCGAGCAACACCTGTGGGAAACTGTACTGAAGAGGTCATAGGAGTGACGTGACCTATCCCTTTGTGTATCCATTAGTGCCCAGCATCTTCTATTTTTATATATATATATATATATATATATATATATCTATATATATATATATATGTTAGCATGTATATGTTATATACTCATGCCTGCATGTGGTTATATAGGTGTATATAGATGTATATGTATATAGTTAAATATATATATGTGTACATTAAAAGATATATACATTTATATACACTGTATATATATATATGTATAAGTATATATACATATACACATATTAGCATGTATATATTGTGTATTCATGCGTACATGTGTATGTAACGATATATATATATAACACTTATACATGTTAATAGTTACAGTATATGTAAGTATATTTAACTATATGTATAAATGAGTATATATATATAGCTATATATTCACAATATGGCTTATCTGGCGGCCTTTTATTATAGTCTGTGCCATGTTAACCACATACTTTGTAAAATTATGCCTCCCGTTCAATGGTGGGACAATGGGGGCTGTGAAAACAGCCTTTGTTTCACACAGCACGAGCGATCCCTCTGCGTGTTGCAGCTCCGCGGTCTCCTGAAGCCGTAATATTTCTTTACGGGCAAACTGCGCGCATGCGCAATGCACATCGTGAGGTCCGTCGATACCGACGTCACCCGAGCCGGATATGACGCGATTAGCATCACGCTGGCTAATCCGCCCATGGAGGAGGGCGAGGATGATTAGGAACCATTATCACGCCCCGATACAAGCGGCAGAGGCGGCGAAAATAAGCCACAGGGAACGCTCTGTGCAACTTCTCAGGGAACGAGAAACCTCAGTTCAGTAAGTGTGAAAAGCACTTTTTTCAACTTTCAAAAAACACATTTAGGACACAAAGGGATAGGTAGAATACCATTATGAAGTGCAGGGACAGGTATTGATAGGCTGGGGGCTGATTTTTAGGGGTCAGATTCCCTTTAACTGCAATGTGCAATACATCTTTTAAGGGGATTGTTTTAACCTTTGTGCTCGTTGTTCAGTTTTTAATGCATTTATTTTAGCCAAAAACAATAGTGAATTAATTAATGGAAAAAAAGGTAAAAAGTAAAGACTTTATGCTTCTTTTTTAAGTTGGAGCATTAGAAAGTGTACAGACCAGCCCATATGACAAGAGAACTGATAACACCCACTTGTCAATGTATTCATAATTATTTAGAAATAACAATATGACAGCTAAATACTTTGAGGACATATTCTTGACAATTATCATAGTATATGAGTAATAGAATGATTTACTCAAATAGAAATATCCGGATTTGTGACAAATTCTTTTTAATCCAATAAAAACAAAAGTAGTATTTTAAGAAATCAGGGATTATATTTTAGGCAACAATCACCTTTAATTTCTACACTCTAGAATGGAGAGATATATGCTGTACCTCTACAGAGGGTGACCCCATTTGTACAGTACATACTCCAACCTTGAGCCTTTAGCACTCCAGACATTTTCAATTACATCAACTTTACAATTTAGGAAGTGGATTCTGGAAATGATTGTTGAGCTCAGCAAATCTATGTTCTTCTGTTTACGTCTGGGATACAGAAGTCTCTAGTGGAAGAAGGTATAGACATACTAGGATATAATATCTGCCTGCCATGATCTTATGTCACTTTATGTCTTGGTATTATGATTTGTCACACCAGATAATAATCACTGATATTGAAGTGACTTTCTAATTATCTCTAATTATATCAAGAAGATGTTAATGGCCATCTGGGCCAACTGTTATCACCAGACTTGTGTTCTGGAACCAGAGGTGGAGATTACATTCATGCCACCTGTGCAGCCCAGGAGGTAATGGGGTCCATTGCCACCTCAAAATAGGTAGAATTGTGCATTATGGTGAATTATTGGACTGCATAGGGCCCATATATTGTTTTTTGCACCCAGCAGCACAACACGTGAATCGACGTCAAGCCAGTAAATGATTGTTCTTTAAGGAAGTATTTTATTTTTGTGCGATTCTCTTGTTTAGACTTCAACCAAAACCAATTTAGGAAATGAATAACAAATACCCACAGTGCATCCCTAATATTCTCTTTAATTTAGGCAACTCCACAAGTGTCAGAGCTTTATAACTAGATCCAGAGATGGGAACTGGATCTTGACATTGTCACAAAATATACAAGTCATCCACAAAGCCACAATAAAGCCATAGCCATTCAGACAAATGATACAGTAGACAATATGGAAACTGTTTTACATACCATACTTGGGGTGTCATGTCAATATACGAAATCTGATATTTACTGTCCAATTCTCAATAAGGCATGTTGTTTATATTTATTTTTTTATATACCGTACGAAGTAATAAAAACCACATAAAAAAGTGTACACTACAGTATGTTTTGTATGCTGTATGCATTACATCTGTGTGATACACATTCAATGTATAGTCAGGTATATGAGGCCTTAGGGTACCTTTACATGTCGCAACATTGCATGTAATTTCACTTGCAACTGGTTGCAGTGAAATCATGGACACATTGTTCCACTTGTACACTGGCAACAAAATGGAATAATGTTTCCATGATTTCATTGCAACCAGTAAGTTGCAAGTGAAATTGCATGCAATGTTGTGATGTGTAAAGGTACCCTTAGGCTGGCTTCACACCACGGTAAGGTCCGGTCCGGAGCTGTCTGTGGTAAACCAGACAGCCCCGGACCGTTTTTTGGCCCCATAGTAGCCTATGGGGCCGGATGGGCTGGATGGCAGCTCTCTGCCATCCGGTTTCATCTCTGCGGTGGAATCTGGGAGAATTTGGATTATTCTCACGGGACACAAAAATGTTGCTTTCAACGTTTTGTGTCCGGGGAGAAAAATTAGCCCAAAAAGCCGGATCCCGTATTTGCCCATGCGATTGTCCCGGATCCGGGGCAACCCGGTTTTCCCTAATATGGGAGCCTATGGGGCCGATTGCCCCGGTCCGGGAGAATCCGGGGGAACCCGGTTCGGCGGCTACACGCCGTGATCTTGAAAAATCAGCAGCTGCGGCTGCAATTACAGCCATCTGGCTGCACACAGGACCGGAGGGCACATTTGGCCCTCCGGTTCTGTGTGCTGATCCGGTCCGGGCTGTCAGGTACTGAGGTTATTTTATATAAAGTGTGAGCACAATATATGCACAGTGACGGATATATCATTGGTTCAACCTGTACAGCCGCAAAGGGGCCTACAAGGTAAAGGGTCCAAATTTCACTTCTAAAATGATGGAATTGTGCATTTCATGAGTTATTGGACTTCAGAGGGCCATAAATCGTTCTTGCACAAGGGCCCTTTTTTAGCATCTGTCTACCAGTGCTCATTTAACTCAAGAATCTTGGTTTTATTGAATTGGCTTGTGGCCACAAACCAGTTGTGTATCATTTTGGGTGTATTATTTTACCCTTGCACAATTGATTTTTTTATATTAGTTATCATTGAGTTTAGTGAAAAAAAATCATAAAATAAAACTTTTGTTTTTTTTAAAAGACACATTTGTTCTTTTTGTGTTTTTCTATCTTTTTTACATTAAAGTCAAGTGAGTCCAGTATAAATAACGGATAAAAAAAATGGTTCTCCCCCATCTTCATGGTCAAGAGATGCTTATATGGACGGCACAGTGGCTGAGTGGTTAGCACTGCACCGTTGCAGCTGCTGGGGCCCTGGGTTTAATTCCCACCAAGACAACATCTGGAAAGAGTTTGTTGTATGTTCTCGTTGTATTTGTGTGGATTTCCTGGGTTCTCCAGTTTCCTCCTGCACTCCAAAGACAAACTGATTGGATGTTTATATTGTGAGCGCTAATGGGGACAGTGTTGCTGATGTATGTAAAGTGCTGTGAAATAATAGCACTATATAAAGGATTAAATATTATTTTTGACTTCTATGCCTTCTTGAAAGACGTACCTGTTTAATTATGGAAACTGAAAATATGTATAAATACATATATATAGTATGCTTTTCAAAGATAGGTCAGTAAATAGAAGCGTGAAATATACATTGAATGGATGTTTAATCTTAGTCCAGATGAGAGCAATGAGCATTTTCCATTTATATTTGAATATTTTTGTACATTGTATATATATATTGCATGGCGTTAAGTGTGCGGTTGCAGAGGACGATGCGGGGGCAGGGTCCTCTGGTTATATCTCACTTATTGCCGTTGTCATGCTCTCGGAGGGACCCGCAGGTTAATCTATTCTTCTTTGCGCCTCAATGCAGGAAGAGGCTTGTTCAGCACAGCTTCACTTCAAAGACTTTGCTGTGTCACAGTATTTGTGCTCATGTAAATCTGGGTTACAAAAGAAGAATGCCTCAATTTCATGGTCCCCTGTCCTTTCTCATTTGGTTATTGTAGTGCACGTGCCGAGTGAACTCCGGTAACAGAAGGCCACTGCTTGGCCTTGTGTGACAAATGCAGTTGACACAAGATCCATATTAATGTTGTCAAGCATCTTTGATGTATCTAAGCAGATTTTAATTAATTTTAACAGCACAATCTCTATGTTCCATTCTGTAATCGCCGTTTTAAAGAACAATTTTAACCCCTTCATTCCCTGAATAGGCTGCCTCCAGCACGCAACCACAACCAGAGGTTGCATATTATATTCCATGCAAAGCATTTTCATACAAAACGTAGAAATAAAACTTTGCTATTTGCTTCCTCTTCTCCTTTTTTTCCCAACAAAGGGCATTCATCAAGTCAGCGATTTGTGTGGCAAAGTGCCATTTGAATAGTGTATTGTTAGAATACTTATGGTCCGCTTGACAAGGACTCTTGCTGTAAATAGTGCAATTTGACTCCAGCTGTTAAAGAGTGTCTCTGACAGCAGCCAAATAGAATGGAGATGCTTTACTGCACCGCAGAAAAATCAATATTGGGTTCTTGTTCACAGTAACCTGCTCTTTTCTACAGATTTATACAATCATATATGGACCTTACAAAGGAGATGGAAAAAAAAATCCTGACTATAAATAATAGTATTGCAATCTTTGCATACAGCACTAAGAAATAATCACTATTGTAAATAATTATTACTTATTTTTCTATTCTTTTTTTCTACAGATGTATGTTTTATTTTTGTTCAAAATAGCAAAAAAAAAAAAACCACACTGCAAAGCATCCATAAAATGTTATATGTTTTGTTATATAGCGCACGCGGAGCTGGTTTCCTAACAGCTATTTTATGGCGCATGCAGTGATACCTATTAGAAAGGCTGAACTAATGGTAAATTAGTTGTATCCAAAGTGAAAAGCGACGGCAAACTATCAATAAAATGAAAAAAAATTAATCCAATGAAGTATAAAACTAGTTCAAAATTCAATCTTTATTGGATTTTGATATTTCAGATTGTTACACAATGCCACTTTTATAAATCTGGGCAATAACCTACAATATAGAACAAATAAGGATCTTTATGTCCGTGCTAGCTTAAAATCTCACAGATAAGGAAGCGTAATGCAGACAAGAATTTTTTATTTTTTAACATGCTTTTTTAATCTAAAGATAATAACACTTCTGGTGATAATAATTATTGATAACGGTGGGCATAGAAAAATGGAAGCAGCTTACAATTAAAAATATGACACCTGAAGCCAGAAGTGAGATAAAGAACAATGTGTCGTCTAATGTAATTATGAGTGCCTCTATTTAGTCAGCTATGCTTTACGGTTCAATTGGCAAAAAAGTTTGTTATTATGAGATAGGAATTAAAGTGATGATTATGATGATTATGTATTTTCACTATATATATATATATACACAGTGTATAGCCATATACATACATATACAGAAATGGCTGTAAGCTGAAAGTGTTGGCACCCTTGAAACAGTCCCAGAAAGTTAAGTATTTATCCAGTAAATTGTTGAAAATACATGTTTTGTTATATACATGTTTATTTCAGTTGTATATATTTGAACAGCACACAAAAATGAATAGAAAATGCAAATTAGACATATTTTTGAACAAAACTCGATAAATGGGCTGGGCAAAATTGTTGTCACCTTTTCAAAATTTTGGGTAAACAATTTAGTTTCAAGCATGTGATGCTCATTCAAATTCATCTAACAGATGTGGGCAATATGAAAATCACACCTGAAACCAGATAAAAAGGGAGAAGTTGATACAATTAAAGCATTGTGTCTGTGTGTATCACACTATGCATGTAGAACAAACAGTACAGAAGACAACTTTCTAAGGAACTAATATTGTTAAAAAAATCAACAGTTTCAAGGTTATATGTCCATCATCAGAAAGCTTGATGTTTACCCACCATGACCAAAAAGCAGCCTCTGTGACTTAATAGGAGGCCAGCTCTGGACAGAATATAAGTTCATATCACAGGTATGTGGGGTCAGTCTGGGCACATACAGGGGTTACTAAAACCCGATTAACTTGATGTGTAACCTGGTGGGCACAGTATAAAATGCCCTCGGGGGTGACAGGTTCCTTTTAAATGTTATGGCAGAAGACCCAAGAGGAATCCACTGATGCTGATGTAGAGATATAAAAGGTTTCCCCCAAAAAATGCAGTTATTTATTCCAAAGGGTTTACAATTGCAACCGAATATTAAGTTCAGGGTAGCAACAATTTTACCCAGCTTGTTTTTGGAGTTTTTTTTTTTTCTTTTCTCAGTTTCTTTGTGGTGTTCCGACAAGCACAAAGAAAATAAACGTGTATGACAAAATCTGCGTAATTGCAATCATTTTCTGGGAGAAATGCTACATTTTCTGGAGCAATTTCAAGGGTGCAAACACATTTTGGCCATGACTGTATATTAACGGCTGATATGCAGTGCCTTCAAAAATTAATCTCCCCTTGTCATTTTCCATATTTTGCTGCCTCACAACCTGGAACTTTACTGATTTTAATCTTATGGATTTACATGTAAAGAACATGACCACAACTGTAAACATTTGGTTTTATTTATATTGTAAAATAATCAAATGGGACAAAATTACTGTAACTTCAGTGTGCATAACTATTCACCCACCCAAAGTCAGTATTTAGTTGAGTTTCCCTTTGCAAGTCAATTTGGGTATGAGATTTCTACATTTTGTGGTGATTTTTCCCCATTCCTCAAGGCTTATAGATTTTTATATATATATATGGTATTAATAGTGTATGTTGCTGTAAGAGTAATACCAACTTTTTGATTTTTTAGATAAAATAGACATCTTTATTGTACAAAATAATTAAAATGTTCCAAACAGACTAATACAAATACAAATAGAAAAATGAACCAACAGTTTCAAAGATGTCAGCAGAAGGGTCTAGGTTGCCCTATGATCAGCCCTACCTGTCAATGGAGGATTTAGACCTTAGGCAGAGGGTGCCCCATTCACCGGCAGCTCTCCCTCATTTGCCCCTCGTCTTAACCAATGACAGCAGTGAGGAAATATCAAATGAGTCCAACTTAATTCAGGATTTTGTCTCAAAGATTGTGTTGAATGCTATATTTTTCAGAAATGTGGTTCCTATTGGATTAAAATTCTCTGCGGACTTGACGCATTTGTCCCCTTATAATGTGAGGGGTTCATCAGAAGCAATGGAGAAAGGATTTTCGCCTTATAGGATAGATGTAGACACTTTTAGATGACACTGCTATAATAATCCAGAGTCAGGCACAGAAATAGTTCAGGAGAAGTAGGCTAGTGCATAAAGATAGCAGCAGTAAGGTGTAACATCACTGCATAGGGGCTTTTTGATGAAAGGCCGCGACAGTCAGGTATAAATAGAGCAGAATAGATCCACCAAATAGTGAGACCAATGTCCTTCAACCTCTTAATTTAGGATATTTTGCACCTGTCATGTTTTCTGACCATCCAGGATAGAGCCCCCATAGAGAATTTTAATCCAATAGGAACCACATTTCTGAAAAACACAGCATCCAACACAATCTTTGATACAAATCCTAAGTTAAGTTGGACTCATTTGATATTTCCTCACTACTGTTAAGACCAGGGGAAAATTAGGGAGAGCCGACGTGGAATGGGGGCACCCTCTGCCTAAGGTGTAAATCCTCCATTGACAGGCAGGGCTGATCATAGGGCAACATAGACCCTTCCCTTGATGCTGAAATCTTTGAAACTGTTGGTTCCTTTTTGTATTTGTATTTGTCTGTTTGGATCCATTTCATTATTTTGCTGAAGAATGTCCCTGTATTTTGCACCATCAATCTTGCCCTTGTCTCAGATCATTTTCCCCAGCCACTGCTGCAGAAACACATCCCACAGCATGATGCTGCCACCACCATGTTTCACTGTGGGGATGGTGTTCTTGGGGTGATGATCTGTGTATGTTTGGCGCCAGGCATAGCATTTACCTTTGTGGCCAAAAAGTAAAATTTTTGTCTCATCTGACCAGAGCAGCCTCCAATAAATATTTGTGGAGTCTCCCACATGTCTTTTGGTAAACTCAAAATGAGCCTTCCATTTTTTGCCTGTCTCTGCATGGGAACTCTACAGCTCCTTCAGGATTACCTTTGGTCTCTGTGCAGCCTCTCTGATTAATGCCCTCCTTGCTCTGGCTGAGAGTTTTGGTGGGCGACCTTCTATTGGCAGGTTTGTTGTGGTACTATGTACTTTCCATTTGATAATAATGAATTTGATATTGCTTCTGGGATCATCAGAAATTGGGATTTTTTTTTAGAACTCAGCCTCAACTTGTACTTTTCAACAACTTTGTCTCTGACTTTTTTCAAGATCTCCTTTAACTCATGGTGTTATTTGGTTAGTGGTGCCTCTTGTTTAAAGGGAAGGTACCATCAATTTTTTTATTTAGCAATTGAATAATACTATTATTTTTTTGTGTAATTTTTTACCCCAATATTATAATTGGTTTTGAATGAAGTAAAATATGAAAAATCATTTAATAACTTTGATATTTTCCACTTTTAAAGACTAGAGGAAACAACTGCTGAAACTTGCATTGAAAGCCTAGTATACAAGTAGCATGCAGTACAACTGCAGTAAATGTGGGCAGAATCTGCTCCATGTGAGTGAAGTCACCTCTCCCTTCTCTTCTGGGTATTTGAAGGGATAAGAGAGAATGAAGTTTAGGATCACAGTGTGGAGCCGTTTTGCTGGTGACTGCAAAGTGATGCTGCAAGGTGGACAGTGTCACAGAGGACAGCTGGCAGTACTTTGATTCTGTTAGTTAGTGCTGCTAGGTGCATCATATGCTGGGGTTAGATAAGCTTAGAGTATGTGCACACCTTTTATGGCGCAGTTTTGTCACAAAACTGCATGCAAATCCTTATGCCAGCAAAGTCAATGAGAATTCTGAAGATTTGTGAGATGTTACTTTTTTTCTCTTGAAAATTTGGTGCAGGAATAAATCTGAAGCATGTAAATTATTGCATCCTTTTTCCATCACAGGCTTCTGATCACGGCTCAATGCCACAGATACTCATTACAACCCGGACCTCTAACGCCTCCTCCTTTCTCCCTAGCAACTGTGTCCTCCTGGTACCTCTTGGCTCACGCTATGCAGAACAGTTATTAGAGGAAAGTGGAGTCCACAGGGCTTCACAAAGATTGTGCAGATCTCCTCCCTCTGCTGTAATCTAGACAGCCCAGGGGGTATGGTCAGATCACGGCAGGATTATTATTAGTATTTATTATTTATATAGCGCCATTAGATTCCATGGCGCTTTACATATGAAGAGGGGAGAACAAGGACAAATACAGTATATATGGACAATCAAGTGTTACAGATACCAGAGGAGAGAGGACCTACAGTACATGAGGGCTCACAGTCTACGAGGGGTGGGTGAGGAAGCAGTAGGAGGGGGAAGCGCCAAAGTGGCGACTGGGTTTTATCGTACTGTAGGTTGTAGGCTTGTTGGAAGAGGTGAGTCTTCAGGTTTCTTTTGAAGTTACCAAGGGTAGGCAACTGTCTGATATGTTGGGGGAGAGAGATTCAGAGTATGGCGGAAGCACGGGATGTTTTACATGCGGTTGAGAGAAGATGAAATAAGGGGGGAGTAGAGAAGGAGCTCTTGAGAGGATCATAGGTTGCGTGCAGACAGGTATTGGGAGACCATGTTGGAGATGTATGGGAGGACAGGTGATGGATGGCTTTGTATGTCATGGTTAGGATTTTAAATCGGGATCTCTGAGAGGTGGGGAGCCAGTGAAGGGCTTGGTGAAGGGGGGAGACAGGGGAGTAGCGGGGAGACAGGTGGATTAGTCGAGCAGCGGAGTTTAGGATAGATTGGAGAGGTACGAGGGAGGTAGCGGGGAGGCCAGTGAGCAGGAAGTTGCAGTACTCAAGGCGGGAGATGATGAGAGCATGAACAAGCATTTTGGCAGTGTCATAATTAAGGAAAGTCCGGATTTGGGAAATGTTTTTGAGCAGAAGTCGGCTGGAGGTCGCTTGGGCTTGGATGTGAGGCTTGAAGGAGAGGGAAGAGTGGAGAGTAACCCCAAGGCACTTGGCGTGGGGGACTGGGGAGACGGAGCAGTCGTTGACGAGGATGGGTAGGTCTGGTAGAGGATGAGAGCCACTTGAGGGAAGACGATGAACTTGGTTTTATCCATGTTCAGCTTAAGGTAGCGAGCAGAGAAGAAGGATGAGATGGCGGACAGGCATTGTGGAATTTTTGATAGTGATGGTAATGGAGGCCATGGGACTCAATAAGTTGACCTTAGCTGAGGGTGTAGATAGAGAAGAATAATGGTCCCAAAACCAGGCCTTGGGGGATGCCGACAGATAGGGGGTAGGACTAGGAGGAAGTGTGGGAGTGGGTGACGCTGAAAGTTCGGTCTGTTAGGTATAAGGAGATCCTGGAGAGGGCTTGGTCAGTGATGCCAAGAGATTCCAGGATCTGACGTATGAGGGAGTTGTCAACTGTGTCAAAGGCAGCAAATAGGTCAAAAAGGAGGAGGACGGAGTAGTGTCGCTTGCTCTTCGCGTTCAATAGGTTGTTGGTGACTTTGGTTAGGGCTGTTTCAGTGGAGTGGTGAGGTCAGAAACCGGATTGTAGGCATTCAAAGAGGGAGCAGTTGGAGAGGTGGGAGGACAGTTTTGAATGGACGTGTTGTTCAAATAGTTTTGATGCAAAGGGGAGAAGAGATATGGGGCAATAGTTAGAGACTAATGATGGGTCAAGGGAGGGTTTTTTGAGTATGGGTGTGATCAAGGCATGTTTGAAGGATAAGGGGAAGTTGCCGGTGTTTAGTGATAGGATGAACAGATGGGTTAAGGCAGGGATGAGAACTGTGGTGAGGTTTGGGATGAGGTGAGAGGGGAGCAGATCGAGGGCACAGGTGGTGAGGTGTGATTGTGACAGAAGGGAGGAGAGTTGATCTTCTGTCATGTTGGAAAAGCTTTCTTTGGACGAAGAGGGTTGGGCAGTGATGGGGTGGGGCCAGGGGGATGGTGAGTCAAAGTTTTCTGTGACTTTGTCGATCTTCTGTTTGAAGAAGGCGTCAAAGTCGTTGGCAGAGATGAGGGGGAGGGAGGAGGTGCAGGGGGACGGAGTAGAGACTTGAAAGTTTTGAATAATTGTTTGGGGTTGTGGGACAGTGTGTTAATTAAAGAAGAGAAATAGGTTTGTTTTGCGGCAGTGAGTGCATTTTGGAAATTGGAGCGGGATTGCTTGAATGTGGTGAAGTGTGCCACGGAGTGGGATTTATTCCATATCCGTTCGGCCATCCTGGATGCCCGACGTAGTTCTTTAGTGATGGTGGTGAGCCAGGGTTGCCTGTGTGTGTGGGTTTTTGTATGTGTGAAGGGGAAGGCCTGATCAAGGGCCATAGTTAATGTGGTTTTATAGAAGGTGGTAGCAGCATCTGCGTCAAGTGAGAAAGCTAGGTCTGTGAGACGGAGAAGGAACTCAGAGAATGAGTGGAAATCGATAAGTTTAAGGTTTCTGCAGGGATGACTGAGTTTCTGGAGAGGGGGGGGCATGGTGGGGGGATGGGGGGAGAGGGAGGAAAAAGAAGTCAGCAGGTTGTGGTCGGATAGGGGGATGTGTGAGTTTGAGATGTTAGTGAGGGAACAGAGGTGGGTGAAGATAAGGTTGAGCGTATGGGCATCCTTATGAGTGACTGAGAAGGACCATTGGGAAAGCCCAAAGGAGGTGGTCAATGACAGAAGTCTAGAGGCAGCGGGGTAGGGGGTGTCAAAGGGGATGCTGAAATTGCCCATGATGATAGTAGGGATGTCGGAAGAAAGAAAGTGGAGAAGCCAAGTGGTGAAATTGTAAAGAAAGGTGGGGGTATATCCTGTTTGGGCAGAAGATGACAACCAGCTGAAGGTTGCACTGGTAGAAGATGTGGACGGAGTGCACTTCGAAGGAGTGGAAGGAGCAAGAGGGCGGCAGTGTTATTGAGGTGAAAGAGCAGCTGTTGGGCAGGAGTACTACGACTCCTCCGCCGTGGGTGTTGTTGGGGCAGGGTGTGTAAAAAAGAGTGAGTCGCCATAGGAAAATGCAGCGGGGAGGCTGTGTCAAAGGGGGTAAGCCATGTTTTAGTGATGCGAAGGAATGAGAGTTTGTTGGAGATGAAGAGGTTGTGGGTGAATGATAGTTTATTGCATACCGAGCGAGCATTGCAGAGCCCTCCGGGTAGGGGGACTGGGGGAGGGGGGGACTGGGTGAATGGGTAAAAGGTTGTAGGGGTTGCGAGAGTTTGTTGGGGAGTGCGTATGGGTTAGAGGTGGGTGAGGAGATGTGATGGAGGTTACCAGGATAAGGGGATATGTCACCTACGAGTAGGAGAAGCAGCAAGAGGGTTAGAAGGTGGAAGCAGGAGAGTTTACGTGGTGGGCATGCATGTTTGGAGACGAGGGACTGTGTATGGAGGAACAGTTCCAAGGAGGGGGTGAGGTGGGTGGGTAGGATGGAGGGAGAGATCACTACTTTCTTGGTGGGTGTATGGATGACTGGGGTTAGAAGGAAGTGAAGTAGAATGGGGGTGAGGGTGAAGAGAAGGGGAAACATTGTAGGTAGCAGTTATGTATGCAGGTCATAGAGGTGAGAAACCTCAGGGGTGGGGTTTAGCTGGGGAGGTGTGCAGCCAGGGGTGAGGTGCAGTAGGGCCAGCCAGGGATATGATTCAGCCAGGGATGATGCTGGCCAAGGATGAGATGCAGTCGGGGGTAGGTCCAGGCAGGGATGAGATGGGTTTAGGGGTGAGGAGGAGTAGGGAAGGGGATGTTGCCAGGGGTCAGGAGGAGCACGACGGTGAACGAGGATGATGAGGTGCTGGCCATGGGGATGAAGTGCAGTCAGGGCTGAGGAGCAGCTAGGGATGGGGTGCATTCCAGGGTGAGACACAGCTCGGGATGAGATATAACCAGGAATAGGGTGCAGCCAGGGATGGGTTGTAGCCTGGGGTGAGATGCAGTCATAGATTTGTTGAAGCCAGGAATGAGATGTAGCCAGGAATGAGATGCAGCCAAGGACGAAATGCAGTCAGGGATGTGATGCAGCCAGGGACGTAATGTAACCAGGGACAAGATGCAGCCAGGGATAAGATGCAACCAGTGATGTAATGCAGGCAGGGATGTAGTACAGCCAGGGATGTAGTACAGCCAGGGATGTAGTGCAGCCAGGGGTCTGAGGCAGCGTGAGGATGATAGTGGTGGCTCCGCACAGGGCTTTAGGTTATGGGAGAGAAAGGACCGTGGCAGGAGGGGTACTGACTGTCTAACCAGGGCGGGGGTCCGCTCAGTCCGTTTGGCGTTTCAGTGGTCTGCGGTGGAGGCCGGTGATCCAGGAGACAATGGGGGTCCTGGTCAGGGATGAGAGGCACCAGATTTAGGGGCAGCAGATGGAAGTACCCCATCCCTCCGTGCGATCCTCAAGCCAGGGAGGATCATTGGGGCTGGGTGGGAGGTGGGGGCAGAAGTGCAGTGGGCCGCACACCAGGCCAGAGGATCAATCAGAAGCCGGGCTATGCACGAGGCCGGGGAGGGTAGACCGCTGGTATGAGCAGTGGTACAGCAAGAGGTAAAGGCAGAGAGAAACTGCCCAGCTCCCACCGCTGGTGCCTGTTGGTCGTGGGCAGAGCCTCCCCGATCTCCTCCAGGCTCACCGCTGCTGGTGTATACAGCGGTGTAGCCTCTGTGGCCTTTCAGAAAAGGTGTGTACATACTGACAGACCATGTGACACTAGATCGCACACAGGTGGACTTAATTTCATTGAGCGTGAGACTTACGAGGCTGTGTGCACAAGATCCGGAGGCACTGTGTGTTGGACGCAGCACCTCCAGAACTGAGGGAACCTGTGGGTGCATGCCACGAGACCGCAGCCGCCCTGTACTGACCATCTACAGTGGGTGCAGGTTAGCTTCTCCCTGCATGCACCCAATGGTTATCTCATCCAACTCCGCAGCATGAAATGCAGAGATGCGGAAGTCCAGCAGTCTGCACCGCAGCTGAAAACACGCTGCAGTGGGGAGAAGCACAGTAAGCGTGGAATTTTTATAGATCCATCCACTATGCTAGTACTGTACAACACAGCATTTTGGATGCAGCAGCAATACACTACATCCAAAACACTACAATTTCTGATCATGAGCACACACCCTGAAGGTAGTTGCTTGCACCATACATTTTTAGGGGTTTCATAGCAAAAGGGGTGAATAAATAGGTACATGACAATTTTTATTTATTTTATCCTATAAATTCATTTTTTTCCTATACCTTTTTCACTTTATTTCCATAAGGGCCCTTTCACATTGGCGTTTTTGCCAAAATGCGGCAGATGCGGCAGATTCACCACATCTGCCGCCTAACTGCCGCACTTGCGGCAGGCCCTATGCATTGTCTATGGGGCTTGCGGTAAGGGTGCGGCAGGTGCGGCAAGTGCGGTTCCGGCAGTTGCGGCCGTGAAAAAAAAGCCACTGACCGCATCTTCCGCAACCGCACTTGCTGCACCTTACCACAAGCCTCCATACACAATAAGTGTGGCCTTTATGCGGGACCCTCGGCAGATGCGTTTTTTTGTCCAGATCCGGACAAAACAGCTAGTGCAAAAGGGGCCTAACTTAGATTATTTAGTGCTGATTAAAAGTATTTAAACACAGGTTGTAATGTAAAACCATAGGTAAAAAGGCAAGGTGGTGAATAAATTTGCAGGGCACTGTACATGGCTGATTTGCATTAATTCACCATGAGTGGGATCTGATGGGATCAGGATTAAAGGGAACCTGACCCCAAAAAATGAGCCCCCAGCCTCTTTATACCTATCCCTGCACCATGCTAATACTTTTTTAGCCATCCCTTTGTGTGTATATAGTGATATTGCAAACCTTATAAAAGTTGTTTTTATTCCTTCTGATCTGCATTTTCTCAGCATTTGAGAAGCCGCAAAAGGCGTTCCTTCCTGCTCACCCCGCCGCCTGCCTGTTAATTATTCACGCCCCGATGGGTGTGCTAAATAGCAGAGAGCCTGTGCGCGTCATCAAAGGGGCGGTAAATCAACAAGCAGGCGGCGGGGTGAGCAGGAAGGAATGCCTTTTTCGGCTTCTCAAATGCTGAGAAGCCGCAGATCAGAAGGGATAAAAACAACTTTTATAAGGTTTGCAATATCGCTATATACACACAAAGGGATGGCTAAAAAAGTATTATCATAGTGCAGGGACAGGTATAAAGAGGCTGGGGGCTCATTTTTTGGGGTCAGGTTCCCTTTACTAGTTACTCAGATACAGAGAATCATCAGATATCATAAAAATAAACAGTATAAAAAGAGTAAAGAACTAATTGGCTCACTCTTCATCAGGTCTTGTGAAATTCACATTATATTGCAGTGTAGTGCTTGAAACAAATGCAGTTTATCATTTTTTTTAGGCTGCCAATGGCCAATTTTACTCATTATCGTCACCTTCTGAGCTGCCAGAAAACTCAATATTTAGAGGATTTGTTTTTCAATTCCATCTTGAGACTTTAATTCAATACAGAAACATTGATAATTTTAATTTTTTTAGATCCAATATGAATACATTACCCTTTTGACATCAACTGGTAAATGCATAAAAGAAAAGATAATGATTCTGATATTTTATTCTACTGATATTAGATCACTCAAATTACATCAATTTACACTTGAAACAGGAATCTGATATTCTGAAATAGGATAAGTAAATTACATTGACCATAAAGTCAATGTTTTGTAAATGTATATTGATGTTCATGATTTATGTTAATATATAAATTATTTTACTATATTATACTGTATAACTATATCTTTGTAAGGAAATTGGGAAAATAGCTTTGGTAGAGGACATTTATTTTTAATAAATATACAGTGTGTTAAAGGGAACCTGACAGCTGATACATGGCACGGACGCATGCATCAGATGCTTTCTGTATGATTTCAGTTGTGTACGTTTGACTATGAAATTATTATTATTATTATTATTATTATTAATGATAATAAACATGTTTCAGAGCAAAACATAGAAATCATACAAAACCCATCTGAGACCAAGTGCCAAGGTGACTAGTCAGAAAGGCCGATTTCCGTCAGCCATCCACCGCCAGTGACTCACATGTCTCTCCCTATACCTGCACACAGAGAAAGATTTGTTACCGGGAACCCATCTTTCAACCAGTCACCCATGCAACTTATTTTTCTCCAAAATGCTGCAGCGTTTCAGAATCAATCATATATAGCTGAAATCATACAGACAGTGTCTGACAAATGCTGCCCAAACCAATGTGAGCTGTCAGGTTCCCCTTAAAGAGGTTGTCCGGACTTTTTCTATAATTCATGTGTGTATCTTAGCTGCAAAATGTTGACAGTTTGTAATTTACATACTGTCAACATTTTGCATGATTACATAGCTATCACTATATTGCATCTGGAGGAGATGACCTGGGGGCGTGTGTGTGTTTAGGAACTGGTCATTCACACCCACTCTCTTACAAGCCCTCACCACACAGCGGCAACCCCTTTCCAGTGTCAGTATGCCCACCCCCTCCCATCTCCAGCATGCATTGCCAGCCCTTCCCAGTCTCAATATGCATGCCCTTCCCAGTGTCAGTATGTCCGGCCACTTCTGTCTCGGTATTTCCACCCCCTCCAGTCTTCAAAATATGTCTAGCCATTCCGCACAGGATTACCTTATGTCATCTTTGATAGAACTGCCGCATTGCAATGACAGCGGTCATCTCTGAGGCACTGTGACGAATCTGCAGTTCTGAGATGACCGCTGTCAGTGCTGTGTGTGCGCACTCACCTTCCCTTGTGCCAGCGCTGATATGATAAAGTGTCGGTGCCTGTTAGGCCCTGCCCACTCTGACCTCACAGCCCTGCCCCCACTGCACTAAGCAGTTAATTCATTCTGCTTCACTGAGAGGGTGTGGTTGTGAGGTCAGAGGGGGTGGGGCCTAAGAGGCATCAGCGCTTCATCATATCAGCACCGGCATAGGGGAAAAATAGATCATTTTTTTCAAGAATTTAGGTACAGGAAGCTCAAAAAGCACCCAAAAAAAAACGGATTGGTCATGGAAATCACTTCCAAAAACGGATTTCTATGTGTGACCCCAGCCTTACCTTGACTGCTAATCCAAAATAGAAGTCATTCCATGTATCTTTTTCAATTTAATCTAATATATAAAGCTGAATGTGTGTATGTGTGTGTGTGTATGTCCGGGATTGGCATCTACACCGTCGCAACTACAGCCACAACATTTTGCACAGTCACACGTCTGGACCCCGAGAGCGTCATAAAAATCATCATAAAGCATCATTAAAATTGCTCAAAACCAGATCTGGATCAGCAGCCCATAGGCTTCCATTGTAAAACTGGATTGCACTATTTGCAATCCGGTTACTGGATCCGAAAAATGCAGCCTGCATGATTTTTACCGCAGGCTGCATTTTTCGGAGAGGTTGAAAAACAGGATCTGGTTGTTTTAACATGGGACCCTATGGGAACCGGATCCAGTACCGCAAGGTACATAAATGTACCTTGCGGTACCGGATCTGGATCCGGATGCGGTTTTTAAAATTGCAAAAATCCTCATTAAAAAAACGGATGCATTAATGCATTCAGATCCAGAATGAGGGTTGCAATTTTACAGATTAAAATAAGTATGAAGACACAGTCCAATACCGGATCCGGTAATGGTTCCGGTTACTGGATTGTGCCTTCCAAGTGTGACCCTAGCCTAAATATATATATATTATATATATCTAATATATAAAGCTGAATGTGTGTATGTATGTATGTATGTATGTGTGTGTGTGTGTGTATGTATATCCGGGATTGGTATCTACACCGTCGCAACTACAGCCACAAACTTTTGCACAGTCACACGTCTGGACCCCGAGAGCGTCATAGGCTATGTTGTGAGGAAAAATTTCAACCCTGCGCATTCCAGTTCACCAAACAATTTTGCCCCTATCTACATAATGGGGAAAAACTGACAGTTACCAGTTGACAGTTGTGAATGAGAGGGGCTTAATGACAGAGCCAAAGACTAACAGCATATACTAGCATATAGTCACTAAGGTGGGGCCCCAACATGGGATATTCGCCACGCACGGGGACATGTGTACACACCACATGCACACAAAGAGTAACAGCAAGTGTATAGTCGCTAAGGTGCAGCCCCAACATCGGATACTCACCACGCACCCGAACACACACACACCACAAAGAGACACACACAACACAGAGACACACACCACCCACGGGGACACACACGCACCCTATAGCGACATATGCACTCACCCCACAGGGACACACACACCACAAAAAGACACACACAACACAGAGACACACACACCACACAGACACCCCCCCCCCACAGGGACACACACACATACACACCCTATAGGGACACATGCACTGACCCCACGGGGACACACACACCACAAAGAGACACACACAACACAGAGACACACACACCACACAGACACCCCCCCCCACAGGGACACACACACATACACACCCTATAGGGACACATGCACTGACCCCACGGGGACACACACACCACAAAGAGACACACACAACACAGAGACACACACACACCACACAGACCCCCCACAGGGACACACACACATACACACCCTATAGGGACACATGCACTCACCCCACAGGGACACACACACACACACATACCACAAAAAGACACACACAACACAGAGACATACACACACCACACAGACCTCCCCCCCACAGGGACACACACACATACCACACAGACCTCCCCCCCACAGGGACACACACACATACACACCCTATAGGGACACATGCACTCACCCCACAGGGACACACACACCACACTGACAGACACAGATGTGCACAAACCGCCTCACACAACTCGCCTCATACGTGTGCTATCTTTAATTTCCAAAAATAAACATCTGATTAAAAACAGCCAATGTGCAACACATGTGCCACATAGGGAATTAAGGCAGATGTCAGTCACATGAGCTGTCTATTATGTGTATGTGTGAGGTAACATATACTGCCCGGCCAGGGGAGGGTTTACTGTTGGCTAGAGATTTATCAGGCTGCCTATAGCAACCAATTGCAGCTCAGCTTCTATTTTCCTGCAGGTCATTAATATGACATATTTAAATTCTATTTTGTTATAGCTAACATCAGTTATTTATTAACCCGGGCATAGCCGGGCAGTACAGCTGGTTATAAATAAATAATTTGTAAAAAACACCATGTGGGTCTCCCTATTTTGGAAGACCAGCCAAGGAACAGCCAACAGCTGGGGTCT
The DNA here is from genome assembly GCA_033576535.1 of Allobates femoralis. NCBI lineage: Eukaryota > Metazoa > Chordata > Amphibia > Anura > Aromobatidae > Allobates > Allobates femoralis. The sequence continues at coordinate 182,570,762 of JARQOC010000004.1, read as the reverse complement.
GGTATTCTCAGGGTGGGAATGCAAGTTATTGACCCTCTCCAGCCTAAAAATAGCAGGCCACAGCTACCCCAGAAGTGGTGTCTGCATAAAATGAGCCAATCCTAGCGATGTGCCCTGGCTCTTCCCACTTCCCTGGTGTGGTGGAAGTCGATAGTTGGGGTTGATGTCAGCTCGGTAATGTCTGCTTTCATCAAGCCCAGAGGTTAGTAATGTTGAGTTGTCAATCAGACACCCATCTTTAGACACGTCAGATGAGAGAGAAAACAAGAGAAGGTTGCTTTTTTCACCAGTCGTGCCCACCATTTTGGAAGATAACAGAGAGGGGGGACATCCAATGGTAATGAAGGACCAGTGGGAAGCAGGGGAGGACATTTTTGGTCATGTAAAATGGGAAAGAAATAATTTTTAACCAATGCTGACATTAACGTGTTTGCCTGTTTACAGTGTATACCTGAAATCACATGATCAGGAACTGAAAATAAATGGCTGATTCATAATCTCTAGGGTCTCAGCTATCCCAGGTAGCTAAAACACCAGAGATTTTCTGACACTGGGGGGATTGATGCAGGCGTATTCCTGTTACACAGCTGAATCAAACAAGTACCTTAACTGACACCATTTTAATATGATACGGCGGTAGTTACTAAGGTAAGCAATAAAAATGTGTTTATTTTGAGAAAAAGTAACAAAAAAACAGCTGTTATGAAGTTTGTAAAAAAAAAAAGATTGAAAAGTCGAAACTCTCAGAATAAGATTATCCTTGCAAAAAGATTGGTTATATCAAGTATTACAGGGGTTCATCATGCATGTCTCACAGCTATTAGACAGCTAATTAGCATGTGTAATGACCAGTACGCAGGTCACCTGTGTATGAGGGATACGGCGCTGCCATGAATGACTCCCGACCACAATATGATAAACCAACTTTTCTTTATAACTCGTCAAAAATATACATTAACAGCATTTCGCTTCTTAGCAAAATATTGGGCACAACAGCCACAAACAGAAAATACAAGTTATGCAGCCCGAGAGAATCCAAGTGCCAGTTTCGCAGGGAAGTACATGACTACCCTTGAGCTATTACTCCCCCACCCATACTCAGTACAAGGCCTACCCAGCATTCTATCACATCTATGACATGTGTTCCTCTCGGGCATATAATCTTACACGACTAAACAGTTAAACCTAAATAATATTTACACAGTGCACTGTCTTTCCCCTTCTCGAGCACTCATCTAATTAAAGTCCTCTACGCGGCCTTATTACACTGCCACTCAGCTCTGTTGGGCCCCCTTTTAGACACTCCCGGGCCTGGGAAAACGAGATGATCAAGCCTAACTCCTCTATAGACCCTGACTTATCTCCATATAGCTCATGTCTTTGAGCTCCAATTCCAGCAGGCCCAATGACGCTGCTTAGCCGACACCCTTGCCTTCAGACACTCCAGCCGGTATCAGAAGAATTCCTCCAGCAAACTCTTTCTGATCACTCTTTCTCCCAGTCAACATCATGCTGTTGCACCACTTCTCTGTTGTTGCGCCATCCAGGATGATGACGCACCTTTGCTGTATCGCAGGTCCCGTCTCTTCCGGCACCACAGACTTCCCGCATCAGCCATCTGTCACGCTGACCATGCCCACAGCCACACCTCTCTCACCCACTGGTCTACTCTCACCAGCCCGCGTCTCTTCAGACACTGTGCCCTCAACTCGCAGATACCACCTTCTCTGGGCCGGAACTTCTACTTCCACCGGACACTCCTCCAAGACATTCCTCCCTTTTTAGGACAGACTCCAGCCACTGTGCCTCCCCCTTGAAATTCGGCACACCTCCCAGCCGGGTACACTTTTGCGCACTTCGGCACCTTCTCTGCCCAGTATGAGCTGCCGCCATCTTTATGACCACAGTGCTGTCCGCCATTTTAGGGGCCTTTCTACTTGTATTGCAGGCTGTCTTTAACCTCTTGGTCTTAGGCATCTTTCCCACCATCGCATATAGTCTATCATATGGGGAACAACCCTGCTCACGGCAGCCCCTGGTGTGTATGGGTGCTGATGATCTTACAGCTTGGATGAACATTATACAGCAGGCAAGATTCTTCTCATCTTCAGTGTGCTACAGAGGCACAATCTTTATGGTTACTGGTGACAGCATCTTACTTGTGGACGTTTCACTACCAGGCAGCTGAATTAGACTCACTTCACAAATGACTACAGTCAGTGATCCTTTCTAGGAGGACGCCTCATGGCCCTTTATCTCCCTTTGTGCATCAGCCAAGTAGTTTCTCAAGTCTGACCACTTCACAGGACCCACTTTCCCTTCTGTCAGTCGGTTCCACAGACTCTTCTCCACCTCCAGCATATCTGAAGCTCACTCACCTATGTCTCTTATTTGTAAACATGCTATTTCTGTCCAGATCTCACACAACTCCAGGGGCTGGTCTCTTTCATCCGTAGGAAGAGCCTTGTCTTGTCAGCTGCAGACTCTCCTAGAAACTTCTCTCTGCTTTCCTCATAGCACAGACACTCCCTCTGTGACTCATCCAGACTTTAAGGGTGTGTTTACATGCTGTGTATTTGCTGCGTATTTTTACGCGAGTGCTCTTGCAGTTTTTCTAGTTTTTTGGCCCCAAAACTTACCTAGCAATGATTTTAGGTGCAGAAAAAAACGGATAGGGTGTTTATTACATCTAAACCGTTTTTCTATCTGTTTTTGGACTTAGAAAAAAAAAAAATGCTAAAAATGAAGCCAAAAATCGGACCAAGGGCTTATGTGTGACCCTAGCCTAAAGCTGCCAGCTGTGGTCAGCAAGCTCCAGCCGTCGGCTTTACCTTAGCTGGTGATCAAAAATATGGGAGACCCCACCTTGTTTTTATAAATTAATTATTTATTTTTATTATTGGGCTAAGTACAAGGCTAAACCCCTTTAGTGTCACATTAAAGGCACTAAAGGGTGCAATCTTACACTATAAAAGAGAGTGGGACATTATATAAGAAAGTGGGACATTATATAGTTTATTGACATCTGTCTATCCATCTTTCTAGCTATCCTAGCTTTTTAAAGTAAGCAAAAGATAATGTAACAAACCCATTGCATATGTGGTCCATATGCCTCACATTTTTCTTGCTCCCATTGACTTGTATTGGCGAGATACGTAGCCACTTGCAGTATGCTGCAACTGTCCCCACACACTGAATTTTGAACAGGAAAAAGTAGCTGATATATTCTGACCTATTGGTGCGAGTGCAATGCGATGTTCTCTTGCATTTCACTCACAGATGTTATGAAGATGTGAGTGAACCGTAAGGTTATGTCCACGCGATTAGTATTTGAAGCAGTTTGGACACAGCGTGTTATTGCTGCTTCCAAACCACTGCATCGTTTAGTACAAGCACAGGTTATAGAATTAGCAGAATTCCTGTGCCCACTGTGCTTGTTTACTCTCCAGTATTAACTGACATGAGGGGCGATTTTCTGTGCAGCCGCTTGTCCACAGCATGTTGCAGAATCAATGGCAAGCTCGGTGGGTGAATGCAGGGAAACTCCACTGTTCCCTGAATGCAGATTGTGGGCATGAATGGCTGCATTCATCCACGGAGATCCCTGGCATCCCATTGAAGAGGAGAAACAGTGTCTCCGTATCGTGTGGACATACGCTAAAGGTGAGAAATTTAGTGTGAAAAAAAAACATTTTCAATATGACGACCTATCGTTATCAAATTCTGTGAAGTACCTGTGGATTAAAAATGCTTACTATACCACTAGATAAAATTCTTGAGGGGTCTAATTTTCAAAATGTGGTCAATTGTGGGGGGTTTCTGCTTTTTCGATACTTTAGGGGCCCTGCAAATGTGACATGGTACCCGCAAAATATTTCAGCTAAATTTGTGTTCCAAATTTCAAATAGCGTTCCTTCACTACTAGTCCCTCCCGTTTGTGCAAACAGAACTGTTTGTCTACATGTGGTGTATCGCCTTGCTCATAAGAAAGTGGGTAACAAACTGTGTGGTCCACTTCTCAGTGGAACCTTGTGTAAAAGTGAGAAATTAAGTACTAAAAACAAATCTTTTGTGAAAATAAAGAACATAATTAATATGATGACCTATTGTTATCAAATTCTGTAAAGTACCTGTGGGTTCAAAATGCTAACTATACCTCTAGATAAAATCCTTGAGTGGTCTAATTCCCAAAATGGGGTCACTTGTGGGGTGTTTCTGCTCTTTAGGTACTGCAGGGGCCCAGCTAATGTGACATGGTGCCTGAAACTATTTCAGTCAAATTTGTGTTTCAAATTTCAAATAGCCTTCCTTTCCTACCCAGTCCTGCCATTTGTTGAAACAGAGATTTATGACCACACGTGGGTTATTGCCATGTATAAAAGAAACAGGTTAACAAATTTTAGCATCTATTTTGTCATGCTATCCCTTGTAAATCCAATAAATTGAGGCTAAAGCAACACTGGTACGTAAAATGAAAATGCATTTATTTTTTCATTCCACTTTGCATTCATTTTTGTGAAGCACCTGAAGGGTTAAAAAACTTCATGAATGTGGTCTTTACAGATTGAGGGGTGCAGTTTTTAGAATGATGTCACTTTTGGATATTTACTGTCCTATAGGCCACATAAAGTCACTTCAAATGAGATGCAGTCCCTACAAATATGGTTTTGTAAAATTTGATGTAAACACTAGAAACTGCTTTGGACTATTCTAACTTCCTGACAAAAAAAATGTTGTTTCCAAAATTGTCTTGATGTAAAGTAGACATGTGGGAAATGTTATTTATTAACTGTTTTGGGTGACATTATTCTCTAGTTTAACGGCATAAAAATTAACATTTTTAAAATTATGACATTTTCAACAAATTTCCACTTTTTTCACTCCTGCAAAGCACTGGACACAGCCTGACAGCCGAAAAACCGTGGTGGGAAACCAGCCTTAGTTGCCACTCTGCTCTACAACTGGACCCAGAGAGAGTGGAAGACCAACAGTGCTAGATGTTGAGTTGAGTAAGGCTGCTTTCACTCTGACAGATTTGCAAATTTGTGTCCATCCATTTTGAAACTGATAGCCATGTTATCCTAAGGGCACAGATTGGTCCTAAGTGGCAGTCCGTGTGTGTCGGTTTTGTAACTGATCTGCTGGTGTCAACTTTTTTCATGTTCTCAGAAACGGAGACTGCCCCGTTTATGGGCTTCCTTGAAAATCGCGCATATCAACTGACAGATACCGATCCTTTGGTGTCCATATAAAATTATAATGGAGCTCTATGAAGGAATGATCCATAGAGATCTGTGAAAAATGGATCCATGAAAATGATCTATTTTTCTGTAGTAAGAAGCAAATTACAGCTCCTCCCACCCCTATCTCTGGTGACTGATGACGGAGCCGTTAAAAAAATGGTCCATGGACAGCTGTTGGCATCCTAACATGGGAGGCTATAACGGATCCATGGCCATCAGTTTCAAAACCGATGGACACGGATTTACCACTATGCCAGTGTGAAAGCAACCTTAGATAAAAGTAGCAGCACTCTTTTCAGTCTTGCTTGCACAGCTGTGGAGTACACTACAAGCACTGTGAATATCAGCAAAAAAATGTTTGTTAATTAAAAATGGAGTAGAGTGATTGCATGCAGGCACTATTCTGTGTACACCAGCTCTGTGTGCATGGGAGTTGAACAACAGTAGCCTTTGTGTTGCTTAAAGTACACTTGCTGCCTTAGCCAGCTCCTATCTACAGGATGTGCCAGGTGCTTGTGGAGGACATGGAGAGCGGAAATAGTAAGTTGGGCTTTTTTGGGCCCGAACCGAAACTTGCTTTGGTGCCCACAGAACTCTAGGTACACGACTGGTTAAGGTGATAATATGGAAATTTGTCATTCAGGGATATCACCCTGCTGCCTTTACAGCTATCCATACACCTTAGAAACTATTGTTAATACACTGGCACACACAACTTGGCCTACAGTGACTATGTTGTCAATGAGGTGAGGGTAGTCAATCACTTCTAGTCTCCTTTGGCCATGATGTATGCTGGGATGAAAAAGTGCATTGGACTTTGAAATTCAAAATGTTGAATTTTCCCTCCCCTGGTGTCTTCTTTTAAGTTGGTAGGCCCCCATACACATTAGATAGTCACCCGCTCTCATTAATGTGTATGGGCTGGGGATATTAGTGGTTTGATAACAAACTACAATTAGATTCAGTGGCCTAGGTGTTTACGTATAATAGCTTTATCAGACCTAATGTTGAATATTTCTATGTAGAGATAAAGGTATTAACTTGTAAGACGGCAGAAGATCAGACAGATCATCTTTAATCACTTAATTACTGCAGTGTGTTATCAGCCACACAATTATTCAACAGCATCAAACCCAAAGATGAATATATAAGAGGGACGTATGAATGTTATAGGTGTGATGCTAAAACGTCTGCTGATAATTATGAATATATACAGAATATTTTTATTTGATATTGTAAAGAATCCTTAAAATTAGTGTTTATGGAAGGAAAAGCTCATAGAATAACACACAATGAGCTGCAGGGAAAATCACTTTTATTTATTTTTATCCTCTTTATTGTCTCTAATGCTTCCAAGCGCCTTTGAAAGGGTCTTTGGATTTTGCTATATATTTCATCTTTTTTATGTGTGACTGTATTCATTTTCTAGGTTTATGCCAGTGACAGGCATTCATTAATGTAGGTTCTTGTGCTCTGTATGGAGCATGATCTATGATGGTTCCTTCCTATCTGCCAGGCTGATAAAGAGGTCTGTCATACACAGAGAGCTGATAAAGCTGTGCAGCCCAAAAAAGGCTCATGAGGAAAGGCAAACATTTGCATTGTGCAGCTGAGACATCTGCAGGAAGGCTGGAGCTACAAACTGGAGAGACTTCTCTAGTACTGAAAATCTGAGCCTGGAAACCAGAAATAAAGAGTAGATCATATTAGCCCTACACAGCAGTTCTTAGTGCTCAGGTAAACAGAAAACCCTAGCGCTATAAAACACAATATACAGGTAAGAAAGACTTAGAGTACATGTACCAGTGATGGCAAAATAGAAAAAAGATGAAATTCTGCAATCCGTTATGGTTTTATTAAACACAGTGTTCACTTTAAAATAAAACTAACATGGCAGTATGATTTTCCAAGTCAGTACGATTAAGTAGATGCAAAGCATGTATACAGGGTGTGCCATTTATATGGATGCACCTAAGTAAAATGGGAATGGTTGGTGATGTCACTTTCTGTTTGTGTCACATTAGTATATGGGAGGGGGAAAACTTTTCCAGATGGGTGGTGACCATGGCGGCCATTTTGAAGTCGTCCATTTTGGATCCAACTTTATTTTTTTCAATGGGAAGAGGGTCATGTGACACATCAAACTTATTGAGAATTTCATAAGAAAAACAATGGTATGCTTGGTTTTATCATGACTTTATTCTTTCATGAGTTATTTACACGTTTTTGAGCACTTATAAAATGTGTTTAAAGTGCTGCCTATTGTGTTAGATTGTCAATGCAACCCTCTTCTCCCTCTCTTGACACACTGATAGCAACACCGCAGAAGAAATGCTAGCACAGGATTCCAGTATCTGTTGTTTCAGATGCTGCACATCTCATATCTTCACAGCATAGACAATTGCCTTCAGATGAGTGATGAGGCAAACTTTTTTGTGAATGGTGAAGTTAACAAACAAAACTACCGCTATTGGTCTGACACTAACCCATAGTCCAAGACTGTTGGAACACAAAACCTGATGGTATGGGTGGTATATGGGGTACAAAGATGGTGGGGCCATTCTTCATCAATGGAAACCTCAATGCCACTGGATATCTGAATCATGGAACAATTTTAGATATCCAGTAGCATTGAGGTTTCCATTGATGAAGAATGGCCCCACTATCTTTGTAGAAATCTTTTCTAGAAAAGTTTTCCCCCTCTCATATACTAATGTGCCACAAACAGGAAGTTGATATCACCAACCATTCCCATTTTATTTAGGTGCATCCATATAAATGACCACCCTGTAGATTTTACTTTATATAAATGGTAAAAAAATTACCAATTTTTAAAAAGAATAAATAAAAATCTTGATTGTGTCCCTACTTTCCAAGACCTGTAACATTTTAAATTTTTGGGATCTGGGGCTGTGTGTGGGGCTTGTTTCTTGTGCCCTGAGCTGATGTTTCATTGGTATTATCTTATATACATGCAATGTTTTGATTGTTTGTTATTACATGTTTTTCTGTCGGTGTAAATTTTTATTTATTTTTCATTGTTTTATTTTTAACATGGAAAAAGCGGGGGACTTTGAACCTTTGTGTTTTCTTTACTCAATTTTAAAAACTTTTTTAACTTTTCACAGTTTTTACTAGTGCCCTTATGGTCTTTGAAGCTGTGATCATCCACTTAGTGTGATGTATACAGTAGTAGAAATCATCATCTTCTATGTATTCCGGCTGGCAGCCAGTATTCACAGGAGGATCGTCAAGACACACAGGGGTCATCAGCCGACCCCTAGCTGTCATGGCAACACATAGGTGCCCCGTGATGATGTCATGGGGCTGTTGATGGGAGTTGGGAATGTCAGAAACTGACAGCCGGATTTAATTGGTTAACAGTCCTGGCCAGATCTCCAATCCACCTGCGGCTATTAGAGGCACATGTTGGCCGACATGTGCAGAGAAAGATCTGAGCCCACTTCAAAGGCAGAGAGATGACCCATGATAGAAATAGTACCTGGTGGGTCATTAAGGGGTTTTTAAAGTGAAGAGGCATAATGTTGTTCTTCAGTAATGTTAAAGCACCGCTATAGCATTTTTGTAATTTTTTATTGCTGGAGTGGTACTTTAAATGTAAGCCCCCCTGCCTTCTTTTAGCCTCACCTTCCGGCATCATCACCTCTTACCAAAGCTGTTCTGGTTCGTTGGCGCCTCTTTGTGCCTGTAACTTTTGACAGTACGCAATTCAGAAGTTATGTCACAAGAGCTCAATGCATCTCTATGAGTGCCAGAATGAGGTCCTTCTAGATATATGTTTTGAAAAGTGATCTCTGGGGATTTAAGTCTTCCATATCTGAGGTAGCACCCCCTGGGGGACTCGCTTGGCAGCATAAGTGACACCAACGGCCCACATTTAACTTCACACAAAAAAGAGGTTTATTAATTTTTCGTCATAAACCTGTCATTACTCACCCAACATAAACTTACATGCCAAATAGTATTTACATCAGAATTGCATATAACACAATACATCAGTTTATTTGTGACCGTCATAAACCGCTTATTACTCATATATCACATAAATCATACAAGATATACATAATCATAGGCTATTTACATAGTAAAATGACATCACAGTTCACATTACATATTATATTTGCATCAACAGAACATGTCCCTGCAATTAACCAATTGACAGCCATTCTAATCAGCTGGAAAACACATCACTAAAAAAATTGCAGCAAAAACGCACCAGAAACACATTGGTGATTTTTTTTTTAAACAGCTGCATTTTATGCTGCTGAAAAATGCAGCATAAACGCAACATAAATAAATTTGCACAGTGGGTACATAACTTTATGTTCTTAGGGCTGTGGAGTCAGTAAGCCAAACCACTGACTCCAACGCCTCGATATCCCTGACTCCAACACATGACTCCCTCAAACATGGCTCATGTTTAAGTGATAAATTTATCATAGTACAATGTGATTATCAGGCTTTTAATCATTAATAAGATACGATAATCAAGATATTTAGATAGAACATAATAATGACTCTTAATAACAATAGTTAGCACATACTGCATTGAACTATGTGTACCCAATTTATTGTATATTTTAGGAGTCAGAGTCAGTCCAATCTTTACCTACTCTAACTCCAACTCAACCAAAATGGACACCGACTTCGACTCCACAGCCCTTTAAATGAGACTACGTTTTAACTATGTGAGCATAATTTCAAAAGGTATGTTTGTCAGAAAGCCAGCCCAGCACTTCACCAAAAGAACTCCATACCCACAGTAAAGCATTGTGAAGGAAGCATTGTGATAAAATGATGTTTTCTGTACAGCATTGTGGAATTTTTTACACAACTACAAACTTAAATGTATTTTATTTTGATTTTATGTGATGTACCAACATAAATTAGCAACTATTTGTGAAGTGAAAAGGAAATGATAAAGGGTTTTCTAAATATGTTATAAATATAAATCTGATAATTGTATCAAATATTTGTATTCCGCCCCCTGTAGTCTAATACCCTAAATAGTGTCCTGAGTGACCAATTGCCTCCACAAGTTACCTAATTAGTAAATTGAGTCCACCTGTGTGTACAGTAATACTTCGGTTTTCGTCGACTTTGGAAATCATCGGTTTCAGTTATCATCGATTTTTTTCAACTAAAAAAATGTCTTGGTTATCGTTCATTGCCTGAGATTTCGTTATTGTGAATGCTCACGTGACCACTTCTCTCGCTTTGCGGAAACAAAACACCAGAGCATTCTCCTGCGGTGAGTAGCGTACTTTGAGCACCCTGTTCATCACCTGTTCATCTGTAAGTACTGTACAGTCATGCATAAAGAGTGCTGTATGTGTAATGTACTGTATGTGTGTCTCTTAGGGTTTTTAGACATATAGAATGTACAGTACGGTTCAGTACAGTACTGTACATGGTTTTGCATATACAGTACAGTACTGTATACTGTATACTGCACATATACAGTACAGTACAATACTGTACTGTATATGCAAATCTTTGTAGGGATGACCAATGTCTGTCAGTCCTGCACAGGAGTTGCCTGGCTTTCGCTATAGGGTCATTCCATGTCAAGTGATCCAAAAATGAATATTTTTTTTCCCTGACGTCCTCAGATTTTTTAAATTTTTTTTCTATATGAAGAACAACTTTATCTAATTACAAAAAAAAAGTTTTGAATTTTTTTCTTTATCAGTTAATTTTTTACAGATTTTTAAAGTTTTAAAAAAGTGCGAATTTTGGCCTGGTATGGCTTTACATTTTCTATCATATCTCGGGCTAGAAATAAGATAGAGAAACAAAATAAACACCAATCTACTCAGAACTGTCCAGGCTTTCACCAGATATGTCACAAGAGGATCTTTGTTAATATTTTACCCATGTGACCGCAAGCGCAAAACTTTAAAACGCATTTCCGAAAAATCGGCGGGCTTTAAATATTTCAAAAACTGCCCATGTGTCTGCTTTGCTCTTAGCCACATCTGTACCAAATTTCAAGTTGGGATCGCAATCGGATCATATTTTAACATATTTTACTAGTAATAGCGTCAATGGGTCATTCCATATCAAGTGATCTAAATATGAATATTTTTTTTTTACCTGATGTCTTTAGATTTTTTTTTTTTTTTTCCTTTATGAAGTACTACTTTAGTTAATTACAAATTAAAAGTTTAGAATTTTTTTCTTCATCAGTTAATTTTTTACAGATTTTTAAATTTTAAAAAAAGGGTGAATTTTGGCCTGGTATGACTTTACATTTTTTTATCTCAGGCTAGAAATAAGATAATGAAGTGGCAGAGGCATCATTTTACTCAGAACGGTAACAGCTTTCATTTGAGATGTTACAAGACTATGTTTCTTTATATCAAATTCAAACTATTGACGGGCAATTGTGAAAAAATGACTGATTGTGTTCTTGGTGATTTTTGAATTGACACTATAATAGTTAAATATTTTGCACTTAGGTCCAATGAATGCGTCCATGGGGTCAAGCTGGGACAGAGTCATCACAAATTAGCCTTATTTGCAGATGACCTGCTACTTTACATCTCCCAGCCCCTGGTCTCCATCCCTTCGGTCTTAATGGAGTTTGAACGGTTCGGACAATTGAGCAACTTTAAAGTGAATTGCTCCAAAACCGAGGCACTCAATATTTCTTTGCCTGGAGAATTGGTTTCTCATCTATCTAAACAGTTCCCATTTAAATGGAAAGTAGAAGCCATTAAGCACTTGGGAGTCCTTATACCAAAAGATCTTAAACAAATATTCAATTTAAATTATCAACCCCTTTTGACTAACGCGGAATCGGCATTTACCTCCTATAGACAATTAAAGCTATCCTGGTTCGGGAGAATAAACGTAGTCAAGATGGATGTCTTGCCCCGACTCTTATATACTTTTCAGACAGTTCCTGTTCTATTGGATAGAGGCTTCCTCTCCAAAATGCAATCTATGATCCTTAGATTTGTCTGGGGGGGCAAGAGGTCCAGATTGCGAATGAATATCCTATCCTTGCCCAAGACCAGAGGAGGGGTTGGACTACCCAACATACGAGCGTACTTTGTGACTTCCTCTCTTGTTAGAGCTCTAGATTGGCATTATCATGCGTCCTCCAAGAAATGGGTAGGGGTGGAGCAAGAGGGTTTGGGGATTCCGCTGAAACACCTGCTTTGGATTTCCCCTAAAGACTCCACAGACCTAGTACCTTTGACAGACATGACCAGAAACACCTTGAAGGTATGGCACCTAGTGACGAAAACCCTCTGCTTAAACGACAGACTTAGCCCTTTGACTCCCCTTTTTTCCAACCCATCTTTCCCACCCAGATTTGACAGGCAGAGATTTTTATGTTGGCGGATGGTGGATGACACCCGAGTAGGACAGACTCTGTCCAGTGGTGGTTTGCCCCTGATGGCAGAGCTACAACTGAAAGAACCTACGAGACCTCTTAAGTGATTCGAATTTCTCCAATACAGAGCATACTTATATTCAGCTGACCACTCTTGCAGGGTAAGATTGACGCCCAACGTATTGGAGAGGTTATTCCAACTGGAGGCTCCACCGAGGCGCAAAATATCAGTTCTATACCAGGCCTTAGGGTCCATGAGAGAGCAGGGCACCCTTTACTTCCAACGTGCTTGGGAGAGGGAATTGGGGTGTAGCATTTCAGAAGCTAATTGGCAGAAATGCTTTATATTTACTCACTCACTAGCTAGCGCTTGTTCTGCACAAGAAAGAAGCTATAAGCTGCTCACTAGATGGTACTTGTGCCCGACGACACTCCGGAACATGTTCCCTGGAACCCCTGATACCTGCTGGCGCTGTGGGGAAGAGAAGGGTACAATGATACACATTTGGTGGAGTTGTGGGGAAATCCGGCGGTTCTGGTCTGAGGTTTTCAATGCATACGCCCAGATAACAGGTAAACAAGCCGAATGCTGCCCAGAATCGGCAATGTTATCCATTTTTCCAGGTCCTATTGGGCTACAGAAGAGGGATATTCTCCGCTTTTGCATCTCTGCTGCTCGTGCTGTGATCCCGAGGTTCTGGAAATCAAGCCGGGCTCCATCTCTACTTGATTGGTTCAAAGAATTGATGCACATATATCGAATGGAGGAGCTCGCAGCTGATGCGTCGGGATCTCGGAACAAATTCTTAGGAATTTGGGTTGAATGGATTCTTTTTCACGACTCTGCAGAATGTAGGAGTATCTTTTCCAGCACAGATAATATGGCTCGACCTCTGGCTGATGGGGAGCCAGTAGGATGAGTACCCTTTCTCCTTCCCATACCTCACCCGTCCCCCCCCCTCCTTTTTTCTTTTTTTCTTACGTGGCTTTTCTTTCCCAGTATAACTTTTTCTAATGGTTTTTGTTTCTCTTCTCTCTCTCTTCTTTTTTATCTCTCTTTTCTTCCCATCTGATACATTCAGTCTAGGTATTTCCTTTCTACACCTATACCTTCAGAATTCTAGTGAACATTAGACAGGTATCGGAAACTCTGAGCTGTGAGTAGATCATTAATATTTCGGCCTTCCTTTCCGGTACACCAGTCGATAGACTATTCCAACTAGGCCTCAACGGGTAATGACCCACTTACGTGGTCAACCTGTTAGAAGGGGCCAAGTGATAAAAATCATTCTGCTGGGGCTGCTTGTCCCCTTGACATCAGAACATCTCAAAACCCTGAGAAAGGTTGTATACTTGAGTGTTTGGAATTATATTTAGATTGTAGTATATATTGCACCAGAGATAAGCGCAAAAGTAAATTTGCAGCTTATCTTAAAGTTACTAATAACTTTGTGAATTCTCTTTTTGTATATTTTATATGTCTCAAGATTTTGTTAAAAGATTGAATGTATGTCTTTCATATGTTTTTTCAAAATTTAATAAAAATGAGATTAACCATAGTTAAATATTTTAAAATATGATCCCATCACGATCCCAACTTGAAATTTGGTACAGATGTGGCTAAGAGCATAAAAGACACATGGGCAGTTTTGGAAAATTTTTATTAAAACGTTTTTTCGGAAATGCGTTTCAAAATGTTGCGTTTGCATTCGCATGGGTAAAAAATTAAAATTAACAAATATACTCTTGTGACATATCTGGTAAAAGCCTGGACAGTTCTGAGTAGAATGGTGTTTATTTTGTTTCTCTATCTTATTTCTAGCCCGAGATAAAAAAATGTAAAGTCATACGAGGCCAAAATTCACCCTTTTTTTAAACTTTAAAAATCTGTAAAAAATTAACTGATGAAGAAAAAAATTCCAAACTTTTAATTTGTAATTAACTAAAGTAGTACTTCATAAAGGAAAAAAAAATAAAAAAATCTAAAGACGTCAGGTAAAAAAAAATATTCATATTTAGATCACTTGATATGGAATGACCCATTGACGCTATTAATAGTAAAATATGTTAAAATATGATCCCATTGCGATCCCAACTTGAAATTTGGTACAGATGTGGCTAAGAGCAAAGCAGACACATGGGCAGTTTTTGAAATATTTAAAGCCCGCCGATTTTTCGGAAATACGTTTTAAAGTTTTGCGCTTGCAATCACATGGGTAAAATATTAACAAAGATCCTCTTGTGACATATCTGATGAAAGCCTGTATAGTTCTGAGTAGATTGGTGTTTATTTTGTCTCTCTATCTTATTCCTAGCCTGAGATATGAGGAGAAACGTAAAGGCAGGCAACAGCGAAATTCACACTTTTTCCGAACTTTGAAAATCATTTTTTAAAAAAATAAATTTTTTAAAAAATTTTTCTCTTCACATTTTGCATTGTCTGACATGCTATTATCAAATAACAAAATCTCAAAAGAATTAAAAATATAGAGGTAATAATCATTGGTTCACTTGACATGGAATGACCCTATACTGAATGTAGCACAGTGCAGAAAAAAGCTGTAGATTCCTTTTCTATTGGACTGTAACTACCGTATGTACAGTACAGTACTGTACTCTAATACTTCACTGTATTTACTGTTAATAAGTTAACCCTTATTTTTTAGCTGCATAATGGGACCAAAGAAAGTTTCCAGAGTCAGCAGCCCTTCAAAGAAGAAGGCCAGGAATAAAGATAGCTGAAATCAGCCACATGTATGGGAAGTCACCATCCACGATAAGTTCCATTGTGGCGAAAAAGGAAGTAATAAAGTATAAGTTAGATAAAGTAATAAAGTAAAATGCTAAAGTTGCGAAAGGCGTAAGTGCCCTATCAAAACAGAGATCGCACACAATTGAAGATGTTGAACAGTTATTAATCTGGATCAATCAAAAACAGTTAGCTGGCAATTCTGTTTTGGAGGCCATCATATGTGAAAAGGGTAGACTGTTCTATGCAGATCTCATTAAGAAAATTCCTGGGCCAAGTGCTACTGAACTTCCTGAAAAATGTAAGAGGCACACTGTCATACACAGTGTTATTAGGCTGAAAAATTTGTGGCAGAATTCAAAGATTACGTAGTGTCTGAAGGCTTCACCCCCCAACAAGTCTTTAATTGTGATGAAACTGGCCTCTTTTGGAAGACAATGCCAAAGAAGACATTCATTACACAGGAGGAAAAGACACTGCCAGGACATAAGCCTATAAAAGATAGGTTAACTGTTAAAAAATACCTCCAGCGTAATCAGTTGCCCCTTAAGTGTCTGCTTATACTGGACAATGTTCCTGCACATCCTCCAGGTCTGGAAGACACATTGTTGAAGTTCTTGGTGAAGTTCTTGCCCCCTAATACCACACCACTCATCCAACCTAATGACCAGAATGTTATTTCAAATTTCAAGAAACTGTATACAAAAGCAATGTTCCAAAGGTGCTTTGAAGTGACATTAGATACAGAATTGACCTTAGCAGAGTTCTGGAAATAACATTTCACCATTCTCAACTGCATTAGCCTCATAGATAAGGCTAGGCAGGAAGTGACATCCAGGTCGATGAACTCTGCCTGGAAGAAATTTTGGCCAGAATGTGTGCATGAGTGACATACTGAAGGGGTTGAGTCTTCTCATGATGACCCTACACATGTGGTGCAGTCAATTGTTGATTTGGGGAAGACGATGGGTTTGGAAGTAAGTGGTGACGATGTGGAAGAGTAGGTAGAGGACCACAGTGAAGAACTCACCACTGAAGAACTGCAAGACCTTCACCTAGAAGTGCAATGGATGGCAGATGAAGAAGTTACTTCAGAGGAAGAGGCAGAGACAGGAGAGAATGTGCCTTCTTCAGAGATTAAGGATATCCTCTCCATGTGGAGTAAGGTTCACGGGTTTGTGGAAAAAAATCACCCGGACAAAGCTCTTGTAGGCCATGTCTGCAATTTGTTTAATGACAATGTATAGCCCCATTTTTGGCAAATCCTAAAGAGGTGGCAGAAGCAGACCTCTTTGGACAGCTTTCTAGTGCGGCATGGGTCCACTGACTCTGAAGCTGGCCCTATTGCCAAAAGGTTTTCGCTCCCCTCCTCACCATCTTCTACCCAAGAGTGTTTAGAAAACTAAATGCTAAATTATACAGTACTGTACGGTAATTTGCCATTGTAGTATTAAAAACTATCAATACTCTATTTAAAATGTATTTTTCCTATGTTTTTTGAGTGTCTGAATGAATTAATTGAATTTACATTGATTCCAATGGAAATCATTACCTCGGTTTTTGTTGGATTCGGTTTTCGCCAAAAGTTTTCGGACGAATTATCGACGAAAACCAAGGTATTACTACCATTTATTTTCAGTATGTCTACAGATGTTCTGCAAAGGCCTTAGAGGTTTGTTTGAGAACATTAAGGATCAAACAACATCATGAAAATCAAGAAATACACCAGAGTAAAAAAAAAATGTTATAAAAATGTCCGAATCTCTGAACAGGGCACTGTACAATCCAGCATCCAAAAACAGAAGGAGTATCACTCTGGAGGAGCTGTGGAGATCCACTGCTCTAGTGTGAGAATCTGACCACAGGACAACTATTAGCAATCTGTTCCACAAATCCAAGCTTTATGGGAGAGTGGCAATAAAAAAAGCCATTTTGGAAAGTAAGATATTAGAAGTCGGATTTGCATTTCGCAAAAAATCATGAAGGGGACAAAGCAGAAATGGAAAGAGGTGCTCCAGACAGGTGAGGCCAAAATAGAACTTTTTGTGCTAGATACAAATGCTGTATGTGGCAGAAAAAGCCAAGGGAAGCTGGTCAGTGTTCATGGCGAGATTGATTGAGCTAAATATTGGACAATCGGTAAATCTGTTAGAGGCTGCTTAAAACTATGTTTACCATCCAGCAGGACAACAAACCTAAACATACTGCCAGACCTACAATGGAATGGTTTTCATCAAAGCATATTCATGTGTTTGAATGACCTAGTCAACCCTATATCCCATTGAGAGTCTGTGCCAACACTTTAAAATAGCTGAAAAATAGAGAAATATTTATCTATCTATCTATCTATCTATCTATCTATCTATCTATCTATCTATCTATCCACTACTGTCATGGCTAAGTACAAATATTTTAACTTAAAGAGGACCTGTCATCCCCCCATACATGCTGATCTAATTGCAGCACTAAATGCAGCATGCCTGCTGCATTCAGGCAAGGGGTCCCCTATGTCTCTAGCCCCCCTGTACCCCGAGATAATTGAATTTAAAAACTTACAATGTGGAGCCGAAGAGGTGAGGTTTAGTGGCTGGAACCACTTCTCTTCCACAGGGCAATTTCACGCCCCCTGTATGTATTATCCTCCCTCCGCTGGCTCCCTCCTGTCACTCATGGTCCCCTCTCCTGTGCCTGCAGCATGAGAAGCTGGACGCAGGCGCACAGCGAGGGATCATTTTTACAGATGCTGGCCGCCTGCCCCACCTCCTGCCGTGATGTCACCGCCTTTCCCCGCCCTGCTCTGTGGATTACATGGAGCAGGGCGGGGATAAGCGGTGACATCACGGCAGGAGGCGGGGCGAACAGCCTCCTCGGTGACATCAGCTCCTTTACCCACCCTTCTCAATGTTATCCATGGAGCAGGGCGGGGAAAGGTGGTGACGTCACCGCAGGAGGCGGGGCAGGCGGCCAGCATTCCGAAAATTATCCCTTGCTCTGTGCCAGCATCCAGTTTCTCATGCTGCAGGCGCAGGAGAGGGGACCATGAGTGACAGGAGGGAGGCGGTGGAGGGAGGATAATACATACAGGGGCGTGAAATTGTCCTGTGGAAGAGAAGTGGCTCCAGCCACTAAACCCCACCTCTTTGGCTCCACATTGTAAGTTTTTTAATTCAATTATCTAGGGGTACAGGAGGGCTAGAGACATGAGGGACCCCTTGCCTGAATGCAGCAGACATGCTGCATTCAGTGCTGCAATTAGATCAGCATGTATGGGGGGTGACAGGTCCTCTTTAAATGCTAAATTTTCCTTTTTAATTTATTATCATATATATGTATTATACATCTGGTAGACTACTTTAGCTTTCTACCATTTGTTAAAAATCAATAGGAAGGGAGTGGAAATTTCCTTGGGTGTGTAACCTTTTTTAATATTTAGACTATCCATATGCGAAACTGTAAATTGTGCCTTTTAATTTTTCTCACCTTATCAATCATATTCTTCTTGGATCCCAAGTAAAAAATTAGTACCCTTGAAACTAGCATTTCCCAACCCAACTAGGAAAATTCAATTATGACATGACATACCATACTGTATTTTTGCACTTATGCAATATATAAAGTCATATTCATATTTTGTGTAGTTTGTGAGTATTATATAATATAGGGAAGTATATTTGTATCCATCAATGACTAAGAACCTGCTACTGTTATAAATCTCAGTTTATAGTTATAATTTACACTACTTTTCACAGGAATGGCACCCTCATTCGTCACATTTTATAATGTGAAATCCTTCGTTGTGCTATATATTTCTAAATTAATCTTCCAATGCTATAATTTTTTCGTTGGAAAATTATTGACCTGTTGTATTAATTATAATATAGAATTTTGAAACGATCATCATGTCACTGGTATTTAGAAATATATACATAGTATCATGTCTGATATTCTAAAAAAATAAAGTTATTACTGCAATGTAATTTTTTTCCCACTTTATACTATACTAGCAGTAGAGTCTGGCATTGTCCAGACATAGTAACTTACTGTTCTTAGTTATAAGCTGAGTGTATGTCTGTGTGTGTGTATGAATGTCCACTATATGCATCAAACCTGCTCCCCCCACGCCTTCCCCCCAACCCACCCCATCCACCCACGCTCCCCCCAAACCTAGCCCTCGCCCCCTCCCCCACCCCAAAACATCCCCTACCCCCAAACCTGTTGTTTTTATTTTTCATTTTACCACCGCCATGCACCCATTTATACCTTTTGTATTCTGCAAATCAAAGCATATTTCAAAGTGATTAAAACCTATAAATGAAAAGTTAGACATTCACGTCCAATCTAAAACTTAATTACTTACAAACAGAGGCTGGCAAATTTTGACCTAGGGTGCAATCACATAGCAGTGGCCTATGAGTTGTGGTGGCCAATTGTAACCTAAAAAGTATAGAAGATAGCTCAAAGGTGTGGGCAAGAGACACAGAGCACAGGGGAAAGAAAGTGCACAGGAATAGAGGACAGTGCACGGGAGAAGACAGCACATGGGAAAAAAGCAGCGCAAAGGTGGGGAACAGTGCACAAGAGGGAGAAGATAGCACAGGGTGGTAAGGATGGAGAAGACATCGCATGTGGGGGGAGACAGCGCATAGGGGTTGAAGTCAATGCACGGGGGGAGAAATTGCAAGGGGCTAGAGACAGAGCACACTCAAGACACTGCACAAGGGGGTGAAGACAACTTATAAGGGGAGATGACCGCGCATAAGGAGGTGGAGAGACAAAGCACACAGGGGGGAAACAGCACACAGGGGGAAGAGATGGATTATATTAATGGGGATTTTATTGTATATTACAGTCCACAGTCTGTGTTATAATCATGAATCGTAGTATGTATTAAAGGGGCCCAGTAAGACGCTTTCGCCTAGGGTTCGCAAAAATCTTGAGCCAGCCCAGGTGGAGGGTATAGTATAAGGAGGGGTGCTGTGTGTAAGGGGTATACTGTGTAGGGGGTATATTATGGGGTGGGGCAGTGTATAGAGTGCATTATGGGGAGGTGTTGTGTAGGGGATATATTATGGGGAGTGACGGCATGGAAGGGATATTATGAAGAGCAACAGTCTGTTTTTTTTTTGCAGGAAGCACAACAGTGAGGGGAAATTATTTAGTCAGGGGTACAGCATGGGAGAAATTTATATTTCGGGGGCGGTATAATAATACTTTTTAATTTTAAGGGCACCACGTCAGGAAATTCTGCTGAAGGTGGAGGAGAGGGAAATCTGGGGAGAAAATCTGCAGGAGAGAAATCTCATCATGACGTCTGTACTACATGGAGACAAAAGAGATGGGAATGATTTCAATCCAGGAAGATGTCCTCCGGGTGGAAATGTTTGTGTTACTGACTGTTTCATCAGTTTTGTGGTTCCTGTACAGTTCGCAGTCTGATGATGGGGTAACAACAACTCCCAGCATCTTCTTACCATTGTTAAGGACATACTGGGAGGTTTAGGTTCATGTCATGCAAGTGTATCATGAGACTGATGTGACACTGAAATTGATCATTGTACTAAGCTTGGCACTGCATTCATATATTGATGCCTGTTCTGGCTCAGCATTTATCTACTGATGGTGGTTCTGTTGCATCATTCATCTACTGATTGTGGTTCTGTTGCTCCATTCATCTGCTGATGTTAGTTCTTTTGCTGCATTCATCTACTGATGGTGGTTCTGGCGCTGAATTTATCTACTGATGGTGGTTGTGTTGCTGCATTTATCTACTGAGTGGTTCTGACCTTGTACACATGTAGCAAACCATAACGTGCTTCATAGCTATGTTAAAACTGAAAATTATATGCCTATATATGTAATATTTGAGATAATGTACAGTAAGTAGGTCCAGATGTGAACAGTATAGAGCATTGTCAGTGTACATAATAACATCCAGTGTACAGACTAGTATAATATACTGTGTACAGACATCAGATTTTACAAAACACCTATTGTCATATGCCATCACATGTCAGTAGTCACAGTATATCATAAACCATTACATGCACACCTTCATTTCCCTCTTATAAATTGTGTGCTCTGGAATCCATGGTCTGTATGCAACATGCTTCCTTTCATTCACAATTACTTCCGTACTAACTTAATCTGCTGGCCCTCACTGAAACCTGGATACAGGACTCAGACACTGATTTCCTTGCTGCTATTTCTCATGGCAGCTTACATTTCTCCCATTCACAAAGACCTGGGAACAGACATGGTGGTGGAGTTGGCTTACTCCTGTCCCCACAATGTACTTTTCAGGTCATTCCACCAGCCCCATCACTCTCATTCCCCTCTTTTTGAGGTCCACACAATTAGGACTTTCCATCCCCTCCCCCTCAGAGTAGCGGTTGTATACCGCCCCCCAGGTTAACCCACTCACTTCCTCGATAATTTCTCTGCGTGGCTGACACACTTCATGTCCTCAGAATTACCAACCCTTATTCTGTGAGACTTTAACATCCCCATAAACAGTCCCATCTCCTCCATCTGCATCCTAGCTCCTATCTCTAACCATGTCTCTTGGCCTCTCACAGCTCTCAACCGCTGAGACACACAAAGACAGTAACACCCTTGACTTAGTCTTTACCACACTCTGCTCAACCTCCTACTTAGATAATTTACCTCTTCCTCTCTCTGATCACAACATTCTGTCCTTTACATTCAAAAACCCTCGCCCACAACAGCACACTCCTACCTATCACACATCCAGAAATCTACAGGCCATTAACCCTCATACACTCACAGACTCTCTACTCTCATCACTGTCCCCAATCTCCTCCTTTTTCCTGTCCTGATCTGGCTGTGACTCACTACAATGACACTTGAGGCGCAGCTGCCGGGGATTAATAAGTCAGTCTCCCCAAACACACATCCGACACACTCCCGATCCTAAGTCTAGGTTCTCTATGTCCAGCAACGGAATAGCGGGAGGAGCCAGGTGGAGGGTGGAAAGTTAGAGAAGGACCCGGTTAGGGGAGGTAACAACAGAATGCAAAGGACACAACACCAAGTCCAAACAGGAGGAGAAAAGAAGAAGCAGAGGAAAGTAGAGGAGAGGGTCAGCCAAGAGACAACTGTAAACAGTCAGCAGAAGGAGAGGCGAGAACACCACCAGACAGGACTGTGAGAACATGGACCTGGCGGCCTGTGCCACTATGAGGCTTGTCCGGGTCCCGGGCTGCAGACACTAACCAGAAACAGAGGGAGTTCAGGTGTGCCCGAATCAGTGGGGACATTGAGGAACTGGGCCGGAACCAGAGTGCCGGCTCTGCTGAAGAGTCCAGGACATTGTATGTGCCAACTACAAACTCCGGAGGGAAGCGGGGTCTTTATGTCCCGAGACCCAACCTCCAGTGCAGTGAAGAGAAGGCCGTCGTATTAAGGCTAGGGGACCTGGTAGGTCACCTACTGAAAGTCCGTAACCGCTGGATCGTAACTACAATGCGGAACAGACAGAAAAGGCCCAAAAGAGACACTAAAGTGGGTGATGCAGACTGATCATCCCGGCTGCTTAGACCACACCAGACCCACTGTTGAACTGTTGTAAACTGTTTCATCTGCTGAGAAAAGAGAGTAAAAGAGTTAAAGAGTTAAAGCTCCATACTGTCTGAGACTGTAATTCTTGCACCTGAGGGGAGATAGACTGATTCTATGATCTGGCAGCAGGAATCTGCCTGTGACTTTGAGCTCTGCACCCCCGATAAGCCTGCATAATCCCAATATTCACATCATGTCTGCTCTCTATTTGAAACTCAACCTTTCCAAAACTGAACTTCTGCTGCTCCTGCCCTCCACTAACCTCCATAAAACTGATATCTCTCTCTCAGTGTGCGGCACCACAATAACGCATAGGCAGCAGGCTCACTGTCTGGGTGTTATGTTTGACACTAGTGATGGGCGAATCCTAAATTACTCGGAATCGCTTGACTCTAGCGAGTCCGAGCCCAGGACTCGCTACTCGTTGCGAGTCTAGCGAGTCCAATGTTAATGAATGGGGAAGCGAGTAATAGCGAGTAGTGTGCGATTTACAAATCACAGATGTGTCTCGGAAGCTTCAGCCTGAAGCAATCCTAGTTTTGCCATTGATTTGCATTGGACTCATTTACTGTGTAAGTAATCGCTGGGAAACTCGCACAGATAAGAGTCCTGTCTGATCTGTGTGCTGGCTGCCGCAGCTCCAGGGTCCTAGAGCCCGCCTGCTGCCTGATATAGCAGAGCTGAGATTGTTCTCAGTCTGCTCATTCCCTGTGCATAGACATCTATATCTATGCACAGGGGATGTAGCAGAGAGGACATCGCGTTTTGGACTGCGTCGGATGGAAGAGGATTTTTTTAATTAAAGATGGAGTCCCTAATGGCTTTTTTTTAATTTCTAATAAAATTGTTTCTCTGTGTTGTGTTTTTTTTTAAAACAATTTAATAGAAATTCATGGCGGTTATGTCTAATATTGGCGTGACCGCTATAAATTTCGGGCTTAGGGCCAGCTGATAATACAAAGCTGGCCCTAACCTCTTTATTACCCAGCGTGCCACCGCCACCAGGGCCGCTGGAAGAGCGGGGTTCAGTGCCAGAGGATGGCGCTTCAATGAACGCACCATCTTCTGGGGCAGCTGCGGGCTGCAATTTGCAGCAGGGGGTGCCCAGAAAGCTTGGGCATCCCTGCGCTGCGGATTCCAGCCCCCAGCTGCTTAGCTGTACCTGGCTAGACATAGAAATTGCGCGGAGCCCCACGCATTTTTTTTAAATTATTTCATGGAATTCATGAAATAATAAAAAAAAGGGGCTCCCCTATAGTCTTGTGTCTGGCCAGGTACAAATAGGCACCTGGGGGTTGGGGGCAGCCCGTCGCTGCCTGCTGGATCCGGCTGATTCCAGAAATACGGCGAAGCCCATGTAATTTTTTTTCTGAAAAATCAATAAAACAATCCTAAAAAAGGGACTGCATCTTTATTAACCCCTCGCCCATGGTCCAGGGATTAACAAAGATGCAGTCCCTTTTATTTACATTGTTTTATGGATTTGTCAGAAAAAAATTTCACGTGGGCTTCGCCGTATTTCTGGAACCAGCCGGATCCAGCAGGCAGTGACAGGCTGCCCCCAACCCCCAGGTGCCTATTTGTACCTGGCCAGATACAAGAATATAGGGGAGCCCTTTTTTTTAATTATTTCTTGAATTTCATGAAATAATAAAAAAAAATGCGTGGGGCTCCGTGCAATTTCTATGTCTAGCCAGGTACAGCTAAGAAGCTGGGGGCTGGAATCCGCAGCGCAGGGATGCCCAAGCTTTCTGGGCACCCCCCGCTGCAAATTGCAGCCCGCAGCCACCCCAGAAGATGGTGCGTTCATTGAAGCGCCATCCTCTGGCGCTGAACCCCGCTCTTCCAGCGGCCCTGGTGGCGGTGGCACGCTGGGTAATAAAGGGGTTAATACCAGCGTTGTTATATAAGCTGGTATTAAGCCCGAGATTCTTAATGTCAGGCCACGTTTGACCCAGCCACTAAGAATCTCCAATAAAGGGTTAAAAAAACACAACACAGAGAAAATTTTTTATTTGAAATAAAAAAAAAGCCATTAGGGACTCCATCTTTAATTAAAAAAATCCTCTTCTGTCCGACGCAGTCCAAAACGCGATGTCCTCTCTGCTACATCCCCTGTGCATAGATATAGATGTCTATGCACAGGGAATGAGCAGACTGAGAACAATCTCAGCACTGCTACATCATCTCTGTGAGCAGACGGGCTCTAGGACCCTGGAGCTGCACAGAGATGACAGCTGGACTCGGCTCGCAAAGAAACAGCAGTTACTTTGCGAGTTTCCCTGCTATCACTGGCACAGTAGCCGAGTCTAATGCAAGACAATGGCAATCCTAGTTTTATCAGCGTTTGCCATTGATTTGCATTGGACTCGTGCGAGTAAACGCTGGGAAACTCGCAGAGTACTGAGTCCTGCGAGTCCCTTACTACTCGCCGAGTAACGAGTCCTAGCGAGTAGATTCGTCCATCCCTATTTGACACCAATCTCTCCCTCACCTCCTATGTACAATCTCTCGTCCGCTCTTGTCGCTTCAACCTGAAGAACATCTCTAGAGTCTGCTACTTTCTCGCCATGGAAGCAATAAAAACTCTCACCGTGGCCCAAATCCATTCCCGCCTTGATTACTGCAATTCTCTATTAATCGGCCTCCCCCTCTCTAAACTTTCCCCTCTCCAGTCCATCCTTAATGCAGAAGCCAGTATCACCCATCTGGCTAATTGTTACTCAGATGCCTCCGCTCTGTGCCAGTCACTGCACTGGCTGCCCATACACTACAGGAAACAATTCAAATTGCTAGTTCTCACCCACAAAGCTCTTCACAGTACAGCACCTCACTACATCTTCTCCCTCATTCCTGTCTATCACCTCACCCTTTCTCTTTGTTCTACAAATGACCTTCGACTAACATCTGCACTAATTCTATCCTCCCACGCCTGGCTCCAAGACTTCTCCTGAGCACCATTTCTCTCGAATGCTCTACCCCAAGAAATCAGAATTATCGACAACTTGCATAGCTTTAGACACTCCCTAAAAACACATCTTATTAAGGCGGCCTATCATGCTCCCTAGTAGAAGTCCTTTGTACTGTATATAGCCCATTCACTATCTTTCGGCACATACCGTAACTCTTTTTCAAACTTCGCCAAACCCAAAAGCTCTACGCAGATTGTCTGGTGACCATTCATGTAACTTTATTTTTACCCCCCACTTCCTCAAGATGCCTGGATCATCATTGTAATAAGTCCCTGTACTTTGTGTAACCCCTATCTTGTTGTGGATTGTAAGATCTTTTGAGCAGGGTCACCTTTATTTTGCTGTAATTATTGTATTGTACTTTTTACATTGATTCTATGCTTAGTGTATTGGATTTTTTACATTGATTCTCTTCTTTTATTACTTACTGTATTGTATATTTTATATTTTTACCTATAACCGTTTGTATGCGAACCACTTTATTCTAAAGCGCTGTGGAATATGTTGGCGCTATTGTGGCACCCCGCCAATGCAGGCGTCACAGAGGAGTATTACACCCGTAGAAGAGGTGTAAATGCTCCAGCTGCAGGTCGACCCTAGGATGGTTGGTGGGATCCATTCCCAGCACTCCCACATTAGCTGAGCGGTGGGAGGTTACCGGGGAGGGAATAAATTCACCTCTAGGGGGAACAAGGAGGTTCTTTTCAGCAGAATGGCAAACTAGGAGCAAGAATAGTCTCCCTCTATGGGCGAGAGGGGGAGAGGGTTTGGAACAGTTGGAGAAGGAGGAAAGATAGAAAGAGTGTGGAACGAGGCGGAAGGTCACACCGGGTCGGTTACAAGCCGCATCGGAAGAAAGAAGAAGGGATCTTGAGGAGGTCCTGAAAGGGGGCGCCCGATGGGGAAGTCTGGGCCCTAAAAAGAAAGGGAGATCCTCAGAGTGGAGCTTAAATACTCCAGGGGATACTCCAGTTCAACTAGGGGAATCCCGAGCCCTAGGAACCAGCCAAGTCCAGCTAACAATGAAGAGTGAGTCCTGTGTTTTGTTTTAATCTGAAGAATCAGAGACTTTTATTTTTGGACTTTTATTTCCCTGTTGATAATGTGTGCTGTGTGAGCAGTGGCCCAGCGGTGATAATTCATACTGGACTGTGCTGGACAGTACATTACCGATGGGCCCGCGTAGTTAGTACTGATCCCCGTTGGGCCAAGTTAGATTATGCATTTTATGCAGATAGTCATAACCGGAGAGTAAGAACTTTGCCAACAGGTGACCCGAGGACCGTGGGGTCTAATATACTAACTACTCCATTGTCTATATATGTGTAACATTCCTAGAATAGTGCCTCATAGCAATAGGAAGAAACCTAAATTTGCTCGAATGCAAATAGTTTACCCGTTGATGTTGATATAAGACGAAAAATGCTTTTTCACTTCTCGATAACAGGTACAGCTACTCGTGGACGAGTATATTAAATCAAGGGGGTATGTGGCGCCCCACCAATGCACGCGTCACAGAGGAGTATTACACCCGTAGAAGAGGTGTAAATGCTCCAGCTGCAGGTCGACCCTAGGATGGTGGGTGGGATCCATTCCCAGCACTCCCACATTAGCTGAGCGATGGGAGGTTACCGGGGAAGGAATAAATTCACCTCTAGGGGGAACAAGGAGGTTCTTTTCAGCAGAATGGCAAACTAGGAGCAAGAATAGTCTCCCTCTATGGGCAAGAGGGGGAGAGGGTTTGGAACAGTTGGAGAAGGAGGAAAGATAGAAAGAGTGTGGAACGAGGCGGAAGGTCACACCAGGTCGGTTACAAGCCGCATCGGAGGAAAGAAGAAGGGATCTTGAGGAGGTCCTGAAAGGGGATGCTCGATGGGGAAGTCTGGGCCCTAAAAAGAAATGGAGATCCTCAGAGTGGAGATTAAATACTCCAGGGGATACTCCAGTCCAACCAGGGGAATGTCGAGCCCTAGGAACCAGCCAAGTCCAGCTTGCAGTCGGCAACCGTCTGCTGTGGCTTGTTCATCAGCCGCAGCACCCTGCCATCGGAGAGATCTGCCTGCTTCCTCACCAACGAGGGAGGGGACTCCCGGTACTACCTACATGGAGCTACTGGATATAGATCGATCCAAAGGGGGGAAGAACGGACACGGGTTAGTTAACAATGGTACACCAAGGGTTCCACCATACCACCTTGGATCCACTTGCAGCCTCCCGTTAAGCTACCTGTTCTTGTAACATCTCAAGTGCTGAACTGTTTTCTGTAACCGCTGCTGCTACAACCAACAGTAAAGTACCCGGGAGAAAAGTGACTTTGCCTCTGCCTGTGTTTCCTCTTTGAATGAACTTGTTCCCTATACAGGAACGCTGCCCCGGAGGTCCAGCCTTACCTGTAGAGGACTTTACCAACAAGCCGCATTACCATCTACCTCCGGCGGACTGTGGCGGCGCTGGTGACTCCTCACCCGAAACTACAGGTGGCGTCACGACAACTGTATATAAAATCCCCTGTAAATATAAACCCTTTTTGAAGATTCACCCAGGACACAGGATCAGGCGAGGCCACCATTCCCTGTGACACAGCAGACGCTACCCCTGAAGCCTGATACCCGAGTACCCCTAAGCCTGGGCTCAACACTACATAAATACAAATGTATTATTATTATTATTATAAACCAGTCATGTAGACTCCTGTGTAATATACTATGCACAAACATCAGATGTTATATAAAGATAATATGTGACTGCAGTCTCATGATCCTCGCATTGCTCGCAGTGCTGTTGGTGATTCGGTGGGCGTGTGACTGCAAGTATGTGATTTGCATACATGAGGTCACAGTCTGACTAGACTTGCTCAGCCTTACATAATGCAACTGTATTGAGCAAGACCAGAAACAGTCTTCTTGTAATGTGGCTGAGATTGTACATATTACATATCTGAGATCACATAACAGCCCGCTCCCGCTGCTGGTGCCAGAGAATTTTCACAGCCCATAGACTTGTAACTTAAGATCTGACAACCCTTTAAGGATGGGCCACTACTAATGGGCCACTGCTATGTGCTTGTCCCCCAGGTTAAAACTTGCCAGCCAACCCCTGCACACATCCAATTATATTATTCAACTAATAATGTTAACAGGAACTAATGTGTATGTTACACCTTAAATCTGTAGATGTGCTCACTATATAGTCTTTATTAGGGAATCTTTAAAATCATAAAATGGTAATGGTCTTGCCTAGCAACAAGTTTAATTTCCAGGCTTCAGTATAAAGGTACAATGTCAGTCATTCAAGGGTTAAAACTATGGAACACTGAGAGGGACTTTCTAGCCAAAGAAGCATCAGTAATAAAGAGATGTGGTAACTATGGCAACTGTGCTGATGTCATAACCACATACATCTATGTCAGAAGATTCTGAAACAACAGAGCAGACGGACAGATGGCCGTATGAGGAGGTGCCATACTTGACGTGTCTGGAGACCTGGAGCTTCATCACTCCAACATATGTAAGGGAGGAAAGGGGGACATCCGCCTAGCCAGCCAGATCAGCCATATCGCCTAGCCAGCCAAATCAGCCATATCGCCTAGTCAGCCAGATCAGCCATACCGCCTAGCCAGCCAGATCAGCCCAACGAACCCTAGCGATCAATGTGGTGACAGATGTAGCAGCCAGATCTCCCTCACGTCCAGTACTAGCTGCCTTCACCTTTATATGTACGGCTTGGAGATGCCGCATTAGGCTTTCTCCATACAGTGCTTGCACAGGGCACCTGTTTTGACCTTCATTGCTGTCTGTTTTCTGCTGATATAACCTGTGTGTCTCTGTGATGTTACTGCTGTCATATCTATAGTGGATGTGTATTATGTCTCACTGTAAATATGATACAATGTACAAATTCTGATATAATTTACTGTTCCGTGTTGGCATTAACCTTCTAAGCCCAAGGGAAGGGCAGTCCTCCAGCCATGGTTCCCTAGAGGTTTCCTCCACAGGGGTTTTCCTCTCCTGAGTGCTGAAGGATGAGTCTTCGTGAGTCGGAGGTTTTGCCATTTTCGGTGTCTCTTTCATAGTAATTGGCTGATTCTAAATTTCAGACACTGAATAAAATAATAATCTGATTTGTAATAAAATTTGGTCTATTTTACATCCAATAAAAGTGTGTTTCTTTCACAATCTTGTGTTGATCTGAATACCTATGATGAAGCCATAAAGTCAATAAAGAGTTGGTGTCTTGTATGAAGTGTAATACAAATGTAAAAATAAGGAAAAAAGTGAAACAAAGATGCATCTTTTTTACACTGTTTATATCTATCATTTTAAGTATGGTAATGAGAACCCAACCTGATATAATAAAATAAAATAAATATACATTCTGAAAACAGTGGACTTCTCTGAGTCCAAGTGTATTGAATCTTCGCCACACAATATGACTCACAGCTGAGCTTGAACTGAACAGTGTGAGATCCCAGCAGGGAGGAGGGATAGTGAGGATTGTCAGTAGGCAGATAGGCAGAGTATAAACATTCATAAAGGATTTATTCAGTCATTCTTACATGGTTTTCAAAGTAAACACAACATCAGAGTTGATAAGTTCTAAGACATTTGTTTAATAATGTATGCAGTTTGTATTGTGAAATATCTGCTTTAAACAAGTGCTTCAACATGACCTGCACAAACTGACATACAACTAGCACCTTTTTGGGAAGGTTACACACCCACATGTCACGGTAATCAATAAAACACAAAGCAGAAAAATACCACAGTCAAATACAAAACAATTACATAAATACGAATCATAAAACATTGACAGATCATTCTTGTCATATCATCTTAACCAGGAACTGGCTGGCAAATTTTGGCCTAGGAGGCAATCACATAGCAGTGGCCCATGAGTTGTGGTGGCCAAGTTTAACCTACAAAGTATAGAAACTTTGTTACTCTAAGAACAATGGTGACGTATTAGAACAAATGTCCACGTTAATAGATGTCCAATTCATACACATGAAAAATAGACCCGTTTTTTGGCCTACAAATGGTGTTTGTCAAGGTTTATCTTAAAAGGATACTTGCTGAGAGAGATATTTTCATGAAGAGGAGAGAATTTTCTTTTATTAGAATCTTAAAAAAGATGAAATCCAGAGATGTTCCACAATGATCTCTCAAAAAGAGGCTTATAATCTTGTGAAGGGGGACTGGAACCTACAGACCCAAGTCGCGCTTTGTGGTTTGCTCCATTTTAACCTGTTTATCTCTGATTTTTCACGTACATATTTCAATATGAACATGTGAAGAATGTCTGAAACATATCATTTATATACAGTACATACCCTTCCTACTATATAAAAGCCCTATCCAGTCTGTCTGCGTGTTTGTCCTGAAAACAGAGTCACCTATAGGACATCGTGGACATTACAAAAGGCAGCTAAACTGGAATGTGAGAATTTAAACCTAAGTTTGGTTGATAAGTCAAGTATGGTTAATTAATCAAAATCTATACCAAGATGAGCCGTCCGAAAAAATATGCAGAAGATATGGAAAGGAAAGCAGCATCACAACAGAAAATGCAATGACGTGAAAACAAGACTACTGAAATACACAGAAGGGCATGTGTGTTTCACATGACTTCCCCCAGTCAAGACCCATTAAATTGTGACAGGATGCCATTTTGCAGAAACAGTACCGACGACACGGAACTCCGGTGTCAAGTTAAATTAGACGCTAACAAGATGCTGCATCACATTGAGCATGCTGCACGAGCAAGTCTCTAACATCAAAGTCTAGGAGGTTGACAAATAATGCAGTATCACAACGTAAGCAACGTGAAGAAGATTCTTCTTGTCCAGATCTACGACACGGTTACAGGATGCATCATTACATCGTCAGCACCATAACAACGAATCTCCGCAATCCATATGAGAGACTGTCACAGGATGCAGCATCACACAGGTGCATTGTAATGATGAATCTATAGAGTACTGATTTACCAGACTCTCACTGGATGCAGCATCCAACCAGCAGTACCATAATGATGAATCTCCAGAGTCCAGATGTTATTTTCGTATCGTGATTATTTACGTTACTTCACCAGAATAGCAGCATTTTCATCTATAATGGCATTCATGATATTTAACATATACATTCCTATTTGTTGTTTACAAGTTTACGTACAGTTTACTGCTATCGCTGAATTATTTTTCATTTAATTTCCTAACCTAAAACATTAACAACATATTTCAACCAATATATAACCGCACACATTCTAGAATCGCACTATGCGATAGAATCGAACCCCCGTCTAGTGTTGGTAATAAACTTGGATGCATTAGCATACATGGTACGAATCTAGAATAAGCCTATGTTCACACACTGAGTTTTGCTGCGTTTTTGTGCTGTTGTTTTACTATGGCTTTATGCAAATCTACGTTAATCTAAACCTGCGTTTTTGATTATGATTCAGGGAAAAGCTGTCTACACACTTTGGTTTTATTTCTTTACAGAAATTGAAACCTGCACAGGTTTTGCTGCATGTTGAAAAGATTTAGCATGTGAATTTTTTCCAAGGTTTTGCTGCATTTTTTCATAGAAAGCAATGAAGTGCAGGAACGCAGCAAAAATGCAGCATAAATGCAGCAAAAAATGCAGGTTTTCTCCTGGCAAGAAATGTGTTGTCTGCAATCAAAACATCAGATTTTGCTGCAGTTTTGCTGCACTGGTGATGTTAGGCTATGTTCACACACAGCATTTTTGTGAGGATCCGTTTTCGGTGCATAACTGCACCAAGAACAGGTCTTCACAGAACTCAGCGTTCTGTGTGTGAATAGCCTGCGCTTTCTTCCTGCACTTTTTACTTACCTTGCCACGCTCCCTTGGTGACCCCCGGCGGTGTCTTCTGATCCCCCGCCAGGCTGCAGCTAAAGCGGGCTCTAGGACCCTGCAGCACCTGGTCACCGGTGACATCACCCAGTCACATGTTGCTGTTTATGGTTCTGTACAAGGTCCTACTGTGTCAGCAAGAGAAGCGATCACCGAGGGAACGCAGCAAGGTGTGTAAAAAGCGCACCAAAAAAGGCGCAAAGAATTGACATGGTCATTCTATTTGTGGATGTGCTTGGTAGCGCAAAGTGCATCCACAAAATTAAAGAATATGTGAACGTATTACAGCAAAAGCCATAGCTTTTCCTGGGATGCGTAACGGCACTCTTTTTCACTGAATTTACACAGCGCTAAATAGCCTTAGGCTACATTCACACTCTGCATATTTGCAGCATTTTTTTCAGGATCCGTAAATCCAGTGAAATGCGATGCTGCTTAGCTTCGCAGCCAAGGCAATGCATTTCCTTATTTAGCGTTCAGATGCTCCATCTTTTTGAGGACCCATTTTCACTGGAAAGCGGATCCTCAAAAATAATGAACATGTCAATTCTTTGGCGCTTTTGAGGTGCACTTTTCCATTGCCCCCATGGTAGAATGGGCTCCAAAAAAAGTGCATCCTGAAAAGCGCACCGGGTGAATGATGTGCGCATCCCTTTAGCCGATCCTCAAAAAAAATTCAAAAATACAGCTAAACACAGCATGTGAACCCAGCCTTAGAGAGTTCAGCTGTCGACTTTACCTTGGCTGATTTGCCAAAATGGGGGGAACCTACATTGTTTTTCCAAAATTATTTGTAAATAAATAAATCGCTAAAAATATTGTGCATGACCTGTGTTTCGGCTTACCGGCCCCCAGGGTAACATTATTCTGCCCAAGGGTAACATTCCATGCAATCCCCAGAGTAAACATCCCCTGCAGCTGCCCCAGGGTAACGTCCCCTGCAGGCCCCCCAGGGCAACAAACTCATGTCCCCCCTCACAGTACATGATCTATAAGATACTGAATTGGCAGCAGGAGAAACAGAGAGGCAGCACAGAAAAATAAGGAGGGAGGCGGAACCAGAACAGAGCACCGCATAGGTCCTACACTGAAGGAACAGACAGCATGTAATCCCAGGATATTTTTATGATGTTAGTTGAACAAACATGGCCACATACAGCGTGCCACATCTTTGCATCCACTACATTCTCTTACGGCCGGACTGCTTATTAGGCTGGAAACAAACTGGCGTGTAAAAAACGGTCCGATTGACGTATCCGAAAGTCATACGAGTGTAGTCCGATTTGTGGTCAGTGTGGCTTCGGTGTGCTGTCAGTGTACAATCCATTTTTTTTCTCAGCAGATATTTACTGTATAATCATTAATGGTACCTTTACACGCCGCTACAGAAAGTTAGAAACCACCGGGCGTCTCACGTGCACGAGCACGTTCCAACGGTTGCAAACGGCACCCGATACCGCCTTTACATGCCGCTACAAAGTGCTCTACAGAAGGTTTAATCTATCTCTGGAGGCACCGTCGGGTGCCATAAGTTACCTTCTGTAGAGCACTGTCCCTCATTTACACGCCGCTACAGAAGGTAATATGGGAGGACCTGGGGCAGCAGGGACAACACATAGGCGTGCCAGAGTTGTGGATTACGAGATGCTCATACGATGATTGGACAATGCAATAGCATCATGATTGGCCAGCCAGCGCAGGAAGGCTGGCTAATACATGATGCTATTGCAATTGTGTAGTGTGACTGGTCAGCTCCTTAAATATGCCGCTCTATGCAGCGACAACCAGTCGTAACGCAGGAGCTTCCACCAATGATCGCTGAAGGGGGGCTGTTTCCCGGAGGCTGTGTCACGCCCCAGGGAGTTAACTAGGTGTCGGAAAAACCTTCCTGTACCTCATTTAGACGCCGCTACCATCGGGTTGAAATCAACCTGTTTTTGAGCACTGCTCTGAAACAGGTGTCGACAGTGACGGGTGTGCAACAACCTGATTTACACGCCGCTACCTCAGGTTGTTTTGACGGTGCAATATACATTTTTCTCCGACACCCAGTTGTTTCAAACCTTCTGTAGCGGCGTGTAAAGGTACCATTAGAGGAACATTTTTTACAGTTATCTGAGCTACAGAATGATAATGTATCAGTGAAAATCGCATTCGACTCAGATGGTCCGTGTGCGGTCCGACTGTGGTCTGTGATTTCTGTCGGACCCATAGACTTGCTTTGGCGAGTCTCGGCTGTGAATCGCATACCGTCGCAGCTTGTTGCGACTGACTTGACAGCCGTAAAGTGGATGAGAAAAAAACGTCTGACACTGTGTTCTCGGACATTGAATAACATTGGTCTGACTGCAATGCAATTTTTACTCGCATTACAGTCATCCGAGTTTCACGCCAGTGTATCCGTACCCTTAAAGTGACAGTGCAGTGATACCTAGTGGCCGCTAATATACAATAGGAGAGAGGTTCAGCTCAACCCTTCTTGTTCCTGGCTAGCTGGTCCCAGCACCTCCTCTCTCGGAGCTGTCCTGGTCTGGACATGTTGCAATCCAAGAAAAAAGAAATGTTCCAGCAAGGACAGAGAGGGTTGGTTTGGTTAAAACACGTATTTTATTATCGTCATGCTAAAACATCTTTTCTGCAGATAGTTGAGTAACCCCAATAAGACGTAACCATTAAAACGTGTGGGATTTGTTCTGTCAATGGGATTACTCAACAGTCTGCAGAAAAGATGTTTTAGCATGACGATAATAAAATATGTGTTTTAAGCAAACCAACCCTCTCTGTCCTTGCTGGAACATTTCTTTTTGCAGTGGCCACTAATATAGCAGGTGGCAGGGTGGCCCTGAACAGCTGCTTGAAAAGCTGTCTTGTAGGCATATGCCCCCCTGCCTTAATGGCCAGCCAACATCTGCTTACAAAAATCTAATGGTGGGTTTACACGTTGCGATATCGGCGTCCAACTCCGACCAAAAGTCACGTGGTTCGTGCGTTGGACCTGATATCGTTCGTGCGTTGTAAGGTGTGAACATCCAATACGATGCAGGAACGATGGCAAACCAATATCGGGGGTCGAATAAGCGTGCTATTCAACCGCCCGATATCGGATGCCGGTTGGAGCCGGATTGTCCTGTGTGACAGCCCAACTCCGATGTGCGGGACAACGTCACACATTCACCACCATGTTAAATGGTCGTTCTTGGGTCAGGGGGCGTAGAAATCGTCGGGACGTTGTATCCCGATATCGGGACGTGTAAACTGCCGATCCGATTCTTGGAAAACCGGCCACAGAAAGCGCGCTCCCGCGCCGTCGGATCCAATATCGGACCGACGTTGGAGCGTGTAAACCCACCATAACAATCACTTAACCTCTGTGCTTTCTACTTACCTTAATTGGATTCCCTAGTCCAAGTTCATATACAGACGTCTATATGTAGAGGGGTACTTTGAATCTGGAATCGTTAAGGTGTTATCAACTTGATGGCTTATTTTTAGCATAAATACTGCATTGGTATGGGTCCAAAAAACAAAAAAAAACTGATTGATCAGCTCATTGAAGAGGCTGTGGCATAAAAAACAATCCTAAAAGTTCTCTTAGTACAGAAAAATTAAACTAAATCATTTATTACCTTGCCTGGGTCCAACACTGATTCTCGGTGGCTTCTGCGCTGCAGTCAACAACAAGTACACTCACCAAGAATCTGTGCTAGACCCAGACAGGGTAAATGCATCACAAATTAAGCAGTAAGAGGAACTTACAGGATAACTGTTCTGATAGGGACAACCCCTTTAATCATTGTCCTTGACTATTAATGTTTAACTGGAGCATTATATTCTGTGTTCACCATGATTGTCAACAGGAGGATATCATTTGAATACAATAAATGAATACAATCATGTCACATGGTGTATTTCATTCGTTACATAAGTTACATGAAAACTGAATCTAACTTTAGAACTGGCCTTATTGTGTCATTAATTTCCTTCAATTCCACATTCACAAGTACACCATTAGTCAGAAGATATTTGTTTGAGTAATTGTACATATCCATAAGCCATCCTGTGGTTTATTATGTCCAAAGTTAGGTAATTTCTCTATATCCAGTAGACATAGTAGAATATTTTCAAAGTGGTATTATTTCTGTAAGGAAACATTATTTTACATACTGTCTGGTCAGAGCTAGGGGTCACTACAGGATTATGACCTAGTAATTCTTGCCAAGTCAAGTGAAGCAGAAGAATTGCCTGTCTGCTAGGCGGCCCCCACTTTAATTGGTAATGATAGCAGGTATTCTCAGTAAAGTCATTGCTGAAAGAAAACAAAAAGTATCCAATATAGTAATTTATTACCAGTCAGTAGGTTTTGCACACTGGGTTGTTTTACCCCTGCAGTGGCCAGAGAAAGCGAAAAGGTACTCTAACACTTAGCCGAAAATGGAAGCCCTGCTGCTACCAGAGATGCATGGTGGTCAAATGATTGCCTATGCCATTAGCTTAGTAATGTTTTCTCTATTGTAAACTCCGATCCCTGAGCGCCTTGTGTGCATCAGCTGCAGATTGAAGGCTTTCTGGTTTGAGCTCTATTTGTGCTGCCAATCATTGCTGTGCTATCCACCAAGTGAATTTTAAGAAGCTAACTTTTTTTCCTTATTGACAGCCATCTGTTGAACAAGCTGTGTTCTCTGACACCCACAAGAGATCGAGTCAGAGAACTATGTTTTCACTTAGGGCTTCAAGATTACTTTTTTTTAATCCATGTGGCTACAGCCCAGTATTTTAACATTTTGATTTTTTACATTTTTTTTTTTATTTTGTATCATTTACTCCTAATAGAAAAGCCAGCAAAAATTGCATTTATTCTTCATATGCATAATAGAATAATACATGTGTGTCTGGTTTAGAAATACCATTTTAGGCTGTGGTCACAGTTGCCATGCGTTTTTTTAAGTGATTTAACAAAACTCATGCTTTTTTTCATGTCAGCATGAGTTTTGTAAGGTGTGTGATGGCTCCCTGTGTTTTTGGGTGCGTTTTTGAATCTGCACCTAAAAATAGTGCTTGTAGTATTTTTTTGAGCGTTTTGAAAAACGCATGCATTTTTGTAGAAAACGCATGCGTTTTTATAACATGGGTTCCTATGGAAAACGCATGCAAAAACGCATGTACAGTTAGTACCTTTTAGTGCCATTCAAAAACGCATGCGTTTCCCATAGGAGCCCATGTTAAAAAAAGCATGCGTTTTTTCCGGAAACGCATGCGTTTTTTTAACATGGGCTCCTATGGGAAACGCATGCGTTTTTGAATGGCACTAAAAGGTACTAACTGTACATGCGTTTTTGCATGCGTTTACCATAGGAACCCATGTTATAAAAACGCATGCGTTTTCTACAAAAACGCATGCGTTTTCTACAAAAACGCATGCGTTTTTGGATATGCTCCAAAAACGCATGGGACAGTCACACATGCTTTTTGGCTATTAGGGCATGCGTTTTTTAACATGGGGGCCTATGGGTGCGTTTTTTACATGCGTTTTTGAAAACGCAGGTCTCCAAAAATGCATGTGAAAAATGGTACTGTGACCCCAGCCTTAAATACCTTTATTCAGATGTAAAAAAGAGAGATGTTTTAACCCACATTTATTTTACAGATTTGAAAAAGTGTCAGATTCCATTTTAGGCTAGGGTCACACTTGCGTTTTTTTCATGCTTTTTTGGAGACCTGCGTTTTTAAAAAAGCATGTAAATACGTACCCATAGGCCCCCATGCAAAAAACACATGCCCTAATAGCAAAACCGCATGCCTTAATAGCAAAAACGCATGCCTAAAGTGCCATGCGTTTTTGGCATGAGTTTTTGCACTTATGTGAGTAGCTGCCATCAAAAACGCATGCAAAAACGCATGAGTGGCTTAAGGCACCTAAAAAAACACATGCAGAAATGAAAAAAGCATGCAGAAACGCATGCTTTTTTTTAAGGCACCAAAAAAACTCATGCTCAGTGTGATCCTAGCCTAAGATTAGATCTCTTTCCTTGTGTCTGGGTACCATTTAAAGTCATTAACTTTTTCCTATGGTTTTCTTTTGTCAAATTCACTGCTACAGAGCATGAAATGTATTACTAATTATGCATTACTAATTATGCTCTGTGCTGCTCGGTACTCGCACGAGTATCACTGTACTCGGGCTACTCGGCGAGCACCGAGTAATCTCGCGATACTCGTGCTGTGCTTGTGGTCCTCATCCCTGCATGTTGGCGCTCTTTAGAGAGCCAGCCCACATGCAGGGATTGGCTGGCAGACCACTGCAATGCCACAGCCCTGTTAGTTGTGGCATTGTAGTGATTGGCCGGCCTGCACAGCGTGACCGAGCCTTTATAAGACCCGGACGCGCTGTGCTCTGCACACAGCCATCCAGACAGTGAGTGTAAGGAGAGTGTCTGCTGCTGCTTAGGGACAGATTTGCAGCCCTCATAGGTAGATCCAGAGCAGGGCTGCAAACTGCTGCTGACCACAACAGTCCTTCTCAGGACTAATCTAGGAGGATATAGGCAGGGTGATCCAGATCGGTATCCAAGCTTTTCTGTGACCATAACAGTCACCAGACTGTTGTACTTACTACCTTGATACAGGTTAGGGACTAAAATCCTACACTCCTGTG
Source organism: Allobates femoralis (assembly GCA_033576535.1). Taxonomy (NCBI): domain Eukaryota; kingdom Metazoa; phylum Chordata; class Amphibia; order Anura; family Aromobatidae; genus Allobates; species Allobates femoralis. The sequence goes on along the minus strand of JARQOC010000004.1, from coordinate 182,531,327 downwards.
ACCTGAACAGTCACCAGACTGGTGTACTTACTACCTTGATACAGGTTAGGGACTGAAATCCTACTCTCCTGTGACCATAGCAGTCACCAGACTTTTGTACTTACTACCTTGATACAGGTTAGGGACTAACATCCTACTCTCCTGTGACCTGAACAGTCACCAGACTGTTGTACTTACTACCTTGATACAGGTTAGGGACTAAAATCCTACTCTCCTTTGACCATAACAGTCACCAGACTGTTGTACTTACTACCTTGATACAGGTTAGGGACTAAAATCCTACTCTCCTGCGACCTGAACAGTCACAAGACTGTTGTACTTACTACCTTGATACAGGTTAGGGACTAAAATCCTTCTCTCCTGTGACCATTACAGTCACCAAACTGTTGTCGCTGTATACAGGCAAAATGCGCAAGGGCGTTGGCAAGGAACAAGGAAGTGGACGTGATGGTGGTGCAGGCAGAGGCCGAGGTCGTGTGCAAGCACTAATTTCGCAACAACAAAGTGGCACATCTACTCTCTCGCACGTCCTGTCCCAAATTCTTGGGGCCCGCAGCAGTACACCGCTCTTGAACCAAGACCAGTGTCAACAGGTTGTTACTTGGATAGCGGATAATGCTTCAAGTCAGATGGCACCTCCACAAACACCCTGTCTTCCACACGGTCAAGTGTCAGTAACCGTGATACTGAACCTACCACCAGGCCGAGTACACGTCCACGGACATTACTGATCCCACAGTTGGACACTCGGAAGAGCTGTTCACGTATCCATTCGCAGAATCTGGCCTCTCGCCAGCTCCTGTTGAAGTGGGTGATGAGGAGATGGTATGTAGAGATGCCCAAATATTTGAGCAGCCACGTTCTCACGAACGGAACGTTGGCAACGTGTCTCAACAAGGGGTGGACGATGATGAGACACAATTGCCAGGAAGTCAGGAGGAGGATCAGGGTGCGGAAGAGGAAGACGACGTGGTGGATGATCCAGTAGCTGACCCAACCTGGCAGGAGGCTATGCAGAGCGAGGACAGCAGTGCACAGGGGAAGAGAGGCGTAGCATCCCAACAGGCAGTACGAAACAGGGTTGTGTCCGCAAGCAGAAGGCAGGCAACCGTTCCCCAGAACAACAACACAACTCAAGGTGCCTGTGCAAATGTTAGGTCTTCCCGAGTCTGGGAGTTTTTTAAGTTGGCTCCAGATGACTCTAAAAAGGCCATTTGCAACACCTGCCATGCCAGTATCAGCAGGGGTACGAAAACTAGCAGCCTGACCACCACCAGCATGATCAGGCACATGTCAGCCAAGCACCCGACTTTGTGGGAAGTACAACAGAGTCGAGGAGCGGTGCTTGCTGATGTCACTGCTACATCTTCGCATGTTGTGCGTGCGAGCCAATCCCCTGTCCATGCTGGCCGCGAACAAGCCTCCGGCCCTGCACCTGAAGTTGCCCACGCACAAATAACACCACCATCAAGCACGTCCTTGTTCCCAGCGCAGCGTTCAATTATCCATTCAGCAAACCTATGAACGCAGGTGCAAATACGCTGCCAACGCCCCACATGCCACTGTCCTCAATTCTCACATTTCGCGACTCATAGCGCTAGAAATGTTGCCTTTCCGGCTGGTAGAGACGGAAGCATTCCGTGACCTGATGGGGGCTGCTGTCCCACGCTACTCGGTCCCCAGCCGCCACTATTTCTCCAGATGTGCCGTCCCCGCATTGCATAACTACGTGTCCCAAAGCATCACACGTGCCCTGAACAACGCTGTTTCAGCCAAAGTCCACCTAACCACAGACACGTGGACAAGTTCTTGTGGGCAAGGCCGCTACATCTCCTTGACGGCACACTGGGTTAATATTGTGGAGGCTGGGACCCAGTCTGAGCGAGGGACGGAACACGTCCTTCCCACACCAAGGATAGCAGGCCCTACCTCTGTCAGGGTTTCACCGACACTCTACAGCTCCGGAATGTCATGCTTCTCAGCCTCCTCCTCCTGCGCATCCTCATCCACTGTACCCTCCCAAGCTGAAAGCACTGCAGCACTGCCTCTGCGAAGCAGCAACAGGCTGTGCTGAAGCTAGTCTGCATAGGTGACAAACCCCACGATGCAGAAGAGGTGTGGACAGCTCTGAAACAGCAGGCAGATCACTGGCTCACACCTCTGAACCTAAAGCCAGGAAAGGTCGTGTGTGACAATGGCCGGAACCTGGTGGCAGCTTTGAGGCGAGGCCAGCTGACGCATGTTCCATGCGTGGCCCATGTGCTCAACCTGGTGGTTCAGAGGTTTATAAAGTCATACCCAGAGCTGTCTGAACTGCTGGTAAAAGTTCGCCGTCTGTCTGCACATTTTCGCAAGTCACCTGCTGCTTCAGCCGGCCTTGCCGGCTTTCAGCGCCATTTGCGTCTTCCGGCCCCCAGACTGGTGTGTGATGTCCCCACGCGTTGGAATTCAACTCTGCACATGTTGGTCAGGATATGTGAGCAGAAGAGGGCAGTTGTGACTACCTGCATCACCTAAGCCGTCGGGAAATGGTTCAAACTCCACACATAACACCTGAGGAGTGGAGATGGATGTCGGACCTATGTACCGTCCTCCAAAACTTTGAGGACTCCACCAAGATGGTGAGCGGCGATGATGCCATTATTAGCGTCACCATACCACTACTCTGCCTTCTAAAAGGTCTCTGCTGAAAAACAAAGAGGATGCATTGCAGGCGGAGCGCGATGACTTGGAGCAAGAAACAGTAGTGGGTGTGGGTGATAACACACAGCCCAGCCTCATCTCATCACAACGTGCAGTGGAGGACTATGACGAGGAGGAGGAGGATGATGACATGGAGCAACTCTCTGGCCAAATTGAGGACAGGGGAGATGAGGAGGAGGAGGAGGAGGACAGCATGTTCAGTCATCGTGTTGGTCTGGATACTGAAGTGATGGCTGTTGAGAGTCTGGCGCACATGGCTGACTTTATGGTAAACTGCCTGGCTCGTGACCCTTGCGTTCAGAACATCTTGGCCGACAATCAGTACTGGTTGGCAACACTATTAGACCCACGCTACAAGGAGAACTTTATGTCTCTCATTCCTGAGGCGGAGAGGTCAGCCAAAATGCAACAGTTCCAGAAGGCCATAGTCACGGAATTAGGCAAATCATTCCCCTCACAAAACGCTAGCAGCATAGGTCAGGAATCGGTGGACAACCAAGGCGTACGGCCGAGAGGGGCACAAGTCCATCCGCCAGAGGTAGGGGAACAGTCTTTATGATGTGGGACAGTTTTCTCAGCCCCTCACGTACCACAGCCCCTGAGGTGCGGGGTAGTGCCACAAGAAATGCTAAGTTTGGCCAGATGCTGAAGGAGTACCTTGCAGATCGAACAACTGTACTGCGAGATTCCTCTGTGCCTTACAATTATTGGCTCTCCAAGCTGGACACGTGGCATGAATTGGCTCTCTACGCCTTGGAAGTCCTGGCCTGCCCTGCCACTAGCGTTTTGTCAGAGCGTGTTTTCAGTGCCGCAGGTGGAATCATTACTGATAAACGCACCTGCCTGTCAACTGAAAATGCTGACAGGCTGACTCTGATCAAGATGAACAAGGGTTGGATTGGGCCAGACTTCACCACACCACCAACAAATGACAACTGAATTTAAATTTTGTTATGGGAATTTGCCATGCACCTCCACTCACCCATGGGTACACAGTTCTGCACTTTGGCTAATCGCTGGACTGCTCCTCCTTCTCCTCATGTGCCACCATGATGACCGTTACAATAGTTAGGCTGTTGTTTCAGGTATACCCCCAGTAGTAAATTTTTTCGTCCAGTCTTTTAGAATGGGCATTACAACGGCAGGAGACCCGCTCCTTTTCAATGGGAAAAATGTTTTGAGGCCCTCCTGCACGTCTCTATCCTGGGACAATGTGGAGCCTCCCTATTTTTGGCTGCCCTGCCACAGGGCTATACTAACATACACCCACTTCAGGTTTACAGGCCCTCCTGCACGTCTCTATCCTGGGACAATGTGGAGTCTCCCAATTTTTGGCTGCCCTGCCACAGGGCTATACTAACATACACCCACTTCAGGTTTACAGGCCCTCCTGCACGTCTCTATCCAGGGGCATTGGTGAACCTCCCAATTTTGGACTGTCCTGGCAAAGGAAAATACTACAATAGACCCAGTTCCTCAAAATGGGCACATTATGTCAAGACAGGGCTTCATGTACGTCTCTTCTCAGGGTCATCGGAGTGCCGCACAATGTTTTCACGTAAAATCTTTCATGTAATCACAAAAAGTAACATACACCAGCTGTATCTCACTATTGGGTATGTGCCCTTAACATTTCCACCCTAAATATTCATTTTGGTGTCATTTTGGAAGGTTTTCTGGTGACTCCGTAAAATTGGCGTGAAACTCGGACAAGATTGTTCACAGCTGTGACTTTTGAGTGAGAAATGCTTCCAGGGGTCTTCCCCATGGTGTTGCCATGTCATTTGAGCACTCTTCTGAGACTTTTGTGACATTTTTAGGGTTTCTACATGCTGCCGGCAGTCATTTCATAAAAATACTCGGGTCTCCCATAGGATAACATTGGGCTCGGTACTCGGGTCGAGTACACGAGTATCTCGGGATGCTCGGCCCGAGCTTCGAGCACCTGAGCATTTTAGTACTCGCTCATCACTACTAACTACTTGACTTAGGCTGGCTTCCCACCATGTTTTTTGAGCTGTCAGGCTGTGTCCGGTGTTTTTCATGATGCATCGGACACAGCCTGACAGCTCCAGACAAACAGAACCGGAGGACAAATATGCCCTCTGATCCTGTTTTCTGCTGGAATTGGCAGTGTGCGGCTACTGCCGCTGTCCAGTTCTGAAATTTCAGCCAGGAACTCTCCAGGTGCTGAAGTTCAGCATCGGCGTCCGGGAACCCGAACGATTTTATGTCGTATTCGGCACCCATAGACTCCCATGTTAGGGGGCCCCCAGATTGCACTGGATCCAGGAGGATCCAATTTGGTCTTATTTTTGCCCTGGACACAAAAATGCTGCAAGCTCTGATTTTGTGTCCGGGGCAAAAAAACTAAATCTGCCTGATCTACCCGGACAGCACAAAACCGGATAGCAAATCACTGCCGTCCGACCCCAACCAGCCCCATAGGAATACTATGGGGCCAAAATCAGAACCGGGGCTGTCCGGTTCACACCAGACAGCCCCAGAACCCTAACATCATGGTGTGAAGCCTGCCTTAACCAGATCGTAATCTCCTATCATTGAGGCATTGTAAACTGACGAATTAGAGAAAACAGTAACTGTATTTACCAACACCAAATCACAATACTAATGCACTACAAAATGCAGAAGACCTACATGCTAAATATATAGGCAGCACAGGAGCAACATACTGATGTAATGAGAACTGAGTTTATTTTCTCAAGTCAGATGTACTTTCAGTAAGATAATTAGGCAGCACTATTTTGCTATTTACCTGCAAATGAACTCTATATACCGTACTTAGGTAAGTAGCATTTTGTAAGGTGACAGGATCACTTTCATTTCCATATTCTTCATATTTCAAGTCTGATCTACAGAGGCTGCACATAACTTACATGATAGAATAAGGCCTCCTCAAACGTCTATGGAAAAAAAAAAACACATTTTGCACATTCAGTTTTATCCGTTTGTATAACCATCATAGTGTATGTGCGTGCGTCATCCGTGTGACACATACAAAAAAAATGCGTAACACAAAAATAAATGCTTTTTGTGTATTTTAAAGATGTGCAAAGATAGATGATAGATAAATAGATAGACAAAGAATTGATAGAGAGGTGATAGATAGCTAATAGATAGACAACTATGTAGATTTTTCAGCTATTAACCAAATAAATTAATGAAAAAGCCACATGTCCATGTGTCACGTTAGACACAGGGGAATGTCTTACTACCGTGCGTGACAGTTGCGCACGGACCAACGATGTCTGGTGCGCTACACAAAACGACAGGGAGACGCCAGAGGGATAAATACAGTGGAGGAACCTGCTCATAGGGAATGAGGGAGAAGTGACCTCCTGCACTCATCTGCCTGATCTCCCTACCGTCCCTATACAAGTTCTTTCAACTCGTCGCCGAGCAGGATACCTTAAGCCATTGCTGGCCCTGATGTTAGCCCTCAGCTGGGAATGGCTGGCGGGAGCACTAGTCCACAACCATTACAATATAGGAGACAAGAGGGAAGGTGAAGACAGATGAACAAGATAGCAACTTCATGCCTGCTGCCACTTCTCCCAAGAGCAGACAGCTTAGCAATAGGAGGTTCTCCAGAAAACGTCCTTCACCTCAGGAAGCATTGGCCAGAATGAGTTTAATCACCAGCAGAAAATTCTGGGACCATGGCACATATAAAGGGGAAGGAGTAATTAGAGAATTACAGCAGAGACTGACAATAACTCCTCAACTGCCAAAGGAAAAAAGCACATTTAATAGGAAGTCTCAAAATAGACTTATGTCAGAGGTCCAAAACCAATCACAAGTCTCCCAGGTAAGGGAGACCATCGAGTCACCATGGTTATTGGGCCCTTCTCAGCCTAAAAAGAGCAGCCAGAGGTGTGGCCATCACATTAGATGTGCAAATTCTGGCACTTTGCCTTGGCTCTTCCTGATCGCCCTAATGTGGTGGCAATCAGGGTTATTGTTTTTGGTGTTGATGTCAGTGGTGTATGTCAGATGGCATCAATCCCTGGAGTTAGGAATGGAGAGGTGTCTATTAGACATTGGAGAGGTGTCTATCAGACATTCCCATTACTAACCCTGTTAGTCAAAAGAAAAAAACAAACATATGAACAAAATATTTTAATAAACACTTCCCTAAATGTTCCCTCATTAATCATTTTATTTAAAAGAAAAAATCCAAGCAGCTCCGCCTTAGTCCACAGAATCCGTTGTAGTCCAAAAAAGGATGTGTGAAGACTTAATTTCTCAATTTTCTGCTTTGTTTGTGTCGGCATATATTGGACTGCACTTGGATGAAATCCATAGACTTGTATGGGTGCATGTCATCCAATTATAGGATGCCCTCACAGTATGCTGCGATTTCCTTCTCATGTCGAATCAGCAAAACAAAAAAAGTCACTGATCTGCCCTGCCCCAATAGTATAACACTGGACTGAATATTACCTGATAAAACATTGTTCATGTTAGAGACCCCATTGAGTGCAAATTACTTCTTTTTTAAGCATGCCTGATGAAGTTTTTTTTAAAACAAAAGAAGATTCAGGAAACATCAGCATTATTTTTTTACTGAAGGAAATTTTTTGATTTTTTTTGCTGTTTCCTGGGTGTTTTTTCAAATGTTTCTTACTGCTTAATTTTTTTCCAGTGTGTTTCCAGCATTTTCAGGTGCATCTTTTTTTTATTTGCAATTTTCAGATATTGTTTTAACAAGTAATAATAGTGTCAACATTTTAAGAAAGATGGCCGACATCTTTTTGGGTGTCTTTTGAGCCCTTCTTTGTAAACTACTGTGTGATTTTAGAGCAAAAAATGCCTAAAGAATGATCTGAACACATATATTAAGCACTTGCATCTATGGAAGTCTGAAGCAGTTTAAAGATGCTCAAATGACTAGGGATGAGAGAGTATACTTGTAACTATTCGGTACTTGCCAAATAGTACGCTATTAGGGCTACTCGCTAATCCGCGAGTTTCCTTGTGATCACTCGTTAGGAGTAACGAGTAGTCCATTCACTTTCACAGTATATCTATCTACGCTGCAAAAGTGAAATAAAAGTTAATAAAAGGTGTTAAAAATAAAAAAATAACATACTCACCCATCCGACGGTCACACACCACCTGATCGCTACCAGCCATCTGATTGGCCATCAGACTTAAGGTCCTGGCAGGCCATCAATGTTCTAACCCATCCGATGGGCTGCCAGGACCTTAAGTCTGATGGCCAATCAGTTGGCTGGTAGCGATCAGGTGGTGTGTGACGTCACACAACACCTGATCGCTACTGGCCATATGATTGGCCATCAGACTTAAGGTCCTGGCAGCCCATCGGATGTGTTCTTTTCAGGTCCCGGGACAGCTCGGATAGATGAGTATGTTATTTTTATTTCACTATTGCAGTGTATATAGATACACTGCGAAAGTACTCGCATTTTCCATTGACTTACATCGGACTCGCTACTCGTAATGAGTACCCGAGTATTAGGACCTAATCATTACGAATATAGCGAGTCTGAATATTTCACTACTCGCTCATCCCTACAAATGACTAAACATATGTACAACAAGCTATCTTTACTCAGAAATGCATATGTTGATTCTTTTGAACACTAAGGTAATGCTTTTTAAAGTTGTTTTACATTACAAGTTAATAGGTCAGGTCTTTTAGGCATTTTTAACAATTTTTCAGACTTTTTTGGAGTAGACCTGCTCCAAAAACTCCTTAAAAAGGTTGGTATGCACAAAAACATAGAGATCTTGTATAATCAATGACTGTATGGCCCTGAGTTGTTTTGATGACAATATATACAGTTAGGTCCAGAATTATTTTGGCATTTAAACTGTATTCAAGATACAGTTATATAATCAATATGGAAGAAAAATGCAGACTTTCAGCTTTGAGAGTATTCACATCTAGGGATGGGCGAGTCTACTCGCTAGGACTCGTTACTCGGCGAGTAGTAAGGGACTCGCAGGACTCGGTACTCTGCGAGTTTCCCAGCGATTACTCGCACAGTAACGAGTCCAATGCAAATCAATGGCAATCCTAGTTTTGTCAGAGACTCTGACAAAACTAGGATTGCCATTGACTTGCATTGGACTCGTTACTGTGCAAGTAATCGCAGGGAAACTCGCACAGTAACGAGTCCAGCTGTCTGCTCTGTGTCGGGCTCGGGTCCTGCAGGCTGCCGCAGCTCCAGGGTCCTAGAGCCCGCCTGCTCTCCCTGTGCACAGAGATGATGTAGCAGAGCTGAGATTGTTCTCAGTCTGCTCATTCCCTGTGCATAGACATCTATATCTATGCACAGGGATGTAGCAGAGAGGACATCACGTTTAGGACTACGTCGGACGGAAGAGGATTTTTTTAATTAAAGATGAAGTCCCTAATGGCTTTTTTTTTTTTATTTCTAATAAAACATTTTCTCTGTGTTGTGTTTTTTTTTAACCCTTTATTGGAGATTCTTAGTGGCCGGGTCAAACGTGGCCTGACATTAAGAATCTCGGGCTTAATACCAGCTTGTATAACAAAGCTGGTATTAACCCCTTTATTACCCAGCGTGCCACCGCCACCAGGGCCGCTGGAAGAGCGGGGTTCAGCGCCAGAGGATGGCGCTTCAATGAACGCGCCATCATCTGGGTCGGCTGCGGGCTGAAATTTGCAGCGGGGGTGCCCAGAAAGCTTGGGCCTCCCTGCGCTGCGGATTCCAGCCCCCAGCAGGTGCCGGCATGAGGTAATTTGACAGTCTTATTATCTGTATTGTGAATGCAGCTAGGCTACGCCCCCTGAAGATGGAGGTGACTGAGAATCAGCATCACACACAGCCTGCTGGGAACATCTTGTGGAAGGATTTTGTAATGTTTTACTTCCTGATTTCATTAACAAAGTATATGTGAAAGTTTATTATATTCACTTGCTCCACATTACTAGGCATCCGAATCCTACTTTTTGCAGGATCAGTTTGGGCTGTCACGTAGCTCCCCCTCCTCTCTCCCTCCTGTCATGCTGTCTCCCTGCTGTCCCCCTGCTGCCCCCCTGTTTTGCCCTACTGTCCCCCTACTCTCTCCCTACTGTCCCCTACTGTCCCCTGCTGTCCCCTCTCATGTCCCCTCTCATGTTCCCCCTCATGGCCCCCCTCATGGCCTCCCTCATGGCCCCCCTCATGTACCCTCTCATGGCCCCCCTCATGTCCCCTCAACATAACAAATCTTTATTCTCACCTTCCAGCGCTCCCTCGGCGTCTCCATCAGCCTCCGATCGGGTGTACAGGACCTGTGATGACGTCAGAGGCGTCAGCGGTTACCGCGGTAACCGATCATGTGACCCGATCAGCTGATCGGGTTCTGACGTCATCACAGGTCCTGTTACCGAGCGGCTGCAGCTGGAGACGCTGAGGGAGCGCTGGAAGGTGAGAATAAAGATTTTTTATTTTAAACACTTGATTTAACTTATATTTAACTTCTGCAATGTATGTATATACATTGCAGAAGTTAAATTAGGTAGCACACAATAGGTTTAGTGTACTGAGCATGTACTGAGCATGCTCAGTACACTAAAATCGGGTCCGAGGAGACATCAGATGTTTCCTCGGACCCTTCTCCATAGGGCCCCATGTTAAAGTGATCGGGTCGGATCGGATGTGCACTAAATGCCATCCGATTTGGCCCGATCCGATTTTGTCCGATGTCATTTTCGGTGCAAAAATCAAATCGGAGCAGAATCGGATCGGACCAAATCGGATGGCATTTAGTGCACATCCGATTCGGTCCGATGCCCATAGGGCTGCATGGGGCCAAATTCGGATCCGATGCTGTCCGATTTTCATCGGACAGCATCAGATTTAGAAAAATCGTAGTGTGAAACCAGCCTAACTGTACACAATATATGTATGTATGTCTAAACATGAGGACAGAGGGTCTTCCCAGTTACATTTTCTCCATTATAAGTAGCATACATTTTTTAAATGCAGAAGAATTAGTGAATGTACTAAGCCCTGTAATTACTGTCTTGCAATAAGCATTCCTTAACATCTCACTAAAACCACACTAGGAAATGTTCTTTCCAACAGTCAGGATGGTTATGATCAAAACAGAAAAAAGTTCTAGGAATTTAATATTAAATTAGATGTGCGAGCAGTACCGTAATCTCAATTAAAGCTTTATAAGAGTATAAAGTCACAGCATGCACCATTGAAGTCAAGTCAAGAAAACCGGAATTCTCAAAGGTCCTCTGGAAGCAAAAAAGTTTACAGCCAATATATCAACAGCAGAGTTGAGTAAAATGTGTTCAGCTTTAAAGAAGAAATAAGGAAGGTGTATTTGTCTTCCTGAGTGATTGCTCTCTGTGCCTTCAATAATAATCTTGAAAGAAATTTCTTTGAGAACGGTTATGTTTCAAGTCTATAAAGAATAATTCACAATAGGGGGAGTCCTATGACTATAGCTGCAGGGGAAACTGGTCACATCCAGGAAAGCTGTCAACTCTGCTGGCAATGGCAAGTTACTTGTGTTCACGCAGGCATCTGTAAGTCACGACTACTGTGAGTCAAGATAGCCAAATATAACTCCTATGGATAAAACTGCTAGCGCTGAAAATATGAAATGCTGTTGGTGTGTAAAGGTAACATATTATAGTCAGGACCAATACTTGCCAAAGCCATAGGTATTGTAGAGTCTATTACACTTACATGCTGTTACAGTATGGAAGTTTTTATTTCAATATTACATTTTACTTCAGTTGTGCATGCCCTTAAATCCATGAATAAAGTAGTGTATGATGGCAGTGTTACAAATGGCAAAAAATCATTTATTAGGTTAATACTGACTTGGAGATAGAAAAGAAGGAATTGTTTTCAAATAAAATATATACCGTACTTAGCAATTGATGACTGATAATGGTCTGGTCTTACAATTTTACATATGGATTTAATATATTATTTTAACTCCTAATTATGATACTTTTTAAGTTGTTGTAATTTTATCAAGAATGTTGGACACTTTGGAAAAAAAAATATTTACAGGTTTGGATCCCAACGTGTAGCTCAGGAGTCGTATACGGCTTGTGGCACCCAAGATGGTGTCTGTATTTCAACCATATTTATATTCCACTAGTAATGAGTTGGCACTAAAATGCTCGAGGGTTCGAAACTCGAATCGAGTAGGTCGGACGCTCAGACAGGCTCTATTAGAGTGAAAAGTATAATGGATATCATTGTGAAACTCGAGCAATTTTGTAGTAGACCCTAAGGCTAAGGTCACATTTACGTTTTCAGCGCTGCCTGTGGGGTCACGCTGAAAACGTAGTTTTCGGCACCATAAATGCGGTGCTACCACCATGGAGGTCCCGGCCCTAACGCGGCTCTGACGATGTCATCAGATGGAAATCTTGCGGTATTTCCTAACATGATAAACGACATTGTAGACAAGCGTTTTTTCTTGCGTTAGGTAATACCGCAAGATTTCAAACAGATGCCAGCGTGAGAGCCGCGTTTGGGGTGGGGCCTCCATAGGTTACTATGGGCAGCGTTAATGTGGTGTTACAATGGTGGCAGCACCACGTTTATGCTGCCGCAACTTATGTTTTCAGCGCGACCCCTCGGGTAGCGCTGAAAATGTTAATGTGACCGTAGCCAACAGAAGGACTGGGGATGCAGGAAAAATACTAAAATGGACAGAACCAGCACTATAATGGAATGGAAAGGGCATGGGGAAGATGCCTAAATGTATATTTTACTCTCAGGTCGCTTCTGGGAACCATGTTGTCAGAGTACAGATTTGTTACAAATCCTGAAAGGAATCCTGATGTCAGCAAAGTGAATGAGAATCCTGGAGTGTCATGCTCACATTGCTTATTTGTGAGTTGCGGCTTTGGTGCAGAAAATAATCTGCATCGTGTAAATTCTTTCAGCATTTTTTTACCCATGGACTTCAAAGAATTCAGTCAAATATGGTATAAAAACACAGGTGAAAAACACATGGAAAAACACATTGAAAATGCAGCAAAAGCCATGTTTTTGCCACTGCCAAGAGATGCAAAAATGGTGCAGAAATTCCTCCAACCAAACACTCAATGTATTCACATACCCTTATTATAGTCCTTCTTTAGGTATATTGATGCTGCAACTTGAAAACAAAATTCCTTTTCTAGGCTCCATATTTTTTTCCTATTGATATTGGGAATTTGCAGGCATATCATTTAAAATGTGTAAAGGTACCGTCACACGCAGCAATATTGCATGCAATTTCACTGGCAATTTGCTGGTTGCAGTAAAATCATGGACACATTGTTCTATTTTGTTGCCGTGTACAAATGTAACAATGTGTCCATGATTTCACTGCAACCAGAAAATTGCCAGTGAAACTGCAAGCAATATTGGCGCGTGTGACGGTACCTTAAGGTGTGTGATAAGGGATGGAGAAGGGGACCTGCTGCTGATGGTGCATGCAGAGGCCGAGACCGTAAGCCAGGTAACACTGTACCTGCTGAGGGAGCACAACAAACATCCACGAGACCTAGATTCCTGTCCCACTTTACATTTGCAGAGGGATATGGGATAGCTCTCTTAAAGCCAGAACTGTGCAAGCAGGTGATTGGTTGGATAGCAGATAATGCTTCCAGTATGTTTCCCAGTACCACCCTGTCATCAACATAGTCCAATCTCACTAGCCAGAAGTTCGGACAACACAATTCTCACCCTATTCCTCCTTCTTCCAACCATTTTGAGTTCCAGGAGACAAATGATCCCACGCTTGGACACTCTGAGGTGCTTTTTACATCTCCATTTATTGATTCTGGCCTCTCACCTTACACATTTCAAGAGGAACATGAGGAGATTGTGTGTTGTGATACCCAAATGATTGAGAAGTCACAGTCAGAAGAAGACAGCCTGAGGAACGGCGATTAGTGTCACAAGAGGTAGGTGATCATGAGACATAGATGCCAACAAGTCATGTTGTTAAGACACCAAGTCAGGAGGACCAGAATGTGGAAGTGGAACGTGAGGTGGTGGACGATGAAATCACTGACCCAGCCTGGGAAAGTTGCATGGAAAGCAACGACAGCAGCATAGAGGGGGAGGGATCCACAGTCGCATAACAGGCAGAAAGAGGCAGTGGAGTAGCCAGAGGGAGAGAGCAGACAACTGTTCCCCATAGCACTCACATGTGCCAAGTTCTATGGCCAAGGATTAGGTGTTCCCCAGTCTGGCACAGCTCTGTACAACAGAAGTGCAGTGCAGGCTTCTAGTACAAAAAGTTTAAAAAAAAATAAAAATAAAATCAAATATTTAAAAAATTAAACAAAACACAACAGTTCAAATCCCCCCTCTTTTGTCCCATTGAAAATAAAATAAAAAATACACTTATTTGGTATTGCCACATTCAGAAATACCTGATCTATCAAAGTATAAAATAAACTGATCTGTAAACTGCGTAACCACATAATGTCAGTTTTTTTGGTCGCTGCAACATTGCAATAAAATGATATACCAGGCGATCAATACATCACAAACATATAAAAAAAGCCCTCACACAGCCTCAAAGTCTGAAAAATGACATCGTTACCCATCTCAGGAAATGGTTATAAAGCACAATTCTTTTTTTGAACTTTTTTTTCCTTTTTTTCACCACTCAAATAATAAAAAACTATATTAGTTTTATATCTATGAACTCATATTGATCTGGGGAATCATACTGTCGGGTCAGTTTTACCATATAGTGAACATAAATAAATACGTAAATAAAAAAAGAAAAAACATTGTGGAAATTGAATTTTTTAGCATTCTCGCTACACTTGGAATTTTTTTTAAAGTTTTCCAGTATGTTACTGTAAATGGTAAAATGAATGATGTCATGCAAAAGTGTAATGCGTCCCGCAAAAAGCAAGCCCTCATACTGCCATATTGACAAAAAAATAAAATATCTTTTGGAAGAACAAAAAATAGAAAATTGCTCGGAGGTGAAGGGGTTAAAGTCCAGCTTAACTAACCCAACCGAACATCATCGGGTATACTTATCCATAGTCATCAGGCAGCCTTTGCTGAATCTTTTAAGGGGCTAAACGGGTTGCCCTTGCTCAAGATTTTAGAGGGTCATTGTATGACCCTCACTCTTAATTTTTCCATGGTGTTTATAATTAGAGATGGGCGAGTCCGAAAAGACTCGGAATCGCAAGACCCCAACGAGTCCGAGTCAAGGACTCGGGACTCGTTGCGAGTCCAGCGAGTCCAATGTTAATGAATAGGGACCCGAGTAATAGAGAATAATGACATTTACAACTCGCTGATGTGTCTCTGAAAGTGTGCGAGTCCAAACTCGCTGGTTTTTCTCTTATTTTGAGGCTTGTAGCCGATGATGCGAGGGAAGGGATTCTCCAGCACACACCATGGTTTAAGGAAACAGGAAGCGAGTCGCGCTGACAGGCGCACACACAGAGCGATCCATTCATCAGTGCAATCATGGCAGCAGGACGTGGCATGGTGAACACGCTGCGTCTTATTGCACTTGTGGAGGCTCGTCCATTTCTATGGCTCCCTACAGATCCTGAGTATGGGGATACGACCCTAATTAATACAGCCTGGAGAGAGATCGCCCAAGAGATGTTCCCTGCGTTCCATCGGAGTGACCATGAGGAACAGAGCAATCTAAGTAAGTTAAATGAGTTTACACGTTATATATTGCATTTACTGTATATATACTCGTGTATAAGCCGACCCGTGTATAAGCCGACCCCCCTATTTTTGCCCCGAAAAACTATGAAAACATATTCACCGCCATCCTGGTATACAGCGGCTATCACTGGTAGACAGCCCCCCAGCAGAGTATACACCTCCCCCTGCAGAGTATACAGGCCCCCAGCTGGGTATACATGCCCCCATATTGTGGTATACAGGCAGGGGCGGACTGGCCCAGGTGCCACGGGTCATGCGGCTGCAGGAGCATGAATAATCCGCATGTCCCTGAAGCAGCAGGCGGAAACGGAAGCTCCTGGCCGAGCGATGACGTCATCAGCACGCGGCTGCGTCCGGGAGTGAGCGTCTGTGAGTGGCGTGCGGCTGCGACTGTTAGCGAGCGGCTGTGAGGAGCGCGAGGCTGCGGCTGGGAGCGAGCCATAGGATAATGCGGGAGCTGCGGTGACTGTGAGGCGGCCGCCAGTCATCACCCCCCCCCCCACACCCCGTCCTCACCTGTGTCGGGCCAGTGAGGGAGGGTTGCGACCCAAACTGTAGGGTGCCAGTCAGTCCCTGTATACAGGGCCCTCAGTGTGTGTACAGGCCCCCCCAGCAGTGGGTATACAGGGCCCCCAGCAGTGGGTAGACAGTGGCCCAGTGGGTTTACAGGGCCCCCAGCAGTGGGAATACAGGGCCCCCATAGCAGGGTATACAGGACCCTGAATGTGTTATCATGCTCCACCGCATAGTTGCCTATATTTGGATGGGGTCACAACAGTACAATGAGTTTAATGTCTGATCCTCCTGGCTCTTTCGGCCAAGGGGTTGGGTGTATATAAATACCACTAATGACCAGAGTCTGGTGCCCGCACTATTACATTCTCTATGCGTTGACATGTGTCCTGCCTCATTTGTGATTGTGGCCACGTGAGCTCAATGTCCGTAATGCTGTTGATGATGTTCCACACTGTCGTGTCACTGTGCCTTGTATACACATTACACACACAAAATGAATAAAATGTTATTGTTGATTTGTACACATACTTTTGTTGTTTCAAATATTACACATCTCTAAAGCCGGTTTCAAATCATTTCACAGTTGACCATCTTAAAAAACGGTGGAGGAGCTGCCGGGACCAGCATAAGAAGCAGTACCGGCAGTACTCTGAGAGACAACCGGGAGCCGCTCCATTGCTCAACCACTACCATTTTTATGACCGGCTGTCCTTCCTTCACCCGGTGGCCCGTATGCCAAGGTATGTGTCTGCAGCACTGTTGTGTACATTTAGTATTATTTATTAATATATACATTAGGTTCCATTTCGGGTCTGTGGGTAGCAGAGTATACACGTGGCTCTGTGGGTAGCAGAGTATACAGGCGGGTCTGAGGTAGCAGAGTATAAAGACGGCTCTGTGGGTAGCAGAGTATATAGGTGATGAGAATAGGGTTAATAGATGGTGCTACAGTGTTGGGGCGTGCTAGAGGGAGCAGAGATCCGATTACTGCCATAATTTCTGACCTTATTAAAGATAGCGGCCGCAGCTAAATGACATCATGGCAAAGGTAAACATGGGGTGTGGTTAGCTGCAGGAGGTTAGTGAGAGGTGTGGGTTGTTTGGCAGAGGGCGTGGTGTGGGCGTGGTGAGCGCAGCTCCAGCGTCAGATACGCTGCGAGCGCGGAACCGCGGCACATCTCCAGGAGCAGAGGACGTGTCCGGTACGTCCGTAGCCCCCGGCCTCCCCGTTGTCCGCACACACAGCCCCGCTGTGACCTCTGCAGTGTCACAGGCCCCGGCGGGCGTCTGTCATCTCCTCCTGACACTGACCTCCTCCTGATTTGATTGTCTGTGTTGTCCCCCCCCCGCTGTCAGCATCAGTGATCTGCTAAGACCTGTGGGTGCACAGACGGGGGAAGTACAAATGCCAGCATGCCGGGGCGGATTGGGCGCTGTGAGGGGTGCAGGTCTTGCTGTGAGCGGAGGGCGCGAGGCCGCTCGAGAAAACGCTATAGCGGCTGTGTGAGTTAAGCGTCTGCGGCTCGCGAAGGCGCATACGCGTCTCCGCTCGCAGTGACGCTAAGGAGTTTGGGATTAGGCTACAGTGCCGGAATTTCAAACTCCCGATTATATAAATAGATTATATATATATATATTGTATACCTTTCAACCCCTTCCCTGCTTTATATAGATGATATAAGCTAAACGTTTTGTGAATTAAGTATGTCAAGTAAAAAGTGAAGTCAGGGGAACTTTTTTTTTCATGTGAACCATTGGTGTTATCGATTGTCTAGATTAGATGGGATGGGGGGGGGTGGGTGTTAATCAGGGGGTGAAAAATTATGTATTAGTATGGAATTAGCAAAGAAAGTCACGTATTCCTTTATGTTATGTACAGTTGGTTATTCTTTCATAATAATAACAAATATCTGATTAATAATACACAGATACACAGAGTCTAAAAAGCGTGCAACTTAATGTTTGACCTATGTTTTTGTTTCCAAATGCAATGCATTCACCAAATTTTTTTTTACTTTACCCACAGAGAAGCTTACTACAGAGGGCGGCGTGCTGTGAACCCTCCACCGCCAAACAGAAGGCGGCGTGGAGAACACCCACCACCACCACCACGGCCGGCGCCACCACCACCACCGCCGTCGCCGCCGCCGCCACCACCACCACCACCAGCATCGCCAGGGCCAGCACCACCACCGCCGCCACCAGCGGCCGGGCCAGCACCACCGCCGCCACCAGCGGCAGGCCCATCAACACCACCACCGCCGTCCCCGCCCACCACCACCACCACCGCCACCAGCGGCAGGGTCCGCACCACCCACCGCCCCCAACCAGCGGCAGGGCCAGCACCACCACCGCCACCACCAGCGGCAGGGCCAGCACCACCACCGCCACCACCAGCGGCAGGGCCAGCACCACCAGCGGCAGGCCCAGCTTATGGTCCCATCCCGGGGTCTGCACAATTAAGTGTGCAACAAAGTAATGCTGACTTTGCCCGCAGTATTATACCATTCATGGATAATATTCCATTTGACAGGCTACTGCGGGCAAGGTCAGCATTACAGATAGTGCTGGAAGCCTGTCAGCCAGGAAACGACCCTGGTGATGTGTTCCAGTATTTGGATGGGTGGAAAATAAACTCTACCAGGCTGGGCAGGCCCACAACACGGGACAGCCAAGTCCCACCCCACAGGGCTTTGCCTCACTGCCAGTGGCCAGCGAACAGGAACCTACCACCGTTCCCTAGACCTGTTCAGATGATCCACCCTGAAGGGTTCGGCCAGGCCATCCGTGGGGCCCTTGACCTTTTGCAGGACGGACAGCCCAGCTACCAGGACCTGTAGGGCTCCATTTATTTTTTTGGATGTAGTTACCTTAATTAAAGGTAGTATTTGTTGGAATGTCCAAACAGTGCTGCCATTTTTTTTTTTTAAACACAGTTTTAAAAACAAGCTTTGTGTCTGTCTTTTTTTCAAGGAATGAATGTGGATTTTTTTTTTGGTTGGGCTTCAAGTCATCATAATTATTATAATTATTTATTTATATAGCGGCCATAGGTTCCATGGCGCTGTACATGAGGAAAAGGTAGAGAAGGACAAGTACAATAAACATAGACAATAAGGTCATACAGGTACAATAGTAGAGGACCCTGTACGCGTGGGCTCACATTCTACGAGGGGTGGGTGGGGATACAATAGGGTGGGGAAGGTGTCGGTCGTGGGGCGTGTAGCGGGGTCTCATGGCAGGTTGTAGGCCTGTCGGAAGAGGTGAGTCTTTATAAGTATCTTTAAGGTTCAGAGGGTAGGCGACTGACTGATGAGGTGGGGCAGGGAGTTCCATAGCATGGCGGATGACCGGGAGAAATCCTGTATGCGGTTGTGGGAAGAGGAGATGAGGGTGGACTGTAGGACAACTTCTTGGGATGAACGCAGGTTGCGTGAGGGATGGTATCGGGAGATCATGTCGGAGATGTATGGTGGGGATAGGTTGTGTAAGGCTTTGAATGTCATGGTCAGTGTTTTAAAGTGAGCTCTCTGTGGGCCGTAGGGGCCAGTGAACGGCTTGGCAGAGGGGGTATGTAGGGGAGTAGCGTGAGGACAGATGGATTAGCCGGGCAGGAGAGTTTAGTATAGATTGGAGAGTTGCAAGAGAGTTGGCAGGGAGACCTATGCGAAGGAGGTTGCAGTAGTCAAGGCGGGAGATGATGAGGGCATTTATGAGTGTTTCAGCAGTGTCAGGATTGAGGAACGACCGAATTGGTTAAATATTTTTGAGTTGGAGTCACAGGGACTTGGTTAGGGACTACAGGTGGGGCTTGAAGGAGAGGGAGGAGTCAAGGATTACCCCGAGACAGTTGGCGTGGTGGACAGGGGAGAGAGCATCATTAGCAAGTACTTTACGGCCCGCATGGCGCATGAAGTCACCTTGGTTACTAAGTGTCAAATCATGACTCCACATACAACTGTTGCTGACAAACAGTGCCTGTGTTTGTGGGGTTACTTTATGCCTCGCTATGGCAACAAGACTATGAACACACATGTGAGAGGCTGGGACGTCTACATGCTACACATCGCGTCTACGCGTTTTGTATGGAGCGTACAGTGGGACCCTTCAACAGGCTCCAGCAGGATGATAGTCCAAGCAACGCCCACGATGCAGGCATAGGATTGGTGCCTGAAAAAATTAGCCCAAGGGCCTGTTTCCCATTTTTGGTATACATGTAGGTCTAAGGGCCATACAAAGCTTGTTAGCCAGGGTGTCTCCCAAACCATGATAAGCTTGTTAGCCTGTGTGGCTCAAAAA
This sequence comes from Allobates femoralis, assembly GCA_033576535.1. Classification (NCBI taxonomy): domain Eukaryota; kingdom Metazoa; phylum Chordata; class Amphibia; order Anura; family Aromobatidae; genus Allobates; species Allobates femoralis. The sequence goes on along the minus strand of JARQOC010000004.1, from coordinate 182,511,126 downwards.
ATTAGCCCAAGGGGCTGTTTCCCATTTTTGGTATAAATGTACGTCTAAGGGCCATACAAAGCTTTTTAGCCAGGGTGTCTCCCAAACCATGATAAGCTTGTTAGCCTGTGTGGCTCAAAAAATTAGCCCAAGGGGCTGTTTCCCATTTTTGGTATAAATGTACGTCTAAGGGCCATACAAAGCTTCTTAGCCAGGGTGTCTCCCAAACCATGATAAGCTTGTTAGGCTGGGTGGCTCAAAAAATTAGCCAAAGGGGCTGTTTCCCATTTTTGGTATAAAAGTAGGTCTAAGGGCCATACAAAGCTTGTTAGCCAGGGTGTCTCCCAAACCATGATAAGCTTGTTAGCCTGTGTGGCTCGAAAAATTAGCCCAAAGGGCTTAATAAAGTATATTTTTAAATAAAGCAGGGCGCTTGGCCCATTGCATATTATTGCTTGGACTCGGAGCATAGAAGAAGCAAGGCCAACTATGCAGTCGTAGGCTTGGTGCCTCAAAAAATTAGCCCAAAGGGCTTAATAAAGTATATTTTTAAATAAAGCAGGGCGCTTGGCCCATTGCATATTATTGCTTGGACTAGGAGCATAGAAGAAGCAAGGCCAACTATGCAGTGGTAGGCTTGGTGCCTCAAAAAATTAGCCCAAAGGGCTTAATAAAGTATATTTTTAAATAAAGCAGGGCGCTTGGCCCATTGCATATTATTGCTTGGACTCGGAGCATAGAAGAAGCAAGGCCAACTATGCAGTCGTAGGCTTGGTGCCTCAAAAAATTAGCCCAAAGGGCTTAATAAAGTATATTTTTAAATAAAGCAGGGCGCTTGGCCCATTGCATATTATTGCTTGGACTAGGAGCATAGAAGAAGCAAGGCCAACTATGCAGTGGTAGGCTTGGTGCCTCAAAAAATTAGCCCAAAGGGCTTAATAAAGTATATTTTTAAATAAAGCAGGGCGCTTGGCCCATTGCATATTATTGCTTGGACTCGGAGCATAGAAGAAGCAAGGCCAACTATGCAGTCGTAGGCTTGGTGCCTCAAAAAATTAGCCCAAAGGGCTTAATAAAGTATATTTTTAAATAAAGCAGGGCGCTTGGCCCATTGCATATTATTGCTTGGACTAGGAGCATAGAAGAAGCAAGGCCAACTATGCAGTGGTAGGCTTGGTGCCTCAAAAAATTAGCCCAAAGGGCTTAATAAAGTATATTTTTAAATAAAGCAGGGCGCTTGGCCCATTGCATATTATTGCTTGGACTCGGAGCATAGAAGAAGCAAGGCCAACTATGCAGTCGTAGGCTTGGTGCCTCAAAAAATTAGCCCAAAGGGCTTAATAAAGTATATTTTTAAATAAAGCAGGGCGCTTGGCCCATTGCATATTATTGCTTGGACTAGGAGCATAGAAGAAGCAAGGCCAACTATGCAGTGGTAGGCTTGGTGCCTCAAAAAATTAGCCCAAAGGGCTTAATAAAGTATATTTTTAAATAAAGCAGGGCGCTTGGCCCATTGCATATTATTGCTTGGACTCGGAGCATAGAAGAAGCAAGGCCAACTATGCAGTCGTAGGCTTGGTGCCTCAAAAAATTAGCCCAAAGGGCTTAATAAAGTATATTTTTAAATAAAGCAGGGCGCTTGGCCCATTGCATATTATTGCTTGGACTAGGAGCATAGAAGAAGCAAGGCCAACTATGCAGTGGTAGGCTTGGTGCCTCAAAAAATTAGCCCAAAGGGCTTAATAAAGTATATTTTTAAATAAAGCAGGGCGCTTGGCCCATTGCATATTATTGCTTGGACTCGGAGCATAGAAGAAGCAAGGCCAACTATGCAGTCGTAGGCTTGGTGCCTCAAAAAATTAGCCCAAAGGGCTTAATAAAGTATATTTTTAAATAAAGCAGGGCGCTTGGCCCATTGCATATTATTGCTTGGACTAGGAGCATAGAAGAAGCAAGGCCAACTATGCAGTGGTAGGCTTGGTGCCTCAAAAAATTAGCCCAAAGGGCTTAATAAAGTATATTTTTAAATAAAGCAGGGCGCTTGGCCCATTGCATATTATTGCTTGGACTCGGAGCATAGAAGAAGCAAGGCCAACTATGCAGTCGTAGGCTTGGTGCCTCAAAAAATTAGCCCAAAGGGCTTAATAAAGTATATTTTTAAATAAAGCAGGGCGCTTGGCCCATTGCATATTATTGCTTGGACTCGGAGCATAGAAGAAGCAAGGCCAACTATGCAGTCGTAGGCTTGGTGCCTCAAAAAATTAGCCCAAAGGGCTTAATAACGTATTTTTTTACATAAAGCAGGGCGCTTGGCCCATAGCATATTATTGCTTGGACTGGGTGCCGAATGAAATCAACAGAGCTACGGGACTTGTCATTAATTCCTGTCCAAAATGGGCATATTGTTAACAGCGCAATATCCCAATCATATAAATTATGATTAGGTTAATCTAGGATTGTGTACTGTCGTCAGGAGGGCTTAGGAACTGTGATGATATCCAATCCTTGTTGAATTTAATTAGAGTGAGCCTGTCGGCATTTTCTGTGGTGAGGCGGGACCTTCTATCAGTGACTATACCCCCAGCGGCACTGAAAACACGCTCTGATGTCACACTAGCAGCTGGGCATGCCAGCACCTCCAAGGCATACAATGACAGCTCAGTCCAAGTGTGCCGCTTGGAAACCCAGTAATTAAAGGGTACAGAAGGGTCGGTTAGGAAGCTGGTACTGTCACTGAGATACTGCTGCACCATGTTGGACAATTGTTGTCTCCTACTCAAGGTCACCGTAGTCAAATTACGTTCTTGATTGGAAGGTCTGTTGAACATCGCCCAGTTGGCGGACATCTTACCCCCACCTCTTCTTGTCATTGATGGCGTTTGTGTCCCAACCAAAGGCTGCTGTTGGAAAGAGCTGGTTCTTCGATGTATAGCGGATTCAGACGGTGATATTGCCAGCAAAATATCAAGAAGAACCCTCTTTACATGATCCATCGTTAAGCCCCTGGATGAGTGCGACAGCAGCGACTGAAATTTGTCTTTGTACCGTGGGTCCAAAAACGTTGACAACCAGTAGAGGTCGCTGTCATAGATGTGTATGACGCGTGGATCTTTGGAGACACATTGACACATTACTTCAGCCATGTGTGCTAAGCTGCAAAGACTCATCTCCTCGGTTACAACAGAATGAAGATCACTACGCGTCGTGGCCTCTAAATCGGTGTCCGCCTCCTCCTCTTCAGCCCACCCATGCTGTACCGACATAAACGTAGGGTTGGGAGTCCCATCAGGGTTCACATCAGTACCAGAGAAAAATAAATCTTCTTCATCATCACCCTCATCAACATCTTCCTGAACCAATGTAGCCTGCTGATATTGGCTAGGGTGGCTAGGATCAGCGATGTTCAATTCTGGCTCCATAGCCATCCGCTGTGCTCTCAAAGCATCTGTTTTGAGATTCAATAGGGATTCTTGGAGCAGGCAGAGCATGGGGATGGTGAGACTTATAATCGACTGATCCCCACTGACGAGTTTGGTACAGTATTCGAAGTTATCCAGCAACTCGCAAAGGTCAGCGATCCAGACCCACTCGAAAGTACCGATGTGTGTGGTATGACTTCCAGGTTGACGGGCATGTTGCAGCTGAAATTCCGCTATTGCCTTCTGCTGCTCATTAAACCTTGCCAGCATATGGAAGGTGGAGTTCCATCGCGTAGGCATGTCGCAAATTAGCCTGTGTTTCGGCAAGTTAAATTGGATTTGAAGGGCAGAAAGACTTGCAGCTGCTGTGGACGAATGTCTAAAGTGGGCGCAAATTCGCCTCACCTTATCCAGTAGCTCAGATAACTCTGGGTATATTTTGAGGAATTTCTGAACTACCAGGTTCAGGACATGCGCCATGCAAGGCACATGTACAAGTTTACCGTGCTTTATTGCCGCCACAAGGTTTGCACCATTATCGCTCACAACTAGACCTGGTTGTAGTTCCAGTGGGGCCAGCCACTCATCGGTCTGTTGCTTGAGACCTTTCCACAACTCTGTTGCAGTGTGACGTGTGTCACCTAGGCAGATAAGCTTCAGAAGAGCCTGTTGTCGCCTTGCAGAAGCAGTACTGCAAAGCTCCCAACTCGGACGTGATGGTGCTTGAGGCTCAGCAGTGGACAAGGAAGTGGCAGAAGCAGATTGGGCACTGGACATATATGAGGAGGCAGACACCCGGAATGATGTTGGGCCCGCTATTCGTGGAGTTGGAAGTATGTCAGATGGTACAGTTTTAGAAGTTGGGACACTCTCCACCAGGTTGATCCAGTGAGCCGTTAGTGAAATGTATCTGCCCTGTCCACAACTACTTGTCCACGTGTCCGTAGTTAGGTGGACTTTGGCGGTGACAGCATTTGTTAAAGCACGTTTTAAGTTGTTAACCACGTGCTGGTGTAAGGCGGGAACGGCACTACGTGAGAAAAAGTACCGGCTGGGTACAGAGTATCGTGGTGCTGCCTCAGCCATCAACTCCCGAAAAGACTCTGTACCCACAAGCCTAAACGGCAGCATTTCCACAGCTAACAACTTGGCTATTTTCGCTGTCACTTTTTGGGAATATGGGTGTGTCGGTTGGAACTTCCGCTGTCTTTCATACAGCTGTGGCACAGACAACTGCACGTTTGGACCAGACTGACAAGAGGATTGACTACTGTCATGTCTGTCTTGTAAAGCACCTTGGGAGGAGTACGCTTGAGCAGGAGCTGAAGCCTGAACACTTGCTGGTGAAGGATGTATCTGAGGTGGCCTGGAAGTGTTTGGATCAGAAGGCACTGATTTTGAACCCTGATAGGGTGCCCACTGAATTGGGTGCTTAAGAGACATATGCTTGCGCATACTGCTGGTGCTCTGGTTTCCTTTTACCGTGCCTCTGCTAAGCCTTGCCTGGCACATCTTACAGATAACCATATTTGGTAATGTTGGGCTATCCTTAAAAAATTTCCACACACTGGCTGTTCGTCCTTTATTTTTAATTGGAGGAAGAGGAGGATGACTCTGTTCAACACCAACTGTGGACACATTTTGGGCAACTGTGTTTGCAGTTTGTGCAACAGTTGGCACAGTTTGTGCCACAGTTGACGCTATTTGGGCAACTGTTCTCACAGTTTGTGTTCTGGAGACAGTACGCCTTTGTGATTTTGCCAGTGGTACATAGCCACTTTCGTCCTCCTGGCTGCTCTCTTGGCTATGCAATTCAGCAATCCAGGTAGGATCTGTGGTGTCATCATCCACCCCTTCCAGTTCAAAGGATTCTGGATAAACTGACTGAGCAGGCTGGCCAGATGAGATGTGTGTCTCATCATCCTCATCATCATCCACCTCCTGAGATACTGTTTGCATTTCGTGAAAGTGTCTTTCCTCAGGACGCGCTACTTCCAAACTTTGGCCATGAGTAGACATTTCGTCTACTTCAAGTATCTCGTCAGGCAGTGACAAAGAAACCCCTTGATAAGAACCGAATAAGTCATCCGAGTGACCAAGGTCCATATTCAAATTTTCCTCTGGCTGCCGATGGGTTGAGGCAATATGACGACTTTGAGGATTGGATGGCGCTGCATTGTCTGTAGCGACACTAGAATGTCTTGCCACGGATGATTGCGTACTGCAAGAACCAGTGGTCGAGGGCGTCTGAGCCATCCAAGATGTTATCTTGTCATGCTCATCCGGCCTCAACACACGTTTTCTTTGAGTACTGGGATTTCTAGGTAGAAAAAAGGACGTTCTATCAATCCTAGGCTGTGTACTTGTACCAGTGCCTTCTTGGGCAAGACTGCTGCGGCCACGAGCTCGTCCCTGTCCCTTTGCAACATCCTTTTTGGTAATTGTTTTTTTTTGAGACATTGTAGATGAATGCACAGTCACCAAGTTGGAGTTAGGTGTTGCTGTATGCGTCACTTGCTGGCGGGGTAAGTGTGCGCGCGCACACTTGGCAGTGAAGCCGCACACTACACTCCCTAAAAAAATTGGTTTGAAGTGCGCACAGCCACCGAGATGTGGTTAGGTTAGCTGAATGCGTCACTTGCTGGCGGGGTAAGTGTGCGCTCTCACACTTGGCAGTGAAGCCGCACACTACACTCCCTAAAAAAATTAGTTTCAAGTGCGCACAGCCACCGAGATGTGGTTAGGTTAGCTGAATGCGTCACTTGCTGGCGGGGTAAGTGTGCGCTGTCACACTTGGCAGTGAAGCCGCACACTACACTCCCTAAAAAAATTAGTTTCAAGTGCGCACAGCCACCGAGATGTGGTTAGGTTAGCTGAATGCGTCACTTGCTGGCGGGGTAAGTGTGCGCTCTCACACTTGGCAGTGAAACCGCACACTACACTCCCTAAAAAAATTGGTTTGAAGTGCGCACAGCCACCGAGATGTGGTTAGGTTAGCTGAATGCGTCACTTGCTGGCGGGGTAAGTGTGCGCTGTCACACTTGGCAGTGAAGCCGCACACTACACTCCCTAAAAAAATTAGTTTCAAGTGCGCACAGCCACCGAGATGTGGTTAGGTTAGCTGAATGCGTCACTTGCTGGCGGGGTAAGTGTGCGCTGTCACACTTGGCAGTGAAGCCGCACACTACACTCCCTAAAAAAATTAGTTTCAAGTGCGCACAGCCACCGAGATGTGGTTAGGTTAGCTGAATGCGTCACTTGCTGGCGGGGTAAGTGTGCGCTCTCACACTTGGCAGTGAAACCGCACACTACACTCCCTAAAAAAATTGGTTTGAAGTGCGCACAGCCACCGAGATGTGGTTAGGTTAGCTGAATGCGTCACTTGCTGGCGGGGTAAGTGTGCGCTGTCACACTTGGCAGTGAAGCCGCACACTACACTCTCTAAAAAAATTAGTTTCAAGTGCGCACAGCCACCGAGATGTGGTTAGGTTAGCTGAATGCGTCACTTGCTGGCGGGGTAAGTGTGCGCTGTCACACTTGGCAGTGAAGCCGCACACTACACTCCCTAAAAAAATTAGTTTCAAGTGCGCACAGCCACCGAGATGTGGTTAGGTTAGCTGAATGCGTCACTTGCTGGCGGGGTAAGTGTGCGCTCTCACACTTGGCAGTGAAACCGCACACTACACTCCCTAAAAAAATTGGTTTGAAGTGCGCACAGCCACCGAGATGTGGTTAGGTTAGCTGAATGCGTCACTTGCTGGCGGGGTAAGTGTGCGCTGTCACACTTGGCAGTGAAGCCGCACACTACACTCCCTAAAAAAATTAGTTTCAAGTGCGCACAGCCACCGAGATGTGGTTAGGTTAGCTGAATGCGTCACTTGCTGGCGGGGTAAGTGTGCGCTGTCACACTTGGCAGTGAAGCCGCACACTACACTCCCTAAAAAAATTAGTTTCAAGTGCGCACAGCCACCGAGATGTGGTTAGGTTAGCTGAATGCGTCACTTGCTGGCGGGGTAAGTGTGCGCACTCACACTTGGCAGTGAAGCCGCACACTACACTCCCTAAGGTGGTGTACGTGCTAGCAGCAACGCACTGGTCTGCCACAGAAAAAATAACGCTCTATGGCTTATTAGGAACAAAAATCGATCTGGTGCAAAAACAAAAATGAAACAGCACCTCAGCTAAGCCTCTGACTGCAGCTGTTAGCAAAGCTGAGTGAGTAAGCTAAGCTATGAGGTCCGTCCTGTGTGCACTAAGGCTTCTCCTTCCTTCCCTCCCTGCCTGCCTGCCTACACAGCACTACTCCGTCCTCCTCCTAGCTCTCAGAAGAGCTTTTTGGGTTAATATAAGGAATCTTCCCTACACTGACAATCCCTGATCTGCTCCAGCATATATCTCTCTCTCCCTATACTAGGTCAGATCGTCTCAGGAATGTGCCCAAAATGGCGGGGACAAGCCTTATATACTGCCTTGCCTGTCATAGATGACATAGGCATGACGATGGACAGCAGCCAATCATAGTCCTGACACAACCAACTTTGCTATGCCATTACTGACTATGATTGGCTATCTTCACAAGTTTTCTGACCTAACACGCACGCTGTGCTGACTCGCAACATAACAGATTCTGTATTCCACAGTCCGAATCCCGAATACAGTATACAGGACTCGGATTCGTAGACTCGTAGGACTCGGAATCGTAGACTCGCTCAGACTCGCTGCTGACAGCGGGTATCTGTGACGAGTCAAGCTTATTGCCATTGAATTCCATTGGACTCGTCACTGTGCGAGTCCAAGCTGGGAGATTCGCCGAGTAACGAGTCCTGCGAGTACCTTCAGAATCGCCGAGTCCCGAGTCCTAGCGAGTAGACTCGCCCATCCCTATTTATAATGCCCTCCTTCATAATTTTTTCTGGATGTGTATGTGACATACCTCTACCATACATAGATGCATACCTCCACTAGGGGTAAATGTTTTTCGGCATTGCACTTAGTGCATAGATTTTACCAGTCTAGATGTCCCACTCCTAAAAAATGGGAAAACATGTTTTCTACGGCCCTCCTTTATGTGACTTCCAGGGTGTATTGCCGCCCCTCCTAATTTTTGGCTGCCCTTGCACTTAGTCCAAAGCTTTATGAATCTAGGAATCCCACTACTGAACAGTTTTAAGAGAATATATATAGAGCCCTCCTTTATGTACTAGTATAATACAGGTATATTAGAGTCCTCCCTTCTAATTTTTGGCAGTTTTTGCACTGTTCACATAGACTTTGTCAGTTTCAGAGTCTCTCCTTTAAAACTAAACAGGATGTTTCTGACCATGTTACATACACCATATGCCCAGATAAAATAGTAAACTGTTAAAATTACTTTTACCATTATCAATCGGTGGGTGTAGTTTTATTTTCCTCTTTACTATGTCATCTACTGCAGTCATTGGTGATGGGGAAGTATGCTAAGAGATGGCCCGGCTATTAAAGGCTGGAAGAGACTTTTTTTCTCTTTTTAATTTTGCCTTATATACAAGTTATCATACAAGAAAGAATGCTTCCTAACATTTTTTCCTGTAAAATTCATTTTGTATTCGGTTTGGTATGTTTTTCTGACGGTCCATAAAAGTGGATCAAGGCTTTATGCCTCTAACCCAAGTCTTTCCCTGCTCCAGCAGCTAATCTTGCAATGAATGCTGATAACAATGGTTTCAATGGAATAAAGGACTGTTATTAGTCCTGAAAAGAACTTTTGGTTTTAGGCTGCTTTCACATCATATTACGATTTTCTTGGATCCGTGGCTGTCCGTTGTGTCCGATTCTGTCCGATTTTTAGCTGTACCCAAAATTGGAGACTGCTCCGATTTTGGGCACAGCGGATCAAATCGGACAGAATCTGATCCGACATGATCCGCGCCCATTAACATGGGGGCCTAAGGAGCATGGGTCCGAGGAAACACAGGATCAATCCTCGGACCCGATTTTAGTGTACTGAGCATGCTCAGTACACTAAAATTGCTCCTTACCATCTAATTTCACTTCCGCAATGTATATAGAAACTATGCTCACCAGTCCGACGGTGTCCCGCCTGTCTCGCCTGCTCCTAGGACTGAAGGACCTGGTGTTGCCTGGCAACCTGATCAGCTGAGTGGTCATGTGACCGATCAGCTGATCGGGTTGTCACATGACCGCACAGTTTAAATCTCCCGCCCGCCAAAACTGACCGGCGGGAGGGAGTTTTAAACCATGCAGTCATGTGATGACCCAATCAGCTAATCAGTCACATGACCACTCAGCTGATTGGGTTGCCAGACAACCAGAGGTCCTTCAGTCCTAGGAGCGAGCGAGACAGCGCGGGACACCATCGGACAGGTGAGCATGTTTTTTATTTATTTTTAACCCTTTATTCACTCCCGCAATGTATATATATACATATATACAGTTGTGGCCAAATGTATTGACACCCCTGCAATTCTGTTAGATAATACTCATTTTTTTCCTGAAAATGATTGCAATCACAAATTCTTTGGTATTATCTTCATTTAATTTGTCATCAATGAAAAAAACACAAAAGAGAATGAAGCAAAAAGCAGAACATTGATAATTTCACACAAAACTCCAAAAATGGGCCAGACAAAAGTATTGGCACCCTCAGCCTAATACTTGGTTGCACACCCTTTAGCCAAAATAACAGCGATCAAGCGCTTCTGGTAACCATCCACATAGCCCCGCCCTTCCGGTTAGCCTCCCCCTTTATGTATGTAATCATAGCTCTGCCATCTCCACATAGCCCCACCTACTTCATAGCAACACCCATCCACATATCCCCACCCCTTCATAGCTCTATACTTTATTGCCCTGCCCCCTTCATGGATGGTAGTCTGACTATAATCCTATATCAAATTTTGTTTTCGCATTTCATCTGCTTAGATTCTGCAGAACAGTATTCATTTTCCTATTAGTGAATGTGGGGTGATGACAAATTAATTAGGCTGAGTTTTAGTAACTTTTGATTTGCAGTCCTATAGTGAGATAGGGAAAAGGTTATTTTTTTATTATTATTTCATGGTAGTCACATATTTTTGTGCTGAATTAAAAAAAACATAACTCCTTAGGCTGGCTTAACACCACGTTGTTTGGGATCTTGTTCTGTCCATTTTGAAAAGGACAGAAAGGATTGTTTTTACGTCCCATGTAGCCCTATGGTGCTGGATTGGCCATAAATGGCCATTTGATTCTTCCAGTTCAGTCCAAGATTCATTTCTGTCCTGTTTTTTTCCCGATCCCAAACTCGGAGGCTGCTCTGATTTTGGGCTCCAGTGAAAACACCGGACCAAGCCGAACAGATACAAATCTGGGGCGATCCGGTGGCTATAACATGAGAGTCTATGGGCGCCGGATCCAGGAAAAAACAGGATCATAAAACTGCTCTGTTCCTGTAATTTCACTTTAACAGTGTATCTATATACACTGCCAAAGTGAAATTAAAGAAAGGAATGGTTTAAAAATAAAATGCTCACCTCTCCGCCGAGGGTCCTGCGATGCAAGGCATCCTCCTCTGATGGCTGCAGGACTTTAATCAGCTGACCGGGAAAGGGGCGGCAACCCGATCAGCTGATGTGTCACATACCGCATCAGCTGAGCAGTTTAAATCGTCTGCCAAAACCAATTGATTTTGGTGGGCGATTTAAACTGCTCACCTGATGCAGTCATCTGATATATCAGCTGATCAGGTTGCCGCCCCATTCCCGGTCAGCTGATTAAGGTCTTGTAGCCATCGGAGTTCGACGCCTCGCATTGCGGGACCCTCGGCAGAGAAGTTATATTTTAATTTTTAACCATTCCTTTCTTTTATTTCACTTTAGTACTTTTACACTGCTAAAGGGAAAGCAACAGCGCCGACATCACTTGCCTAGCTCGGCTCCCTTCCAGCTCTTTCTGTCTCTGGATCCCACAAAATCCCGGATCCGGACACAGAAATGGCATTCGGAGTTTGCAATCCAGACCTGTCCTTTCCTGTCCAGGTGGTCCTGCAAAAAAAAAAAAAAAGGATCCTACGGAAAGGAAAAAAATCGTAGTGTGAAGCCAGCCTTAGTTACTGTGCCTCTATTTAGCCTTGTTTTCAGGTCATTTACTAAGGGACTTTGTTCCATTATCCTGTATATGATGCCTTCGAAGACTTGGAATTGGTGTGGTGAGCGCTTAGTTTTCTAACAGCTGGATTCCTACTCTAATGGCAGTGATAAGAGATAACATTGATTCTGTCCGTTTAGCCCCTTATATACTGTGGTCAATGCAGAGCAAAGCATTTAAATGGTTTGTCATGGGGGTGCTTGACGTTATAAGAGGTTACAGCTAATTGCAATAACAGCAATCAAGTAGTCACAATGTCTAGTACTCATAGATATATAGAAATGTGACTAAAAAATAAAGCTACATTCCAAAACTTAAATAGCACTGTTTGCTTTCCAAGTTTTGCCATGGGTACAAACATTAATTTGTGACCACATATCACTCTACTCAGGAGATATTGTATAACAAATTATGGGGGGGTCCTCTTTCTCCTATTCACCTTATGTAAATTATGCATTTGATGCTAAAACGGTATATTAGTGGAAAAAAACTGAAATAATATTTTTTTCACATCTTAATGTTATAACGTTTCATGAATCACTTGTAGATTAAAATATTCAATATCCCCTACATGATTTACTTGAGTTGAAATCAATATTTTCCAGCTGTACATATTAGCTGTGTACCTTAGGACTCGACATCAGTCATACAAAGGAGAGAACAAAGAGTCCGTACACAATTTCTTTTTTTCAATACCAAAATTGAACACAATTTTTATTTTTTCAGATATAGATAAAGTGATAACTGCACACATGACTTTTTTCCAGCAGGTAAAAATACATGGATAATGTTTAGGATCAGGCGTTTTCACATGGTGTCCCAACATTTGTATCAAAGATCTCATCCACCATAAAAACCTCAATACCTAAGTGAAGGTTCTGAATCAGAAGGCTAAGTATTTACCCATGTTGGGAATCTGGAGAGCATGGAGACACCAGCCCCTATGGCTTTTCACAGATCACTTCTTCAGGGATGTGGCTACTGCGCCCTCTGATTGAGCCTGTATCCGGATTCCCTCTGTCACGTGGTCTGATATCACCATTCCTGTGATGTTGGGTCACAGGAATGGGGTAATGTTTGTGTGTGGGGGGCAGGGAAAGGGTTCTGTTCTTTTGGCATGCCAGGAGCTGTACAAATGTGACATGGCATTCACAATCTATTCCCAACAAACTTACGATCCAAAAATCAAATAGCCCGCCTTCCATTCCAAGCCCTGCCATGTGCCAAACAGTTCTTAACCACATGTGTATCATCATCTCATTCAGAAGAAATTGCTTATCATATTACTAGCTGTGAGCCCGATGCAAATGCATTGGGTGTCTAGAATATTTTAAAAATTCTTTTAAGATTTTCGCAGTCGCACTTGCCGCAAGTGCAAAAGCGCACTTGCCGCACCTGCCGCAAGTCCCCCTATACTTTCTATGGAGATTACCGCAACCGCGCCGCAAGTGTAACCGCATCTGCCGCGTTTGCCGCATAACCGTTACACTTGCGGCGCGGTTGCGGTAATCCCCATAGAAAGTATAGGGGGACTTGCGGCAGGTGCGGCAAATGCGGTTTTGCACTTGCGGCAGGTGCGGCCGCGAAAAAAAACGCGGCTGACTGCGTTTTTTTTTCGCGGCCACACTTGGCGCAAGTGCAAAACCGCACTTGCCGCACCTGCCGCATAACCGTTACACTTGCGGCGCGGTTGCGGTAATCCCCATAGAAAGTATAGGGGGACTTGCGGCAGGTGCGGCGGCTCAGGCAGCGACTCGCAATGGCCTCGCGGCCATTGCTCGCGCTACATGAGCGGTAAATCGCTAACAGAAAGTATAGGGGGACTTGCGGCAGGTGTGGCGGCTCAGGCAGCGACTCGCAATGGCCTCGCGGCCATTGCTCGCGCTACATGAGCGGTAACTCGGTAACTTGGCCAGCGACTCGCAATGGCCTCGCGGCCATTGCTCGCGCTACATGAGCGGTAAATCGCTAACTTTGTGGCTGAGCCTCTGGTTCGATTTTCGGGCAGCGACTCGCAATGGCCGCTTCGCGGCCATTGCTCGCGCGTGGTGACGTCACAGAGTGACAAAGCCACGGTCTTTTCGGGGTCTGACACGGAAGTGCCTACGGCAATTATATAGTAGATATTGTTTATTTTCTTCTTTTATCAATTGTAAAAATGACAAATTCAGGGTCTAGAACAACATTTTACCAGAGAAAGTAATTTTTGCTTTCATATCCTCATTTTAATAAGTTCAGTGAAGTACCTGTAGGTAAAAAAAACTGCTCAGAACACCCCTAGATGTATTCCTTTATGGATCTAGTTTCCAAAATAAGGTCACTTGTGGTTTTTTTATGCTTTGGTACATCTGGTGCTCTTAAAATAAGGCTGGTTTCACACAGCAGTTATTTCCCTGGTCACGTACCATCCGGTTTGTTTGTGTGCCAAAACCAGGAGAGGAACTTGCAGAGAAAAACTATAATTGAAAGATTGTCACCTGTTCTGAGTTTTGGAGACACTTCTGGTTTTGGCACACAAACCGGATAGAACCTGATCAGGAAAAAACTGCAGTGTGAAACCAGCCTAAGGCCTGTTTCATTCCACGATTTTTGGGATCCGGGGCTGTCCGATGTGAACCAGACAGCTTCGGATTCAATTTGGGCCAAATTATATCCCTACGACGCTGGATGGGGCAAGATGGCTGCTATTTCCCATCCGTTTTTGTGCTGACCGGGAGGATCCGGCAGATTTAGTTTTTTTTGCACTGGACACAAAATCGGAGCTTGCAACATTTTTTGTGTCCGGGGCAAAAATTGGCCAAAATTGGATCCTCCCAGATCCGGCGCGATCCGGTGCCCCATATAATGGAAGTCAAAAAATCGGACCGGCTCCTGGATGCCGGGTGGTAAACAAGCGGCAGCTTTGAAATTCAAGCCGCGCTCGTTAAGCACCTGGACAGCGCAGCTAAAAGAGCCGCTGGCTGAAATTTCAGGACGTGAAGAGCACCACTGCTGAACTTTCAGCACTTGGACAGCGGCAGTCACGCGCAGGGAGGATTCCGAAAGAAAACAAGATCAGAGAGCCTATTTGCTCTCTGGTTCTGTTTTGTCCAGGGCTGTCAGGTTCTGCCCGGTGCTTCCTGCACAACCTGACAGTAGAAAATCGTGGTGTGAAGCCGGCCTAAGACATGGTATCAGCAGTCTATTACAGCCAAATTTACACTACAAATAACAAATGTCATTTATTCCCTTCAGAGTCCTGCCATTTATCCAAACATAACTTTTCACTACATGTGGAGTATTGCCACGCTCAAAAGTAAGTGGGTAACAAACTGTGAGGTCAATGTTTTTGTGTTACCTCTTGCAAAATTGAAAAATTTGGGTCTAAAGAAACACTTTCATGAAAAAAAAATTTAAGTTTTTCAATATGATTCCTTAATGCTATCAAATTCTGTGTGGTATCTCAGTGTTCCAAATGCCTACTATACCCCTGGATAAGATCCTACAGGGTGGTAGTTTCCAAAATTGTGTCAGTTATGTGGGGTCTCAATTGTTTAGGCACTTTAATGCCCTGATATTGTGACATGGTGCTTCACAATTTACAAAGAGCTCCTTTCCTTCTGAGCCATTTAACCCTAAAAGAGTTTAGTAATCTCATGTGGGGTATCAATGTGCTCAAAATGAACTAACATGGAATGCATTTTCCTGTGCTATCACTTGTATAAATGAAACATTTAGTGCTAAATCAACATTTTAGAGGAAAAACAACAACGTTTCTTTTTTTTCATTCCACTTTGCATTGCTTGGTGTTTAGTATTTGAAGGGTTAACAAATTTCCTGACAGCCATTTTGAAGTACTTGAGGGGTCTTGCAAAATGTTTGCTTTAATTCTGATACTTACACAAATAAACACAAAACATATTGACCTAAATTTACCATCAGCATAAAGTACCATATATCACAAACAAAACAGAATCACTGCAATATGTTGAAGCCTTCCTGAGTTATTATCACAGAAAGTAACATTGGTCAGATTTCAAAAATTGGACTTGGTCATTAATGTCAAAATTGGCTCCGTCACCAAGGAGTTAAGCATAAAAACCATGAAATGATCTGTAGCTGTATATTCAAAAAATTGATAATTATTACTTTCATATGTCACAAACGTATCAACAATTTTCATTGATAAAAAAGCACGTTTATGAGGAATTTATTATTGACAGTCTATCCTAAGAATAGATCATCAATTTAGCAGCAACTAGCAGCTGATTGAAGGGAATGGGACAATAGGGCAGGTACAACGTTCCCTTCTTCTTTATTAGGTACAGCTCCATACATTTTGTACCGGTTGTGCATGGTATTGCCATTTACATGAATAGAACTTACCATCAAAAAACCTGCAGTACCATTCACAACCATTACAAATGGAATAGAGCAGTGCCGGGTCAACAGGTAAGAGGAAAAGGTACTTCTGAAGATCAATATTAATGTCATGCAAAATTGCTGTAATTTTATTTTTAATGTGCAAATTTACATGTATTTAATATTAACTTATTTTCGTCCTAGGCTGTGGATTCCAACTATTCTTGCAGCCCTTTTACAGTCTTGCCAGTACGATCTACATATAACATCAGTCTACATTTACTTCTGTTTGACCTGGAAAAAGCTTTAGAACTTTTACAGTCCTCTCAAGCCAATGGACTAAAGTCAGCAAACTCTTTCCATAGCTACGATGCCCTGAAAACAGCCAAGAGTTCATCAGAAAAAAGACCGTTGACACTAAAACGCAATCGAACTGCCGGATCGTTGTATCAGATGGACGGACCAGCCTCTGAATCTACCAATAAAGAAACTATCAGCCGACTAGTTGAGGAAAGTAGTGGCATCAAAAGACACAAAAAGTTCAAAAGCACCAAGAAAAACAAGAGCCAGTCTTCGGGAAAAATAGATGTTAACATGGTAACTGATGCGGCAAAACTCATTCTGTCCTGTCTCTTACCTTGGGGTATAGACAAAGAACTGGACAACTTTTGCATTAGGCATTTAGACATCTTAAAGCTTCAAGGATCAGTCACTTTCGGAGTGATATCAGGCATAGATCACATGTGTTTGATGTTACCTGGGTGGAATCAAATAAACCATGACAAGACTAGACAACATTCACATAATCTATTGTCAAAGAAAGTGATTGAACTCTCTGCAAAATATTCTCTGGCAGCACAGAAACATCATAGCAAAAAAGAGCGACTGGAGAGTTCCAACTCTAATGCAATAGGCCTTCACACACTTCTATTCTTCCTAAAAAAGTTATTATATGTCAGTAAATCGCTGAGGATGGATTTGATTACAAAATCCAGCCAGCCTGGCAGGTAAGATATATTTCAAAAAAATATAATTGTTGTAATATTTTGTATTTTTTTGAGATGCTATGAAAAATAACACTATATTTTAAATTGTTTCATGTCATGATCATAAACTACAAGAATACAAATTCTAGACTGGAAATTACAAACAATTTTTTACATTTCTTAGGTAATACAGTGATCAAAATTATGAGATTCCTTTAAAGGGACACTGTCAGGTGGGTTTTTTAGTATGATACTAATATTACCCTTGACTAGTCCCTGGGCAGACCTTTTAAAAACATGTAAAATCATTATTCTACCGTTTGTATTTTCCATGTTATCAGCATTGTCAGACTCTGCAGGGAGTTCCTGCATTAGTCCTCTCCATTATAAGCACAGAGGATTAGTCCGGCTGTGTTATAAACAGTCATGTAATTATGCATTCCCTCTCAGCAGCTCTCTCCTCCCTCCTGTGGTTTCATTTTCAGGAGGTCTGTTCTGTTGACACGAAGGGAGAGAGCTTTTGCAAGTCTGCATTATCTGATCTAGACCCCATTTGTTTCTGCAAGCAGGTATCCCTGCTCTGACAGTTTCTGTGTTGTATTTCACCTCTTTCTTGGCTGTAGACACAGATGGCAGAGAGGAGGATGAAGTCCTTCACTGATGTCCTGTGCAGTGATGTGAATATGTGACATGAATATTCATCCTATAGGGAGTGGACAGCAGAGAACTAAGTGGATCACTCACTGTGAGTGATAGATGGAATGAATCTCTTTATTTGAAGTTTTCAGAAGATAGGAGGGAAATATAAATAAAAGAAATTCATCGATAGAGAGGGCTAAAGGCCATGTCACATGCTTCAATTTTATGATCTGCTTTTTTGATCGCTTAAGCGATATCGTTTGTGCATCGCTGCGTGTATTCAAGCGATTTTACAATGTAAAATCGCTTGATTGTTTGATCGCAGATTTATGAACATGTTCATAAATCTGTCGTTGGTCGGCCGGTGGACACACAGCATCGCTTCGTGTGACACCGGCAGATGACCGATAACACAGCTCCCAGCGCCTCTCACAAGCGCTGGGAGCTGGTTATTCAAGGTAAACTGCGGGTATCTAGGCAGCGCGCGCTGCCTAGATACCCACAGTTTACCTTGGAGACCAGCCTGCTCCCGCTTACTGCAGGCTGGCAGCGGGAGCAAGACATCGTGGAGACAATATTTAAATCATTTCCACGATGTCTCTGGTCTATTGATCGCTGGTGAGTCTGCCTGTGTGACAGCTCACCAGCGATCTGAACGATATTGTTAGCGATCGCGCGTGCATATGATCGCTAACAATATTGTTCATAAAATTGAAGCGTGTGACGGCACCTTTAAAGTGAGGAATTAGAAAATGATATCAGTTACATATCGATTTTTGACCTAACAGATTTCCTTTAATAAATTTATACCAATGGCATTTTATACCATTTTCCTTAACATTTTACTAAGGACTTTATTACTGGTGCTCCTTTACATTGACAAGTGAGCTTTTTAAATCAGATTTTCTTCATATCGCATCCAGCTAGTAGATAGTTGTTATCCTTTTGAGGTAGATATGGCTTAGAGCTAAACTGGAGAGAAAATTATCAGGGGAAATAAATTCTTAACATTTAAAACACCTAAAGGGATATTTTCATGTAATTAAAGTAATTTTGTTAGACAACATGAAAATAAGCAAGTTTGCAATTTACTTGCTTTATCTATCTGCTATGCTTCTATTGATATGACAGCTTTTATCTAGTATTAAAATATACAGCTTGTTTACATAATGCTTGACCACCAGAGCCTGGTCAAGTGTGTACAGTAGTCATATTCCAGGCTGAGGAGTTAACTCCTAAGAGCCCAGCCGCCACACATCCAGCCCACTGATTTCTGTAAAAAAGTTATCTGTTCATCTCCCACTTCTCCCTTTCAGCTCCTAACTAGTTTATGTCTTAAAAATGACCATCCAACTCCAATATCAGCTTCAATAGCAGGTTCCCTAATCAAGGCTCTCATTTTCCTGTGCTTGCTCAAATGTACTTTTATCTCTATATGTAATTATAGAGATAGCAGTGTAGTCTTCAGAACAAACTAGATAGCCGAGTATATTACAGTAAAACTATAAAGCTCTGCTATTGCTACAGTTTTACTACTTACCACAACTGTCCCTGAAGCATGAGGTCTTGTTTACATGGAAAGCATGGAAGAATAAGACTGTAGTGCTGTGTGCTGTAGAATACACAAGTCTTTTAATAGAAGGACGGACTTTACTGGAAAGAATACTTTGCTCTTCCAAAGTAGTTTGCATTAGCAAAAGCCAATATTAGGACAATCCATTCTATTTCCCCATGTTTAGCCTCATTAAAATAAAAAGCTTATACTCAACTCTTGTGCCAACTCTCTGTTGGCATTCAAACATCTAAAGGGGGGGTGATTTACGAGGGGTTTTCATGATGTACAAACCTCACAGAAATTCCCGAAATGTAGGGAATCTAGAGTTGGGGTCAAAGACTTGTGGGTCGAAGCAGGTAGCCATCGGATAGCATAAACCAACCATAGCCAACTTTAAAACCAGGTTATTGAACAAAACAACCTTTACAGATTACAAGATATATTGCTCAGAGAAGGATATAAAGTGAGAGGCAAACTTAAATAGGGAGAGCATATAGGAACTGAGCAGTGATTACAGTAGACATAGTGGGCTTTAGGCTGTTGTGGAAAGGTAACCAGCCTGCAACAAATTATTATAAACTACATTGCTGTGCAAATTAATTGGGACAAAGCATTTTTTAAGTACAATCTTAAGTTGGGGTTACCAGTCAGTGATTCAAACCAGTTTTAACTGCTTTGAACAGGTGTGGGTGTACAACCTTGAGTAACAAATGTGGGTTGACTGGTTTTAGAAAATAACAGCTAGCTGTCCCCTCAGCTTCAGTTGAGAGCTTGTTTCTGTAAGGAGTGGTTTAGTGTACTTTTTCTCTCAGTGTGATTCATGCCTGTAAAAATGGATGTTACTCCACGGAAGAGGTCTAGAATTATTACTCTTAATGAACATTCAAGTCTGATTGTAAGAGAAATCACTTCCACCGTTGGTAGTGGAAAATCTACCATTTCAAGAATAATTCGCCCACACAAGGAAACTGGATCGTTTTCTCCAAAACAAAAAGGGAAATGTAGAAGAAAAAGGAAAACGACACCATGAACTGATAAAACACTTATCAGCAATAGTAAAACTAATGCAAGAAAAACAAGTAAAGACTTGCTTTGTCCCAATTAATTTGCATAGCACTGTAGAATATCTGAAAGTCTGGGATGTACTAGGGTCCAGTGAGGCATGATTAAAGACATTTTACAGTTCACATTTATTGGACTCTTATTTTTCAATTATATAATATAAAATTTTGCTTCTATTCATGTTTTTTTTTTTGCAGTCAGGAAAAAATGGAGTTTATCCGTGGAAAATGGAAGAGCGCAGAACATTTTAGTTCCTCCTTTCCTGGTTTTGCAGACTTCTTGCAAGGTACGTATCCCAATTATACATAGATTAAGTGATACTTTATATAGTAATGATTGATAAAATGTAGCAATAAATATTGTTGCATTTACTATTTGTAAGTCTGGATGATTTTTTGCATACTATTGAAACAAATGGTCTTGGAGAAATCTAGCAAAGAACTGTGGATCTGTTCCATCTTTACTTAGGAAACAACTGCATGTCACGCGCTTAGATGGCGCTGACATTGCTGGATGCTGCTGGGTATGTTGTTTGTCTTTGAGAACTGCATGAGGTATTGGCGTGAAGGTCTTTGCCTCCTGTGTTGTGCTCCACAGCTGCATTATTATGTTCAGCTGCTGGTTGAGTGGTTGAAGTGTGACTCACCTGAAAACCCCTCCCCCTGTCTTTAAATAGCATTCCCTCTCCTCTGTCAGATGCTGCTGATTGAGTTACTTGCTGTAGGTCTTGGTACTGTGCTGTTGCTTAGCTCCTGTGCTGAAATCTTTCCTTCGGAGTAGCTGTGATCCCGGATCCGTGGGTGGAGATAGGGGCCTGAGCCTAGGGCTATTCAGGAGCCAAGGAATAGGGCGATGACTCGGACCTCCTTATCATCACAGGTACCTCCAAGAGCACGGTGAGCTAGGGACCCCCAGCGTAAGGGTCAAATTAGCTCCTCCTGATCCCTTCGCCCATTACACCTACCTGTTACCTGATTCTCTTACTTCCCAAGCGTGACACTGCAAGAGTGGGGTTTGTCCATGAGATTGGCCTTAAATATCACGGTACACATTTACACTGCATGATTAGTGGTTTAAATATCTCAGTTTATGTCTATGGCTCGCAAAAAGTTTTACAGTCCCTTTAATTCTTATTATTAGATCAAAAGCCAGCATACACACTGTATAAAAATTGTTTGAACCCACTGATTTAGGCAATGACAGACCAAGTATCTCATTTGTATATGGGGCTCCTAACTATACCGTGACAAATAATGATGACAAGAGAAGGATTCAAGGGTTGGAATTTGCCAATCCTTTTGGTCAGCAGGTAAATAAGCTTCTGCCAGATGATTTTGGTTGAGGCTCCTTCATAGAGAAAGGTGGAACAAACAGCCAAGGCAAGCATTGCTGTGTATAAGTGAGGTGGGAGATATGCTAACCAGATTAGTAGTCAGCATGCTATCTCTAATGGTACCTTTACACGCGGCAACATTTCTAGGGTGTCAACAGGTAACTTATTGGCTGCAGTGAAATCATGGAGACAAGGTTCTATCTTGTTGCTGTGTACAGATGGAATAATCTCTCCATGATTTCACTGCAGCCAGTAAGGTACCTGTTGACACCCTAGAAATGTTGCCGCGTGTAAAGGTACCATAAGAGTTAGTTGCCATGATAGTTGCTTTATCACTGTTACTATTACATATATGATTTTTTTCACTTTACTGACCCTAATTTGTTATATGTGTACTTGTTTATCCACTTAGATAAAGGTACTTCCAGTTTTCTGATCCGGAAAATGTTTTTGTAATGAAAATAGTTTCTACTTGGAGAGATCAATCAGTACAGGTACGTTTCTTGTAACCCACAGACAGGTACAGTAATTGTTTTTGTCAGGTTTATAATAACAGGGACTAAAACAATAAATATAATTGTGGCTCCTGTCAGCTGAAGAGTGCAAATTCAGAAGTACCTTATATCATAGACACACAATGTATATCTACACATAAACGATACCTACATACGCACAGATTCACACATGTATATAGTTAAACATGCAAGTCAAAAGTCAATGAGACTGTTATACTGTCTTTGATCAAAGATAGCTATAGTAAGGAAAGAAAGCGCAATAGGGTCTTATCTTACAAATACTTTCATTTAGAAAAGATGTAACTTTTCACCTGTGTGACCGACAAGCATATGGTATGCCTGCCGCAGGATCCACACTCCACATGCAACTCAGTAGCAGTAAAGGATAAATCCAAAAAGGGACAGTGTTTATCTGATCCACGCTGCTCCTACGATGAAACAATCACAATTGTGAGTTAATGATGGTTTTAAATCCAACACGTTTCAGAGCGATACCTCCGATCCTTCCTCAGGGAATCAACATAAAACTTGATGTTACTTGGACAAACAAAGCAGGCCAAAAACCTGGCATTGGAAACTTAGACTAAACAGTCTAAAGATGCACCAAATATATCAAACACAATTACCCCAATTCATGAAGACAGATCATATTTGTTCTGATGAGGGATCATGGTGGTGTCAGAGGCACCTGATTCATTAGGAGAGCGTGCCTCCTCATGAATTTAGCATGTCTTAAAAGTTGTGTCCTCCTCCATGGGCTCCTAAACAAGTCTTACTCCAGTAAAAGACTGGTTTAATATTTATGACATACAATACTCCAAAGCTTGTCATAAACTAGATGATGGGGCGTCAGTTGAGCCAAAACCTGACTCAACTCTGACAATTTTTTCATAACTGTCGAAAACTTCCATGAAAATACCAAAAGTCACAATTTCTTTGTGTATATTTGCATATCATAAAAATTTTGCAAAGGTTTAGAGTTTTACTCTAAATTTTAGGCCTAAACACATGAATGCCTTTTAACACAGTCTAGTGTAAGTTTCACTGTCTTACAGTATTCCACCTTTAATAAATCTGCTCCAATGTCTGTGCTAAATAAGGCAATGTGTGGTATTATTAAAACAAACGACAATAATATTTAATCCTTGTTTTGCTCTTTCCCCAAAATTAGTTTTCTATGTATATTTTTTTCAAATTGAAGTCAAGTCAGTTAAAAGAAACTCCCAATTTTTTGGTGAACCATCTGATGTGTATTTGGGCCTTCTAATCATCCCCCATACAATAGGTGATGGGTGAAGGAAGGATGGGTAGCAAGTTGAATCAGGCAAGCTTCACTTTTTGCTCTTGTAGGAGAAATTTGGCAGTGACTAGAGATGAGCGAACACCACAGTGTTCGAATTTGTGTGCCGAATGTTGCGTGTTCGCTGAATAATTCAAGGAACATTCGCAGAATTTTTTGAACATCATTGAAATCAATGGCAGGCAATATGAAACAGATAGAAAACATCTTCAAAGGTGTCCAAAAGCTGACAAACACACACAGACACACACATATCACTATACCAGTCTCCAGCTGCTTGCTTGCTTGTGGGTCCGCTCTCCCTCACTCTTAGTTCTGGTCCCGCCCATGAAGCTTCATGCATATTCATTTCCCAGACCTGCAACAGCCAATCACAGATGCTCATGCTCTGTGAGAGCGTCTTTGATTAGCTGTTGTCATCAGACTGCATTTTCACAATATGTCTGTGCTTAGTTGGCATACACCAAGGGTGCAGAACTCCAAGTCTAAAGGGCTGCCAACAGGTCATGTTTTCAGAATTTCCTTAGTATTGCACAGGGC
Source organism: Allobates femoralis (assembly GCA_033576535.1). Taxonomy (NCBI): domain Eukaryota; kingdom Metazoa; phylum Chordata; class Amphibia; order Anura; family Aromobatidae; genus Allobates; species Allobates femoralis. Next base: position 182,487,333 of record JARQOC010000004.1, on the reverse strand, counting down.
TTGAAATCATCACCATTGCAAGTGATTGAATTATCACCTGGGCAATAGTGAGAAGATCCTCACCCCTGTTGTACACATGGCAAACAACCAGGCATCACAGTGTACCCCCCAAAAAGTTTTAAAAGAAATTGCATAGGGATTTGCTCTGTTTTTAGTTGCCATCCAAAGTAAAAGTAGGCATCTGAGGGCTGGTATTCTCAGTGGGACGAGGGCCAATCTTTATTGGCCCCAACCATGCTATAGTATAGCATCCCACAGCCACCACAGAAGCGCAAATTTCTACCGCTTTACATTGCTCTTCCACTTGCCACATAACAGTGGCAAGCTGTGTAATAAGGGGTTATTGCCAGATTTCTATTCCCAACTCACTTACTGGACAAGAGCTGGCAGCTCATTCATTCAGTGTTCGGAGGTTGTGATGACAGGACGCTGTGTTCTTCACTGCAGCCTGCAATCAAGAAGATGTCGCAGAGTATGGGTATGAGGGGGTAATAAAGATAGATTCCAGATATGTGTGTTTTTATTTGTAATCAAATGTTTTATCTCTGTGTTTTGTCTTCTTTGCTATTTATTTAAACTTTTTAATGGCTGGGTGTAACATTGGGCAGCCATTAAAAATTTTGGCCGTAATGCCAGCTGGCAAAACAAAGCTTCCATTAACATCTTATTACCCAGTTTGCCACTGCTACATGGCAACTGGAAGAGGCAAGTAAAGTGCCAGGAATTGGAGCTTCTTATGAATTCACCAATTCCTGGGGCAGATTTTGGATGCAGCAAAAAGGTGATAGATGATTCTAGCACCTTGTGCAATGCTAGTAAGATGCTGAAAACATACATTGTTTGTGGCCCTTGACAACTGCACTTGGATAGCCCTGTTCTACTGGAGTTGGTGTAGTGTCTTGCAGTTCCATACCTCACACCTTCAAGCCACTGGCCAGCAGCTTGTTTACCAGTCTCTATAGGGCAGTATCAAAGCATCTGTTTGCAGAAATTGTCCAGCACACAAGGAGAGAACTCAAAAAACTTTACTATTTACACACAGACTATAACTCTCAAACATAAAAACTTAACAATATACACAGTATAGACACATAGCTAAAAATACATGGTTTGGTGGAGGACAACAAAAAAATGAATAAAACAAGTGCCAAAAGTCTATGCCATGTAAGGGACGGGTCAGTGTTTCTGAGAGCTATTGACATGCCTTTAGGAAGGTCCACTACACCTGTTTATCTGCATTTTTATCCATGTTTGGTGCAATTTTGGGTGATAGTCTGCTGCCAGATGATCTTGGGGGCTCACAGGGGCTACTCCTCTTGACACATTTTCTGCCACCACCTGCCCCAGCACACTCCATCATTGCCACAGTTGGAGAGGATAATGGATGAACCAGGGGACGACCACCCCCTCTTGAACAGACGGGACCAGGACCATCTTTGGAATTATAACCATGCTCTGTGGCTTTGGATGCATCTTGCTGGCCAACCAAGAAAAACTTTGGCAGCACCCGATGGTAACTTCTCTCTAGGTCAGCCTCCTCCTCCACTTGTGGAATTGGGCCACGGTGCCAACCTATAATACACCAACTGCAAACCACCCCTTCATGCCCTGCACCTTCATAAATGGGACCTCATCCCCAACATAGATGGTGCATAGTCTTTGCGGAAGATCGTCATGCCACAGGGTGGAGCAGTTGACGTAGCATCAATGTTTGGTGCCATGTTCCATTAGGATCCCATACCCCTACTCTGTATAAATGTCACCACCTTGCCTTTTGTGCATTGGTTGCGGAAGTCATTTGCCTTAGACCCATGCAGCTAGTTCCAGGCAATGGCATCGGGATGCTGAATCTCCTTGACAAATGACATAGGAGAACGGGGTGGTTGATGCCTTGTTGAATAAGTGTTAGGAGGGGGTACGAGTCATCACATGGCTTTGACCCAGTTGAATTTTTCCGGAGGTGGTGAGGGTGATCCAGTCAGCAGGGACACGTTGCCTTCTAGGGGCTCCTCTTCCTCTTGCTCTCCATAAATGTCCTGGCCCTGGTGGTCTTGGGGAATGGCATCCAATAGTTGTGGCTGTGACACCAGCTGCATCTGGAATGTAGCCACACATAGAGCCAGGTAATCTGCAGTCTGACGTGATCCCAGGCACGGATGCCATATGGTAGAAGTCATCTGACTGCTGGAACTTGCTCCTCGGGTCCGCGGCTTGCATCAGGACCCAGAACTGTATCCGCACCTCATTACAAATGATGGCCAAATTGGAAAATGTAGTGAAGCTCCATGTGATGTAGGCCTCCATGTCTTTTCCATGATGCCACTGTGGGTCTGGTTCGGCTGACCGACCTTCCGCCCCCAGGGTGCTTAGGTAGATTTTATCCTCTGAGTTTGAGGTCAACCATGCTTTTCAGGGGATCCATGAAGGAAGGACTGCAGTTCAGAATTCAGATTGCGGAGCTGCGTGCCACTTGGACTGCAGAGACAGAGTTTCAGCGCGCATACGGAGTGCAGAGACAGCACAGCTGCATGCCACTTAGAGTACTTAGCGGAGCTTCATGTCACTTGGAATGCATAGACAACAGATATGCATGCCTATAGCACAGGTAAGATGGTGGGAAATGCTGTTAAAGTTCTGTGGTTTTGGGTGTGTTTTGTTTGTTTTCCCTTTGGGGCCCCAACTCTTGAATTGAGTGCCATGATTCAGACTTGAGCAATCAGTACTGGAGTTGCATGTTTGCACACTATTGTTGACTAATGTCTAGCTGCTAATTAACACCGGTATGTCAGGCCACAAGATATATGAACTGGGTTGTGGTTACTTACTTGCAGTAATTATTCAAGTGTGACATGTTACTATGAAACATAATGATGAAAATAAATAATTTTATTCAGGTCAGCATTCACCACCAATTCATCTGGAATGCTGAATTTGACTTTTGAGCTCTGGCCACTGCAGGAATGTCAGGAGGACAAAGGGAATATGCATTGTACATGAAATGTGAGCCCCAATGGGGACGGACAGTTTTGCAAATTGATGTAAAAGTGCTATATAAATGAAAACGCATTATTAGTATTAGTACTATGACTATTATGACATTAAATAGTGATTGCACATTTTTAAGAAGCAATTGCCATACTATGGGGTTTAATTAGTGTAAACTGACCTATAAAATAAGGAATGTGAAGCATATAGTGATCATATTCTATTCTTTTCATACATTGCTTTTAAATAAATATACAACAGATGGTCTCGCATGCTGGTAACCATTTGCGATAAAGGTTTGCTCAATAAAAAAAAAATAATACCGTATATACTCGTGTATAAGCCGAGTTTTTCAGCCCAAAATTTGGGCTGAAAAGTCCCCCCCTCGGCTTATACACGGGTCTATACGGTAGACCCGTGTGGTGGGGCTGTGTGGTGGGGGCTGTGGAGGCTGGAGGAGGCGGGGGGGGCTGCTGTATGAGCGGCCCCGTCACGTGGGGCCGCTCATTAAATATGCACTGCATCCCCCTGTCAATCAGCGCAGGGGGAAGCAGTGCATATGGCCACCCCAAAAGCTGGCACTGTCCCCCCTTGTAAGGGCCCCCCCCGGTGCTTATACTTTACCATCCCGGTGTTCTGATCGGCGCCGCTCCTCGGTGCTGCGTCGCCGTCTTCATCCTCCCGTCTCGCTGCATCCATCCGGGTTCTCCGGCGGTCGCAGCGATATGACGTCATCGCGCGACCGCTGGAGAACCCGGATGCAGCCAGCGCGGGAGGATGAAGATGGCGACGCAGCACCGAGGAGCGGCGCCGATCAGAACACCGGGATGGTAATGTATAAGTAGCGGGAGGGGGAGGCCTTACAAGGGGGGACAGTGCCAGCTTTTGGGGGCTGTTGGTACCCCCAGGGGGCTGCTGGGTACCCCCTGGGGGCTGTTGGTACCCCCAGGGGGCTGTTGGTACCCCCTGGGGGCTGTTGGTACCCCCAGGGGGCTGCTGGGTACCCCCTGGGGGCTGTTGGTCCCCCTGGGGGCTGTTGGTACCCCCAGGGGGCTGTTGGTACCCCCAGGGGGCTGCTGGGTACCCCCTGGGGCTGTTGGTACCCCCTGGGGGCTGTTGGTACCCCCAGGGGGCTGCTGGTACCCCCAGGGGGCTGCTGGGTACCCCCTGGGGGCTGTTGGTACCCCCTGGGGGCTGTTGGTCCCCCCTGGGGGCTGTTGGTACCCCCTGGGGGCTGTTGGTACCCCAGGGGGCTGCTGGGTACCCCCTGGGGGCTGTTGGTACCCCCTGGGGGCTGTTGGTCCCCCCAGGGGGCTGTTGGTCCCCCCAGGGGGCTGTTGGTACCCCCAGGGGGCTGCTGGGTACCCCCAGGGGGCTGCTGGGTACCCCCTGGGGGCTGCTATATGTACCCCTGGGGGCCTGCTGTATACCACTGGGGCTGCTGTATACTACCACTGGGGCTGCTGGGGCTCCTGTATACTACCACTGGGGCTGCTGGGGCTCCTGTATACTACCACTGGGGCTGCTGTATACTACCACTGGGGCTGCTGGGGCTCCTGTATACTACCACTGGGGCTGCTGGGGCTCCTGTATACTACCACTGGGGCTGCTGGGGCTCCTGTATACTACCACTGGGCTGCTGGGGCTCCTGTATACTACCACTGGGGCTGCTGTATACTACCACTGGGGCTGCTGGGGCTCCTGTATACTACCACTGGGGCTGCTGGGGAATCTGTATACTACCACTGGGGCTGCTGGGGCTCCTGTATACTACCACTGGGGCTGCTGGGGAATCTGTATACTACCACTGGGGCTGCTGGGGAATCTGTATACTACCACTGGGGCTGCTGGGGAATCTGTATACTACCACTGGGGCTGCTGTATACTACCACTGGGGGGCCTGTATACCACACTGCTGGGGGCTGTATAACTGTGCTGGGGTCCACCCTCGGCTTATACACGAGTCAATAGGTTTTTCCAGATTTTTGGGGCAAAAGTAGGGGGGTCGGCTTATACACGGGTCGGCTTATACACGAGTATATACGGTAATAATAATAATAATAATAATAATAAAAATATTCACAAAAAATTCCATTAAAAATAGAAAGCTCTCTTAAACTGATGTTTTAAGGACATTATAAGCTTACTGGACTTCACAACTGCTGCCAGATCTGGCACTGTTTCCAGAATTCAGACCTTGCAGGTGTAAAAACACCTGCAAACTCCAGGAAGCTTAAAAATACCAAAAATGTCTCCAAAATTCTATAGCATAATACCAGTCGGTAGACCTGATGGCTGATGACACTCCTAAATGTAGGTTAGATTTTGTCCCCAGCCAGCAGGTCTTCCAGTTAGTGGTTTGGCCCCAAATAAACAGGTAAAGTTTTAGGGCCATTTTAAATTATGAACTTTTGTCGAAAAATTCAAATTCACCGACTTTTGGTGGATGTGTTTGCGGTCATCAAACCGAATCAACCGGGTTCTTGCTGAATTTGAAATTGGCAAACATGTTTGAGCAAAATTTGCTCATCACTAGCAGTATTTCCAAGGTTGCAAGTTTGTGGAGGAGGACTCAGGGAGCTATAGGTTGTGTGTGTATTTGCTTACTTGTGAGTAACAACCAGGGTTACGTCCAGAAATTCCTAGACAGTTTGCAAAATAAGGACACTGTTTTAACCCATCAGTAAAAAAATATTTAAGGCATCTGTAATTATTTTGAAGCTGAAAAAAACATATACAGATTTTTTTAACGGTAATTATAATCATCTTAAAGTTTATGGTGAATGCAGCTTATGTCCTCATATCAAGTGTATGGAAAGTAGATATTTGTCTCTTATACACTTGATTTATTATGGATTTCCAGCGTGTTTATAAAAATTATTGTCTGTCTGTGATATTTTGATAAGCTTTCCAATAAAGATAACATAATAATAAGTCAAGTTGGCAATCATAGTTGTGAGTAGTCAAGAAACCAAAAACGTACAGCATTAAGCAAACAGTGCATAATGCCTCTCTGTTTGGAAATGTAAAGAAGATAGGTAGTATTTTTGTATTAACCATTACACTAACTCGTAAGAATATTTTTAGTCACTAAACCTGTCTAAATATGTATGTAATATAGTGTAAGTAAATAAAAATAAAAATACTATACTTTATGTATGGATTATATAACGCACCAGAATATAACACGCACCCCAAATTTAGAGGAGGATAATAGAGAAAAAAATAATTTTTAATGTTAAAATGGGGGTCTGTCTTATAATCCTAGAATATTTAATATATTCTGAGTTTAGATAACCAGGGGGGAGCAAATGGTGGTAGAACCGGGTCACAGGAGGCAGGGTCGATGCTGAAGGAAGTGTTGGCAGCACCAGTTGGCCGATGCTGCGGTCCCTAGGCTTGGAGGAAGAAGTGTTACGGAGGCACCAGTAGGGCGACGTTGTGGGTCCGGGGCTTGGAGGTAGGGGTGTTGCACGGTGCGAGGCGAGCACCATTGATATGCCAGTGGTGGAAGCAATAGACTTCAGGGAAATGGCCGCGGTGGCAGTGCATGCGCAGATTGAGATCTCAGAGAGCTGAGTTCTCAGTCTGCACACGTGCCACCTCTGCAACCATTTCCCTGAAGTCCATCACCTCGCACCGCCGTGGCATACCATCCTCCAAGCTCCAGGACTGCGGCATCAACAACCCTACCTCCTGTGACCCAGCTTCACTCCTGCTACAACCCGACCCCCTGATAAGCTATATCTGGATTGTATGTTGTACCCCCATTTTCACCCCAATTTTTTTGGAAAAAAGTGCATTTTATAATTTGCATATATGGTACTTAGCATCTTTCCTAGCTTCCAGCTTCATTCCAGTCCTCTTCTCACTCACATGAACCTACTCGCTGTAGCACTCAAAGTTTTATAAGTGAATCAAAAGTCGCTTTGACAATGTAATTCTATGGAGCCTCATTCTGACGCTTTTTTTTATTGCACTTATATTACACGGCATACCCATTTAGATAGGTATAGAGAATATACAAAGAATTCACATTGCTAATTAATTAAAACAATTTTCTTAAAGGACATGTCCACTAAATATTTAAGTAGAAAGAGAAATGATTGTTCTTCATAATCTGTGTTACTCTAATGGGTGCAGTCCTCAAAAGAAAATTTTTTAAAACTCTTTAATAAAGTTGTCATTTTTTCCCAAAACAGTTGTTGTGTATGTGAGTTTTTTACTCTGTGGCAGGTGGTGTAATATTCAGGTTATAACCTTTATGCCATTTTTAATTTTCATCTAGGTAACAGAGGCAATGCAAGCAGTTTTACTAGCAGAAGTTAGAAAATGGATGGATACTCTAAGTCAAACTGTAATTACCATTCAACCAGTTTCAGTAGTAGATTCCAGCTCTCTACAGCGTCCTATGAGCATGGAGCAATCCTACAATTTTGAACAATTGTTTGAAGAAACATCGTTTCAAGGTGAGTCAGATGCATGAACAGCCATATAATTCATTATAGATATAATAGTATTCATATCTCACAACAGGATTGAAGTTGAAAAATACTATCAAGTTTATTCAGTTTAACTTACAATGGTCAGTTGAATTAACGTATAGTTTACATTGCATAGACCCACTATGCCAAAGGAAAGTGAAAAAAATACTTTCTCAGCAATTGGGCAGATCCCAGGATAAAAATTCTAATGTATATAAATCAGTTCAGACTCTGAGTATTTTGACCCTTAATGGAGTAGTTTGAGTCTCAAGCTCTTATATTGATATAATGAAAATAATCAAGTTTGCATCTGCTGGTGGTCGTAGTTTAAAGTGAATGTGAGGTTCATAACTAGGCTATTAATTTCTTCAACAAATGTGTTTAGTGATATAATGTCTCCAGTCCATATACAAAATACATCATATATCTGAGCCATGTTATAACATATTGAACAAAGTTAGTGTTAGTGTAGATGTGGTCGGTCTAGAATTTTGCTATGAATATGTTGGCATAGGGTGGTGCCATGTTCGCCCCCATGGCGGTCCCTTGTTTCTGTATAAAGAACTTGTCTTCAAATAGGAAGTAATTGTTGGTCAAGACCAATTTAAGAGTGTCAGTGCAAAATTTCTTTTTCAGTTTGTTGGTCAACCAACCATCGAACAGACTCTACACCAAGCATGTGATCGATGCTTGTGTACAGGCGGTTAACGTTCAGGGTGACCAGTATGCTGGTGGTTGGTAGATTGTTAAAAATATGTACATGGTTCAGCAAGTCTGTGATGTCTTTAAGGAATAATTGAATTTTAGGAATGAGTGAAATGAGTATTTTTCCATTGTTATGGACAGAGGGGAAAGTATGGAATCGGTGGAAGCCACAAACGGTTTTCCAGTTGGTTTGTCTAAATTTTTGTGAATATTGGGTAGGGTATACAAGACAGGTGTTATTGGCTTTTGTTTATGTAAATACTCCACCAATGTTTTATCAATAGTACCATTGGAATAGGTATGTATCAGATTATCTATTTGAGTGTACATTTGGTTATCAGATAGTTGTTGGTGGATCTCTGACAAGTAATATGTCTTATCTAGTACCACGATGGCACCCACCTTATCCACTGGTTTTATAATTATTTTACTGTTGCTCTTCAAACAGTTGAGAGCCATGGATTCTTCCTTACCTAAATTGTGTTTAAGGTGGAAGCTACCATTTTCAATGTCATATACATACTTGTTTACAGAGTTTGAGACCAATGATATATACAGCATGTCTCGACCGGGTGTGACAATCTGGAAGGTTAAAATGTGATTGGAATCTTGAGCTCAAGATCCCTCAGGGAAATACAGTCTTGTGTTCTGTCCTCCAAGGTAGAGGTAGCGGTATTCC